>JAWDJD010000015.1:2890000-3490000 GCA_035047305.1 Bradypodion pumilum | reverse complement strand
GAAGTAAGGGAGGGAAGGAAGGAAGGAAGAAAGGAAAGAAAGAAAGAAAGAAAGAAAGAAAGAAAGAGCTATTAAAAATCATTTCTGCATACTACCAAGCCAATTCTGACATACAGTGACCCTTTCCAGGAAGGAAGGAAGGAAGGAAAGAAAGAAAGAAGGGAGGGAGGGAAGAAAGAAAGAAAGAAAGAAAGAGCTATTAAAAATCATTTCTGCATACTACCAAGCCAATTCTGACATACAGTGACCCTTTCCAGGAAGGAAGGAAGGAAGGAAAGAAAGAAAGAAGGGAGGGAGGGAAGAAAGAAAGAAAGAAAGAGCTATTAAATCATTTCTACAACTACCAAGCCAATTCTGACATGCAGGGACCCTTTCCAGGAAGGAAGGAAGGAAGGAAAGAAAGAAAGGAAGGAAGGAAGGAAGGAAGAAAGATGTAAGGGAGGGAGGGAAGGAATGAAAGAAGGAAAGAAAGAAGGAAAGAAGTAAGGGATGGAGGGAAGGAAGGAAGGAAAGAAAGAAAGAGCTATTAAATCATTTCTACAACTACCAAGCCAATTCTGACATACAGTGACCCTTTCCAGGAAGGAAGGAAGGAAGGAAGGAAGGAAAGAAAGAAAGAAAGAAAGGAGGGAGGGAGGGAAGAAAGAAAGAGCTATTAAATCATTTCTACATACTACCAAGCCAATTCTGACATACAGTGACTCTTTCCAGGAAGGAAGGAAAGAAGGAAAGAAAGAAAGAAGTAAGGGAGGGAAGGAAGGAAGGAAGAAAGGAAAGAAAGAAAGAAAGAAAGAAAGAAAGAAAGAAAGAAAGAAAGAAAGAAAGAGCTATTAAAAATCATTTCTGCATACTACCAAGCCAATTCTGACATACAGTGACCCTTTCCAGGAAGGAAGGAAGGAAGGAAGGAAAGAAAGAAAGAAAGAAAGAAGGGAGGGAGGGAAGAAAGAAAGAAAGAGCTATTAAAAATCATTTCTGCATACTACCAAGCCAATTCTGACATACAGTGACTCTTTCCAGGAAGGAAGGAAGGAAGGAAGGAAGGAAGGAAGGAAGGAAGGAAGGAAGGAAGGAAGGAAGGAAGGAAGGAAGGAAGGAAGGAAGGAAGGAAGGAAGGAAGGAAGGAAGGAAGGAAGGAAGGAAGGAAGGAAGGAAGGAAGGAAGGAAGGAAGGAAGGAAGGAAGGAAGGAAGGAAGGAAGGAAGGAAGGAAGGAAGGAAGGAAGGAAGGAAGGAAGGAAGGAAGGAAGGAAGGAAGGAAGGAAGGAAGGAAGGAAGGAAGGAAGGAAGGAAGGAAGGAAGGAAGGAAGGAAGGAAGGAAGGAAGGAAGGAAGGAAGGAAGGAAGGAAGGAAGGAAGGAAGGAAGGAAGGAAGGAAGGAAGGAAGGAAGGAAGGAAGGAAGGAAGGAAGGAAGGAAGGAAGGAAGGAAGGAAGGAAGGAAGGAAGGAAGGAAGGAAGGAAGGAAGGAAGGAAGGAAGGAAGGAAGGAAGGAAGGAAGGAAGGAAGGAAGGAAGGAAGGAAGGAAGGAAGGAAGGAAGGAAGGAAGGAAGGAAGGAAGGAAGGAAGGAAGGAAGGAAGGAAGGAAGGAAGGAAGGAAGGAAGGAAGGAAGGAAGGAAGGAAGGAAGGAAGGAAGGAAGGAAGGAAGGAAGGAAGGAAGGAAGGAAGGAAGGAAGGAAGGAAGGAAGGAAGGAAGGAAGGAAGGAAGGAAGGAAGGAAGGAAGGAAGGAAGGAAGGAAGGAAGGAAGGAAGGAAGGAAGGAAGGAAGGAAGGAAGGAAGGAAGGAAGGAAGGAAGGAAGGAAGGAAGGAAGGAAGGAAGGAAGGAAGGAAGGAAGGAAGGAAGGAAGGAAGGAAGGAAGGAAGGAAGGAAGGAAGGAAGGAAGGAAGGAAGGAAGGAAGGAAGGAAGGAAGGAAGGAAGGAAGGAAGGAAGGAAGGAAGGAAGGAAGGAAGGAAGGAAGGAAGGAAGGAAGGAAGGAAGGAAGGAAGGAAGGAAGGAAGGAAGGAAGGAAGGAAGGAAGGAAGGAAGGAAGGAAGGAAGGAAGGAAGGAAGGAAGGAAGGAAGGAAGGAAGGAAGGAAGGAAGGAAGGAAGGAAGGAAGGAAGGAAGGAAGGAAGGAAGGAAGGAAGGAAGGAAGGAAGGAAGGAAGGAAGGAAGGAAGGAAGGAAGGAAGGAAGGAAGGAAGGAAGGAAGGAAGGAAGGAAGGAAGGAAGGAAGGAAGGAAGGAAGGAAGGAAGGAAGGAAGGAAGGAAGGAAGGAAGGAAGGAAGGAAGGAAGGAAGGAAGGAAGGAAGGAAGGAAGGAAGGAAGGAAGGAAGGAAGGAAGGAAGGAAGGAAAGAAGGAAAGAAAGAAGGAAAGAAAGAAAGAAAGAAGGAAAGAAAGAAAGAAAGAAAGAAAGAAAGAAAGAAAGAAAGAGCTATTAAAAATCATTTCTGCATACTACCAAGCCAATTCTGACATACAGTGACCCTTTCCTGTGATGGGGAGGAGAAGGAAGAGCTTTCCTCTAATTGTTATGCTCACAGGGGGAAAAATTATTCATTTGAAATATGGTGTTGAATGATTGCTCTGAGGATACCCTGGACCATGGGTTCCCAACCTTAGGCCTGCAGGCCAGATCTGGCCCATGGTGCCATGTCATGTAGCCCCTCACCCCTCCAAGGGCATTCGAGAAATAAAATGGCCACCCCTTTGAAGCTGTTGGGACAAAATGGCCAGCCACCTCGTGCAGGCAGGGCCAAACGGATGTCTGGCCCTCGAAGCTGGCTGAGAGCGCGTGGCCTGGCCCTCGGCTTGAAAAGATTGGGAACCCCTGCCCTAGACTATCAAAAAGATGAACAATTCAGAAAGAAAGAAAGAGGAGGAGGCGAAGGGGTTTGCGTAGCAGCAATTTGAAGGTGGAAGGAGACTCCCCCAACCATCGCTCTCTTGCAAAGCTCTCTCTTTCTCCTCCCTTGTCTAACCGTCAGCAGACTAAGTTGTCAGCAAACGGCTTGCAGAGCTGCTATCTCAGCACAATTTTTATCGTCGTTGTCTGCTGCAGAGAGCCAAAGAGCCCAGCTGCCCTTCGCTTGCCTCCCACTCTTGGTCCACAAGTCCAGGGCTGCCTGCAGGATTCAACGTCTTCTGAGTCTAGGCCAGACCTCTTCCTCCTCCTCCTCCTCCTCCTCCTCTCCTGTCCCAATCAAACCCTGGACTGCCCAAATGAAGCCACTAAAATTCACTAAAAAATCCGATGTCTTTAAAAAATTCCCCTTTTAACTCTTAATTATGATGTTAATCTATCATTCATTGCTATATTTCCATATTTCCCTATACCACTCTTCTGATTCAGATGGAGAGTGCAGCAATGAAATAAAAAGGTGACTACCGTATATATACTCGAGTATAAGCCAAGTTTTGTAGCCCCAAAAATCAGCCCCCAAAAGGGGACTCAGCTTATAATCAGGTCAATGACCACGAGGGTCCCAAGACTGTGCTGGATTGAATGTGCCAACAATTTAATTAATTTTACCATATTTTCATGTATTTTGATTGTTGAAACTCACCAGCGGCTACTGCATTTCCCATCCTCGGCTTATACTCGGATCGATCTATTTTCCTGGGTTTTCAGGGCTGCAGTGGCTCAAGTGGCTAAAACACTGACTGGGTGGCAGAAGGTGAGCAGTTCGATTCCTGAGTACTGCAGGATGGAATGAGCACCTGTCTTTGTCCCAGCTCCTGCCAACCTAGCAGTTTGAAAGCAAGACATTGCAAGTAGATAAATAGGGACCACTTCGGTGGGAAGGTAACAGCGTTCCGTGCGCTCTGGTGTCTAGTCATGCCTGCCACATGACCACGGAAACGTCTGCAGAAGCAGGCAGCGCTGGCTCTTCGGCTTTGAAATAGAGATGAGCACTACACCCTAGAGTTGGATACAACTGGCGTTTGAGCAAGGGAAACCTTTACAGGTCAAAAGTAGGTACCTCGACTTATGTTTGGGTTGGCTTATACTCGAGTGTATACGGTAATTCTTGAGAAGCAAGCAATGAGAAATCTGGGCAACATAGTTAAAAGTAGAGACATCACCTTGCAAACAAAAGTCTGCACAGTTAAAGCAATGGTATTTCCAATAGTGATGTATGGTTGTGTGTGAGAGCTGGACCATAAGGAAAGCTGAGCGCAGAAGAAGAGACGCCTTTGAGATGTGGTGTTGGAGGAGAATTTTGAGAGTCCCCTGGATAGCAAAGAGAACAAATAGCTCAATATTAGAAGAAATCAACCCCGACTGCTCCTTGGAAGGTCAAATATTGAAGATGAAGATGAGATACTTTGGACATCCAATGAGAAGAGCGGATTCACTTGAGAAGGCCTTGATGCTGGGAAAGGTGGAGGGCAAAAGAAGAAGGGGTGGCAGAAAATGAGATGGCTAGATGGTATTGTGCAATGGGCACAGAGCTGGGCGGGTTGAGGAGGAGGATGGAGGACAGGGGTGCCTGGCATGCAGTGGTACATGAGGTCGCGAAGGGTCGGAATTGACTGTGACTGGACAACAACAAAAAATCAGTTTTGCTATTAGTTTTTTCCATTTCTTAGCTATAGATAGTCTCATAGCGGTTACTATGATACTGGTCATTTCTTTCTTCTCTCTCTCTCTCGATTTGTTTACCTCCAAAATCCATCGGCATAGCTATTCTGGGACACATCTGCATGTGCATTGAAAGATTTCATGGAGTCAGTTCTTCATAAATTTCAGCCTTGGTGACCCTCCCAGAGGAACTTAGGGGGGCCTATCAGGCGTGTCGACCCACGTAAGCAGGGGCAGTGGTTTCCAGATCCAGAAGTGCTTCCATACAGCCTGCTCAAAGGTCAACATCCACCTTCTTGGGTTGCCTCGGCTCTCTCTTTACGAGTACTTTGGAGGCCATTGGTAAGGTTATCAAAGAATCTTCTTCTTTCGAGTCCCGATCAAACCCCTGGACTGCCAAAACGAAGCCACTTCCTTGGCTTTCTCGTTGGCCAAACTCAAGTCCTCATCGGTACATGTTTATGGCCGTCATCGGCAAACCAGTCAATGAGTCAATGGATTCTGTCTCTCTCCACATTCACACAGTGTGTTGTTGTCCACCGGCAGTGCCCACTTGAGCCTGTTGGTCTTGAGCCTGTTGGTCCTTATCCTATTCGGGGTCCTCCAAGTGACATTGAGGAGGTTGAGTTCCTCAACCATATCTTCCTCCTGTAATGTTGTTCCTTGTCCAATGAGCATCTTCCTCCATCTTCTAATTTGGTTTCCTAACACTACCTGTAGATATATCTCTAGGTTTTGGTGCCCTCTAAGGGACTACGGTGGCTTAGTGGTTAAGATGCTGAACTTGATAACTGGAAGGTCAGCGGTTCAAGACCCGAGTGCTGTGCGGCACAGTGAGCAAGAAAGTGCAAGTAGATAAGAAGGTATCAATTTAGCGACAAAGGTAACAGCGTTCCGTGCACTCCAGTGTCTACTCCTGCCTGCCATGTGTCCAGAGAAACGTCTGTATACACAGACTGTGCTGGCTCTTTGGCTATGAGACAGAGATTAGGACCAAACCCTAGCATCAGATACGACTGCCTTTTGAGCAAGGAACTGCAGAATGAACTCACCCAAAGGTGGCTTCATTTTGGCAGTTTCACATCTGGCCTAGACACGGAAGGAGATGACTTCTATGCCAGAGGCCACAGGAATAAAGGCTGTGTGTGTGTGTGTATATGTGTGCGCATGTGTGCGCGTACATGTGCATGTATGTGCACGCACGCATGTATGCATATACGTGTGCATGTGTATGTGACTTCCATGCCAGGGGCCATGGGACTGAAGGCTGTGTGTGTGTGTGTCTGTGTGCATGTGTGTGTGTCTGTGTGTGCGCGTGCACATGCGTGTGCATATGCATGTTCGTGCATGTGTGTCTTCCATGCCAGAGGCCAAGAGACTGAAGGCTGTGTGTGTGTGTGTGTGTGAGAGTGTTGTGTTCCTAATACTATGCCTTTGCAACAATGTAACACCTATCAACTGTAACACTGTAACCTTCTGTAATAGGACGCGAGCTAGTAACCACTAGGTGGCAATAGCGAGCGTCCAGCTCATATGGGTTCCAATTACGCAATAACTCCAGCGCGGGAAGATTCCCGCCACTACCTCACCTGGACAAGAAGGGCGTGACCAGGGATGACGTCACGCGGGCGGTAGCCAATGGGCTATCGTGGAGCCACATTCAAATGTATAGCCACTGTATATATTGAGCTGTTCGTCCACCATTACCACATGTTCCCCCAGACCACCATGCAATAAAGATGTGTTAAGCCAATCCTTCGGCTGTTCCTGTGTCTTGGTTCTCATACACTAAATTGGCGACGAAGGTGGGATGATGGACCCCCACGGGATCAAGACACACGCTGGCTACGCCGGTTTCGACATCAACAAGCCAGAAGATTGGGAGCTCTTCGAAATGGACTTCCAAGACGCGCTGGTGGTGTCCGACATTACGGACGAGGGAAAGAAGAGGGCCATCCTCACCCGGATGCTCGGGAACTCCGCCAAAAGAGTATTGGTGGACCTGGTATCACCGAAGAAGGTGAGCGAGCTGCCGGTCAAACAGCTCCTGAAGGCGATGCCTTCCATTTCCAGCCCTCGGTTTCGATGTTTTCGGCTCGAGACGCGTTCTGGAAGAGAGTTCAGGCGCCTGGTGAGTCCATCGCTGCTTTTGCAGCGGCTCTGCGGTTGGCCGCCGGCCCATGCAAGTGGGAAAATCTGGAAATCGCCCTCAGGGACCGCATGCTGTGCGGCCTTGTGGGACGAGGAGGTTCAGCGAAAGTTGATGAACCAGGAGCCACCCCCGACGCTGCAAGAAGTCGTGAAGGCGGCGCAGGCCGCGGAAGCCACAAGGGCCGGAGTCAAGGGGTTCAGAGAAAGGCCCCCACCGTCCGACAAGGCAGCGGACTCAGTGCATGCGGCCAGACGAACGCCGAAATCTCCCACGAAGAGCAGCGACGACGAGGACGTCCGGAGGGTTCGGAAGGAAGGCCGACGTTGCGACGGATGTGGTGCGGCCCACGACCACATCAAGTGCCCGTTCCGGAAGGCCGAGTGCCACAACTGCGGACGTCGGGGGCACATCGCCAAGGTCTGCAGACGGCGCGCAAGGACCGGAAAAGCTCGTCAGACCACTCGCCGAGGACCAAGGAGGGCGCCCGGCACACGGGGAAGCAGGATGGCGTAGGCCGCATCTCCGACGACAGCAGCGACGACACCCCGGTTTACAGCGTGTCCTTGGGACACCCCCGTTACTTTGTTGAGGTACTGGTGCAAGGGGCCCCTGTTAGGATGGAGATAGACTCGGGTTCCTCCTATTCCATCATGTCCCAGCGGGAGTTCTTGGGAATTTCCCCCCCGTGCGCCCTAAGCTCAAAGCGTTGAGGTCCACGCTGCGGGACGTACAGGGAAATAGCATTCCAGTGTTGGGGGTTGGGAAATTCAAGGTCCAATACAAGCAACACGCCGCAGAACTTCCCCTGGTTGTTCTCAAAGGGGGAAGTTGCAGCCTCCTCGGGACACAATGGTTTAAGCCCCTGGGTTTGTTCATTGGGGGGGTGCATGCCGTTGGGACTGACCCAATACAGGAGGTGTGCGACGCGCACCCCGAAGTATTCAAGAAAGGACTTGGAAAATTCAAGGGACCCCCAGTAGCATTCGACCTGGACCCGGAGGTCCGCCCAATAAGACTCAAACCGCGCAGAGTGCCTTTCGCACTAAAGGACAAAATAGAGGCGGAACTGGACAAATTGGTGGGCCAGAGGATTCTTGTTCCTGTTGATTCTGCGGAGTGGGAAACTCCGATTGTAACTGCGCTTAAGGCCAACGGGGAGGTTCGCATATGCGCTGATTATAAGTGCACCATTAATAAGGCGATCCGCCCAAATGCGTATCCGGTGCCGGTAGTCTGCCACCTGTTGGCCAGGTTACATGGGGGAAAATGTTTCGCAAAACTTGACCTGGCGCAAGCCTACCAGCAACTCTCAGTAACCCCAGCTGCAGCTGCTGCGCAAACAATAGTCACTCATAAGGGGGCGTTCCAGGTGATGCGCCTACAGTTTGGCGTGAACTCGGCGCCGGGCATTTTCCAGACGCTCGTGGAACGCCTCTTAAAGGGGCTAGATGGGGTCTTGCCATACTTTGATGACGTATTGATAACGGGGGGGGGGAGTGAGGAGGAGTTGGCTGAAAGGCTAGACAAAGTACTGGGGGTGTTTGAAAAGGCGGGGTTGAGGTTGCGAAAAGACAAATGCGTCTTCTTCGCGAAAGAGGTTGAATTCTTGGGTTTCCGGGTAACCCCTGCGGGAATCAAACCCTCCAAATCAAAGGTAGCCGCAATCCAAAATGCCCCTCGCCCCACCTCCAAGCCCGAATTGCAGTCGTTCCTAGGGCTCTTAAACTTCTACCACTCCTTCCTGCCTCGGAAGGCTTCAGTAGCAGAGCCGCTTCATAAGCTGCTCAAGAAGGACGAGGCGTGGAAGTGGGGCGAGAGCCAGGAGAGGGCATTCATTGAACTGAAACAGCTCCTAGCGTCTGATGCCATTCTCACCCACTTTGACCCCAAGAGACCGGTGGTTCTGATATGTGATGCATCCCCAGTGGGGGTGGGGGCGGTGCTGTGCCATGTGCTGGAAAACGGGAGAGAGGCCCGAGTTGCATTCTACTCCAGATCCCTGTCCCAGGCTGAGCGAAACTACGCCCAAACAGACAGGGAGGCGCTAGCAATAATCGCGGGGACTAAAAAGTTCCACGATTTCCTCTACGGCCGCCCCTTCACCATAGTGACCGACCACAAGCCCCTGCTAGGCATTTTCACTGCGGACAAGCCCACACCTCAGATCCTGTCCCCTAGGATGTTAAGGTGGGCCATTTTTTTAAACGCGTATCAGCACGCGTTGGTGTACCGCCCAGGGAAGGAAATAAGCCACGCGGACGCCCTGTCGAGGTCTCCCCTTCCCCTCACTAGTAGCACCATGGGCGAAGAGGAACAAGACCGCCAAGTGCTCCTGATAGAGGTCTTAGATTCGCCCCCTATTGTACCCGCAGACATCGCCAAGGCGACCGGAAAGGACAAAACGCTAGCTCTAGTCAGCTCCTGGGTGCAGAAAGGGTGGCCGGCGTCCTCCCCGGCAGCAGAGTTCGCCCCGTTTTTCAGGAATAGGCTAGAGTTGTCCTTAGAGAGGGGGTGCCTTCTGTGGGGCCAGCGGGTGGTGGTCCCCGAATCCCTGAGGTCTAGGGTGCTCAAACTGCTGCACGTCAGCCACCCTGGTATTGTGCGCTCCAAGGCTCTGGCCAGGGGCTACTTCTGGTGGCCCCAATTAGACGCCGACATCGAGCACATGGTGGGCACATGCGAGAATTGCCAATGCTCCCGACCCGAAGAAGCGCATCTGCCGCACAGGGAATGGGACGCGGCAAAGGGGCCGTGGTCCCGTGTGCACATTGATTTTGCGGGCCCATTCAGAGGGACACTTTTTCTCCTCGTGGTGGATGCTTACTCCAAGTGGTTGGAGGTCATCCCACTTTCGAGCACCTCCTCAGCAACGACAGTAAAGCACTTGCGTAGGGTCTTTAGCACGTTCGGTATACCTGACACCCTAATTAGCGATAACGCTAGTTGTTTCAAGTCCGCTGAGTTCAGGGCATTCACCGAGATCAACGCCATTCGGCACATCACCTCCGCCCCTTTCCACCCGGCGACAAACGGCCAGGTAGAGCGCCTCGTGCGCACCACCAAAGACGCGCTCAGGCGCATGGGCCCCGGGGATCTTAACCTGCAAGTGTGTCAGTTCCTGCTGGGATACAGGGTGACCCCCCTAGCTTCAGGGTACTCGCCCGCAGAGCTCTTAATGCGTAGGAAGCTGACCACGATTCTGACCAGGCTAGACCCAACGAGGGTGGAGGACACAGGGAGGAACATCGGGTTAGCGGACACGAAGAGTTTCAAAGTAGGTGCTCCGGTGCATTGCAGGAACTACGCTAGCGCGGGGCCAGCCTGGGTCCCGGGCGTCATCGTTGGGCAGACGGGTCCCGTGTCGTATTGTGTAGAGACCAGTGCGGGTCTACTCTGGAGACGGCACGCAGACCAACTCCGGCGCCGGGTTCCGGACGACCAACGCGCGGACGGCGCGGAAAAGGATTCAACGTTAGGGTTCTCCCCCACCCGTTCAGCCCAAGGGGGAGGAGAGGGGGGCCAGTGGTCCCCACCAAGGGGGGAGGGGAAGGAGTCTGTCCTCATAGATAGCCTGAGGGATGTCCCCAATGACCCAGTAGATGATTTCGAGTTTCAGTTACAAAACCGGGAGGGGGTTTCGGAGTGGTCCCCCACCCATCCAAGCGAGAAGCGGGGTTTTTCGTTAGCCCCCAGTGCCCCCGGTTTTTCCACAATGGAGTTTGTCCCTTCCCCAAAAGCCGCAGAACCGCGGCAAGTCACTAACGAGTCTCCCTCTCCCATTGCAGGACAAGAGACCAGGGGACAGAGAAGCAGTAGCACTCCCGGGACAAGCCAGCAAGCAGAATGCCGAAAAACGTGCTTGCAATAAGCCATATTGGATGAGAGACTTCGTCTCATCCTAGGGGGGAGGGATGTTGTGTTCCTAATACTATGCCTTTGCAACAATGTAACACCTATCAACTGTAACACTGTAACCTTCTGTAATAGGACGCGAGCTAGTAACCACTAGGTGGCAATAGCGAGCGTCCAGCTCATATGGGTTCCAATTACGCAATAACTCCAGCGCGGGAAGATTCCCGCCACTACCTCACCTGGACAAGAAGGGCGTGACCAGGGATGACGTCACGCGGGCGGTAGCCAATGGGCTATCGTGGAGCCACATTCAAATGTATAGCCACTGTATATATTGAGCTGTTCGTCCACCATTACCACATGTTCCCCCAGACCACCATGCAATAAAGATGTGTTAAGCCAACTCTTTGGCTGTTCCTGTGTCTTGGTTCTCATACACTAAAGTGAGAGAGAGAGAGAGAAAGAGAGTGTGTGTCTGAGTGTGTCTGTCTGTCTGTCTGTCTTGATGGAGGATCCAATTCGAGGAGGGGGCTGGCTGGCACCCAAGCACCGGCTGAGTCAGAGCCATAAGCTTTATCGTTTTCTAGGTCAGACAAGAAGCTGCTTTCTATGTGCCGTTGTTTTGTAAGCCATAGATGCCCTCCATGGGTCAAAAGCCTCCTTCGTTGCTACTTTAAGGCAAAGCAGGAAAGCTGGCAGAGAACGGCAGAAGCAAATCTGACCTGAGCCAACTTTTCAGGAGGGGGAAATTATGTTTTGCTTTGCTAAATTCTGAGTTGTCTTTCTCTCTCCCCCACCCCTTTTCTCTTGTTCATGTGCAGAATTTCCACTCACTCTAATCTCCATCGTGATGTCTTGGCGGGGTGGGGAGAACAGCTGCCGCTTCCCCCGCCCCAGCCGAAGAACCGTCCTAGACTTCCGCACAATGCCCTGGAACGATGCCAGTGCCAGGACACCGCGGAGAATACCAAAAGGGGAGTGGGGTTGCATCGAAGACCATTGGTAGAGGGACAGTTTTTGGGAGCAGCAATGCAAAGAAACAAACAACACAACAGATGATGCTTGTTTTGGGAGGGAAGGAGCTGGGATACATCCAGAGATGATTGTCACACACACACACACACACACACACACACACACACACACACCTCTGCCAATGTTTCGCTGTTTTCTCCCTGATGTGATAGGTAAAAGGTAAAGGCCCCCTTGCTCGAAAGCCAGTCGCATCTGACTCTAGGGTTCAGTGCTCATCAATGTTTATAGCCAAAGAACCAGCGCTGCCTGCATTTGCAGACATTTCCATGGACGTGTGGCAGGCATGCCTCGACACCGAAGTGCATGCTGGAACACTGTTTACCTTTCCCTATTGATCTACTTGCAATTCCTTGCTTTCGAACTGCTAGGTTGGCAGGAGCTGGGACAGAGACGGACGCTCACTCCGTCACGCAGTACGCAGGTTTTGAACTGCTGACCTTCTGCCTCCCAGCCAACGTCTTAACCACTTGAGCCACCACAGCCCCGTGGTAAATACAAGTGACATTCAACAACACTGTATGGATAACAAAGCCCATTATCCCACTACCGTAGGACTCGGTCCACCTGACCGAGGCCTGCACCCTTTCAGGAAGCCAGCCTAAAGCAAAGCAATTACACTTATATACCTGCCCCATATTGCTCAGTGCCTTCTCTAGGCGGCTCACAAGTGAAGTAGCATTTTGCCCCATTAACATGCTCATTCGACCAAACAGGCTAGGATCGAACTCATAACCTTTTGGTGGCAGGACAGCAGCTTGACCACTGCTTCAGAGCATATGTGATTCTGCTACAGGCTAAAGAAACCTATGATAGGTTTCCATCACCGACTGTCTAGGCTACGGGTGCGCAAACGTTTTGGGCCGTGGGCCGGTCATGTGGTTCAGAGGGCTGGTCACTATAGCCCGGGGATGGATCTGGGCCCCGATGCCAATTCATCTGGCCCACGATGACCTTGTCACTCCTGAAAGCAGAAGTAAAACATACTCATATGGGCACGGTTTACTTCTGCTTCCGGGAGTGACTGGGGCGTTGCAGGCTGAATGAATTGCCATCATACCTGGCAAGTTTTGAATTTGGAAATAAGGGAAATTTCCCGGCAAATGTGGGATACTTGACAGCGATGCTTATCCTGTGCTGCCCTCCAATGGTGGCAATAGGGCATTGCAGTCTAATTAATAAAGGATGACGGCCGGAAAGAGGGTAAAATAAGGGGTTTTCCCGGCCAATAAGGGATACTTGACAGCTATGCTTATCCTGTGCTGCCCTCCAATGGCGGCAATAGGGCATTGCAGTCTAATTAATAAAGGATGACGGCCGGAAAGAGGGTAAAATAAGGGGTTTTCCTGGCCAATAAGGGATACTTGACAGCTATGCTTATCCTGTGCTGCCCTCCAATGGCGGCAATAGGGCATTGCAGTCTAATTAATAAAGGATGACGGCCGGAAAGAGGGTAAAATAAGGGGTTTTCCTGGCCAATAAGGGATACTTGACAGCTATGCTTATCCTGTGCTGCCCTCCAATGGCGGCAATAGGGCATTGCAGTCTAATTAATAAAGGATGACGGCCGGAAAGAGGGTAAAATAAGGGGTTTTCCTGGCCAATAAGGGATACTTGACAGCTATGCTTATCCTGTGCTGCCCTCCAATGGCGGCAATAGGGCATTGCAGTCTAATTAATAAAGGATGACGGCCGGAAAGAGGGTAAAATAAGGGGTTTTCCTGGCCAATAAGGGATACTTGACAGCTATGCTTATCCTGTGCTGCCCTCCAATGGCGGCAATAGGGCATTGCAGTCTAATTAATAAAGGATGACGGCCGGAAAGAGGGTAAAATAAGGGGTTTTCCCGGCCAATAAGGGATACTTGACAGCTATGATTGCCATTGGGGGCTGGACCCAGGCCCCAGGCCATAGTTTGGGCACCCCTGGTCTAGGCTTACAAACCAGCCAGATCGGGTAGGCGATAGCAATGTCAATTAGGTAGCAATATGTAGCATTGCCAATAAAGGAACTTGAAATCTCCCATCAACTTATGCTCTACTGTACATAAAACGTCTTCTGGTACAAATCAGGTTTTATTTTGAAGGGGAATTAGACCAAAGTTCGGGAACACAAAAAAACAGAAGAGGAACATTTTGGCGTTTCCCCTTTCCCTGGATAGAACAAGAACAGCCTATCTATTGACATTTCCTGGCCTTGCCAGTTTACAAAAGCAAGATGACATCTTTCTACTGTTCTACTCACAAGCAAGAATAGGTGAATCTCACTCTCCACCTGCTCTTTGGAACATGCAAACTCTAATATGGTAAAACCCCGGGTTACGACGGAGGTCCTTTCCGACAGCCCCAGTCGTAAACCAAAAAATAAATAAATAAATCATAAACCAAAGAACGTTTTCCCATAGGAATGCAAAAACGCGCACCTCCCCAGATCCGCACCAGGCAGAGGCATGCATTCCCAATTGTAGCACTGCCTAGGGAGCTCGGATGAAGGTCGGAACCGAGCCGATAAGGTCCGCAGACTCTCCCACTGCCGGTAGGGGTGGCAGACAGTCCAGAAATAGTGGCAGAAATGCCAACGATGACGACGACATGGTAAGCCATGAATTGCGACTGCCGGCAGAGGTGGCAGGTGCCATTTTAAACTCTAAAATGGCATCGGCTGACATTTTAGAGTTTAAAATAGCACAATTCCTGCTTGTAAAAACCCATAAACCAGGGCAATCATTTTATTACATTTGCCATCATAAACAGTGGCAAACGTAAACCAGGACATTCGTAACTTGGGGTTTTACTGTAATGCTGTTTCCTTTACGACATGCTAAGACGGTGATGGAGAAGCTTTTGGAGACCGAATGCCCAAAATCTGTCAGAAAAGGAATGCCACACTGCACTTCACTACAAAGACCATAATGCAATGCTCCTTCCCTACTGTCCCTGACCTCACCTTTTCCCTGACCTCTCGAACCTTAACCCCACCTCCCCAAAAGAGGGATATAAAAGGAGACTCACCTTACGACGTATCCAGATTCATGGCATCCTTCCAGGGGATGCTGCAAGAGAAAAGATGTGTAGTTAATAAGGCATTTAAACTTATTTGGGCGTCTGTGGTTATTTTCAGCGCAACCATTCCTAAATCCTCACAAAATCACTTTTGCCACAGACTCAACAGGCTGCCGTCCACGCTGTACCCTCACGCTGCATGTGAGCCGCTGGCATGCCTTACCCCAGACAGGGGAAGGAGGAAGTGCTCCCATTGGGCTACTGGGCAGAGGGGCGGGGTGAACTCTGTACTGGGGAGAGGGAGGAAGTGCTCCCATTGGGCCACTGGGCAGAGGGGCGGGGTGAACTCTGTACTGGGGAGAGGGAGGAAGTGCTCCCATTGGGCCACTGGGCAGAGGGGCGGGATGAACTCTGTACTGGGGGAGAGGGAGGAAGTGCTCCCATTGGGCCACTGGGCAGAGGGGCTGGGTGAACTCTGTACTGGGGAGAGGGAGGAAGTGCTCCCATTGGGCCACTGGGCAGAGGGGCGGGGTGAACTCTGTACTGGGGAGAGGGAGGAAGTGCTCCCATTGGGCCACTGGGCAGAGGGGCGGGGTGAACTCTGTACTGGGGAGAGGGAGGAAGTGCTCCCATTGGGCCACTGGGCAGAGGGGCGGGGTGAACTCTGTACTGGGGGAGAGGGAGGAAGTGCTCCCATTGGGCCACTGGGCAGAGGGGCTGGGTGAACTCTGTACTGGGGAGAGGGAGGAAGTGCTCCCATTGGGCCACTGGGCAGAGGGGCGGGGTGAACTCTGTACTGGGGAGAGGGAGGAAGTGCTCCCATTGGGCCACTGGGCAGAGGGGCGGGGTGAACTCTGTACTGGGGAGAGGGAGGAAGTGCTCCCATTGGGCCACTGGGCAGAGGGGCGGGGTGAACTCTGTACTGGGGGAGAGGGAGGAAGTGCTCCCATTGGGCCACTGGGCAGAGGGGCTGGGTGAACTCTGTACTGGGGAGAGGGAGGAAGTGCTCCCATTGGGCCACTGGGCAGAGGGGCGGGGTGAACTCTGTACTGGGGAGAGGGAGGAAGTGCTCCCATTGGGCCACTGGGCAGAGGGGCGGGGTGAACTCTGTACTGGGGAGAGGGAGGAAGTGCTCCCATTGGGCCACTGGGCAGAGGGGCTGGGTGAACTCTGTACTGGGGGAGAGGGAGGAAGTGCTCCCATTGGGCCACTGGGCAGAGGGGCGGGGTGAACTCTGTACTGGGGAGAGGGAGGAAGTGCTCCCATTGGGCCACTGGGCAGAGGGGCGGGGTGAACTCTGTACTGGGGAGAGGGAGGAAGTGCTCCCATTGGGCCACTGGGCAGAGGGGCGGGGTGAACTCTGTACTGGGGGAGAGGGAGGAAGTGCTCCCATTGGGCCACTGGGCAGAGGGGCTGGGTGAACTCTGTACTGGGGAGAGGGAGGAAGTGCTCCCATTGGGCCACTGGGCAGAGGGGCGGGGTGAACTCTGTACTGGGGAGAGGGAGCAAGTGCTCCCATTGGGCCACTGGGCAGAGGGGTGGGGTGAACTCTGTACTGGGGAGAGGGAGGAAGTGCTCCCATTGGGCCACTGGGCAGAGGGGCGGGGTGAACTCTGTACTGGGGAGAGGGAGGAAGTGCTCCCATTGGGCCACTGGGCAGAGGGGCGGGGTGAACTCTGTACTGGGGGAGAGGGAGGAAGTGCTCCCATTGGGCCACTGGGCAGAGGGGCGGGGTGAACTCTGTACTGGGGAGAGGGAGGAAGTGCTCCCATTGGGCCACTGGGCAGAGGGGCGGGGTGAACTCTGTACTGGGGAGAGGGAGGAAGTGCTCCCATTGGGCCACTGGGCAGAGGGGCGGGGTGAACTCTGTACTGGGGGAGAGGGAGGAAGTGCTCCCATTGGGCCACTGGGCAGAGGGGCGGGGTGAACTCTGTACTGGGGAGAGGGAGGAAGTGCTCCCATTGGGCCACTGGGCAGAGGGGCTGGGTGAACTCTGTACTGGGGAGAGGGAGGAAGTGCTCCCATTGGGCCACTGGGCAGAGGGGCGGGGTGAACTCTGTACTGGGGAGAGGGAGGAAGTGCTCCCATTGGGCCACTGGGCAGAGGGGTGGGGTGAACTCTGTACTGGGGAGAGGGAGGAAGTGCTCCCATTGGGCCACTGGGCAGAGGGGCGGGGTGAACTCTGTACTGGGGAGAGGGAGGAAGTGATCCCATTGGGCCACTGGGCAGAGGGGCGGGGTGAACTCTGTACTGGGGGAGAGGGAGGAAGCGCTCCCATTGGGCCACTGGGCAGAGGGGCTGGGTGAACTCTGTACTGGGGAGAGGGAGGAAGTGCTCCCATTGGGCCACTGGGCAGAGGGGCGGGGTGAACTCTGTACTGGGGAGAGGGAGGAAGTGCTCCCATTGGGCCACTGGGCAGAGGGGCGGGGTGAACTCTGTACTGGGGAGAGGGAGGAAGTGATCCCATTGGGCCACTGGGCAGAGGGGCGGGGTGAACTCTGTACTGGGGGAGAGGGAGGAAGTGCTCCCATTGGGCCACTGGGCAGAGGGGCTGGGTGAACTCTGTACTGGGGAGAGGGAGGAAGTGCTCCCATTGGGCCACTGGGCAGAGGGGCGGGGTGAACTCTGTACTGGGGAGAGGGAGGAAGTGCTCCCATTGGGACACTGGGCAGAGGGGCGGGGTGAACTCTGTACTGGGGAGAGGGAGGAAGTGCTCCCATTGGGCCACTGGGCAGAGGGGCGGGGTGAACTCTGTACTGGGGGAGAGGGAGGAAGTGCTCCCATTGGGCCACTGGGCAGAGGGGCGGGGTGAACTCTGTACTGGGGGAGAGGGAGGAAGTGCTCCCATTGGGCCACTGGGCAGAGGGGCGGGGTGAACTCTGTACTGGGGGAGAGGGAGGAAGTGCTCCCATTGGGCCACTGGGCAGAGGGGCTTGGTGAACTCTGTACTGGGGAGAGGAAGGAAGTGCTCCCATTGGGCCACTGGGCAGAGGGGCGGGGTGAACTCTGTACTGGGGAGAGGGAGGAAGTGCTCCCATTGGGCCACTGGGCAGAGGGGCGGGGTGAACTCTGTACTGGGAAGAGGGAGGAAGTGCTCCCATTGGGCCACTGGGCAGAGGGGCGGGGTGAACTCTGTACTGGGGAGAGGGAGGAAGTGCTCCCATTGGGCCACTGGGCAGAGGGGCGTGGTGAACTCTGTACTGGGGGAGAGGGAGGAAGTGCTCCCATTGGGCCACTGGGCAGAGGGGCGGGGTGAACTCTGTACTGGGGGAGAGGGAGGAAGTGCTCCCATTGGGCCACTGGGCAGAGGGGCGGGGTGAACTCTGTACTGGGGAGAGGGAGGAAGTGCTCCCATTGGGCCACTGGGCAGAGGGGCGGGGTGAACTCTGTACTGGGGAGAGGGAGGAAGTGCTCCCATTGGGCCACTGGGCAGAGGGGCGGGGTGAACTCTGTACTGGGGGAGAGGGAGGAAGTGCTCCCATTGGGCCACTGGGCAGAGGGGCTGGGTGAACTCTGTACTGGGGAGAGGGAGGAAGTGCTCCCATTGGGCCACTGGGCAGAGGGGCGGGGTGAACTCTGTACTGGGGAGAGGGAGGAAGTGCTCCCATTGGGCCACTGGGCATAGGGGCGGGGTGAACTCTGTACTGGGAAGAGGGAGGAAGTGCTCCCATTGGGCCACTGGGCAGAGGGGCGGGGTGAACTCTGTACTGGGGAGAGGGAGGAAGTGCTCCCATTGGGCCACTGGGCAGAGGGGCGGGGTGAACTCTGTACTGGGGGAGAGGGAGGAAGTGCTCCCATTGGGCCACTGGGCAGAGGGGCGGGGTGAACTCTGTACTGGGGAGAGGGAGGAAGTGCTCCCATTGGGCCACTGGGCAGAGGGGCGGGGTGAACTCTGTACTGGGGAGAGGGAGGAAGTGCTCCCATTGGGCCACTGGGCAGAGGGGCGGGGTGAACTCTGTACTGGGGGAGAGGGAGGAAGTGCTCCCATTGGGCCACTGGGCAGAGGGGCGGGGTGAACTCTGCACTGGGGAGAGGGAGGAAGTGCTCCCATTGGGCCACTGGGCAGAGGGGCTGGGTGAACTCTGTACTGGGGAGAGGAAGTGCTCCCATTGGGCCACTGGGCAGAGGGGCGGGGTGAACTCTGTACTGGGGAGAGGGAGGAAGTGCTCCCATTGGGCCACTGGGCAGAGGGGTGGGGTGAACTCTGTACTGGGGAGAGGGAGGAAGTGCTCCCATTGGGCCACTGGGCAGAGGGGCGGGGTGAACTCTGTACTGGGGAGAGGAAGGAAGTGATCCCATTGGGCCACTGGGCAGAGGGGCGGGGTGAACTCTGTACTGGGGGAGAGGGAGGAAGTGCTCCCATTGGGCCACTGGGCAGAGGGGCGGGGTGAACTCTGTACTGGGGGAGAGGGAGGAAGTGCTCCCATTGGACCACTGGGCAGAGGGGCGGGGTGAACTCTGTACTGGGGAGAGGGAGGAAGTACTCCCATTGGGCCACTGGGCAGAGGGGCGGGGTGAACTCTGTGCTGGGGGAGAGGGAGGAAGTGCTCCCATTGGACCACTCAGCAGAGGGGCGGGGTGAACTCTGTACTGGGGAGAGGGAGGAAGTGCTCCCATTGGGCCACTGGGCAGAGGGTCGGGGTGAACTCTGTGCTGGGGCGATGGTGAGCTTGCCCACAGAGAGGGCTCTGAATGCACCCTCTGGCATGCATGCCATATGTTCGCCACCACTGTGCCAAAATAACCAAACCCATTTTTCATCTTTCATCCCACCTCTTCCTGTATGTTACCCAATAAGACTTCTCTTTCAATGTGCATCATACCTACTTCAGTTTTCACAGTTTCAGCTTCTTATGACTATCTTCAAGGAAAAGAAATATGCACCTGGCTTTGAAGGACAAATTCCCAAACTTTCTCAGGGAGCAAAGAACCACATCGACTATTGTAAACCCACTCCATTCCCGATTCATTACAGTGTTCTTGACCTTAAAAAACACTGAGAAAGACAGTTGACAGATTGTGAGGAAAGGATATGTAAGATAAGAGGTTTTCTAGGGGTAAACTGAGTTGTGAGCGAATTGCATAAAATGATAAATGTTCATACCTGTCAAGTTTTGGATTTGAAAATAAGGGAAATTTCCCGGCCGAAACAGGAGACTTGACAGCTATGCTTATCCTGTGCTGCCCTCCAATGGTGGCAATAGGGCATTGCAGTCTAATTAATAAGGGATGACGGTGGGAAAGAGGGTAAAATAAGGGGTTTTCCTGGCCAATAAGGGATACTTGACAGCGATGCTTATCCTATGCTGCCCTCCAATGGTGGCAATAGGGCTTTGCAGTCTAGTTAATAAGGGATGACGGTGGGAAATAGGGTAAAATAAGGGGTTTCCCCAGCCAATAAGGGATACTTGACAGCTATGCTTATCCTGTGCTGCCCTCCAATGACGGCAATAGGGCATTGCAGTCTAATTGATACGGGATGACGGCGGGAAAGAGGGTAAAATAAGGGGTTTTCCCGTCCAATAAGGGATACTTGACAGCTATGTAAATGCTATTGAAAAATCTCAGAATGTCCTCAAAAATTTGGGAAACACACTTAGATATAAGCATTTCTGATGAAATCTGGAAGAAAAAGTGGGGGTGGGGGGGACGAATTATGTGAAGCCTAGCCACAAAGTTTAAAGAACATAATTATAAAATTTTGTGGTGATGGTATATGATGCCAGTTCGACTAAATCAAATAGGTAATAGCAAATCAAAAAATGTTGGAGATGCCAGCGGGAAATAGGGATGTATGTGGTGGGATTGTGAAATTGTTTCTGATTTTTGGCAGAATATTGAGTATGAAAGCTAAGATTTTGGATTTTAAGTTAAAGTTGAATGGGAATATTGCATTGCTGACTGCAGTAGAGGATTTGAAATGGATGAAAATAAACAGGATTTATTACCTATTTTATTAACATTAGCAAGGCAACAGATTGCCAAAAAGTGGAAAGGTGGTCTGAAGTTAGAGTTGAATAAGTGGTATACTTAATGAAAAACTTACTTGGGATTTAAATATTTAAAAAGGGGGATTTTGAAAGAATAGATTTTGGGATATCTGGAAACCATTTCTGCAATACACATTGGGGGAAAATAAAGGAGACAAACCTGTACCAGAAGTAATGAGTTTTTGGCAAAACAAATAAGTTTATAGAAGACAACTGGTAGGTTCAAGGACATCGTGTTATTGCACCAGGGTGTTTAATGTATTTGTATTATAAGAAAAAAATGTAAAACCATATTAGTGGTAAGAATTAAAGTAATGATATAAATATACATAAGTAGAATGGTTAAGAGAAATTATGTATTTGATTTTGATTTGATTGATTTATTCAATTTGTGTTGAAATGATTAATTTGTATTTTTGTTTTATGTTTTTTTTCTTGTGAAAATTTAATAAAATTTATATTCAAAAACATTGAGAGGCTGTAGGTGTTCCACCCACTATGAAGAGCAGAGCACGTTATGGAATCTCCTTTGGCTCCTCTCTCTTTCTCTCTTTGTGATGGCTTCTATTTTGTTGGAGAGACTTGGTTAGAGAAAAAGGACTGGAGAGATCCAGCCAGTCTTGCCTCCTCCGAGTTGACTATTCTAGATTAGGGTTCTTCCAACTTGACTCTCCAGGTGTTCTTGGACTTCAATGTCCAGAAGCTCAAGTCAACACACCTGCGGATCAGGGCTCCTGGGAATTGAAGTCCAAGAACACCTGGAGAGCCAACCAGGGTTCCTCAAACTTGGCTCTCCAGGTGTTTGTTTGTTTTTGAATTTGTATGCCACCCATTTGGCAATGCAACAAAGGGTGGCTCACAGACGTATCTTCAAACATATATACATATACAATAGTAAAGGTAAAGGTTTCCCTTGCTGGAAAGCCAGTCGTAACTGACTCTAGTGTGCAGTGCTCATCTCTGTTTCAAAGCCGAAGAGCCAGTGCTGTCTGCTGCTGTAGACGTTTCCATAGTCATGTGGCAGGCCAGACTAGACACCGGAGCGCACGGAGCACTGTTACCTTCCCACCAAAGTGGCCCCTATTTATCTAATTGCAATGTCTTGCTTTTGAACTGCCGACCCCATGGCTAAGCTTTGGTGGGGCCCAGGTGCATACCTGTCAAGTTTTGGATTTGGAAATAAGGGAAATTTCCCAGCAAATACTGGATACTTGACAGCTATGCTTATCCTTTGCTGCCCTCCAATGGCGGCAATAGGGCATTGCAGTCTAATTAATAAGAGATGACGACGGGAAAGAGGGTAAAATAAGGGGTTTTCCCGGCCAATAAGGGATACTTGACAGCTATGCCCAGGTGTCAGAGCTCAATGTCCTCAATGGAGCTCAATGTCCCCAACGGTGCCTGACCAGAAGTCCAAGTCAGCATGCCATGGGTCCGAGCTAACTTGATAAAAACAGTCAAGCTTTAGGATGAAGTCACATGCCCATTTGCCTGCCCATCTAAATAAGTTAAGGCCAATTTCTGAAAGGAACTCATTGTTTTAACTTTTATTGCGAGACAAACAGGTGGAGATCAGCCAGGGGGTTCCTCTGCCAGCCCAAAAAAAACAACTTATTGCATTGAGTTTTGTCCGTTCCTCTGACAAAACATACCAGAAAACAAACACAAGGAGATATTCTCCACTTCCTTGTAGCTGCTGAACCTTGAAAAACACATTTCTCTATGGCAGCTAACGCTGATAAGAGAATGGCGTAAAATATGAAAAATTCTGGGGAAGCTCCTTTTAAAATGTTTTAACATGCCCCTTCAAGGTTATGGCTGTAAATCTCCTGATAGCCCTTATATTCAATATATAACTTTGTAACTAATGGGTAGTATAACTACAGTTTACTTATACCTTACCAGAAACAGTAGATAACTTTGTAACTGTTACTCTGCTTTTTAACTGGAATTTACTTACAGCTCTGTTAACAGTAACTTTGCAACTAGTTGTTACTCTGCTTTTTAAGCCAGAAGTGGCTTATACGTCTACTATCACAAACGGTGAATAGCTATAGGTAACTATGTTTTGTTTTCTGATGAACTTAATCGGTTGTTTTGTTTCATTTTGCTGTTTGTTTTATTATGTTGACTTTGTTATTTTTTATGTGCTCCACCCAGAGTGGGAAATATCCCAGATGGGCGATATAAAAATGCAATAAGTAAATAAATATGTCGCTATTCTCTAATTTACTTCCATGTCGTCTGCTTTATAGTGCCATGAAAGTTTGGGGCCAAAATCCTTTTAATTTTATTTATTACATTTATGTCCCGCCCACCTGGGATATTTTAAGGATGAAATGACACACAGAAAGGAAGTCGGTAGGCATGAGGTGTAGTCCAATATATGTATGTATGTATGTATGTATGTATGTATGTATGTGTATGTGTGTGTGTGTGTGTGTGTGTGTATCTATCTATCTATCTATCTATACATACATACATACCTATCTATATCTATATCTATATCTATATCTATATCTATATCTATATCTATATCTATATCTATATCTATATCTATATCTATATCTATATCTATATCTATATCTATATCTATAGATAGATAGATAGATAGATAGATAGATAGATAGATAGATAGATAGATAGACACACACACCGATCTAGCAAGAAATTGCAAGCAGATAAACATGAACCACTTCGCTGGGAAAGGTAAACATGTACTCTGGTGTCTAGTCATGCCTGCCACGTGACCACAAAAATGTCTGCAGATGCAGACTATAAACAGGGATGAGCACCAAACCCTAGAGTCAGCTTTCGAACAAGGACAACCTTTACCTGTAAGTCAGGTGTAACTAGAATGGTGAATTATCAGATTTGTACTTTTTTTAAAAAAATCAAATCAAATTCCTCAATGCCTAGCAATGAACAATGGAGTGTTTTCCCCCTGCACTAGTTATCTTCAGTTGGAAAGTGAGTCATTTGGGTTTATTATTATAGTATGACATAATAGGGGTTCTCTACCTAAGGCCTGTGGGCCAGATCTGGCCCACAGCACCATTTCACTGAAGAAATCCTACTGGAAGGAGAACTGATGTCGTTAGCCTTTTGAGTAGCAAACAGGATTCTGCCCTTTGCTGGTCTTTATGTAAAAGGTTACGTGGCCGGGCTGCTTTCTGGCAAGAAATATTACCCTAAGCAAGGGAGATTAAGTCGGTTTACTTAAAAATGGAAAGGTCATGTTTGCTCAAAAGGCAGCCGTATCCGACTCTAGGGTTCGGTGCTCATCTCTGTTTACAGCCAAAGAGCTAGCACTGTCGCTGCCTCTGCAGAATGTTTCTGTGGACATGACTAAACACTGGAGTGCATGGAACACTGCAACCTTTCCAGTGACAGCTCTGAGTGCCCCCTCTAGCGTGCGTGCCATAGGTTCGCCACCACTGGCCTACACCCACACCCCATTCTGCCTAGTGGGGATTGAAATAAAATGCTTTCATTAAGAGGGACACAAAGGTAGGTAAAGGTAAAGGTTTCCCTTGCTCGAAAGCCAGTCATATCCGACTCTAGGGCTCAGTGCTCATCTCTGTTTCAAAGCCGAAGAGCCAGCGCTGTCTGCTTCTGCAGACGTTTCCGCGGTGACATGGCAGGCATGACTAGACACCGGAGCACACAGAATGCTGTTTCCCTTCCCCCCGAAGTGGTCCCTATTTATCTCATAGCTGTCAAGTATCCCTTATTGGCCGGGAAAACCCCTTATTTTACCCTCTTTCCTGCCATCATCCCTTATTAATTAGACTGCAACGCCCTATTGCCGCCATTGGAGGGCAGCACAGGATAAGCATAGCTGTCAAGTATCCCTTATTGGCCGGGAAAACCCCTTATTTTACCCTCTTTCCTGCCATCATCCCTCATTAATTAGACTGCAATGCCCTATTGCCGCCATTGGAGGGCAGCACAGGATAAGCATAGCTGTCAAGTATCCCGTATTTGCTGGGAAATTTCCCTTATTTCCAAATCCAAAACTTGACAGGTATGGTTTATCCCCTTGCAATTTCTTGCAATTTCAAACTTGCTAGTTTGGCAGGAGCTGGGGCAAAGACGGGAGCTCATTCCGTCCTGCAGTACTCGGGAATCCAACTGCTGACCTCCCGCCTTCCAGTTAGCGTCTGAGCCACTTGAGCCTCTGCAGTCCCTTAAAAATGGAAACAAACTGGATGTTTTCAGTCGGCGGCCGGTCTTAACTGAGTCACAAGGGCTATTGTCTCCCACTCCAGGAAGGAGCATTCCCTGTGGCAAATCAGTGACCAGGGTCACTGGTCGAGAGGAACAGAAAGGTAATTTCTCTTTTTCTGACTCACCGTGGGCCCCGCCGTGAAACCCTCCCTGGCTGTCGGACTTTGCAACCCACGGAGTTCACACTATCTATTGCTTCTTTGCAAGATCTCTATGGTTACTGCTCTGGCAGCACATGCACAGCAGCGAACAAAAGGCAGGCCTGTTTCGTGTCCCTTCCTCATTCTTTTCGGCTGGCGTCGCCGGGACGGGGCGGCCTGACAGAGAGACGGGGAACAAAACAGCCCTGCCCGAGGGTCATGTGAAAGGGTTGGCCAGATCCGGACTTGAACGGCCTGTCAGTTTTACTTTTCAGCCACATTCAAATGTCTCCCTCCTCCTGACTCAGGAACTTTTATTTTATTCTTCTTATTCTTGAGGAGGCCTGGTGGGTGCAAGTGGTTAAGCCAGGGTGTCTCAACCTGCGGCCTGTGGGCCGGATGCAGCCCACTTCATGTGGCCCCCCACTGCCTCCAGCACACCAGAAAGTGCAAAATGGTCGTCCGGCCACCAAAGGTGTCTGAGGGAGCGTCACCTGCTCCCCTAAGCTTTAAAAAGTTGGGAACTCCTGGGTTAAGCTGTTGCCCTGAAACCAAAGGGTTGTGAGTTTGATTCTGACCTAGGATCAAGGTTGACTCAACCTTCCATCCTTCTTGAGATCACTCTATCAAGTTCTTCTTTGTGGTCTCTGTGAATCCACACAAATGGGTTTACGGCACATAAGTGCACTAAACCCATTCGTGTAGGTTCACAGGGGACCACAAAGAAGAACGGTTACAGGAAAGTCACCTGTTATCATAGAGCCCTGCTGGCGCACTGGTTAAACTGCTGCCCTGCAGCCAAACGATTGTGAGTTCGATCCTGACTTGGGCCCAGGTTGACTCGTGCTTCCAAGGATGGTAAAACGAGGAGCCAGCATGCTGGGGGCAAAATGCTAATTAACTTGTGAACCGCCCAGTGAGGGCTATGGTGTGGTTGCGTTGCTGTTTGCTTTGCTTCCTTCTTCTTCAAGTGCCATATCCAGTTCCGAACAGTGGCAATCCTCATGGCGATCAGGCATGAAGATTGCCCTGGGAGCAATATAAAGGTTTGACGAAGTGGATTTGATCCACAGAAGCTCTCATTTAAATACAGGGGTAAGTCATTAGGGTGCCACAACATTTTTTTGGTCTTTTTTTGCTGCTTTGTTTGCTCTCTGATATAATAAAGCAGTGGCTTTCCATTTCCCATTAAATTAAGAACGTCTTCTTCTGCCACATCTGATTCCAACTATTGGCTATGCTCATGGCAATTAGCCATGAAGATTGTCCTGGGAGCCATGTAATGATGTGGCCTTTCATTTGCCTTCTGCATTTCAGCGTGATACCCATAGTACCACTGATCCAGTTCCACTTTCTAGTCCTGAGCCCTTTGGGCACATAAAGTCCTCATCATCATCCCCAGGCCAGGATGGATGAAACTCCTGCCCTCCATCAAAAGAGATCCAAGTGGGATTTAATCCACTTGGGGACCATCACCCTTCCCTGGGGACTTCGGACCCCAAAGCCATGAATCCACAGGTTTGGCACATTAGTTAACCACCGCCCGACGATCATGCTGCATCACTGAGTCTACTCTATTACCATAACAGGATAACCTGGCTAGACTGTATATTTTATCCTTATTTTTATTTAATTTTTTTTTAATGATCCACAAACTTAGTCAATTCCCCTCTAAAGCAATGCAACAAAATATTCAGTTATCTTCACAAGCCAAATTCAACAGGTGAGTGGGAAGCAGAAGGTCAGCAGTTCGATTCCCAAGTACTGCAGGACGGAAATGAGCTCCCATCTTCGTCCCAGCTCCTGCCAACCTAGCAGTTCGAAAGCAAGAAATTGCAAGTAGATAAATAGGGACCACTTTGGTGGGAAGGTAACAGCGCTCCGTGCGCTCCGGTGTCTAGTCATGCCTGCCACATGACCACGGAAACGTCTGCAGAAGCAGACAGCGCTGGCTCTTCGGCTTAGAAACAGAGATGAGCACTGCACCCTAGAGTTGGTTACGACTGGCTTTCGAGCAAGGGAAACCTTTACCTTTACCTTTACATTGAGAAGTACAGTAAAACCTTGTATAACTAAAATAATTGGTTCCACAAGGCACTTCATTATACGATATATATTTTTTGTTATACGATGCATGCATCATATAATGAAAATCCCTATGGGATGCATCATGCAATGAAAATCTCTATGGGGGAAACCGTACAAATAAAATCTCTATGGGAAAAACTGCACAAACAAAAATATTTGTTGTACGGTTTTTCGCCATAGAGATTTTCATTGTACGACCCCCCCCCCCCCCCCGGGAAGCATTGCATCATACAACAAAAAAAAATTTGTAGTACGATGCAACATTTTTAAAAAATTCTCTGTACAATTTTTTATTGTATGATATATTATACAAGGTTCCACTGCAGTCACAAACGTGGCCAAAGACAGACACATTCAAAGCCAGCATTTTCTATAGTGACTACTCCATATTTTTTTTCTGCCTGGCTAGAGGAATCTGTCTTGTAGCCCCTCATATATTCAATTTTTTTAAAAAAAGAAACTGATGACGTTCTTAGAATAAAGAAATCAAAAGTGAAAAATGTTGTAGCGCTTTGAAGACTAACTGATAAATTTTAATGGTGACTTTCGTGGATCAAATCCACTTCATCGGACACCACTGGCTCTTTGGCTATAAACGGAGTTGAGCACTGTACCCCTGGATGGGACACAACTGGTTTTCAAAGCAAGGGAGACTAACTTACATGAACAGCTAGATATAGTAAAGGTTTCCCTTGCTCGAAAGCCAGTCGTATCCAACTCTAGGGTTCAGTGCTCATCTCTGTTTCAAAGCCGAAGAGCCAGCGCTGCCTGCTTCTGCAGAGGTTCCCGTGGTCATGTGGCAGGCATGCCTAGACACCGGAGTGCACAGAACGCTGTTTACCTTCCCACCGAAGTGGTCCCTGTTTATCTACTTGCAATTTCTTGCTGTGGAACTGCTAGGGTGGCAGGAGCAGGGATAAAGAGGGGAACTCACTCCGTCCTGCAGTACTCGGGAATCTAACTGCTGTGACCTCCTGCCTTCCAGTCAGCATCTTAGCCACTTGAGCCAATTGCATAAAGCATCTTTGGCTTCATGTTAACCTTGTGGATCAATCAATGGTGGCTCTTCTATACAATCAGGCGTCCTTACATAAACGGAATTTTACCAAAAATTTAAGACTCTGCAACAGAAAATATATTAACTTTATTTAAACAAGCTAATTTAGAGAAGAAGCAAACTTGTTTATAATGCTGCTGCCACTTACTAATTCGAAAAAAAAAACAGCAGCAAACAGGAAGAGACCTCAGAGGAAGAGGAAGCAAGCAAGCCTAGGAGTAGCAATCTACAGAAAAGCACACTTCGACCCATTTAACTATTTGTCCAAAGTCTTTGCACTGGTTTTAATCTGTTTGTTTGTTTGTATGTTTGTATCTTACCTTTCCTCCAAGAATCTCAAAGTAGTGTTCATGGCTCCCCTTCTCTCCACTTTAACCTCACAACAACCTTGTAAAGTAGGCCACGCTGAGTGGGTTTAAGTGAGTTTTATTGCTTTGGTAGGGTCTCGGAGTGCTGACCGATACAATAAACAGTTCTCCACATCTCTAGACCGGCAGATGGATTTGAACTCAGAGAGTACTTACTAAAGGCTCCTTCTCAAGCTGGGAGGTGGTGGTGTCACAAGTGAGTACCACAAGGCTCAGCCCTGGACCCTTCTGGCTCTTGAACCTTTTCATCAATGACTTGGGTGGGGGAGTGGAGGGGATTCTCATCAAACATGCAGAAGACACAAAACTGGATGGAACAGCTTGGAAAATTGGAGCAGAATTCAAAAACGATCTCAATAGGCTAGAACAGTGCGCCTCAAACTTGACCATCCAGGTGTTCTTGGTCTTCAGCTCTCAGAAGCCCAAGTCAGCACACCTGCTGGTCAGGACCTTCTGGGCATTGAAGTTCAAGAACACCTGGAGCGCCAAGATTGGCCACCCCTGCTTCACAGGGTTTCTCAAACTTGGCTCTCCAGATGTTCTTGTGGCACTCCCACGGGTTAAATAGCATATTTTAGTTTGTTAACCTATTCCTTTTGCAGCGCAATGTATGCAGTTAGACGAACATAAGCAGAGCCATCTTGGACTGAAGACACGTGCATGGTGCTTAGGAACAGTATAAAAGCTTCATTGAAATTGACAATAAGGGTCCTTGGATCTAATTATGGATCCAAGACCATGCATGCATGCATGATGATACATCGTCATCATGTAATATCGTGTAATGTTATGTTATGACTGCCACATGCCTGCCACACGCCCACGGAAATGTCTGCAGAAGCAGACAGCGCTGGCTCTTCGGCTTAGAAACAGAGATGAGCACTGCACCCTAGAGTCGGATACGACTGGCTTTCGAGCAAGGGAAACCTTTACCTTACCTATGTTATGATTGAACAACCTAGATACAAATTATCTTTTTCCATTTCAAAACCTCTCTGGTATTGTCAGGCGGTGGTTGACCAACCTGACCACCTTGAGGACTAGCGGTTTGGGGCTGCAAAGTCCACACGAAGGAAGGCTGACGGTCCCCAAGTGGATTAAATCCCACTTGGATCCCTCTAGATCAGTGGTGGTGAACCTATGGCATGCGTGCCAGATGTGGCAATTCCAGCTCTCTCTGTTGGCATGCATGCCATCACCCCAGAGTTTGCCCCGGCCCTCTGCCCAGCAGCCTAATAGGAGTGCTTCCTTCCACCCATAGCTGTCAGGGTGGCCGGGAAACTCCCGTATTTTACCCTCTTTCCCACCATCTTCCCTTATTCATTAGACTGCAATGCCCTATTGCCGCCATTGGAGGGCAGCACAGGATAAACATAGCTGTCAAGTATTCCTTATTTGCCGGGAAATTTCCCTTATTTTCAAATCCAAAACTTGACAGGTATGCTTCCACCCCCCAGCACAGAGTTCATCCCCGCATGGGTGTCATGCTGCAACACAGAAGGCAGATGAAAGGCCACTGCATTATATGGCCCAGGAGGAGATAAGAACCGTTGGCTCCGACCCGCCGGCTTGCCAAGGACCACCGCCGCCAGTGCAGCTGTTTCGGGGCCGGCCCGGGAGGAGATAAGAACAGCTGCGTGCTCCTCCCCCCCGGCCCGTCTGGTCGGTGGGGAAACAGGACCACCTGCGGATGGACCCGTGACTATTGTTACTTTATTTATTGGACTTTGTATCTTGGTATCGTGTATCTTGCATTTGCGGGATGATCGTGTATTGTATTTTTGTACCTTGACTTGTAACCTGTAGCTTATTGCATATTCTTTACTTATTATATACCTTACTTTTTGCAAACCGCTTTGGGTCGCCCTCTTGGGTGAGGAAAGTGGTATATAAATAAAATTTCAATTCAGTGGTTCCCAGGACAAACCTTATGACTAATCGTCAGTATTAGGAATTGGAGCAGTTCGAAATCAAGAAATTGCAAGTAGATAAATTGGGACCACTTCGGTGGGAAGGTAAACAGTGTTCCGTGCGCTCCGATGTCTAGTCATGCCTGCCACACGACCACGGAAACGTCTGCAGAAGCAGACGGCGCTGGCTCTTTGGCTTTGAAACAGAGATGAGCACTGAACCCTAGAGTCGGATGCGACTGGCTTTCGAGCAAGGGAAACGTTTACCTTTACAGCACAAAAAGACGAAGAATTCAGAAATGCAAAGAGCATATCAGAGAGTAAACAAAACAGCAAAGAGAGAAAAATGTGGGAGATGGGTCTTTTAAAGTGTTTTTTATGTGTTTTTAGAACTTGTTGTAATGCCGCCCTGAGGTGGGTTCTACCTGAGTGGGCGGCATATATATAAATATGACTATTAAAATAAATTAAATTAAATTAAATTAAATTAAATTAAATTAAATTAAAGACTAACTGCTGTATTTTAATGTGAGCTTTCGTGGACCAAGTCCACTTCATCAGACATAAGAGTGAGGTCTCACAGCTACAATTTATACACATCAGGAACAGAGGCACACTACAATTGGCCAGCCTCACAGAAAAACAACATTGTGGGTGTCTACAACTGACAATAATGGAAAATCCCCAGTTGTTATTAGAACGAACCTGCTGCAAAGCCTGGCCTTATTACAAACCTCGAGATAAGAACGGATCGACTTAAGAAAAACTCGAGACACATCAGGAAATCTCAGGGGGGGGGGCAGGTTTGAGATACAAATTTTGAATATATATATTTTTTTTGAGATATGAAATTCAACACATTCCTATGGGGAACTGCATTCAATGCATTCCTATGGGAAATTCAAGATAAGAATTTTTTTTGAGATTCAGCCAACCTCGAGGAACTGATTAAATTCGTATGTAGAGGTTTGACTGTGGTTGCGAAGCAAACTTCTCCTTCTATGGCGATGCATCGCAGCCAAAGGATGGGTGCGAGGGACCAATGCGTTTTGTACATGCTTGTTCTCGAGGCCCGCGCAACCCTTTTGCACAGCCCTGCCATAGATTTCTACCCTTTAGCCTCCTCTCCAGAAATCCTCACAAGCCATTGAGACGGCAAAATGTGGGTGGGTGGGCTTAGAGAGGATGCTGGAACCGGACCAGAGAGAGCGCATGTTTGGAGGAGGAGGGGGGGACACAGACTTAATCCTAGTGGTACTAGGTTTTTAGGGCAAACGGAGGCTTGAGAATTAATTGCTAGCCTCAAGGCCTCATCAGCTGCCGCCTCGTCTTCTGCCTCCAATCTCCCAACTCTCCCACCCACCCCCCTTTGCTAATATCCTCTCTATTGAGGTAATGGGGGGGGTCCTGGGGGCAAGGGGATGGAGCTAGCTGGACCCAAGCCCTTCTGTTTGTCTCCTTGGCTGGAATAGGAGAGTTCAGGGGGGGGTTAATGTGGGGGGCTCATCTGGGAATCAAGGGTGGGGGGGCCACAGGGTGGGGGCTTGATATTTATAGTTGGACCGGGTTGCATGCAGAGCCGGGCCAGCTGTCGTAGGAAGGGGTCGAGGGCTGTCCGCAGGCCAGCCGGAGGCAGAAGGGCCCCGCTAAACCTTTCTGCGCATTTCCTTTTCCGAGCTTTGTGTCATCTGGACCAGATGGGCATCCGTTTAGTCCAGGGATTCTCAACCTGCGGCCCGTGGGCCAGGTGCAGCCCGTGGCACCATTTCTTTTTTTAAATTATGATTTTTATCGAATTTAAAACAAACAATAACCAAAAAAAGAGAGACAAACAATATAACAATAAAAACAACAACAGTGGTACCATTTCATGTGCCCCCCCACCACCACTTCCACCACAAGTGCCATGTGGCGGCGGAAGGGCAAAATGGCCGTCTGGCCCCTGAAGCTGTCTGAGGGAGCGTGACCTGGCCCCCTGGCTTTAAAAGTTTGAGAACACCTGGTTTAGTGGCTTAGTAAAGATGCGGAGCTTGATGACCGGAAGGTTGGGAGTTTGAGGACAGAGTGAGCTCCTGTCCTCTGTCCCTGCTCCTGCCAACCTAGTTCAAAGCAAGAAACTGCAAGTAGATAAATAGGGACCACTAGGGTGGGAAAGGTAACAGTGTTCTGTGCACTCTGGTGTCTAGTCATGCCTGCCGTTTGTGCACGGAAATGTCTGCAGACAGTGCTGGCTCTTTGGCTGTAAACAGAGGTGAGCACTGAACCCTAGAGTCAGATACGACTGGCTTTTGAGCAAGGGTGACCTTTACCTAGTCCATATGGGCAGCTTATGTGGTGACTGGATATATAAGGTAATAAGGAACTGAGATTCTCCCACCAGCTTATGCTCTATATGCAAAGTAGAAACGTTTTCTGCTTTATTACATGAAGGAAAAATAAATAGAAAATCAGAATGACAAAAAAAAGTTGCAAAAATAAAAAGGAACATTTTTTACCGCTTCCTCTTTTCCTGGTAAAACAAGAAAGATATATCTATCTATATTTCCTGGCATAATCAGAATTACATTTTATCGACTGCAGTGGCTCAAGTGGCTAAGACGCTGACTGGAAGGCGGCAGGTTGGCAGTTCGCGATTCGAGTACTGCAGGACGGAGTGAGCCCCTGTCTCTGTCCCAGCTCCTGCCAACTTAACCATTCAAAAGCAAGAAATTGCAAGTAGATATATCCCACCGAAGTAGTCCCTGTTTATCTACGTGCAATGTCTTGCTTTCAAACTGCTAGGGACAGAGACGGGAGCTCACTCGGTCATGCAGTACTCAGGAATTGAACTCCGACCTTCCAGGCCTCCAGCTCAGCATCTTAACCACTTGAGCCACCAAAGTCCCTCGACCGTTGCCTTTACGTCCTTCTAATTGCTATGACCTCAGGCTTCCCTTTACTGATCCTCATCTTCTTTCTCACACATTCTCGGTTTCGCTTTGCTTTATTTCTTGCCAGTGCCGCAATCAGGGTTAGGGACAAGTAGGACTCCCATCCCGGGCCCGGAGATGACGGGGGCCCGTCGGCACCGGGAAACAAATGATGTGCGCATGCGCAAACAGACCATGCATGTGCAGAAAACCACAGGGGATAGTGGCGCTGGGAAACCACCAATGTACGCATGCGCAAACAGACCACGCATGTGCAGAAACCACGGGGTGTGTGGCCAAAATGGGAGGGGGCGTACCGGGACTGGAAATTTCTGATGTCGGCTCTGTTCTAGCCAACGCCTTGGCTAGCACATTGGCGGCTAAGCTTTCTCCTGGCTGACGGAGCCGGGCTGTTCTTCCTCTGCTACTTGGTAAGCAAGAAGAAAGAAAGAAGGGGGAAAGCCTGGAAAGCCACAACTGACAGACACGCCAGATGACTTTGAAAGCCATGAGCAGAAGGCAGCCGACACGGCAGAGAGGAGGCACGCGCGTTGGGAGGGAGGACCAGCCTTGGTCTACTCCTTAATCCAGGCTGTAATATCATTGCATAAGCATGTGGTGGGCTGCAAACTCTGGAAGGCATCAAGCTGGAGAGCTAAGCCTAGATCAAGCTCACTTAGCTCTTCTTTCTCTCCGAACATTTGGGGAGTTGTGTTTTTGAATTTCATGCTGTAAGCCGCCCTGAGTAGGAAAGTTTTTTCTAGAAGGGCGGGATATAAATTTAATAAATAAAATAAATAAAAAACAATGGCCAGGATACTCTTCCAGTCTTATCCTACTATGGCGGTGGCTTAGTGGTTAAGACTCTGAGCTTGGAGACTGGAAGGTTGGGGTTCGATACCCGGGAGCTGCACGATGGATCTTGGGGACATGAAAGGAGCCTCATTCGGGCATCCTGTGAGCAGAGTTACTCCAGCAAAAATCCTTTCAACCCAAAGTACTTTCTGACACTAAATTTATTATTATTATCCTGCTATGGTCATAGAGTAGACCCTACTGCCAGCGACTCAACGCCGAGTGTCGGGTGGTGGTAAACTCATCTGACCACCCTAAGAACTAATGGCCTTGAGTGGCAAAGTCCACACGGAAGGGTGGTGGTCCCCAGTGGGTTAAATGGTCCCACTTGAATCCCTCTTGATGGAGGGCAACAGCTTCATCCATCCTGGCCTGGGGATGATGATGATGATGACTTTGCATGCCAAAAGGGCTCAGGACCAGAAAAGGACTCGTGGAACTGGATCCGTGGTACTATGGGGGTCACGCTGCGATGCAGAAGGCCGATGGAAGGCCACGCCATTATATTCTCAGGACAGTCTTCATGGCTGATCCCCACGAGGAGCGCCAATATTCAGATTCAGATACAGAAGAAGAAGAAGAAGGATGCTCTAATTTTTAAACAGAATTCAAAGCCTCCTTGTCTCTCTTCTGCTTTCCATATTGTCTTTTTAAGAACCAGGAGCTCAGCCGAATCCCTGCTCCAGGCCAGGTTTTACACCTTCTTTCTCCTCCGAAAGCATGCCCTTTCTACCTGTCTGGCACATAGCTGTCAAGTATCCCTTATTGGCCGGGAAAACCCTTTATTTTACCCTCTTTCCCGCCGTCATCCCTTATTAATTAGACTGCAATGCCCTATTGCCACCATTGGAGGGCAGCACAGGATAAGCATAGCTGTCAAGTATCCCGTATTGGCCGGGAAAACCCCTTATTTTACCCTCTTTCCCACCGTCATCCCTTATTAATTAGACTGCAATGCCCTATTGCCACCATTGGAGGGCAGCAAAGGATAAGCATAGCTGTCAAGTGTCCCTTATTGGCCAGGAAAACCCCTTATTTTACCCTCTTTCCCGCCGTCATCCCTTATTAATTAGACTGCAATGCCCTATTGCCACCATTGGAGGGCAGCACAGGATAAGCATAGCTGTCAAGTATCCCGTATTGGCCGGGAAAACCCCTTATTTTACCCTCTTTCCCACCGTCATCCCTTATTAATTAGACTGCAATGCCCTATTGCCACCATTGGAGGGCAGCACAGGATAAGCATAGCTGTCAAGTATCCCTTATTTGCCGGGAAATTTCCCTTATTTCCAAATCCAAAACTTGACAGGTATGGTCTGGCATCCCTGTTCCAGCAAGCGCCGGCAGCCCAACTTGTTCACCTGGCACAGCGGGAGGTAAATCCCAGGTTGGATTTTGGGCTCCACCTGGAATGGATTGTGTGCGCGCTCGGCGAGGGTGGCATTTCCTGGGCAGAAAACAAGATGCCTCACATACAGGCCAGCCTGGATTTAATCAGTATATGTTCCAATCCCAAAAAAAGCGGTGTAATGCCAAATAATGTTCAAATTATTGAACAATTCCGCTCATCCCACATGCTAGCAAGGTTATGCTCAAGATAATATAGGATAGACTTCAGCAGCACGTGGAGAGAGAATTACCAGAAGTGCAGGCTGGGCTTCTAAGAGGCAGGGGCACTAGAGACCAAATTGCCAAGTTACGTTGGATAATGGAGAAAGCAAAGGAATATCAGAAACAAGTCTACTTCTGTTTCATTGACTACACCTATTTATCTGCTTGCAATTTCTTGCTTTCAAACTGTTCGGTTGGCAGGAGCTGGGACAGAAGACGGGCCCTCACTCTGTCGTGCGGCACTCGGGTCTTGAACTGCTGACCTCTCCTCCTACAGACTTTTGTAGTGAGTCTTGACCTCTCAGCCCAAATGCGATAGCCTCAATTTAGTCATTTCAGCTTCTACTGAAAGTTCAGGCTTGATTTGCTTTAACGGTAAAGGTCGCCCTTGCTTGAAAGCCAGTCGTATCCAACTCTAGGGTTCAGTGTTCATCTCTGTTTACAAAGAGCCAGCACAGATGTTTCTGTGGACATGTGGCAGGCATGCCTCAACACCAGAGTGCATGAAATGCTCTTTACCTTCCCACCGACGTGGTCCCTATTTATCTACTTACAATGTCTTGCTTTCAAACTGCTAGGTTGATCTACTATTCAATTAATTACTTGTCTTTCTGAATGCCTGAGGGGTCCATAAAACTCCCCTCCAATACCACATTTCCGATTTATAGACCCCATGGGTAATCAGAGAGACAAGGAATATATTTATATTTTCCTGTTAGCTGTCTTTGCAGTCCATTTCATAGCTGCCATCTGAGCCTTCTGGCTTCTGATTTCCTTTTATCTGTCACCATTCAACTTAACAACTGAACCACAGTGTAGAAAAACTTTTAACAATTTCAATTTACAGTGAACCCCCACCTAACAACGCGTTCGAATAGCGTCATTTTCGATTAACGATGCTACCGACGCACCCCACATGATCTCCCGCACAAAGACAAAAACCCGTCATTATTCGAATAACAACGGTTTTTTACTGTCGTTGTGCGAATAACGACGGTTTTTGTCATTCTGCGGTAGATCTCCCATAGGAAACTGAATAACGTTTTCTGCATAACGACGCTACTTGGGAACCAAGCAACGTCATTATGTGAGGGTCTACTGTATTCATTTTAATTAAAAAATTAATATTAAATTTAAATGTTTGATAGTCAGGATTTTTGTCTTCCTAATGTTCAACTACACTCCTACTTTTGTATTTTCATCTTTAATCCTTTTTCAGTTGTTTCAAGTCATTGCTGCTTCCTGACAGTAATGCGTTGTTATCTGCTGTCTTAAATTATTGATGCTCTTTCCACTGATTTTTATTCTTCCTTCATCTGAGTCTAATCCACCATTTTGTATCATACATTCTACATTGGGTTGCCATATGTTCTGGAAAACCGGGATTGTCCCGGATTCAAGATCAGAAAAATTGCCCGGGCCAGTTTAATAAAAATCATGTTAAAATCCCGGATTTTAAAACTTACTGATTGTGTATTATTTATATAACATACCATTAAAATAAAATCGAACTCTCGCCATCAAACGAGCGATTTCCTGCCACATTGGAGTTGGGGTATACCTGGAGAGAAATCTTAACGTCCTCGCCTCACACCACCGCCCAATAAGTGTGACCAGTGTGTTTCCTGGAACTGAGGACGTTAAGAGTTGGCCGCGATGCGACTGCTCAGAAGTACAACAGATGATCTTACAGTAAGAATTAACTGTTGTAAATAAATTCATTTTTATATTGATATATTTAATGTGAAAGTGTTTTATAGTTGTCACTATGTTATGTTTGTTTTTAGAAAGGTTATTTGGTAGATAACCCACCCATTTTGTCACATATATTTCTGTCCCGGTTTTGTGGGAGAGAATTATGGCAACCCTACGTACGTAAGACTGCGCTAACCATCTGTAACCCCATGCACGCTTCGTGCCTGACTCTGAGTAGCTTTCACCAACAGAAGCTAAGGTCTACCTTGAACATCACCAACATCACAGTCTTCGAGAAGGCACATGTAAATAGCACTGAAGCTTCCATCACAAGCCATTGTCTTAGATGGATAAGGCATCTCCACCACATGGATGGTTCCAGGCTTCCTGGTCAAATTCTTTATGGGAAACTTATCTCCGGTACAAGACCTCAGGGAGCTCCTTTGAAGGGTTATAAGGACCACCATGAAAGTGTCGTGTATAAACCCACAAACTTGGGAAGCAGTGGCCGTAGATCGCCCACTTTGGCTCCATACCATCTCTGCTGCTACTGATCACTTTGAAGGAGAGCGCCGCAGACATGAAGAGGCTAAGCGACAAACACGAAAGCTTCGTCAAACTCAACTATGCCCTCCACTATCTATTGAGTGTAATGTGTGTGGTCGCATGTTTCATGCCAGGATTGGTTTATTGAGTCACTAGAGATATATCCATCAACTGAGAAAGTGACTTCCAGGGGAAATGTGTGTTCGGATACAAGTAGCAGCCGACGATGACAACGACAAATTCCCCCCAGGATAATGTTTAGGAAAAGTTGCAGAATACCATTTTCTTTCCGTCTGTGGGACACGGTTTTGTTTTCTATATTTGCTGGCTTATTCTTGTTAGAATTTGGGCAGATTCAGTCTCTATGGCTTGAGCTAACTCTATAGATGATTTATTTGTTCCAATTCCTTTGAAAGCAGTTTTCAATTCACTTTCTGGAATGACAGTTTCTTCGTTAAACTATGTTGCTCCAAAGTAATCTGCAATCTCTGCCTTTCTTCCATATAGCTGTTTCCCCATATTTTCATTTTCTTATCTTATCCTGATGCTATAATATTCCCCTATGGATTTCCCCTAAACTAGGCTTAAACTTCCCTTTAACTTTTGGGTCTTACGAAAGAAATCTCTTGTAATTTTTGACATTTCACTCTCAGTTTTCCTTCGTTCAGCTGAACACCCTCACCTTATGTACATCCAAGACAAGGCATCTCATTTTATTTTAATCTTATAAAAACTAGCACATTTCTACTAGCTAACGGTGTTGATAGCTACAAATGGGCATAGCCCTTTTTCACCTGAAAAGCAAAGGAATTGATGCTATGAAGCCTCACTCATTCGACGAAGTAGACTTGATCCACAAAAGCTCACATTAAGTTACAGAAGTTAGACTTTAAAGTGCCACAACACTTAGTGATTAAGACTCCAGACTTGACGACTGGAGGGTCGGCAGGTCACCAGTGCGAGACCCGAGTGCTGTGCGACGGAGTGAACACAAACAAAGTAAGTTACCCCTTGTGGTTTTACAATCAAAGTAAAGGTTTCCCTTGCTCAGAAGCCAGTCGTATCCGACTCTAGGGTTCAGTGCTCATCTCTGTTTCAAAGCCGAAGAGCCAGCACTGTCTGTGTTTGCAGATGTTTCCGTGGACATGTGGCAGGCATAACTAGACACCGGAGCGCAACGGAATGCTGTTTACCTTGCCACCAAAGTGGTCCCTATTGATCTACTTGCAATTTCTGGCTTTCAAGCTGCAAGTTTGGCAGGAGCCGGGACAGAGACAGGCGTTCACTCCATCGTGCCGCACTCGAGTTTTGAACTGCTGACCTTCCGCCTCCCAGTCAGCGTCTTAACCACTTGAGCCACCGCAGTCCCTAGTTATACGCTGACTTCTTGCAAAAATAATCAATTGCTGGTAAGTCAAAATATTTGTAACTAAATACTTCATGTTAGTCTGTTTCAAGCAGATCAGAGAGTAAACAAAACAAAAACGTAAATTGCTACAATGTATTTCTTTTGTTTTTGTTTACTAATTAATTCCTGGCTCTCTGCGGTTCCAATGAAACTTTTAAGAAGTCCTACACGCGGGAGAGGATCCTGAATTGCTGGTTCATTCACACTAAGCAGGAAGAGTTAATAATAATAATAATAATAATAATAATAATAATAATAATAATAATAATAATAATAATAATAATAATAATAATAATAATAATAATAATTATTATTATTATTATTATTATTATTATTATTATTATTATTATTATTATTATTATTATTATTATTATTATTATTATTATTATTATTATTATTATTATTATTATTATTATTATTATTATTATTATTATTATTATTATTATTATTATTTCATGCCAGAATTTATTCTGGGCTGAAAGGATTTTTGCTGGAGAAACTCCGCTCGGGGGACACCTGAATGAGGCTTCTTTTTCATGTCCCCGAGATCCTTTTCCCACCAAAGTGGTCCCTATTGATCTACTTGTGAGTTGTTGGTGCTCCGTTATTTTTCCCTACCTTCAAATTTGTTTGATCAAGCTCAGGGTTTGGGCATGCAACTACACAAAGCGCATGACTTTCAGAGCCCTTTAAAAGTACAGTAATACCCTGGATAACGTTTGCACCACACAACGTTAAAACCGCATAACGTTAAGGAATCTGAAGGACAAATAGGCACCGCTCAACGTTAAGATCCTATGGGATGTAGCGCACAACGTCCACTGAAGTCTGTGCTGGCTACAATGTATTTCTATGGAGTTTGACGTGGTGCGATACATCCCATACGGTTTTAACGTTGTGCGGTGCATGTATCGCACAACGCTAAAAACCGCATAACGTTAAGACTCGTGGAACCAAGTTTTAACGTTATCTGGGGTATTACTGTAGTTGACACTTGCTGTCGCATGCCGGACCAATTTAAATCACTAAATATTTCCATTTTTACCGACATTACAATTTTTATTAACACTGATTGCCTTAGCATTTTTACACATTGTAATTTTAGTAGCTATTACATTTGGCATCACGTCCTATTATATAATATGTTTAATATAATTGCATATATACTGGTAGTACTGTAATGTGATTTTAACTGAATCCTACTGGTTGGTTCTCCTGCCAACCTAGCAGTTTGAGAGCAAGAAATTGCAAGTAGATAAATAGGGACCACTTGGGTGGGAAGGTAACAGCGCTTCGTGCGATCTGATGTCTAGTCATGCTTGCCACATGACCACGGCAACGTCTGCAGAAGCAGACAACGCTGGCTCTTCGGCTTTGAAACAGAGGCGAGCACTGAACCCTAGAGTTGGATACGACTGGCTTTTGAGCAAGGGAAACTTTACCTTTACTTACTGGTTGATTCTGATTAGAACATTAAAAAAAATCTCTTTTGTAGTCCTGCTATAGTATGGCCAGCCATGTTCTGAATGTTTTGTTCTTTATGCTGGTCTTTGACCGTAACAATAAATTGATTGATTGATCTACTTGCAGTTTCTTGCTTTCAAGCTGCTAGGTTGGCAGGAGCTGGGACAGAGACGGGCGCTCACTCCGTTGTGCAGTACCCGGGTCTCGAACTGCCAACGTGCCGGCCTTCCAGCTAACAAGACGAGCTTCTTAACCACAGTGAGAGAGGAAGAGAGAGGGGGGCTTGAGATTGAGAGGTAAGCTCTCTCTTGTTTGATTAATTTCGCTCTCTCTATTTGAGAAGTTTTGCTCGCACATTTAAACACGCAAAGCATATTTGCGAGTTTTTACTCTTGTTTGAAGACACTTTAACTAGCAAAATTGGATTGTGGTCTTGTGGAGGGAGCGCAGCCTCTCTAAAGCAACTGATGTGGGAAGAGCCAAGCCTATGAGGGCAACAGGGAACAATTTTGGGGCCGGGCGGGTGAAGGAGAACCAGATCGAGTTGGCAGGAAAGGAGGCTTTCCTGCGATTCTTTTCCCTCCCGTTCCAAATCAGCGGCTGGGTCGAAAATACGCAAGAGGAAACTGAGGCATGAACAAGACTTCCAACGGCAGAAATTTCTGAAGTGGTCACCGTGTCCCTCGGTGTCTCAAGCGTATCAGAGAGAAAACAAAGGGCAAAAGTCTCCCTTGCTCGAAAGCCAGTCCTATCCGTCTGCAGACATTCACGTGGACACATGGCAGGCATGATTAGACACCCGAGTGCACAGAATGAAGCGGTACGTGTTTATCTACAGTGGTACCTCGGAGAATGTCCGATTCGGATAAAGTACGGTTCGGATAAAGTCGCGGTTTTCATGCACATGTGATGCATAAAGTCCGAAACCGCTAAAAAAAATGGACATTATCCGAGGTTTTTGGTATAGGAACCTCGGATAAAGTCCATTTTTTGATGTTACCCAATGCGTCGCCCATTTGATTTGGATAAAGTCCAAAATCGGATAAAGTCCAAACTTGTGGAACCGAGTTTGGACTTTATCCGAGGGTCTGCTGTACTTGCAATTTCTTGCTTTCGAACAGCCTAGTTGGCAGCCGTTCCCACCGAAGCCGTACCTATTTATCTACTTGCAATTTCTTGCTTTCGAACGGCTCGGTTGGCAGCAGCTGGGACAGAGATGGGAGCTCACGCCGTTGCGCAGCACTCGGAAACTGAACTCTGACCTTCCAGTCGTTGAGTTCAGCGTCTTAACCACTTCAGCCACCGCAGTCCCGTGTGTACATTTACAGCAGCTTTTGGCACATGTGCGGGTACATTTTGCTTCCGGTGGCAGGAACCACGTGGCCAGCCCGCTCCACCACATGACCGGCCTGCGGCGCAAAGAAGTTTGGGAACCCCTCTCTTAAGGGATGGAATTTTCAGATTTCTGTGAGGAGTGAACTTGATGATTGGAAGGCTGGCAGGCCAGCAGTTCGAGACCCGAGTGCTGCGCAACAAAGTTTATGTACTCATCAACGTGACAGGAAGCGCTTCATCGTAAACGACAGCCACCGCTGCATTTATGGCATTTTGCGTATGTGTGGCCACATTTTACTACTGCTTCTGGGAGTGGCGCAGGCAACGTGGGCCAGATGTGGCCCACGGGCAGTAGTTTGCAAACCCCTGCCTTAAGGCTACTTTCCTAGAAAGAGTGTTGGGTCCAACAGGGCTCTGTGTCTTGCGTGGGTAATGAAAGGAAGGAAATGAATGTTTGGGACTTCTATGCAGAGAGCCAAGGAGTTTGTTAATTGAGCAATGTGCACATTGATCGACAGCTATCACCAAAAGAGGCTTAGTAGTTAACAATCTATTTTTCCTTCAAAATAAAACCTGATTTGTCACAGAAGCAAAACAATCACACTTCTATACCCTGCCCCAAACTAATTAGCATTTGCCCCCAACATCTGGGTACTCATTGGAACGATAGAAGGCTAGAGTCTACCTTGATCCCTGGCCAGGATCGAACTCCCAACCTTTTGGCTGCAGGACACCAGCTTAATCCCTGCGCCACCAGGTGTTGTACTTTTTATAGAGAGCATAAGCTAGTGGGAGATTTCTGGTCCCTTTATTTCTTCATTGGCAATGCTACATATGGCTACCTGATGCACATTGCTATTGCCTACCTGATCTGGCTGGTTTGTAAGCCTAAACGAAGGGTGCCCAAACTTTTTGTGCCGCTGGCCAGTCACATGTTTTCAGGGGTGCCCAAACTTAGGGCAGGTGGCCGGATCTGGCCCCTGATGACAATTCATCTGGCCCACCCCAACCTCGTCGCTCCCAGAAGCATACCTGTCAAGTATCCCGTATTGGACGGGATTTCCCATAATTCAGCGCTGTTTTTCCTTCTTTCCCGCCCGGAGCCGCCGCCATCCCGTAATTAGATGGCGGGGGGAAAGTAGTTGCTGTGCATCTCCTTCTGCGTAGGACCCTTCTATGCATGCGCAGAAGGGTTCTGCGCAGGGGATGCACAGAAGGCTTCTACCCATGCACATAACCCTTCTGCGCAGGTCCCTTCTGCGCATGCATAGAAGGCGTCTACGCATGCGCAGAAGGGACTTGCGCAGAAGGGTTCTGCACAGGTCCCGTATTGTCTGGAGCCGCACTTGACAGGTATGCCCAAAAGCAGAAGTAAAACATGCCCAGACAAAGGCGACGTGGGTGGCGTGGGCCGGATGAATTGGCATCGGGGACTGGATCCAGCCCCCGGCCATAGTTCGGGCACCCCTGGCCTAAACGGTCAATGATTGAAACCTACCCTCGCTTTCTCTAGCCTGGAGCAGAACCACGTGTGCTCCGAAGCAGCAAGAGGTGTTCATCTGGCTTCCTGGATGGGTGCAGATCTCTGTCAGGTGGAGCGAGTCCTATGATAGGGGAGGATAATGCGCTTTGTTATCCTTACACCATTTCCGGCAGACGATACTACCATAAGAGAAGAAAACTGAGAAACAGAACGGGTTTTCCACTGGCAAAATTGTCAGACAAGGGTGTATTTTATCTCCCAGTCAGTTCACTCTCTACCAGGGGTGCCCAAACTACAGCCCATGGGCCATATCTGGCCCCCGACATAAATTCACCCGGCCCATGCTGCCCTTGCCACTCCTGGGATCCTAAAATCACTGAGTTGGAACGAGGGTACTTTGAGGCCGTTATTTCGTGTCCTGTTCTCTGGGACGCCGGAGGACGGATCCTGCCCTTTCTCTTTAGGAATCATCTTTCAGGTATTTCCCCCTGTGTTTGAAATCCATTCCCAACCTCACAACTGGCAATACCGGTGTGCGTGCAGGGGAGTCGGCAGGGTATACAATCTCTTCTCTCCTCCTCCTCCAAACCTCCTCTTTGCATAGAAAAGTGATAGGGTAAAGGCCACCTTTGCTTGAAAGCAAGTCGTATCCAAGTCTAGGGTTCAGTGCTCATCTCTTTTCCCAGCCAAAGAGCCAGCGCCGTCTGTGTTTTGCAGACGTTTCCGTGGACACGGCAGGCGTGCCTAGACACCGAAGTGCAAGGAAGGCTGTTTACCTTCCCACCAAAGTGGTACCCAGTGATGTGCTGGCCCACAGGGATGCAGGGACACATCCCGGTGCACCCCAATGACTGGCGCCCCCCAGAGGCAGGCAAAGGTAATGGGACTGTATGGGATGTCCACTCGGCTCCTTTGCTTGGCTCAGGATGGCCTCTGAAGCAGCGGAGGGTAAAGGGGGCACAAGAGAGGCCAGGATGGAATGAAAGGAAGGTAGGAAGGATGGATGGATGGAGAGGGAAAGAAAGAAAGAGAGGAGGGGGGAAAAGTTTCCAATCCATTAACAAAGAAATAGCAAAGTTAGACACCAAAGAGCTGAATGAGCCCAGGGTGGCCAAAGGCAGGCCAACACTGCCCCCTTGTGTCCATATTTGGGTACTGCGGGGAAAAGGCCAGTAATAATAATAATAATAATAATAATAATAATAATAATAATAATAATAATAATAATAATAATAATAATAATAATAATAATAATAATAATAATAATAATAATAATAATAATAATAATAATAATAATAATAATAATAATAATATCGTGTCATACATTATTCCAGGTTGAAAGGATTGTTTCAACAAACTCCGCAACAGGCGCTCAATCCGTCATGCAGTACCCGGGTCTCGAACTGCCAACTTGCCAGCCTTCCAGCTAAACAGGCGAGTGAAAGGCAAGACTGGTGTCACAAGACTGGTTGCACAGGAAGCCACTGAGATCTCTTAGGAGTATTTTTATCTGCTACCAAGTGGACGATCTGCTACTAGGGACTGCAGTGGCTCAAGTGGCTAAGACGCTGACTGGGAGGCGGGAGGTCAGCAGTTCGATTCCCGATGCCAGTTCGAAAGCAAGAAATTGCAAATAGATAAATAGGGACCACTTCGGTGGGAAGGTAACAGTGTTCCGTGCGCTCCAGTGTCGTCATGCCTGCCACATGACCACGGAAACGTCTGCAGAAGCAGACAGCGCTGGCTCTTTGGCTTTGAAACAGAAATGAGCACTGAGCCCTAGAGTCGTATATGACTGGCTTTCGAGCAAGGGAAACCTTTACCTTTACCTACCTTTGTGTCCCTCTTAATGAAAGCATTTTATTTCAATCCCCACTAGGCAGAATGGGGTGTGGGTGTAAGCCAGTGGTGGTGAACCTATGGCATGCGTGCTAGAGGGGGCACTCAGAGCCATCTGTGGGCACCCATGCAGCCACCACCCCAGCTCAGAGTTTGCCCCACTCCTCTGCCCAGCAACCCAATGGGAGCGCTTCCTCCCTCCCCCCCCCAGCACAGAGTTCACTGTCTGTGTCTGCAGATGTTTCCGTGGTCATGTGGCAGGCATGACTAGACACTGGAGTGCACAGAACGCTGTTACCTTCCCACCGAAGTGGCACCTATTTATCTACTTGCAATTCTTTGCTTTCAAACTGCTAGGTTGGGAGGAGCCCGGACAAAGACAGGAGCTCACTCCATCATGCCGCACTCCGGTCTTGAATTTCTGACCTACCAACCATCCAGTTAAGCATCTTAACCGCTAAGCCACCGCAGTCCCTTATAGATCAGTGATGGCCAACCTTGGCTCTCCAGATGTTCTTGAACTTCAATTCCCAGAAGCCCTGACCAGCAGGAATGCTGACTTGGGCTTCTGGGAATTGAAATCCAAGAACATCTGGAGCGCCAAGGTTGGCCATCATGGCTATAGATGTTTATTACAAACCCTCCAACCCTTAATCCTTTGCCATTGACTTTGCTGGCTGGAACATCTGGGAGTTGAAGTCCATAACATCTGGGTGGCCAAGATACCCTCTCCCAGTTAAGAACCTAGGCCAGTGATGGGGGAACCTTGGCACTCCAGGTGTTCTTGGACTTCAATTCCCAGAAGCCCAGATTAGTAGGTGTGCTGACTTGGGCTTCTGGGAATTGAAGTCCAAGAACACCTGGAAGACCAAGCACAGCTGTCAAGTTTCCCGTTTTGGCTGGGAAACTCCCGTATTTTACCCTCTTTACCCGCTGTCCTCCCGTATTAGTTAGGCTGCAATACCCTAATGCCGCCACTGGAGGCCAGCACAGGATGAGCATAGCTGTCAAGTTTCCTGTTTTGCCCGGGAAATTTCCCTTATTATCATATCCAAAAACTTGACAGGTATGAGACCAAGGTTCACCATCACGGACGTAGAACATCGCCCTGTTGTATTGGGGCCGTGGGGGCGGCCGTTGGGTCCCGGAGGAGACTGGTCAGGAAGGAGACGCGAGACAAGATGGAGCGAAGACCAGTGATTTATTCAGGGAAAATCATAGAATATATAGAAGGCAAAAGGGCTGCGTGTGATACAATCGTCATCTGACAGAAATCACATCTCATGTTTACACGGGTTAATTGGGAACCTCTCCCGGGGAAGTCAATTAACTAAATTAAACACTGACAGGGGAACTTCATTGTTCCATGCTTATCCAGGAATAAACATGGCCGTTGTCCTTAGGGCTATAGGTAATCCGTAGGTGCGATATTACCTATTTCCTAACCGGCTGGTTAGACATTCAATCTCCTCTTGCTCGGCCCGCCTGTCATGTTAGATATGGGTGAATTAATTATGGCTATTAATCCGCTCCCCAATTTCTGTCCCCTCGGAGCCAATGGCTCAGAGTTATCTCACAAGCCATGGCTTCTGTCAGGGACAGTGTACCAATTGTGCCCGCGGATACCACATCGCCCTTCCTGGGTTCTCATTTTGTACTCAGGTCCAGCTAACCAATCCCATGGTAAACCAGCAAGTAGATCCCACAAACCTAGTAAATGACCCAGTAGATCCCATGAGCCTGAAGCCAGCCTGCTGCTTTCCTATTGGCTGCCGTCCTCACAGCCCAGCACAAAGGCCAGTAAGCTCAAAAGAATCCCGTTTCCAAAGTAACATCTCAGCCTGGACTTCAACTCCTAACACCAAGGTAATGCATCTCGATTCCCCCACGCCTCTCTTTCCTCTTCTTCTTCTGCCGTATCTGAATCCGCATATTGGTGATGCTCATGGCGATCAGCCATGACGATTGTCCAGGGAGCAATATAATGCTGTGGTCTTTCATGTGCCTTCCGCATCGCAGCGTGCCACCCATAGTACCACTGATCCAGTTTGACAAGTCACATTCTGGTCCTGGAACCTTTTGGCACACAGAGTCCTCATCATCATCCCCAGGCCAGGATGGATGAAGTCCTCCATCAAGAGGGGATTCAAGTGGGACCATTTAATCCACTTGGGGACCAACACCCTTCCTTGTGGACTTTGCCAGGGCTGCTAGTCCTCAGGGTTGTCGAATTAGTTAACCGCCGCCCAGTGGTGGGATTCAGCAGGTTCGCACCAGTTCGCCAGTACCAGTAGTAGAAATTCTGCCCATCCAAGTTTTGAAATAAAGTACAGTAGTCCTAATTTGGGTGCAACACAGGGCTTTTCCCTGGCCACACCCACCATACCACGCCCACAGAGTAGGTAGTAAAAAACATTGAATCCCACCACTGCCGCCACCTGACACTCAGCATTGAGTCGATAGCAGTAGGGTCTACTCCAGGAGTTCTCAACCTTTTAAAGCCGGGGGCCAGGTCATCATACCTGTCAGGTTTTGGATTTGGAAATAAGGGAAATTTCCCGGCAAATACAGGATACTTGACAGCTATGCTTATCCTGTGCTGCCCTCCAATGGCGGCAATAGGGCATTGCAGTCTAATTAATAAGGGATGACGGTGGGAAAGAGGGTAAAAAAGGGGGTTTTCCCGGCCAATAAGGGATACTTGACAGCTATGCTTATCCTGTGCTGCCCTCCAATGGTGGCAATAGGGCATTGCAGTCTAATTAATACGGGATGACAGTGGGAAAGAGGGTAAAATAAGGGGTTTTCCTGGCCAATAAGGGATACTTGACAGCTATGCAGGCCATGCTCCCTCAGACAGCTTCAGGGGGCCGGACGGCCATTTTGCCCTTCCTCCACCACATGACACTTCTGGGTATGGTTGAGGCGGTGGTGGGCCACATCTGGCCCACTGGCCACAGCTTGAGAATCCCTGGTCTACTCTATGACCAGAGCAGGATAACCTAGCCAGACTGGGTCTATTTTCTCTACCACTTGCAAATGTATTGTCTGCTATCAAGCTATTTTTGTGACGGTCATGGAGTTTTGGATGTACTGTACGTGAGACAATCGAGGAGCGTTCAAAAGAGAAGATGGGTTTTGCTGAACAGATCAGGGGGTGCATGCAAAAGGAGACGGATTTGATCGAGTAAATTTTACACCTCATCGTAGTGTGATTGTATCATTTATTTATATTTATTTATTACATTTATACCCTGCCCGTCTAGGAGAATTTCTCACTCTGGGCAGCTAGCATTCTACAGTACTTTTAATCTGTTTTTGTAATCCTATTTTCTCTAAAATGTGTTTTGTCACATTTAAACCCCCCAGGGGTGGCCAAACTATGGCCCGGGGCTGGGCGCCAATTCATCCGGCCCGCGAAGCCCTCGTCGCCCCCGGAAGCGGAACTAAAACACGCCCGTCCGGACGTGTTTTACTTCCGCTTCCGGGGGCGACGAGGGCTTCGCGGGCCGGATGAATTGGCATCGTGGGCCGGATCCAGGCGAACGGGGCGGTCGCTATGGCCATCGTCGAAGCGCCGCACTTGGTCGTTCTCTGCAGCTTCGTTTGCTTGCGTTTACTTACACAATCTAATATGTATATGTTTTTTGTTTTCAATACTAATTAAAAACAGTGTATCGATAACGGCTGTCCCTGTAAAGTTTCGCCAACTTAATTTAACCCTACATACTAGGGGTGGCCAAGGAGTGCGCCATAGTTGGACCTCGCTCCGTCCTAAAACTTGCCATGGGCCGGATCCGGCCCCCGGGCCGTAGAGACCCGCCCCCCCAACCATATGACCGTGACCCCCTGTTTTAACCTGATCTGTTAATCAGTTAATCAAGGAAAGTGGAGAGCGGAGACGGCGCTCAGGAGCCACGCACGAGGCTGTACACGTGTAGGTACACACACACACACGTGGATGAAGGCTAGAGAATCTGACACCCCACCCCCGCCTACGATTCCCAGCATCCTCCCGCCCGCCTGTGCCGGGGATGCTGGGACTTGTAGTCCAACCCTCAAGGGGCGGCGTGCGTTCCCCCAATTGGAGCTGCTGCCTTTTTTAAGGGCTGGAAGGCAGGCAGGCTCAGCCCCGGCCGACTTCCGCGTGGCTCTCAAGGGTGAGTCGAACCGGAGTGACTCCGGATCGTGGGGTTGCAAAGGGGGGGAGGAGGAGGAGGAGGAGGGATCTCCCCCCCCCGCCCTTCGCACCGGCTTTGTGTGTTTGTGTGATATTGAGATTTGCAACCAGCATGTGCAAAAGAGGAGAGAGGGAAACCCCCCTTTTTGTAGTTTAGAAAAAATAGGCATTTTGGGGGGTCACAAGGGGAAGGAAGGCGGCGACTTTTTAAAGGGGAATCGACTGCCAACTCCTGCCACAACCTCGAAATTGCAAGGAGACAAAATAGGGACCACTTTTGTGGGAAAGGTAATGGCGTTCTGTGCACTCCGGTGTCCGGTCCTGCCTGCCACATGGCCGCGCGGGAACGTCTGCAGACGCAGACAGCGCCTGGCTCATTGGCTGGTCAAGGGAGATGAGGCGCACCGAGCCAGAGTCAGATACGACTGGCTTTTGCAGCAAGGGCGACACCTGGCCCTTTACCTAGATTGCAAACAGGGCTGCGACTGCGGCTGGCTTGGTGGTGGTTAAGATGCCGAGCTTGTCGCCTGGGAAGGCCGGCAGGTCGAGACCCGAGTGCAGCAGCTGCCCAGCCGCCTACCAAACCCTAGCAGTTTGAAAGCAAGACATTGCAGGTAGATAAAGAGGTACCTCCTTGGCGGGGAAGGTAAAAGCGCTCCATGCGCTCCGGCATCTTGACTCACACAATCCCCTTTGGGTGTGGGTGTAGATGTCAGGGAATGGCAATGATCTCCCCCCTTTCTTGCAGCACCAATAATAATAATAATAATAATAATAATAATAATAATAATAATAATAATAATAATAATAATAATAATAATAATAATAATAATAATAATAATTTCATGTCAGAAATTATTCTGGGTTCAAAGGATTTTTACTGGAGGAACTCTGCTAATTGAGCGCCAAAATGAGGCTCCATTAATGCCCCCAAGATCTTTTCCCCACCCAAGTGGTCCCTATTTATCTACTTGCAATTTCTTGCTTTCAATCTGCTCGGTTGGCAGGAGCTGGGACAGAGATCGGCACTCAAACCGTCGTGCAGTACCTGGGTCTCGAACTGCCGACTCACCGGCCTTTCAGCTAACAAGGCGAGCTTCATAACCGCTGAGCCACCACAGCCCCTTAGAGCACCCCTAATACAGCTGCTGTCTCCTCTCTTTACATACAAGGTGGCCAGCTGTTCCCCTCGGCTGATGGGAAGGGGACACATGACGATCAGAAGTGGCGCATGGCCATGTTTGGTTCCAGAAGGCACTGCCTAGGAAGAGCCATGTATATATTTAGCTCCAGGGCTCACCCTTTCACAGTCCCACATTTCTTTGGGGTGACACACAATGGAACAATCTCTGGGCCCATCAGTTACGTATCTCAAACTATGTTCTGCGGAACGTTGGTGGACTTCCAAGTCCCAGAAGCCTAAGGGAGTCCATTGGCTGATCAGCGCTTTGGGAGATCGACTGAGGCTTCTGGGAATTGAAGTCCAAAAACCAAAGGTTGAGAAACCTAACAAGAAATTGTAGGTAGATAAAGAGGAACCGTATATACTCAAGTATAAATCGGGGGGGGGGGGGGTTAGCACCCAAAATGAGGTCCAAAAATGGGACTCGGCTTATACTCGGGTCAACATAAACACTCAAAAACATATGCACACAAATGTCTAAATTAATTAATTTTACTGTATTTTCATGTATTTTAATTATTGACACTCAGTAGCAGCTGCTGCATTTTTCCACCTCCAACTTATAATCAGGTCGATTTATTTTCCTAGCTTAATAGGTCCAAATTAGGTACCTTGACTTATATTCGGGATGAATTATAGTCGAGTATATACGGTACCTCTTTGGCTGGGAAGTACGGTCGGTCCTGGGGTTTCCCAACCTTGGGCCCCCAGGTGTTCTTGGACTTCAATTCCCAGAAGCCTAAATCAGTCCACTGGCTGATCAGCGCTTTGGGGAGTTGACTGAGGCTTCTGGGAATTGAAGTCCAAGACCCAAAGGCTGGGAAACACTACTTTACAATGCAATGTTGAGAAGGAAGAGGTTGTGTCCAGAAGACTCATTTCGTGAGCAGACATGAAAGTCCTTCGTTTGTTCTGAGAGGTAGCCAGAGGCTGTGGGTGAGAATTGCGGTTGCTGATTTAGAGCCGGGATTCCCAATGTGGGGCTCAGGCACCACAGGGAGACTTCAATTCCCAGAAGCCTCAGTCAGTCCATTGGCTGATCAGTGCTTTGGGGAATTGACTTTGGCTCCTGGAAACTGAAGACCAAGAACCAAAGGTTGGGAAACATTAATTTCGATTAAGGGTAACTTAGCCTACATTTTGTGGGACTGCAATGGCTTAGTGGTTAAAATGCTGAACTCAATGACTGGAAGGTTGGCAGGTCAGCAGTTCGAGACCCCAGACCCGAATGACAGAGTGAGACCTCCTCGTCTGTCCCAGCTCCGGCCAACCTAGCAATCAATCAATCACTTTATTACGGTCAACGACCAGTACAGTAAAATGGAGGGAAACTTTTAAAAACTAAATGTAGTTAAAATACTGTATATTATTTAAAAACAGATCCATTCAGAATTTTTTAAAAAATTGAATAAAATCTGTTTTTAAGATTTGTGCTACAATAACTGCTACAACATTTGAACCAGCGGATGCAGACAGCACATCTTTCTGACCGGTAAGAAAATACAGAACACAGCTAAGCAGGGAGGCCACATAACATCTCGCTTGGCTTATTATTTACTAATTGATTAGCCTTATCAATAGCAATAACAGAAAAATTAAAATCAACTGAATAAAATAAAGTACCTACAAAGCTAGGCCAGTTTCTAAAGGGATGTAAGCTGGAGAAAATACATTAACACAGTTCATATATTGGGTTCTTGTAGCCAACAACAACAAGAAACAACATGGCATGGATAGGCGTTTTGACTCATTTCCGCACACAATGTATGTATGCACACATGCTTACCGGATAAAATTACAGTGTAATCATACTTTTAAAAATTCATCTTAGCCTAGCGGTTTCCTTCGCACAGCCTAAACAAATATTGTCTCCACAGTACCCTGCCAACCTAGTAATTTGAAAGCAAGAAATTGCAAGTAGATAAATAGGTACCTCTTGGGCAGGAAAGGTTACAGCGTTCCCTGTCTAGTCATGCTTTTGCCACATGCCTGCCTCTGGCTTAAACCCAACTGCTGGTTGTCCTTTTCCTTGTAGGTACTTCTCCCCATAGAAGTCGGCTCCCCCATCGCCCTCTGCCTGGGTGAAGCTGCCCCCCATGGCCAGCGACGTGGTGGAAGATGACATGGAGTTCTACTCCAAGGCCGAGAAATACTGGAAGGACATCCCGGCCACGGTCGACGGGATGTTGGGCGGCTACGGACACATCTCCAACATTGACATCAACAGCTCCCGGAGGTTTCTGCTCCGGTTCTTGCGGGTACATTTGGTGCTGGGTTGTGGAGGCAGGTCAGCGGTTCGAGACCTGAGTGCCGCGCGACGGAATGAGCTTCCGTCTCTCTCCTGGCTCCTGCCAACCTAGCAGTTCGAAATTGCAAGTAGAGAAATAGATACCACTTCGGCGGGAAAGGTTCAGTGGTGGGATTCAAATTTTTTTTACTACCTACTCGGTGGGCGTGGCATGGTGGGCGTGGCCAGGGGGAAGCCATTTGTTAATTCGAAACTTGGATGGGCGGGACCAGCAGGAATTTCTGCTGCCGGTTCCGGCGAACTGGGGCGAACCTGCTGAATCCCACCACTGGAAAGGTTGCAGCGTTCCATGCACTCCAGTGTTTAGTCATGTCCATGGAAACATCTGCAGATGCAGCGACAGCGCTAGCTCTTTGGCTGTAAACAGAGTTGAGCACTGAACCCTAGAGTCGGATACGACTGGCCTTCAAACAAGGGCGGCCTTGACCTGTGGAGTTTTAAATGCCAAGTTCTCATGAATGTGGTCAATCTCTGCCTGGGCTGTGCCGTTTCAGATGGCACAGCCTCCTCCATCCAAAACAGAAGTTTTGCAAAATAGCATTATTTATTAGTTAGTTAGTTAGTTAGTTAGCAATAAGAGCCCCGAAGCAGCCAGTGCAGCTCCCGCGGCAGTGGCAAGGCGCGGGCGAAACGACTACACCCCACCACCACGCGGGCTGCCGCATTCTGGACCAACTGAAGTCTCCGGATGGTCATCAAGGGCAGCCCCATGTAGAGCGCATTACAATAGTCCAAACGGGAGGTGACCAGGGCATGGGTGACCATGAGTGGGCGCAATTAATTAATAACACAAACTTGCCCAAAGGCCCTCCTGGCCACGGCCGTAACCTGCTCCTGGAGCAGAAGCCGCGAGTCCAGGAGGACCCCCAGGTTGCGCACCGGGTCGGATTGGGGCAATGGTGCCCCATTCCAAACCAGCGGTGATAACTCCTTGAGGACCGGGTCCCCTCACCCACGGCCACTCAGTCTTGCCGGGATTCAGCTGTAGTCCGTTGTCCCCCATCCAGACCCTAACCGCCTCTAGGCAACTGGTCAGGACCTTGACTGCATCACTGGGATCACCACGGGCAGAGATGTACAACTGAGTATCATCAGCATACTGCTGATATCTCACCCCATGGGATCAGATGATCTCACCCAGCGGTTTCATGTAGATGTTAAAGAGTAGGGGTGAGAGGACCGAGCCCTGAGACACCCCACACGATTATTCGAATAACGTCAAAAAAACATCGTTATTTGAATAACGATGGTATTTTTACCGTCGTTATTCGAATAATGACTTTTTTGTCGTTATTCGAACGTTATTCGAATAGCGACACTGCTTGGGGAACCAAGTAACATCGTTATTCAAGGGTCCACTGTATCTATCTATCTATCTATCTATCTATCTATCTATCTATCTATCTATCTATCTATCTATCTATCCCACCCTATCTATCTATATCTATCTCTGTCCATTTCTCCATCTTGATTTGTCTGTCTGTCTGTCTATCCATTTCTCCATTGATTGTCTCTCTCTATCTGTCCATTTCTCCATCTTAATTGTCTGTCTGTCTATCTATCGATTCCATTTCTCCATCTTGTCTATCTGTCTATCCATTTCTCCATCTTGATTGTCTGTCTGTCTCTCTATCTGTCCATTTCTCCATCTTGATTGTCTGTCTGTCTGTCCCTTTCTCCATCTTGATTCTGTCTGTCTGTCCCTTTCTCCATCTTGATTGTCTGTCTGTCTATCCATTTCTCTATCTTGATTGTCTGTCTGTCTCTCTATCTGTCCATTTCTCCATCTTGTCTGTTTGTCTGTCTCTCTATCCATTTCTCCATCTTGATTGTCTGTCGTGTCTGTCCATTTCTCCATCTTATTTGTCTGTCTGTCTATCCATTTCTCCATCTTGATTGTCTGTCTGTCTCTCTGTCTGTCCATGTCTCCATCTTGACTGTCTGTCCCTTTCTCCATCTTGATTGTCTGTCTGTCTGTCTATCCATTTCTCTATCTTGATTGTCTGTCTGTCTCTATCTGTCCATTTCTCTCATCTTGTCTGTCTATCTCTATCTGTCCATTTCTCCATCTTGTCTGTCTGTCTATCTATCCATTTCTCCATTTTGATTGTGTCTGTATCCATTTCTCCATTTTGATTGTCTGTCTGTCTGTCCATTTCTCCATCTTAATTGTCTCTGTCTGTCTGTCCCTTTCTCCATCTTGATTGTCTGTCTGTCTCTCTGTCTGTCCATTTCTCCATCTTGATTGTCTGTCTGTCTGTCTATCCATTTCTCTATCTTGATTGTCTGTCTGTCTCTCTATCTGTCTATTTCTCCATCTTGACTGTCTGTCTGTCTGTCCCTTTCTCCATCTTGTCTGTCTGTCTATCTATCCATTTCTCCATTTTGATTGTGTCTGTATCCATTTCTCCATTTTGATTGTCTGTCTGTCCATTTCTCCATCTTAATTGTCTCTGTCTGTCTGTCCCTTTCTCCATCTTGATTGTCTGTCTGTCTCTCTGTCTGTCCATTTCTCCATCTTGATTGTCTGTCTGTCTGTCTATCCATTTCTCTATCTTGATTGTCTGTCTGTCTCTCTATCTGTCCATTTCTCTATCTTTTCTGTCTATCTATCCATTTCTCTATCTTAATTTTCTGTCTGTCTATCCATTTCTCCATCTTGTCTGTCTGTCTGTATCCATTTCTCCATTTTGATTGTTTGTCTGTCTGTCTATCCATTTCTCCATCTTAATTGCCTGTCTGTCTATCTATCCATTCAATTTCTCTATCTTGATTGTCTGTCTCTCTATCTATCTGTCCATTTCTCCATCTTGACTGTCTGTCTGTCTGTCCCTTTCTCCATCTTTTCTGTCTATCTATCCATTTCTCCATCTTGATTGTCTGTCTGTCTGTCTATCCATTTCTCTATCTTGATTGTCTGTCTGTCTCTCTATCTGTCCATTTCTCCATCTTGACTGTCTGTCTGTCTGTCCCTTTCTCCATCTTGTCTGTCTGTCTATCCATTTCTCTATCTTGATTGTCTGTCTGTCTTTCTATCTGTCCATTTCTCTATCTTTTCTGTCTATCTATCCATTTCTCTATCTTAATTTTCTGTCTGTCTATCCATTTCTCCATCTTGTCTGTCTGTCTGTATCCATTTCTCCATTTTGATTGTTTGTCTGTCTGTCTATCCATTTCTCCATTTTAATTGCCTGTCTGTCTATCTATCCATTCCATTTCTCTATCTTGATTGTCTGTCTCTCTATCTATCTGTCCATTTCTCCATCTTGACTGTCTGTCTGTCTGTCCCTTTCTCCATCTTTTCTGTCTATCTATCCATTTCTCCATCTTAATTGTCTGTCTGTCTGTCTGTCTATCCATTTCTCCATCTTGTCTGTCTGTCTGTATCCATTTCTCCTTTTTGATTGTCTGTATGTCTGTCCGTCCATTTCTCCATCTTAATTGCCTGTGTCTATCTATCCATTCCATTTCTCCATCTTGATTGTCTGTCTGTCTATCACTCAAGTCTCAAACTGCTGACCTGCTGACCTTCCAGTTGTCAGGTTCAGCGTCGTAACTACTAAGCCACCGCAGTCCCATTCAATATACAGGTACATACAGTACTGTGTCCTTGTTAAATGTAACAATTTTTTAATACAAAAATCCTTGTTAAATCGAAGAATGTCCTAATGGCGGGCTATCTACAATGTCTATTTCTCCCCCCTGCACTCTATCGAGTCCTTCTTTGTGGTCCCTGTGAATCTACACTAATGGGTTTAATGCCCGCACACGCAGTAAACCCATTCGAGTGGATTCACAGGGGACCACGAAGAACAGTCCCAGGTAAGAGCAACCTGTCCCTATAGAGCCCTGGTGGCACAGGAATTACCCTGCAGCCCAAAGGTAGTGAGTTCAGTCCCAACCAGGGCTCAAGGTGGACTCAGCCTTCCGTCCTTCCGAGGCCGGCGGGTCAGTGGTTTGAGACCCGAGTGTATACCCACCATGTCAATGAAGGCAAAATGCAAATAAACTTGTGAACGACCCAGAGAGTGAACTATTAGTGCTCATATGGGGTGACATATAAGTCTAATTACATTTTTGGCTCCCCTCCACTGACCCAAGATTAAGTCTTCCAGAAGAGTGATGCCGTTTGAGAGATGATGGACTTTGTCGTGAGTGTTGTGAAAGGGCCTCTCCCTCTTTGACCCTTTCAGGATGCGCCAAACAAGACCGGATCTTCCCGCGCCTTGGATTGCGGGGCTGGGATCGGACGGATCACCAAGCGCCTTCTCCTTCCCCTTTTCAAAGCTGTCGACATGGTGGACGTCACCCAGGACTTCCTCAACAAGGCCAGGAGCTACCTGGGCGAGGAGAGCCAGCGGGTCAGGAACTACTTCTGTTGCGGCTTGCAGGACTTCAGCCCCGAACCCAACGCGTACGACGTCATCTGGATCCAGTGGGTGATCGGTGAGTGTTTCCTTAAGTCCCGAGAACTGGTAGGACAGGGGTTCCCAAACTAAGGCCCGCGGACCACATCTGGCCTAGTGTCATTTCATGTGGCCCCTCCACACCACCAACGGCATTCGAGAAACAATATAGCCACCCCTTTGAAAGCTGTTGGGACAAAATGGCTGCTTCCATCATGCAGACAGGGCAAAATGGTCGTCCGGCCCTCCAAGCTGACTGAGAGAGCGTGACCCGGCCCCTAGCGTGAAATGGTTGGGAACCCCTGGCGTATGAGATGTATTTTGAACTACATCCCTGGTGGCACCGGGGTTGAACTTCTGCCCCTCAGCCAGAACATTGTGAGTTCAATTCTGACCAAGGCTCAAGCTTAAGTCAAGCCTCCCAAATCTTTCTGAGGTCGGCAGTTTGAGACCCGGGTGCTGCACGACAGAGTGAGCTCCTGTCGTCTGTCCTGGCTCCTGCCAACCAAGCAGTTTGAAAGCAAGAAATTGCAAGTAAATCAATAGATACTGCTTCAGCAGGAAGGTAAACAGCATTCTGTACATTCAGGTGTGTAGTCATACCTGCCACATGACCATGGAAACGTCTGCAGATGCAGACAGCACTGGCTGTTATGAGCACCAAACCGTAGAGTTGGATACAACGGGCCTTCAAGCAAGGGCAACCTTTTACCTTTAAAGGAGTGGTTCCTAATTTGGGGGGGGGGCATACCTCACTGGTGGACTTCACTTCCCAGAAGCCTCACTCATTACATTGGTTGATCAGCACTTCTGGGAATCGAAGTCCAAAAACCAAAGGTTGGGAATCACTGCTTTAAAGCGTCACCATAAATCAAAACTGACTGGATAGCAGGCGATTATCATTTCATCTTTTCTGTGTTTCAGGTGTAGTGTCAGAATTGTCCACTAAGGAGAACCAGAGTGTTGTTTGTGTAATTTTCTGTCTAGTTAGTCAGCGCACTGCTAAGAATGACGTATTGGGGTTGGATCAGTTGTGAACGTAGTGACAACCTTGCTGGTGAGGCCGAACAAATTAGAGAAGTTCTCTTGTAAAGTCATTGTTTCTAGTCCTAAAAGAGTGGTGGCGAACCTATGGCACGCATGTCAGAAGGGGCACTCAGAGCCCTCTCTGTGGACATGTGCACCATCGCCCAATGCGAGTGCTTCCTCCCACCCCCCAGCACAGTTCACCCCACCCCTCTGTTTGGGCACTCGGTCTCTAAAAGGTTTGCCATCACTGCCCTAAAGGCAGGTGAGTGGCCAAGGGTCACCGCAGTAGTGGGCATCAGCAGGTTCGCACCATTTTGCCAGAACCGGTAGTAGAAATTCTGGCTGGCCCTGCCCATCCAAGTTTTGAAATAAAGTAGTCCCAATTCGGGTGCAACGCTGGGCTTTCCCCCTGGCCACACCCACTATACCACAGCCACAGTATGGTAGTAAAAATTTTTGGAGCCCACCACTGGGCCACCCTACAAGCGTAGAAGTCAGGACCCGAACCCGGATCTCCCCAGTCTGAATTGAACTGCCACCTGTCATCAGCTCATTGGGTTTCTTACGCCTGCCTCTTCCTCCAAAGGGCACCTGACGGACGACCACCTGTCCAGCTTCCTGAAGAGGTGCCGCCTCGGCCTGCGACCCAACGGCATCATCGTCATCAAGGACAATATGGCCCAGGAAGGGGTCATCAGGGACGAGGTGGACAGCAGCGTCTGCCGCGACCTGGACGTTGTCTGCCAGATCATCCGCCAGGCCGGGCTCAGCCTTCTGGCTCAGGAGAAACAGGAGGACTTCCCCGAGGAAATCTATCACGTCTACACCTTGGCTATGAGATGAGGTCCTCTTGAGCCGCCCGGAGCCCACCCCTTAAGCCAGGCCTAAGCAAGGAGGGCCTTTGGAGGCCCTTGACCACAGCACCCGGTCTAAGAGGAAGAGCCTTAGGAGAAGGTTGTCCACAGTGTTTGTGGGAATGTCACAACTGCTGTCGCGGATGGTTTTCAGACGAGGAAAGTAAAGCAAAAACCTTTTCCTGCCTTCCAAGCAGCTGGTGATTTTTTTCCCCTTTATCAGAAGAAATGTTTGCCAAATATATTTCTTTTCATGCAGGGTCGTTATTATTGGTAGAGTTTTGTTTTTATGATCTTATAATTCAAGGGACTGTGGCAGGTTAGTGGTTAAGATGCTGGGCTTGACGACTGGAAGGTTGGCAGGTGAACAATTCGATTCACAAGTGAGCTTCCGTCTCTGGCCCAGCTCCTGCCAACCCAGGACTTCGAAAGCAAGAAACTGCAAGGAGATAAATAGGGACCGCATCTGCGGGGAAGGCAACAGCGTTCCGTGCACTCCGGCGTCCAGCCGCGCCTGCCACATGGCCACGGAAACATTTGCAGAAAGGAACGCTGCTCCCTTTCCTGCTGAAACGGCATTTGCTTATCCACTTGCAAATTTCTTGCTTTCAGACTGCTAGGTTGGCAGGAGCTGGGGCGGAGACGGGCGCTCACTCTGTCGTGCAGCACTCGGGTCTCGAACTGCTGACCAGCCTACATTCCGGTCATCAAATTCAGCGTCTTAACCGCTAGGCCACCACAGTCCCACTTGAATAAGCGTATACGCACCTTTTATGAGGAACGCATCCTTTCGTGGCCCATTGTATACAAACGACACACTCTAGTTGTGCCAGATACATAGCTTTTAATGGCTGAGAGAAATCCTCCCCCCACCCACCCCCGCCCCGGCAAGGCCTCTTCCAAATGGACTTCTCTAGTCTTAGGAAGGCCGGGTCCAATTATTTTGGGTCAAGGCACAGTTCCACAAAGGACTTTCCCTCCGTCAGCAGTCCGACTTCCAATTAAACAAATACTTTCGTTGGACATACTCAGGTTACATTTCCGGTTGAGGAACAAAGAGCTGATGGACCAAAACCGTACCAGATTTTGGTAACCGGTCAATGCAGTCAAAGCGAATCGGTTTTACAATCGGCTGGTTTGCATTGACGGAAGGCTTTGGAAATTTGGTGTCCTCTAAAGCAGCATTTCCCAACCACTGGGTTTTGGACTTCAATTCCCCAAAGCACTGATCAGCCAACTGAGGCTTCTGGGAATTGAAGTCCAAAACCCAAAGGTTGGGGGACCCTACTCTAAAGTGAACACCCGGCCAAAACATCTGCTTGGTCCACGGTCCGCTGGGTCACAGGTCTTCCTCCGCAGAGCCCGCTGGCTCTACAAGGAGATACTTTTTGAGTCTGTCGGGTAAGGGCAGAGCCTTGACCTTTGCGTCCACCGGCCAAGGACGGAGGTGCTGCCGGAGGTAGACTCGGCACAGGTGGTTCAAGGGGGCGGGGGAGCGTTCCAGCTGTTTGAGGGAGGCAAAGAGGGCCTGGATTCTCTCCCGGTGGAAACGGCAGCTGTTGAGGTTGAGGGCAAAGTTGTCGGGCAGCTTGACCGTCTGGGCACTGGCCACCATGAGGTCCAGCGCCGTTTCGGCCTTCTGGAGCAGGTCGACGGAGAAGCTGTCCTCTGGAGACTGGCTCAGGTGGGAGCACAGCCGCTCGAAGATGATTTCGAAGCCGGACCAGCAGGAGGGCCCGTGGAGGGAGCAGTTGTATGAGGCGCCCGACTCCAGGAGGAAACGCAAGAGTGGGAAGTGGAGGCGGAAGCTCTTCAGGCAGAGGTAAGTGAGCGATTCGTAGGACGGGCACTCGCTGGGATCGGCTCCGTGGGCCATGAGCAGGCGGGTCACCTGGAAGCAGAAGCGGTTGATCATCTTGACTTCTTCCTCGTCCCCACCCACTGTCTCGCCAAGCAGGAAGATGATGAAGGTGAAGGCAGTGTCGCCATCGTTGGTAGCAGCCTTGACATTGGCTCCTGGATAATAATTATAATAATAATACAGTAAAACCTCGCATAAAGAGCATCTCGCTTAGAGACTCAGTCGCTTAAAGAGCAGAATGTTCTCTGAATGGTCACCTCGCTTAATAACTAAAACCAACCAAAAACTTGCTTAACAACTAAATTGGGGTTCACAGTCCCCCACACACATACACACCAGAAGTCACAATCGTTCACTTACAATAGTGTTTCGCTTAAAGAACAAACTCGCTTAAAGAGCAATCCCGTGGAACGCATCATGCTCTTTAAGCGAGGTACCACTGTAATAATAATTTTGTGCTACAAATTATTCTGGGTTAAAAGGAATTTTTGCTGGAGAAACTCCACTCAGGGGACGCCCAAATGAGGCTCCTTTCATGTCCTCAAGATCTTTTCCCCCCCACCAAAGTGGCCCCTATTTATCTACAGTGGAACCCCGTATAACGAACACTTTGTAAAACAAAAAATTTGTACAACGACGCGTTTTTGCACCACTGGCGATGCACCGTATAACGAAAAAAATGTTCGTTGTACAAATCGCTATTGGTGATACTCCGTACAATTGGGGGGGATCTTTGTACAGGGTATCGCCAATAGCGACTCATATAATGAACATTTTCCTTTTGTTATACAGTGCATCGCCAATAGCTCTTCGTATAACGGGGGGGGGGGGAACGTATAGCAAAGAGCTCCGCGGAACGGAGGTTTTTTTCGTTACACGAAGTTCTACTGTACTTGTAATTTCTTGCTTTCGAAATGCTAGGTTGGCAGGAGCTGGGACAGAAATGGGCGCTCAAACCCCGGTTCTCGAACTGCCGACTTGCCAGCCTTCCAGCTAACAAGGCGAGCTTCTTAACCATTGAGCCACCCCAGCCCCACAGAATTTGAACAAGAACATCTTTACAAAAATGTCTATGTCTTGATTCCTGACACGCACACCCCCATCAAGTCCCTCCAATTGCTCAAATTGTCTCTGTACAAAATTCATGTCCTTTCTCTTTGTGTAACCAAGCATCCCGCATGACATGCTCAAGGCTGATCAAAAGACTTGAGCAAACCATCCAATGCTTCCTAATTTTTAAAGGCCCATGCAAGACGGTGGCAGTGATCGTTGTTTGTGCAATGTGTGCAAAATGGTTCATGTGTCTAAAAACTCTCATCAGGACTTGGGAATTTCCAACATCTCACAGGCCGGGTGGTTGGTCATTTTACCTGCTTCTCATGCCTGAGAAATTTGGACAGCCCAGATATATAGCTTGCAGGCTGGATGGGAAAGGGGACTCACCTCCTTCCAACAAGAGGCGGATGTTCTCCGTGTTGTGGATTTGAACCCCATCGCTGCTGGCTAATGCGTGCAATAAAGCCGTCTTTCCTGAGAGCGAGACAAGAGACAGGACGACGTACAAACACAGTAAGTGTTCCCAGCAGATACAAAAAGATTTGTTTTTCAAACCCATTCTCTTAGTTGCCCAAACTATGTTTTAAAACACATCCACGTAGATTCCCAAGCTATGTTGCATGGAACACTGGTGGACTACAATTCCCAGAAGCCTCAGTCAGTCCATTGGCTAATCAGTGCTTTGGGGAGCTGACTGAGGCTTCTGGGAATTGAAGTCCACCAGTGTACCAATAAACATAGTTTGGGAAACGCTGCAGCTACTCACGAGCCTTGAGAACCACTCCTTTTTAGATCTGTTGTGCGATGAAGGAGCAAGATAGCGTCCCATGCGGCTTGCAATCAGCTTCAAAAGGACATGAGAAACACTCTAAATCAGGGGTTTGCAACCGTTTCCAACCGTGGGCCGGACCATGCCCCCCTCAGACAGCTGAGCCTGCTTTAAACACTACCGTAAAACACGTCTGTGGTTATCACAAACGCGTTTTTGCCGCTTCCAGAAGTGGTGAGAGCGAGGGTGGTGGGTGGGCCACATGAAATGGCGTCGTAGGCTAGGGCCGGCCCACGGGGCGTAGGTTGCGAACCTCTGCTCTTAATCAAATGGTGGCTCTTAATCAATACACTGTGGATATTTTGCACATGTCGCACTGACAAGATTGCAGAATAATGGGGTTGGAAGGAGCCTGTGAGGCCGCCTGCTGTATCCTGAACTGGACGTTCTCCCGGAAAAGCGCAGACCCTCTTGCTGTCCCTAGAATCTATAGGGCGGAGGAACTGGGAGTCCACTGACCGTGCTTATCGGCGGCATTGATGTCAGCTCCAAGCTCCAGGAGGCGTTGCAGGCAGGGCAGGCGCTCTGGCTCTTCGCTGGCGAGGTCAAGCGGGCTGCTTTCATGGATCTGGGAACGGCAGGAGAGGTTTCCATAGCAGAATTTCATGTTGCTTTTGTTGCTAAACCGCATGTAACGGCAAAGGGTCGCTCTGGCTCGAAAGCCAGTCGTATCCAGCTCTAGGGTTTGGGGCTGATCTCTGCTTACAGCCAAAGAGTCAGCGCTGAGTGCGTCTGCAGACATTTCCGTGGACATGTGGCAGGCACAGGACGCTGTTACCTTCCCCACCAAAATGGTACCTATTTATCTAATTGCACAGTTTTTAATTTTTTTATTGGTTTTGATATAAAGCACATACATCAAAACAAACACGCACGACCCTTCTCCCACCACCCACCACCAGCTAACCAAACCTATTCAAACCAGTGGACAGTTTCGTACCTCATTACCACGTTACAGATATATCTTTAATTATTCTTAACAAATTCAATTTGACCAGAAATAAATATCTTTTTGATCCAGGTGTTTCCCTTCCCTTTTGTCCAGACAATACTTGATAAATGGATTCCAGATTTCCCAGAAGTCATGTTTTGTTGTTTTGCATCTTTTTTATCTCATTTGACAGGTCAATTTGTCATTGAGGGCTAAACGCCAAACTAAATTATACCAGTTATCTACCTCCAAATCAAACTGTTCCTTCCAGGCTCGAGCTATCATTTGTCTCGATACTGTTAATAGAATCATCAATAACTCTTTCTTATTTTTATCTATCCCAACGTCCTTAACCTCCCCTAGGAGAGAAATTTTCGGCTCAAGATTTATTTGGCACCCCAAAATTTTATTTATCTCTATCTCCACCATTTCCCAAAACTTCTGGATGAATCTACATTTCCACCACATGTGTACATACACTCCGTCGTGCAAGACTCAGATCGTCAATTTCTAGACACTGGAGTGCACAGAAAGCTGTTTACCTGCCTACCATTTTGTGTCTCGTCATGCCTGCCACATGACCACGGAAACGTCTGCAGACGCAGAGCAGGCTCTTTGACTGTAAGCAGAGATGAGCGCCGAACCCTAGATTTGGATATGACTGGCTTTCAAGCAAATGTGACCCTTTACCCTTAAAGCAGTGATTACCAAGATGGGGCCTACACCCCACAGGGAGCCTTCAATTGGGGACTTCAATTCCCAGAAGCCTCAGTAGGTACATTGACTGATCAGTGTTTTGGGGAGTGCAAGGCAAGAACTGAGCGCACGTCTTTACTCTTAATTGTATCGTATATTGCATTACTGTATTTCTAATGCTCTGAAATAGAAATGATACAAACCTGGCTGGTGACCTCAAACGTGCATTTCTAAAAACATGCATTTCTAAATGTTAGGTAAAGGTTAAAGTCGCCTTTGCTCGAAAGCCAGCCATATCCGACTCTAGGGTTCAGTGCTCATCTCAGCCAGCGCTGTCTGCATTTGCAGACACTTCTGTGGACACATGGCAGGCATGCCTCAACACCTGAGTGCATGGAATGCTGTTGACCTTTCCCACCAAAGTGTTCCCTATTTTATCTACTTGCAATTTCTTGTTTTGGAACTGTTAGGTTGGCAGGAATTGGGACGACGGGAGCTTGCTCCGTCGTGCAGTACATGGGAATCAAACTCTGACTTTCCAGTCAGCGAGTTCAGCGTCTTAACCACTTGAGCCACCGCAGTCCCTGAATGTTATAATTCCTATAATAGTGAGGGCCGCTTCTCCCTGCCCGCTACTTACCCGGTCCCGCCGGTTTATATCCGCACCATGCTGCACCAAGAGTTCAACCACGTCGGGCTGGTTCCGGAGAACTGCAATGTGAAGAGCCGTATAATAGGTGACTGGATCTGTTTTGGGGGAAAAGAGAAGGATATCCCATCAGAGCAGCTCACAGCCAGCCAACATTTCACTTCCTTCAATTTCTATATTCCAGAGTCATGCTGGCTTTTGGATTTCATTATTAGCCAACAACCTCTTCAAACAAATGACAGCTTCCATTCATTAAATTAAAACAGAGTCTTCATTTTGATGTGGTCATTCAGTCGCACAGTCGAGTCCGACCCTTTGTGACCCCTGCACGCCAGGTACCCTTATCCTCCACCATCTTCCCCAACCCAGCCAGCTCTATGCCCACTGCGTCAACGATGCCATCCAGCCACCTCATCCTCTGCCACCCCCTTCTCATTTTGCCTTTGATCTTTCCCAGCATCAGGGCCTTCTCAAGTGAGTCCTCTCTTCTCATTTGGTGGCCAAAGTACTTGAGCTTCATCTTCAGTATCTGTCCTTCCAAAGAGCAGTCAGGGTGGATTTCCTTCAGGATGGACTGATTTGATCTCCTTGCAGTCCAAGGGATTCTCAAACGTCTCCTCCAGCACCAGAGTTCAAAGGCGTCTATTCTTCTGCGCTCAGCCTTCCTTGGGGTCCAGCTCTCACAGCCATACATGGCGCCTGGGAAGACCATTGCTTCGACTATGCAGACTTTTGTTGGCAGGGTGATGTCTCTAGTTTTGTATTATGCTTCCTGGGTTTCTCATAGCTTGCCTCCCAAGAAGTAATTGTCTTTTTATTTCATGGCTGCAGTCACCATCTGCAGTGATCTTGGATCCCAGGAAAGTAAAGTCTATCCCTGTTTCCATTTCTTCCCAGTCTATTTGCCAGGGAGTGATGGGTCCGGATGCCACGATCTTGGTTTTTTTTTTACGTGTGAGTCTCAGGCCAGCTGTTGCACTCTCTTCTTTCAACCTAATCAAGAGTTCTTTAGGTTTTCTTCACATTCTGCCATATCATCTGCATGACTCAGGTTGTTGATGTTTCTTCCAGGAATTTTAATTTCCGCTTGTGATTCCTTCAGCCCTGCAATGCACATAATGTACTCTGCATATAGGTTAAATAAGCAGGGTGACAATATGCAACCTTCATATCTGATAGTTAAGGCCTTAATAACAATGATAATCAATCAAGTAATGTCTAACCTGTTTGGCTAGCAGCCAAAAAAACTCAAGATGTGGCTAACCAGTTCTTCCTTCTTGAGGCACTGGGTAGGTTATCCTGCTATGGTCATAGAGTAGACCCTATTGCCAGCAGCTAAAGGCTGATCGTCAGCTGGTGGTTAATGAACCTGACTACCCTGAGGACTAACGGCCTTGGGTGGCGAAGTCCACAAGGAAGGGTGATGGTCCCCAAGTGGATTAAATCCCACTTCTTCTTTTGTGTCCCGATCAAACCCTGGACTGCCAAAACAAAGCCACGTTCTTGGCTTTGACATTGGCCAAACCTAAGTCCTCATTGATGCAGGTCTCTGGCAGTAATCATAACAGCATCCCATGTCGAATCATGCCTGCCACATGTCCATGGAAACATCTGCAGATGTAGGCTCTTTGGCTGTAAGTGAAGATGATCACTAATAATAATAATAATAATAATAATAATAATAATAATAATAATAATAATAATAATAATAATAATAATAATAATAATAATAATAATAATAATAATAATAATAATGATACTTTCATGCCAGAAATTATTCTGGGTTGAAAGGCTTTTTGAGGAAGAAACTCCGCTCAGAGAACGCCCAAATGGGACAGAGACGGGCGCTCAATCTGTCATGCAGTCCCCGGGTCTCGAACTACCAACTTGCCAGCCTCCCAGCTAACAAGGCGAGCTTCTTAACCACTGAGCCACCACAGCCCCTAAGAAGATGAGCACAGAGTCGGATACAACTGGCTTTCACGCAAGGGCGACCTTGACCTTAAGTTTTGAGTGTTTATTTTAATCATAATACTTCTGACACAACAAAAGAAAGACGACCAGGACCCTATCAAACAGGCAAAGATTAATAATAATAATAATAATAATAATAATAATAATAATAATAATAATAATAATAATAATAATAATAATAATAATAATATACCCGAGTACACGCTCAGCTTGCAGGAAGGAAACCAGCAAGACCGGAGGCAGCCCCCAATCCTGTTCCTCCCCATCTGAAGTCAAAGTCCCTCCCGTACCACCCTGACAAGCCAGCCTTGCCGGGATGTGTCCATGTTGCTATGGAAACAGCCTCTGAAGCATCTCTGGATGATGTCACATGCTCAATGACATCTAAGCAGGGCTATGAGGTCTCCACGGCATTGGAACCCAAGATGCGTGGGGATGAAATGAGGAACTGTGGGGTTGGGGTCCGGAAAACTAGCATCCTGATAATAATAATTTCATATGAGAAATTATTCTGGGTTGAAAGAATTTTTGCTGGAGGAACTCCGCTCAGGGGATGCCCGAATGAGGCTCCTTTCATGTCCCCCAAGATCTTTTTTCCCACCCAAGTGGTCTCTATTGATCTACTTGCAATTTCTTGCTTTTGAACTGCTAGGTTGGCAGGAGCTGAGACAGAGACGGGTGCTCAATCCATCAAGCAGTACCCGGGTCTCGAACTGCCAACCTGCCTGCCTTCCAGCTAACAAGGCAAACCTCTTAACCACTGAGCCACCACAAGCCCCCAGCATCCTGATGGCATGGGCAGAAGCCTATAAGGGTCAGGTTCCTGTAATTTATGTATTTACCATATTTGCCGATGTATAAGCAGCACTGTTTTACCCTTAAATACACCAGGAAAAACGGAGTGCGTCTTATACACTGACAAACACCTTATTTACCAGCACATAGGAGCACTTTCCCCCCTTAGAATACACTGGAATATGTCGACCGTTTTGCCAGTGGAGCAATCCTTCCAGTATCATGATCTCTGACATCTGCATTACCCGTATGCTTCTTGCCAGCATACACAGCGCCTCAGTGTATACAAATTTATTAATATTAGTAACGGCTATGGGTGGATGAGCCCCTTTAGGTGGGGTGATGGTCCCCCTCAGTGCAGGAAATGCCACTGGAAACCATCTACTTTATCACCATAGCAGGAAAACCTGGCCAGTGCCACCAGTAGGAAAAACTGGCAAGCCACCTCTTCAGTATTTTAGGTTAGGCAAACGCAGGGAAGCGTTCCTGCACATCAGAAATTACTTGATGGCACATAATTGGTATCAAGGTGTTAACTATCAGATATGAATGCTGTGTTTTAATTTAGTGGTCAGGTGAGTTAACCACCACCCGACACTCGGCACTGAGTCACTGGCAGTATGGTCTACTCTTTTACCATAGCAGGATCACCTGGGCAGACTTCTGGTATAAAAATGCAATAAATAAATAATTCAGCTGTAATAATTCTATCACCTACAATCAAAACCAACAAAATCCTACAGCATAAAGTAGGGGTCCTCAACCTACAGCCTGTGGGCTGGTTCTGGCCCGCAGCACCATTTCATGTGGCCCACGCCGCCGCTGGCGGAAGTGGACATGTTTGTGACAGGTGTAAACGCGCCCACAGCTGTGGACGCATTTTACGGCAGCGTTTACGGCTGGGGGAGCCACCAGTCCGGCCCGCTTAGCTGTCTGTGGGGGCGTGGTCTGGCCCACAGCTTTAAAAGGTCGAGAACCCCTGGCATAAAGAGTCCCCATCAGGCCAAAGATAAAAGTCCCACCTTCAAAGAGGATGTCAGCCCCGTTGCGCAGAAGGATTTCCGCAGCATGCGCCAAGCCCAGCTCCGTCACCTTCAGCAAAGCATAGCTCACGCCTTCCTCGTAAAATGGCGACGGGGCCTCTCTCTCCAGAAGCTCATTAAGAACCAGAAGTCTCCCGTCATCTTCAGCCACGTAGCTGGGACTTTTTTTAAAAAAAAAGAAGAGAAGAGATTTTAAAACGTTATTGTGGTTCTCGTTAACCTTATCTCACATCCTAAAGGTCTACTTGCAAGCTGCAAATTCTAGTGCGCCCGCATCGTGGGCCATCTACTGTACTGAGGTTCTGAAGGTTTTTGCAGCTAAATGGTTGGCTTGTACACCCTAGGGCAGTGGTGGCGAACCTTGGCACTCCAGGTGTTCTTGGACTTCAATTTCCAGAAGCCCAAGGGAATGGGTTTACTGTTGACCACCACAGCCCTAGGTTAGCCTGGGATGGACTGGCTTAACCAATCCCGCTATGCCAAAAAGATGAAACTTTAGTTTCTACACAGTACCAATTCTTCTTCTTCTTTAGGTGCCGTATCAGATTCCGAATATTGGCTCTCCTCATGGCAATCAGCCATTAAGATTGTCCTGGGAACAATATGGCCTTCCATCTGCCTTCTGCATCGCAGTGTGACACTTACAACTTTGATTCAGTTCCACGTAAGTCACTTTCTGGTTCTGAGCCCTTTTGGCACCCAAAGTCCTCGTCAGCCCCAGGCCAGGATGGATGAAGCTGCTGCCCTCCATCGCGATGGGTTCAAGTGGGATTTAATCCACTTGGGGACCATCACCTTTGACTATGGACTTTGCCACCCAAGGCCGTTAATCCTCAGGGTTGTCAGGTTAGTTTGTCAGTGTTGAGTTTCTGGCATTATGGTCTACTCCAGGGATCCTCAAACCTGGCTAACAAGATGTTCTTGGACTTCAATTCCCAGAAGGCCTGATACACAGGTGTGCTGACTTGGGCTTCTGGTATAGTGGTACCCCGTATAACAAATGCTTCATATAACGAAAAATCCGTACAACGAAGCATTCGTGCACTATTTGCAATGTACCGTATAACACCAAAAAAGTTCGTTATATGGATCACTATTGGCGATACCCCGTACAACGATAAAAAAATTCCGTTGTACGGGGTATCACCAATAGCGATCCGTATAACGAACATCTTTGTTTCGTTATACGGTACATCGCCCATAGTGATCCGTGTAACGGAAAAAAGTATAACGAAGAGTTCTGTGGAACACAGTTTTTTCGTTATACGGGGTTCTACTGTAATTAAAGACAGATATGAACCTCAAGTCCGCCGGCTCATATCCAGGAAGAGCTTTATGGCAAGAAAAAACATTCTTGAGGGTACATGACAGCAAAACCAAAATAGAAGATTTAGGAAGGAGCTCAGTGGACAAGGAAAAACATTAAAAAGAGGATATATCTGAGGACCTCAACCTCCACAACGTGACTTGGAGGACCCTGAATAGACTGAGGGTTGGAGTCCCTCAATGTAAGACCCAACAGGCTCAAGTGGGGGCTGGTGGCGGACAACAACATACGGTGTGAATGTGGAGAGAGACAGAATCCATTGGTTCATATATTGGTCTATCAGTGACTGCCAGAAACATGCACCAATGAGGACTTAAGTTTGGCCAACGCCAAAGCCAAGCAAGTGGCTTCACCTTGGTAGTCCAGAGTTTGATCAGGACATGAAAGAACATAAGAACATAAGAACATAAGAACAGCCTTGCTGGAACAGGCCACAGCCCATCCAGTCCAGCATTCTGTCTCACACAGTGGCTCACCATTTCCTTCAGGGTATTCCCAAGGAGATGCCTTCACCTGCTTAGGATTCCCTGGAAATGGCATTGAGAGAGATCCTGCCTATCTCTCCAACCCGGAGGTTGTCCTTAGGTAGCCATAATTATAGCCATTGATAGCCTTGTCCTCCATGAACTTGTCTAATCCTTTCTTAAAGCTGTCAAGACTGACAGCTGTCACCACTTATTCTGGCAGGGAGTTCCATAGACCAGTAATCCTCTGGGTGAAAAAGTACTTTCTCTTATTTGTTTGAGAACTAGTACCCAAAAGTTTCATGGAGTGTCCCCTAGTTCTAGTGTTGTGTGATAGGGAAAACAGTTTTTCCTTATCCACTTTGTCCACACCGTGCATGATTTTATAAACTTCAATCAGGTCACCTCTTAGACGCCGTCGTTCAAGAGTGAAAAGGCCCAACCGTTGCAGCCTCAGATGGTAAGGAAGGTGTTCCAGTCCCCTAATCATTCTGGTTGCCCTCCTCTGGAGGGCAACCAGATGAAGTCCCTCCTCCTTTTCAATGTTCAACAAGCAAAGCACATCTCTAATGTTACCTTTCTAATGTTTCTTGCCGGTCAGGGTTCTGTAACCCCAAACACCCCAAGATTTCATCCACCAAGGACTGGTATTCAAAGATGATCCTGCGGAATCCATGTAAAAAGGGCATCGTCTTTGATTTCTCCAGGTTGAAGAGCATCCAAATGTGGCTTCTACTCTTACGCCCAAGACACAAGTTTCGTCTTTGGCCTACCTAAACGGCATTTTTAAGAAGAGGAGAAAAGAATTACATTTATTCTGAGGCTTTCTGTCACATCATTTCCCCAGCCAGCTGAGTGCAAATTAACAATGCTATTGACACAAAAAAGTTCTAGATACAAGCTGTACAGAGCATGGAAAACCATTTTTAAAGTACAGTGGAACCTCATAGAACAATCGCCCTGTATAGCAACGAAACCACATAACAATTCGGTTTCGGGTGGAAATGGTGTCTCGCATAACAATTTTCCCTATGGAAAAAATTGTGCAATTTTTCAATGGAAAAAAGCAACTTAGCAAAAAAAAAAAAATAGTTGTACGATGCATCCCATAGGGAAAATCGCTATATGAGGCATGTATCGTATAGCAATTGTTTCCTACAACAATGAGCCCCATGGAACGGATTAAAATTGGTGTATGAGGTACCACTGTAATTGTTTTTGTCACAGTGCTAAAGTTCAAAAACTACTTATTTACTGTAACAAGTGTTTTAATTTTGCAAAGTAACTACTGTAAATACAGTGGAAGCTCAGTTAACAAATGGCTCAGTCAACGTAAAAATCGCATAACAAAAGGAAATCCATAGAAAATAGTGACTTGGTTTAAGGATTTTTTTTAGAACAGATTAATTGGTTTTCAATGCATTCCTATGGGAAACCGTGTCTCGGTTAAAGTATTTTGGTTTTCAATGCATTCCTAAGGGAAATTCGGTTAAAGTAATTTTCGCTGTAAGAAATGTCCCGGAGAACGCATTACCATATATATTCGAGTACAAGCCAACCCAAATATAAGCCGAGGTACCTAATTTTGACCTGAAAACCCAGGGAAATTGATTGACCCGAGTATAAGCTGAGGGTTAGAAATGCAGCAGCTGCTAGTGAGTTTCAGTAATCAAAAGACATGAAAATATGGTAACATTAATTAAACTGTTAGCACATCTCAATCTTATGTGGTCTTAGGACCCTCGTGGTCACTGACCTGTGTATAAGCCGAGTCTCCTTTTGGGGGCTCATTTTTGGGGCTATAAACTCAGCTTATACTCAAATATATACGGTAATTACGTTAACCGAGGTTCCACTGTAGTTACTTTTTAGTTGCTTTGAAAAAGACAGATTACCAAAACAATGCTAACAGATTGCAAAAGATTTATGCAGTCAAGTCCACTACTGAGATGGCTTGGACTCGATGTATTATGGACTATTATGTGCTGATTTACTGCAGACGCAGACAGTGTTGGCTCTTTGGCTATAAACAGAAGTGAGCAATGAACCTTAGAGTCGGATACGACTGGCTTTCGATCAAGGGCGACCTTTACAGCGATCTTAAAAGGTTTTTAAAAGTAAGTCAGACTTTTAAAGAATATCATACACAATCCAGTTGATTATTCATGGCCAAGTGGGGATTTGAACCAAGGGCTTTTGAGTCCTTGCCAATGCTGTATCTGCTACACCCCACTGGGTAGGTACCAATCTAGTATGCAGTAGCTTTCAGTTCTGATGGATGTGGATTCAAGAAGGTGCTCTAAAGTAAATTTTTGCATACAGGCAGGACTGTAAGGATGAAGGCAATTCTTCAGATAAACAGGAATTACACTTACATATCGCTTAGTATCCTCTCTGGGCGATTCACAACTTAATTAGCATTTTACACCCCCCACCCCCAAAATAATAATAATAATAATAATAATAATAATAATAATAATAATAATAATAATAATAATAATAATAATAATAATAATAATAATAATAATAATAATAATAATAATAATAATAATAATAATAATAATAATAATAATAATAATAATAATAATAATAATAATAAAACATGCTGGCTCCTCATTTAACTGACCTTGGAAGGATGAAAGAGGCTAAGTCCACCTTGACTCCTGGTCAGGATTGAGCTCACAACCTTTTGGCTTCAGAAGAGCAGTTTGACCCCTTGCCACCAGGGCTCTATAATGACAGGTGGCTTACCTGTACCTGTTGTTCTGCGTGGCCACCTGTGAATCCACACAAATGGGTCATTCGTGTGGATTCACAGAGACCATGAAGAAGAACTTGATAGCACTATAGAGTCAGAAAAAGACATTGTAGATAGGCCATAATTAGAAAATTGTTCTATTTAAGGTTATAGCTATTGAGGACAAGAAGGTTGAGACGTCAGAACACGTACTTTTGGAATGCCACAGTTATACGACAAACATAGATGTGGCCTTATTGCTGCCTTCCAACACAAATCGAGCTGATTTCTGACATGTTTAGAATCATGCTCTCAGATAAAAAATACTGAACTGTCGCCAAATCTGCTTGGAGGGCAACTAAGGTACGGAGTATTAGAGAGAACCACCTACAAAGGGGGCAGGTTAACCACTAGCTACAATGAATTTTACCTCTTAATGTTGATGTCATTTTAAACTCTACTGGTCTATATGGATTGGAATTCACACTATCCATTCTGTACATTTGTATATTGGGATTGCAGTGGCTCAAGCAGCTAAGACACTGACTGGAAGGCAGGAAGTCAGCAGTTCGATTCCCGGGTATTGCATGACGGAATGAGCTCCCGTCTTTGTCCCAGGCTCCTGCCAACCTAGCAGTTCGAAAGCAAGAAATTGCAAGTGGATAAATAGGGACCCACTTTGGTGGGAAAAATAAACAGCGTCCATTGCACATAAGTGTCTAGTCATGCTTGCCACATGACCACGGAAACGTCTGCAGAAGCAGACAGCGCCGGCTCTTCGGCTTTCAAACAGAGATGAGCACTGTATCCCCGAGTTGGATACGACTGGCTTTCGAGCAAGGGAAACCTTTACCTTTAACCTTACATGTTACGTACTGTAAACAAACTTCTTTATGTTTATAACAATAACTTTTAAACTTATTTCAGAAATTAGAGATGCCATGTTGGCCTCAACTGCCCAGTCGCCATCCCAGAGGCCCAGGTGGAGTCGCTGCAGGTGGGCAGGCGACAGAGGACACCAACACAGGCTTCCAGACCTAACCAGCAGCCGCAGCCAGGAGGAGGGAAGGAGTCGCCACGATGGATGTTCTCGCCAAAGACTCATATTTGCATGCGTTTGATAAGTAATTAAACTCCCATAGTTGACTTGATATAGCGAACTTTCCTTTTAATACCAAGGCTGATGACTAATAAGATATTTTTAACTACATATATTGCTTTGCCTTTTGTTCTAGTCCATTGAATTCCCTTGGAGAAACTTCCTGACATGGTTTGCCGGTTTCTACCCCAGTATTTTACTGTCATACATGTTATCACAATTTAAGTAGCAGACTAAAATTAAGCTGATTAATGTGGTTAAATAATTCACCTTAGCCAATTTTGAGGCTTACCGTGCTGGTCATTGGCTGTAACAAAGTGACTGATTGATAGCAATGAGACTTATTTGCCGCCCCATTGAAGTGCTTAGTGCCCTCTCTGGGTGGTTCACAAGTTAATTAGCATTTTGGCCCCATTAACAGGCTGGGGACTCATGTGGCTGACCCTTGGCTGAGTCCACCTTCAGCCTGGTCAGGATCGAACTCACAACCTTCTGGCTGCAGGACAGCAGTTTCTTTTTATTTTTACAGTAAGACAATAAACAAACAAATAAAAACAAAAACACTATACAACATGCAAAAATACTATGTGTTTCCTTCACCCCACAGGACAACACATATGATTGTTTTACTTTATTTATACTATCAACTCTATAATTTATCCTTCTTTCCAGAATGACATTTGTTCTTCACCTGGATTCTTCCCTTTCTCTTTTCTCAGTGCATAGTCAAAAAAACTTTCCCCATATTTCCTTAAAATTTGATTTCTTCAGAATTCCTTTTATAAAACCTTAAATTCCAGTGTTAACTTATCGTTTATTGCCATGCTCCATATTTCATTATAAAGGTAAAGGTCGCCCTTGCTTGAAAGCTAGTCGTATCCAACTCTAGGGTTCGGTGCTCATCTTCGTTAACAGCCCAAGAGCCAGCGCCGTCTCTGCATTTGCAGACATTTCCGTGGCAGGCATGACAAGAGGCTGGAACACTGTTACCTTTCCTACCGACACAGTACCCTATTTATCTACTTACAATTCCTTGCTTTCGAACTGCTAGCGGCGGGGGGGGGGTGTCAGCTTTGAAAGGAGCTCGTGTTGCATTTACACAGTCTCACGTGTAAGGTCGCCCTTGCTCGAAAGCCTGTCGTATCCGACTCTAGGGTGCAGTGCTCATCTCTGTTTATACCCGAAGAGCTAGCGCCCTCTGCAGGCGCTTCCATGGCAGTGTGGCCGCTCATTTACCTCAAAAGCCCTGCGACGGTCTCCATAAGTCGGTTCAAAGTCGGCCTCCCATTCCACGCCTGCCGCTTTGGCCCCGTGTCCGAGCCGCCCAGCCTTCCCTCTTTCCCGCGGGGCTCTTCCGGGTAGCAGAAGGCGGCAGGAAGCGGAAACGGAGGAGCGACTTCCGGTTTTACCATCGAGTTGGAGCAGGCAGGCGGCCGCCGGAAGGCTGTTGCGCGCGAGCGACCCCTTCCGGCCGGAGGGCTCAGCGCGTGCTGTCTCGCTCTCTCTGCGCTTGCCTTGCGCAAACTTAGCCTGCAGAGGGCGGGCTTCCACCTCCGACCCGTCTCCCCGGCGGCCGGGCTGCGGTTCAACCGGTCGAGCGCCCCTTCTCAAAGGGGGTGGAGTGGGGGAACTCTTGACGACCCAAATTGGATCACAAACTGTTGTGTTGTTTTTTGAAAAAGAAAATAATAAAAATGAAAAATAAAAATAAAAAAAGGTTGAGAAAGAGAGATGGATGCATTTTTATGCAACAAACTCTTGATAAAATATATGACCATATTAAAAAGGTCATGCTCAAGTGGCTAAGACGCTGACTGGGAAGCGGAAGGTCAGCAGTTCGATTCCCGAGTACTGCAGGACGGAAATGAGCTCCCGTCTTCGTCCCAGCTCCTGCCAACCTAGCAGTTCGAAAGCAAGACATTGCAAGTAGATAAATAGGGACCACTTCGGTGGGAAGGTAGCAGCGTTCCGTGCGCTCTGGTGTCTAGTCATGCCTGCCACATGACCACGGAAACGTCTGCAGAAGCAGACAGCGCTGGCTCTTTGGCTTAGAAACAGAGATGAGCACTGCACCCTAGAGTCGGATACGACTGGCCTTCGAGCAAGGGAAACCTTTACCTTTACCTTTACCTAATTGGCAAACCATTCACACAGAAATTGTAATGTAATTTCTCCTCCTTCTCCCTCTCTTCCTTCTCTTCTTCCCCCTCTTCCTCCTCCTCCTCTTCCTCCTTCTCCCTCCTGCTCTTCTCCTTCCTCTCCTCCCTCTTCCGCCTCTTCTTCCTCCTCCTTCCTCTTCCTCCTCCTCTTCCTCCTCTTCTACCATAAAGGTCAGCCTTGCTCGAAAGCCAGTCGTATCCAACTGTAGGGTTCAGTGCTCATCTCTGTTTCAAAGCCGAATGTGGGTTGCCCGCAAGAATAACTGGCAATTAAACCATACCTGTCAAGTTTTGGATTTGGAAATAAGGGAAATTTCCCGGCAAATACGGGATACTTGACAGCTATGCTTATCTTGTGCTGCCCTCCAATGGTGGCAATAGGGCATTGCAGTCTAATTAATAAGGGATGACGGCAGGAAAGAGGGTAAAATAAGGGATTTTCCCGGCCAATACAGGATACTTGACAGCGATGAATTAAACCTCTCCTCAGGGGTTCGCTCGGTGTCTCAACAGACCCAGGGACCAACCAGGCTCAGCTGGAAAGGAAAATGGGTAGATAAGTGAGGTAGTTAAAGATGAACCATAGCCCAGGCTGAGGGCAAATAGAGCAGAGCAAGCAAGTCGGGGCAAACAGGGGACAAAGATTAGGTGCCCGGGTCAATACACATAGACTCCGAGTTAGGGCAGGAACAATGGGTTTCACCAACCCAAGGCAATTTAGTGCAAGTTGTCCATTAACCACCAGGCAGCCACAGAGTAGCCCCCAGTCATGGGAATCACAGGACTCATGGGAAAATGCCACGTATGCAAGCCTTCTGTGCCCTAGGCACGTGTCACAGCCCCTAGGCAGGGTAATAAATACGTACCCCCGACTCTGGTCGGGGCTGGACTTCGCCACACGGCTGCCTCCAAGTGTCTTCCTTCCAGCCCGCCATTGCAACAGCCGAAGAGCCAGTGCTGTTTGCTTCTGCAGAAGTTTCCGTGGTCACATGGCAGGCATGACTAGATATGCGCGGAACGCTGTTGACCTTCCCACCAAAGGGGTTCCAATTGATCTACTTGCAATTTCTTGCTTTCGAACTGCTCGGTTGGCAGGAGCTGAGACGAAGACGGGAGCTCACTCCGTCCTGCAGTACTCGGGAAGTGAGTAGAGGGCAAAAGAAGAAGGAGGTGGCCAAAAATGATTGGCCGCTAGATGTGGGCACAAAGCTGGACGGGTTGAGGAGGATGGTGGAGGACAGAAGTGCCTGGTGGACAATGGTCCATGGGGTTGCAAAGGGTCGGGATCAACTGTGTGACTCAACAACAACAACAACTCTCGGGAATTGAACTGCTGACCTCCTGCCTTCCAGTCAGCATCTTAGCCACTTGAGCCACTACCATATCCGATTCCAAATATTGGTTCTGATCATTGCGATGGGACTGCAGAGGCTCAGTGGTTAAGAAGCTCACCTTGTTAGCTGGAAGGTCGGCAAATCGGCAGTTCAAGACCCGAGTGCTGCATGACAGAGTGAGCTTCCGTCGTCCGCCCCAGCATTTTGAAAGCAAGACATTGCAAGTGGAGAAACGTTCTTGGGGACATGAAAGGAGGAGTTCCTCCAGCCAAAATCCTTTCAACCCAGAAAGCACCTTTGTGTGCTTCTGACACAATTAAAAAAAAATTATTGCAATCAGCCATGAAGATTGTCCTGGGAACAACATAATGCAATGGCCTTTCATCTGCCTTCCATATCGCAGTGTGACACCCATAGTACCACCTTATGCACTCATGCACCATCATATGGATATAGAGGGGGAGCCTCTTAGAAAGCTCATTTTGGAAGGGAGAAACAACTGGAGGAAAGGAGAGAAGAGTAATACTCTATCTGTGATGGAGAACCTTGGCTCTCCAGTTGTTCTTGGACTTCAATTTCCAGAAGCCCACATCTCTGGGAATCCACACGGATGCGTTTACTGCACGTACGCGCAGCAGTAAACCCATCCGTGTGGATTCACAGAGACGTGCTTCTGGGAATTAAAGACCAAGAATAGCTGGAGTGCCAAGGTTCACCATCACTGCCCTATAATATCAGTGATGGCGAACTTTGGCACTCCAGATGTTCTTGGACTTCAACTCCCAGCACTCCTGCTGATCAGGGCTTCTGGGAGTTGAAGTTCCAGAACCACTGGAGTGCCAAGGTTGGCCAGGAAGCAAAGAAGAAGAACCTTGGTTGCGCTACGGTGCTGCTAACAATTGCACCTTTGCTGATTACTTGTTGATGGGAGACAATTAGTCCTCTTCCCAGCGGTGAACAACATTAGGAGAATATGGCTACCACATGCTCCATGAGCACACATGATAAATGTTTTTTGGAACAGCTACCAGATAATAAATTTATCCAAAAACTGAGTCTCTTTATTCGTTGCTGGGATGAAAAAGGTTAGACGGCAGTTCAGCGTCTCTCTTGATTAGGAGCAACTTGATACATTCGTTCTTTTTTTAATAATTGTCATCATTGCGCATTTCTTCTCAATGGGCATGAAGGATATTGTCGGTATTGGAAGTGACGGTTATACCTATTGCATTATTGTGCCAATAAATTTGCCATTGCGATTTATGATTTATTTCTCCCCAAAGGAACCGTTGGAATGTATGTAACACGGATCTTGGCCTACAGAAGGAGTAAATGAGTAGTGGGGACTGCCAGAAGACAAAACTACGGGCTGTTTCCCCCCTCATCTGTGAGAAATTATATCTCAAAGCCACTGATTGGGGAAAGGAAGGAGTCCAAGATCAGACGCATAATTTGCAGGGAAACGGTGAGCAGGGCGGTTCGGAATTTATAAAGACGATCAGAGCTCCGAAACCTTGCCATAAAATTAATGGATTACAGTTCTAAGATCTGAAAAGCAATTGATTACAAATTATAGCTCCATTTGTATGTAGCTATACATACAATTTGGTTTTTTAAAAATAATTTTTATTGATTATAATAAATCAAAAACATGTAAAAAGAAAGACAAACTTTAAAAAACACATAAAAAACACATACAATACATACAGTTTGTATGTGGCTATACATACATACATACACTAAGCTGGGGTGGCTTAGTGGTTAAGATGCTGAACTTGATGACTGGAAGGTCAGTCGTTTGAGACCCGAGTGCTGCACAACGGAGTGAGCGCCTATAGTCTGTACCAGCTCCTGCCGTCCTGACAGCAACTCAACACCGAGCGTCAGGTGGCGGTTAACTAACATGACAATTCACGGCATTGGGTGGTGAAATGCACAGGGAAGGGAGATGGTCCCCAAGTGGATTAAATGGTCCCATGTGAATCCCTCTTGACGGAGGGCAGCAGCTTCATCCATCCTGGCCTGGGGATGATGATGAGGACTTTGCGTGCCCAAAAGGGCTCAGGACCAGAAAGGGACTCGTGGAACTGGATCCGTGGTACCATGGGAGTCATGCTGCGATGCGGAAGGCAGATGAAAGGCCACTGTATTATATACTTAGGACAGTCTTCATGGCTGATCACCATGAGAATAGTCAATACTGTATTTGGATTCGGATATGGCAGAAGAAGAAGGAAAAGAATTTAATTTAATAATAGATTTATATAATGCCCTATCCAATGGACTCTGGGCAGTGTACATGAGTTAAAACCAATATAAAACAATTTTTAAAAATCCTTAAAAACATAACAATATTACCTACCACTGTGCCATTTACTATCTAAAAACAGATATAAAATCTGCATAACCTTAACATTAAAAATTAATTACAGGAGGGGGGAGCCTCAGATGAAGAAGACGACGAAGAAGAAGAAGACGGCGACAGTGATGGCGCCACCGCCAACGAGAACGAAGAAGAAGACGGGGACAGCGATGGCGCCGCCAACAACGAAGAAGAAGAAGAATTGTGCTATATTGGGTCTTTTACACTATGGGCTTTGATGTGCTCATATTTCAACTGCAATGGAGGGCGCTTTAAAGCAGCCTGAACCGGCAGTCCAATTTCGGTGCAATTTGGGCTTCTGGAAAGTATCACAATCCCCTGATCTTAATTTCCCTCCTCTTTCCACCCTATCTATTATGGCTGAATGCCGTTTTCCATGTTGTCTTCTTTCCAGAAACAAATGGTGGAAGAGAGTGTCTGCTTCTCCACAAATTCTTATTTTTGCAACCTTTTTTTATTATCATTATTATAGCTGCTATTCACTGGGGTTGATCCCGTCTTTTCATGCCTTCCTTTCTGAACACTTGAGATCTCCACATGTGGCTTTTAACTCAACAGACAAGATACAAGATTCACTAGCCAGTGTTGGCAAATGCTAGGCGTTGCAGTGCAACAACATCTGGAAGGCCATAAAACATGGTAAATAAATAAATTTCATGTCAGAAATTACTCTGGGTGGAAAGGATTTTTGCTGGAGAAACTCCGCTCAGGAGATGCCCGAATGAGGCTCCTTTCATGTCCCCAAGATCTGTCGTGCAGCGCTCGGGTATCGAAACCCGACCTTCCGGTCTCCAAGCTCAGGGCCTTAACCACTAAGCCACCGCAATGCTATGAAAAGAACTATAGAGTTTATAGCCTCCGAAGGTTCAACCATATGAATGAGGATCTTCCCTTATCGCTGAACAATGCGATTGACAGGTTTGTCATGCTTTTTGTTTTACGAAATTTCACAGTGGTTTAGACTAGTGCGCTGTTCTTCGAAACTAGAAAATGCAACACAGTCAAGTAATAAACCAATAAAATGCCTCCTTAGGGACCACATTTCCTGATATTGGCCAGAAGATAGAGGAAGGAGCTCATTGAAGAAGGAACGACATTAAAGGCAGGTATAGCTGAGTTTAGTGTTTGGGAAACAAGACAATGGAAACGGCTGTAAGCTAGCCTAGCACATCTTTATTGCATGGAGTACAGTACGAACATGTGGTAATGGCGGACAAACTGCTCTTTTTATACGGTGGCTATACAATTGAATATGGCTCTTCGACAGGCATTGGCTACTGTCCAAGTGACGTCATCCTTGGTCACGCCTTTCTTGTCCAGGTGAGGTGAGCGCGGGAATCTTTCCCGCGCAGCTGAGGGTATTTGAGTAATGTGTACCATGTGAGCTGGGCGCTCGCTACTGCCCCCGGTGGCCACTAGCTCGCGTCCTCATACAGAAGGTTACAGTGTTACATGAACCCATTCGTGTGGTTACCATTACATTACATTCAATACACAACATCCCTCCCCCCTAAGATGGGACAAAGTCCCTTAACCAAACTGGTTTCCCGCATGTGCGTTTTGGCCGTGCGGCCATTATGCTTGACTCGGCCGTGCCCCCTCGTCTGTGTCCTCCTGGCTCTTGTCCTGCAATTGGAGAGGATGACCCGTTAGTGACTCGCCGCGGACTTGCAGCTTTGGAATGGGCAGGAGAAGGGGGAGGAAGGGTTTCTGATGTGGGTGTGGGAAAACCGGGGGCACTAGGGGCTAAAGAAAAACCCCGCTCTTCGCTTGGACGGGTGGGGGAACACTCCGAAACCCCCCCCCCCCGGTTTGGTAACTCAAAATCTAATTCGGGGGCAACAGTGGCAAACTCATTTCCCTCTTCCGAGGGACTGGGTAGAACTACAGGGGCAAGCTCGTTCCTCTCTTTCAAAGGACTGGGTAAAACTGGCATATGAAAAGGATATGAGCTTGAGCCTATGCTTCCCCCCCTTGTTTGGGACTGTTGCCCTTCGTTTTCTCCCCCTTGGGATAAGCGGGTGGAGGAGAACCCTAACGCTGAATTTTGCTGCTGAGCCCCTCTGTCCGGCCCCCCAAGCACTCGATGCCTAAGTTGGTCAGCGTGCCTTCTCCAGAGGAGACCCGTGTTGGTCTCGACACAGTATGAAACTGGTCCTGTTTGCTTTATGACTACCCCCGGCACCCAGGTTGGTCCTGTGGTAGCGTAGTTTCTGCAATGAACAGGCTCTCCTATCTGGAAGTTTTTGGTGGGACTGTGTTCAATGTTCCTTCCTCTATCCTCGACCCTAGTGGGATCCAGTCTAGTTAATAATGAGTGCAACTTCCTTTTCATGAGGAGTTCCGCGGGGGAGAATCCCGATGCCAATGGCGTCACCCGGTATGCCAACAGAAACTGGCAGAGCTGCCGGTCCAGATCCCCTGGACCCATGCGCCGCAGCCCTTCTTTCATTGTGCGCACCAGCCGTTCCGCTTGGCCATTTGTTGCAGGGTGAAAGGGGGCTGAGGTAATGTGCCGAATGGCGTTGGACACTAAGAACGCCTGGAACTCGGCTGACGTGAAGGAACTCGCATTGTCACTAATAATGACGTCAGGTATTCCGAAGGTGCTTATCAGCCTGCGCAGTTGTTTTATGGTTGCAGCTGATGAGGTGTTGCGCATTGGAATTACCTCTAGCCACTTGGAGTATGCATCCACCACCAGCAGGAAGAATGAACCCCTGAATGGCCCTGCGAAATCTATGTGGAGGCGGGACCACGGCCCCCTAGCTGTGTCCCATTCTCTGTGTGGGAGGCGGGCTTCCTCAGGTCAAGAGCTCTGGCAGCTTTCGCAGGTGTTCACCATGTGTTCAATGTCTGCGTCTAGCTGGGGCCACCAGAAGTAGCTTCGGGCCAGCGCCTTAGAGCGCACAATCCCTGGGTGGCTGACATGTAAAAGCCGTAGCACCCTCGCTCTTAATGCTAGTGGGACTACCACCCTCTCCCCCCACAAAAGACACCCCCTTTCTGTGGACAACTCAACCCTCTTCCTGAAAAACACAGCAAATTCGTCTGCGGGGGGAGCAGTGGGCCACCCCTTCTGTACCCAGGATCTCACAAGGGCTAAAGTTTTATCCTTGGCCGTGGCGGCAGCAATTTCCTTGGGCAGTATTGGGGGTGCATCTAGGGATTCTATGAGGAGGACTTAGCTGTCTTGCTCTACCTCACACTTTGGGTCCCCCAGGTGGGGAAGAGGAGACCTTGAGAGGGCGTCCGCGTGGCTTATCTCTTTCCCGGGGCGGTACTCTAACGAACCCTTGTATGCGTTTAGGAAAATCGCCCACCTAAGCATCCTGGGGGAGAGGATCTGTGGGGTGGGCTTGTCTGAGGTGAAGATACCCAACAGCGGCTTGTGATCGGTTACAATGGTGAATGGGCGACCATACAGAAAATCATGGAACTTCTTTGTGCCCGCAACAATGGCAAGAGCCTCCCTATCTGTTTGGGCGTAATTTTGTTCTGCCTTGGACAATGATCTCGAGTAGAATGCAACTGGGGCTTCTCGCCCCCCCTCTAGCACGTGGCACAGGACCACCCCCACCCCCACTGGCGAGGCGTCGCAGACCAAGACTACCGGCTTCTTTGGGTCGAAATGGGTTAGAATAGCCTCCGAGGAGAGGAGTTGCTTGAGTTCCCTGAAAGCCCGCTCCTGCTTCTCCCCCCACCGCCAAACCGCATCCTTCTTCAGCAGCCCATGCAGGGGCTCTGCAATCGTCGCTTTCCTGGGCAGGAAGGAATGGTAAAAATTCAGCAGCCCCAGGAAAGACTGCAGCTCCGGTTTCGCGGTGGGGCGAGGAGCGTTTCGAATGGCTGAGACTTTGGACTCAGTGGGTTTCACCCCCTCAGAAGTTATGCGGAACCCCAGAAACTCCACCTCCCTGGCCAGAAACACACATTTGTCCCTCCGCAACCTCAACCCCGTGGATTCGAAGGCTGTGAGGACCTTATCTAGTCTCTGGGCCAGTTCTGCTTCGCTCTCCCCAGATATCAATATGTCATCGAAAAATGGCAAGACCCCCGGTAATTTCTTTAACAAACGTTCCACAAGAGACTGAAATATTCCCGGCGCCGAGTTCACGCCAAACTGTAGGCGTGTTACCTTGAATGCCCCCTTGTGAGTTACAATGGTCTGTGCAGCAGCTGTGGCTGGGGTTACTGGAAGCTGCTGGTACGCCTGCGCCAGGTCTAGTTTGGCGAAAAATTTTCCCCCATGTAAAGTAGCTAGCAGATGGCTAACTACCGGCACCGGATAGGCATTAGGGCGGATCGCCTTGTTAATTGTACACTTGTAGTCAGCACAAATTCGCACCTCCCCATTTGCTTTCAACACTGTAACAATAGGAGTCTCCCACTCTGCAGAGTCCACCGGCACTAAAATCCCCTGCTCCACTAGTTTGTCCAGTTCCGCCTCAATTTTGTCCTTTAGGGCGAATGGGACTCGCCGTGGCTTGAGTCTCATTGGGCGGACCTCCGGGTCCAGGTCGAAAGAAACTGGGGGCCCCTTGTACTTCCCGAGCCCCTTCTTGAATACCTCTGCGTGTGCGTCGCACACTGCCTGAATCTCATTCCCCCCGATGGCATGGACTCTGCCTATGAAGATGTCCAGGGGTTTGAACCATTGTGTTCCCAGGAGATTACACCCCCCCTCCCTTAGAACTACCAGGGGGAGTTTCCTTCGGAGTCCCTTGTACCGTGTCTCGAAGTCCCCAATTCCCAGCACTGGAATTACATTTCCCTGCACGTCTCTTAAGTTCGCCCCCATCTCTTTGAGTTTGGGTCGCTCCTTGGGGGGAATCCGCAAGAACTCCTTATGGGAAATGAGGGAGTAAACAGACCCCGAGTCTATCTCCATCTTAACAGGAACCCCTTGCAACAGTACCTCAGCATAAAAACGTGGTTGCCCTAGAGGCACGCTGTGGACGGCCAAGTCGTCTTCCGCATGTATTCCTCGGCACACGTGGTCCCCCTCTGGGTCGTCGCCGCCATCGCAGACTCTGCCGACGTCATCCCGGCTCCTCGGGGAGCGCTTACTCTCGTTCCGGCGTTGCTTGCAGACCCTGGCGATGTGGCCCTTCCGCCCACAGTTGTGGCACTCAGCCTTCCTGAATGGCCACTTGCTCCTCTCGTGGGACGCCCCGCAACCATCACAGCGCCGACCCCCCTTTCCCTTCTTCTCGCTCAGCCCCTTCCTGACCTTCCGGACCCCCTCATCTTCACTGGAGCCTGGGGTGGCAGAAGCCTCTGAGGATGTGGGCGAGCGTGGGGCAGGGGCCGCCCTCCAGGCCGCCTGGACTGCGGATGCAGCTGCCTCGACTGGTGGGGGCTTTGCCTTGAGAAGCTTGTACCCGGCCCTCGTGGATTCAGCAGCTAGGGCCTCTTGTAGTACCTCTTTAAAGGTGGGGTCGTGGCCGCGGTTCATGAGCTTCCTCTGGGTTTCCCCGTCTCTCATCCCGCAGAGCATCCTGTCCCTTAGGGCCACGTCTAAAATCTCCCGCCATTCGCATGGGGTTGCCAACAAACGGAGGGCCGCTGCATACTCGGATACTGACTCACCCGGCCTTTGGTCCCTCCTCGTGAAGGCTGCCCTGGCGGAGAAGAAGGACACCTTGGGCTTGAAGTGGTTCCGCAGAACCGCCAGTATTTCAGTTACCGAAACCTGGTCCACCTCTCGTGGTGCCACCAGATCCATCAGCGCTTGCACGGCATGGAAACCGAGCATCATGATGAGAAGACCCTTCTTCTTTCCTGCGTTGGTGAGGCCGGCATACGCTACCGTACTCTTGAAATGCATTTCAAACCAGTCCCATCGCTCGGGATGGGTAACGTCGAAAACTGGTTGCTGTGAAGTTGTCTTGTCCCCGTGGGAATCCATTATCCCACCTTCGTCGCCAATTTAGTGTTTGGGAATCAAGACAATGGAAACGGCTGTAAGCTAGCCTAGCACATCTTTATTGCATGGAGTACAGAACTCACATGTGGTAATGGCGGACAAACAGCTCTTTTTATACGGTGGCTATACAATTGAATATGGCTCTTCGACAGGCATTGGCTACTGTCCAAGTGACGTCATCCTTGGTCACGCCTTTCTTGTCCAGGTGAGGTGAGCACGGGAATCTTTCCCGCGCAGCTGAGGGTATTTGAGTAATGTGTACCATGTGAGCTGGGCGCTCGCTACTGCCCCCGGTGGCCACTAGCTCGCGTCCTCATACAGAAGGTTACAGTGTTACATGAACCCATTCGTGTGGTTACCATTACATTACATTCAATACACAACACTGAGAAACTCCACTTCCGCAACATCACTTGGAGGACCCAGAATAGGCTGAGGGTCGGAGTCCCTAAATGTAAGACCAACAGGCTCAAGTGGGGGCTGGTGGCGGACAGCAACACACTGTGTGAATGTGGAAAGAGACAGGATCCATTGGCTTATTTCCTGGTCTGCCGATGCCTGCCAGAAACATGCACCGATGAGGGCTTGGGTTTGGCCAAAGTCAAAGCCAAAAAAGTGACTTCGTTTTGGCAGTCTAGGGCATACCTGTCAACCACGGCTCCGGACAATCCGGGACCTGCGCACAACGGTTCTGTGCAAGTTGCCTCCTACGCATGTGTAGAAGGCTTTTACACTTGTGTAGAACCCTTTTACGCTTGCGTAGCCTTCTACGGAAGTGGCGTAGCCTTCTACGCAAGTGTAAAAGGGTTGTACGCAAGCGTAAAAGCCTTCTATGCATGCGTAGAAGGCGACTTGCACAGAAGGGCTGCGTAGTACCTCCTTTCCCCCGCTGCCAAATTCCGGGGTTTCGGCAGTGCAGGTCAGGAAATGGCGCAAATCGGCGCCAAAAACTGTGAAATCCCGGCCAATCTGGGAAGGTTGACAGGTATGGTCTAGGGTTTGATCGGGACATGAAAGAAGAATAAAACAGAAACATTTTAATGTATGGGACCAAAGACAACAGAACAGCCGAAGGGTTGGCTTAACACAGGTTTATTGCATGATGATCCGTTGGAGCATGAGGTAATGGCGGTGATACATCTCAATATATACAGTAGCCCTATACATTTGAATCTTGTAGCACGGTAGCTCATTGGCTGCTACCGGCGTGGCCTCGCCCAGGCACGCCTCTTTTCCTGCTGCTGAATGCAGATCTTTCTTCTGCTGCTGAATGCGGGGAAGGTTTTCCCGCGGCTGTCCGTGATTGAGCAATGTGAACCATGTGAGACTGAACGCTCGCAGCTGCCCTCTATGGGCTGCCTGCTCGCGTTCCTTTACAGCTGAGATACCTTGTATTGGAGTGGTTACATTCTTGCCTTTACAGTACAATGAACATGCAATCATACATACATACATAACATCCCTCCCCCCTAGGACGGGACGAAGTCCCGCAACCATTTTGGCTTGCCGCACGTGCGCTTGGGGCGTGCTTGCGCCTGACCTAGTGCTGGAGAGCCTGTGATCTCTGACTCCGCGGGTACTTGTCCTGCAACGGGAAATGGGGATTCGTTAGTGGCTCTGTGGAGGGTCCGTGCCTGCCTTGTCCCCGGGGATGGGAATGGAATGAACAGTTGGGAGGTAAACCCCTGCCTGTTGCTCTCGGACCCGGGGGACCCTCCTATTGTGAACCGCGGAACCGATGAGGTCGCCCTTGTGGTTCTGCTACCTTCTGTTCCCCGCTCAGGGGACCGTGAGACTGTGGTGGGCGGACTCGCTGTTGCCTCCTGTCTTGGGGGTGTCGGTCTCCGGGAAATCGGCGCTATGTTGCATTCTAACTCACAGGGGCTACTGGGACTGGAAGTACCAGGGGCTGAACTGAAACCCCTCTTTTCGCTAGGACGGGTGGGGGACTACTCCGCTAACTCCCCCTGGTACTGTAAATCAACGTCTAAACTTCTAGAGGCAACTGTGTTTCGGGGAAACTTCCGAGGGGTATGTGTGAGGTCGGGGCTCTTCCTTTCTGCCGCGAAGTCCCGCAAAAGATCTCTGAGGATTGATTCCCTTTCCTCCCCCCTTGGTGGGGACCCATGTCCCCCTTTCCCTCCCCCTTGGGCTAAACGGGTGGGGGAGTACCCTAACGCTGATTCGTGGCTTTTTCCGTCCTTGTCCTGTTCTCCGGGGACCCTGCGCCTGAGTTGGTCCACGTGTCGCCTCCACAGGAGGCCTGTACTGGTCTCCACGCGGTATGAGACGGGGCCGGTTTGTTCTATTACGGTGCCCGGCACCCAGGCTGGCCCCGCGTCGGCGTAGTTCCTGCAATGCACCGGGGCGCCTACGCTGAAACTCTTTGCGGGTTCCACCCCTATGTTCCGCCCCGTGTCCTCTACTCTCGTGGGGTCTAGCTTGGAGATTACCGTGGCCAGCTTCCTGCGCATTAACAGCTCCGCGGGGGAGTACCCTGACGCCAATGGGGTGACCCTGTACCTTAGCAGGAATTGGCACAATTTCAGGTCGAGGTCTCCGGGGCCCATGCGCCGCAGTGCGTCTTTTGTGGTGCGCACGAGGCGCTCTACTTGGCCGTTGGTGGCCGGGTGAAAGGGGGCGGAGGTGACGTGCCGAATGGCGTTGCGATCCATGAATGCCCCGAACTCGGCAGACGTGAAACAGCTAGCGTTATCGCTGACGAGGGTGTCGGGTAAACCGAACGTGGAAAAGACCCTCCGTAACTGTTTAATTGTAGTGGCCGAGGAGGTGCTCGAGACTGGAATGACCTCCAACCACTTGGAGAACGCGTCCACCACAAGGAGGAAAAGCATTCCCCTGAACGGGCCAGCAAAGTCTACGTGTACCCGGGACCAGGGCCCCCTTGCTGCGTCCCACTCCCTATGTGGCAAGCGAGCCTCTTCTGGCCTGGAGCTTTGGCACGCTTCGCAAGTGCCGACCATGTGTTCGATGTCGGCGTCTAGCTGGGGCCACCAAAAGTAACTACGGGCTAGTGCCTTAGAGCGGACAATCCCCGGGTGGCTGACGTGCAGCAGTTTAAGCACCCTCGGCCGGAGCGACGTGGGGATCACTACCCGCTGTCCCCACAAAAGGCAACCCCTCTCTAGGGACAACTCTAGTTTCTTTTTGAAGAATGTGTCGAATTCCGCTGCTGGGGAAGACACGGGCCACCCTTTCTGTACCCAGGAGCAAACTGTAGCTAGCGTTTTGTCCTTGCCGGTCGCTTTGGCGATGTCGGCCGGTACTACTGGAGGGGAGTCTAGGACCTCTATCATTAGAACCTGGTGGTCTCTCTCTTCCTCGCCCACGTGGCAGCAATCCCGGGGAATGGGGGACCTCGACAGGGCATCCGCATGGCTGATCTCCTTCCCGGGCCGGTATACCAACGCGTGCTGATACGCGTTGAGAAAAATGGCCCACCTGAGCATTCTCGGGGACAGGATTTGGGGTGTGGGCTTATCTGCGGTGAAAATGCCTAGCAAGGGCTTATGGTCAGTCACTATGGTGAAGGGGCGGCCATACACAAAATCATGAAATTTCTTTGTCCCCGCAATTATCGCTAATGCTTCCCTGTCTGTCTGGGCGTAGTTTCTCTCCGCTTGCGACAAGGACCTAGAGTAGAACGCTATCGGGGCCTCCCTCCCGTCCTCCAGCACATGGCATAACACCGCCCCCACCCCCACCGGGGATGCATCGCATATCAGGACCACTGGGCGTTTGGGATTGAAGTGGGTCAGTACAGCATCTGATGCCAGGAGTCGCTTCAGGTCATTGAAAGCCTTCTCATGGTCGTCGCCCCACTTCCATGCCTCGTCCTTTTTTAACAATTTGTGTAGCGGTTCCGCCACGGCTGCCTTCCGAGGAAGGAAGGAGTGGTAGAAGTTGAGCAGCCCAAGGAACGACTGCAGCTCGGGCTTGGAGGTGGGGCGAGGGGCCTTTTTGATGGCGGCCACCTTGGATTGGGAGGGCCTTATTCCCTCGGGAGTAATGCGGAACCGTAGGAACTCGACCTCGGTTGCGAAGAAGACGCATTTGTCCTTTCGCAACCGCAACCCCGCCTTTTCGAATTTTTCCAGGACCTTTCCCAACCTTTCTGCCAATTCGGCCCGGCTTCCCTCTGTAATCAATACGTCATCAAAGTAGGGTAACACCCCCTCTAGCCCCTTCAGGAGGCGTTCCACGAGTGACTGGAAAATCCCGGGCGCCGAATTCACGCCGAATTGGAGGCGCGATACCTGGAACGCCCCTTTGTGGGTGACTATGGTCTGCGCAGCAGCTGCGGCGGGGGTGACCGGGAGTTGCTGGTAGGCTTGGGCCAGGTCGAGTTTAGCAAAACACCTCCCCCCGTGCAACCTGGCCAGCAAGTGGCTGACTACCGGCACCGGATACGCATTAGGGCGGATTGCCTTATTGATGGTGCACTTGTAATCAGCGCATATGCGGACCTCCCCGTTGGCCTTGAGCGCTGTTACAATTGGAGTTTCCCACTCCGCAGAATCAACAGGAACAAGAATCCCCTGGCCCACCAATTTGTCCAACTCCGCCTCTATTTTGTCCTTTAGTGCGAAGGGCACTCTGCGCGGTTTAAGTCTGATTGGACGTACTCCAGGGTCCAGGTCGAAAGTCACTGGGGGGCACTTGAATTTCCCGAGCCCCTTTTTGAAAACTTCGGGGTGCGCGTCGCACACGCTCTGTATTGGATCAGTCCCGGCGGCGTGTACTCCCACGGTGTGCACCCCCCCAATGAACAACCCCAGGGGCTGGAACCATTGAGTCCCGAGGAGGCTGCATTTACCTCCCTTGAGGACGACTAGGGGAAGCGTTGCGGTGTGCTTTTTAAACTGGACCTGGAACTTCCCAACCCCCAACACTGGGATGCGGTTCCCTTGCACGTCCTTCAGTGTGGCCCTCAACGCTTTGAGCTTGGGCCGCACGCGGGGGGCGATTTTCATGAACTCTCCCTGGGAAATGATAGAGTATGAGGAACCCGAGTCCACCTCCATCCTAACCGGGGCCCCTTGGATTACTACCTCAACGAAGTAACGGGGGTGCTCCGTGGAAACGCTGCAAACCGGGGCGTCGTCCTCGCTGTCGTCGGAGATGCGCCCTACTCCGTCCCGGGTCCTCGTGGTCCGGGTGCCGTCCTTTGGCCTCGTGGTGCGGTCCTGCCTCGCCGAGCGGTCCGGGGAGCTCCTCTTGGCCTCGCGCCGTTTCCGACAGACCTTGGCGATGTGCCCGCGCCGGCCGCAGTTGTGGCACTCGGCCTTGCGGAATGGACATTTGGCGCGGGCGTGGGCAGCGCCGCAGCCGTCGCAGCGCCGGCCCTCTCTGTGGACCCGCCGGACGTCCTCGTCGTCGCCGCTCTCCGTGGACGAGTTCGAAACTCGCCGGGCCGTGCGCACCGAGCTCTCTGCCTTGGCGGGTTTCAGACGCCAGTCCTGAAGCTCTTGCACCCCGGCAGTCGTGGCCTCCGCGGCCTGTGCCGTGTCGAGGACTTGTTGCCACGTGGGAGGCGGCTCCTTTTTCATCAGCGCGCGCTGAGTCTCGGTATCCCTCAGACCGCAGAGCAGGCAGTCCCGGAGGGTGACTTCTGGGGTCTCCCACTTGTATGGGCCGGCGGCCAGCCGCAGGGCCGCGGCGAACTCAGCGACTGATTCCCTGGGGGCCTGGACTCGCCTCCAGAACGCGCTCCGAGCGGGGAACATGGCTATCGCAGGCCGGAGGTGGGTGCGCAGCGCCGCCAGGAGCTCTGTGGCCTTGAAGTCGCTCACCCTCCTCGGCTCGATCAGGTCCACCAAGGTCCTCTTGGTCTCGTGTCCGAGCATGCGGACGAAGATGGCCCTCTTCTTGGCCTCATCTGAGACTTCGAGCTCCACTAGCGCTCCATTGAAGTCTATCTCAAACAGCTCCAAGTCTCCCGGCTTCCTGATCTCGTAGCCGGGGCATGTCTTGGTCCCGTGGGCAGCCATATCCCACCTTCGTCGCCAATTTAGTGTATGGGACCAAAGACAACAGAACAGCCGAAGGGTTGGCTTAACACAGGTTTATTGCATGATGATCCGTTGGAGCATGAGGTAATGGCGGTGATACATCTCAATATATACAGTAGCCCTATACATTTGAATCTTGTAGCACGGTAGCTCATTGGCTGCTACCGGCGTGGCCTCGCCCAGGCACGCCTCTTTTCCTGCTGCTGAATGCAGATCTTTCTTCTGCTGCTGAATGCGGGGAAGGTTTTCCCGCGGCTGTCCGTGATTGAGCAATGTGAACCATGTGAGACTGAACGCTCGCAGCTGCCCTCTATGGGCTGCCTGCTTGCGTTCCTTTACAGCTGAGATACCTTGTATTGGAGTGGTTACATTCTTGCCTTTACAGTACAATGAACATGCAATCATACATACATACATAACAAACATGCACCGACAAGGACTTAAGTTTGGCCAACGCCAAAGCCAAGAAAGTGATTTCGTTTGGCCAGCCCGGGGTTTGATCGGGATATGAAAGAACAACCAGAAACATGCACCAATGAGGACTTGAGTTTAGCTTTAAAGGGGGTAGTCATTTTGTTTCTTGAATGCCCTTGGAGGGGTGGGGGTGGCCAAATGAAGTGGCACCAGGGGTCAGATCCAACCCACGGGCCTTAGGTTGGGAACTCCTGTACTAGAGAGTAACTCATAGGGACAGCATGATACCCATAGAACCCCTGATTCAGTTCCTTTGAGTCACTTTCTGGTCCTGAGCCCTTTTGGCACGCAAAGTCCTCATCATCATCAGCCCGAGACCAGGATGGATGAAGCTGCTGCCCTCCATCCAGATGGATTCAAGTGGGACCATTTAATCCACTTGGGGACCATCTCCCTTCCCTGTGGATTTCAGTACCCAAGGCCATGAGTCCTCAGGGTTGTCAGGTTAATGAACCACCACCTGAAACTTTGACGTTGAGTTGCTGGCAGTAGGGTCTACTCTATGACCAGAGCAAGTTAACCTGGCCAGACATCTGGTGTACTTTGCCCAGTTTGCACTAACCAGCTGGAAAATTACGAATGTAGATGAGGCCGTGGTTTGTGTAACACAAGCAGAAGAACAATTCCCTGCGCCCACAACACATGCAATTTAAAAATCTAATATGTGCTGGATGCCAAAGAGGGGTAGGATGTTAAGCAGGAAGGAAAATGCAGAAAGGACTAAAGCAGGGGTTCCCAACCTAAGGCCCACGAGCCGGATTTGGCCCATGGCACCATTTCATGTGGCCCCACCACACCCCTCCAAGGGCATTCGAGAAACAAAATGGCCACCCGCTTGAAGCTGCTGGGACAAAATGGCTGACCCCATCGTGTAGGCAGGGCAAATTGGCCATCCGGCCCTCAAAGCTGACTGAGAGAGCGTGACCTGGCCCCTGGCTTGAAAAGGTTGGGAACCCATGGACTAAAGAAATAAATGAATTAGGCTTGCAATCATATACGTACATGATTTGCTCATGCGTAAGTTCCAGCTGAAGCTGGTAGGACTTGTCTCCATTAAATCTCTTGAGACATCCCACCACATGACTTAATTTCAGCTGGGAAGGAGGGCTTGGAAGGTTAGCCAGAAGGTTCCGGGGCCAGATGGGTTTTTCAAGGAAGAATTAGGAGGACCAGAGGGAGGTGGCTCCGGGAAACGAAGCCTGGGTTTATTTTAGGCACAAGCAGCAGCTACAGGAATGGACGGAGCAGGCTATGATAACAGGGACATCTGAAGGCTGCTACATTGCCAACGTTCTCATGAACCAACAGCGGAGGGGTTGACGCAGGATTGGAAAATGTTGCACCATGGACAGGATGACCTCACGGACCAAAGTCACAGAAATGGAATGAAAATCAACCATCTGGAGCAGGAGTTCTCAACCTTTTAAAGCCGGGGGCCGGGTCATGCTCCCTTAGACAGCTTCGGGGGCTGGATGGCCATTTTGCCCTTCCTCCACCCCATGGTGCTTCTGGGTGTGGTGGAGGCAGTGGGGGGGGGCACATGAAATAGCACTGTGGGCTACCTTCAGCCCATGGGTCACAGGTTGAGAATCCCTGGTCTGGAGTGAAAGGTCACACATTAAGGACCAGCACCTTAAGGGCTTTTATTAACAGGTGGGGGCGCAGCAGATGGGAAGAACAGAGGAGGGAGATTGAAAGATTACAACCAGCCGATCCCACGAAGACTACTGGGGCCCAGTGTTTAAGAAGTTCACCTGGTTATCTGGAAGGCTGGCAAGTCGGCAGTTCAAGACCCGGGTACTGCATGACGGAGTGAGCACCCATCTCTGTCGCAGCTCCTGCCAACCTAGCAGATCGGAAGCCAGAAACTGCAAGTAGATAAATAGGGGCCATTTCCGTGGGGAAAGATCTTGGGGTCATGAAAGAAGCCTCATTCAGGCATCTCCTCCAGCAAAAATCCTTTCAACCCAGAATAATTTCTGGCACGAAATTATTATGAAGACTACAGTACAAGCTATTTGCAAAATGCTGTTTGTCGGATGCCTTCACTGGGGGATCTTTAGAGCAGTGAGAGATCTTTCTATAAGGGGTCCTGGTGGAACCTGCTCTCCATCCTGCAGCATGAGTTGTCTACACAAAGCAAGTCCCTCTGTAGAGTTGTGGCCATGAATGTTGTGAGGTAGATGGAGATCAATGGCCAAAGATGACAGTTACCATAGGGCAGGGGTGGCCAACCTTGGCTCTCCAGGTGTTCTTGGACTTCAATGACCAGAAGCCCAAGTCAGCACACCTGCTGATCAGGGCTTCTTGGAACTGAAATTCAAGAACACCTGGAGAGCCAAGGTTGACCACCACTGCTGTAGACTGAGTTCTTTGCCTTCCTTGGGGAATCAACCTCACCTACCTGGCACTAAAAGCACCTCACTGCCAATTAAGAATGCTGGGTGCTGCAACCTCCCCACACACCCACCACTCACCCCATGCGAGATCTTAGCAAGAGAAAGATGCTTGACATCCTTGAATGGAGATGACCCACAAGTCTGTCAGCTCAGATCCAGGAAGCGCTTTATGGCAAGAACAAACATTCTTGAGGGTACGCAAGAGCAAAACCAAAATAAAAAGCCTTTATGAATATCACGCCATCGTTGACAATAAGTTAGTTGGTCAGTTTTGAGCTTTGCCAGCATGCTAAAGGCAAGAGGCAACACTTGGTTGGGATGGGACCATTCATGAAATAAGGTCAACTGAATGGGCTCAGGAATGGCGAGAAGCAAAACCCCAAGGAAAGCAGAGGAAGACCATCCTGGCCATATGGACTTGGGAAGCACCTTGTCAGCCCACCACCACCTCCTGACCCACAACGAATTAAGGCCCCACAGATTGGTGGTTTAAGCTCTCTTCTAAACCTACACCAGTGGAGAAAATATACCCTCTTGTTGCTAGCGCTATCAGGAGAGAAGTAGCAGCGGACTCTGAGAGAACCAAGCAAGAGAAGGATCCTCGACATCCTCTGAATGGAGATGAGCCTCAAGTCTGTTAGTTCAGATCCAGGAAGAGCTTTATAAACACTCTGGAGGGTACACAAGAGCAAATCTAAACGAGAAGCTGGATGAAGGAGCTCACTGGACAAGGAACAACACTGAAGGAGGAGATGGCTGAGGAACTCAACCGCCCCTACGTCACTTGGAGGACCCTGAAAAGGCTGAGGGTTGGAGTCCCTCAATGCAAGACCAACAGGCTCAAGTTAAGGCTGCTGGCGGTCAGCAACACACTGTGTAAATGTGGAAAGAGACACAATCCAGCTCATTTACTGGTCTGCCAATGAATGCCAGAAAATGCACCAATGGAGACTTAGGTTTGGCCAATACCCAAGCCAAGAAAGTGGCTTCATTTTGTCATTCCAGGGTTTGATCGGGGCACAAAAAGAAAGAAGCTGGAGCTGCTCCTTTATCCCCGCCCGGATCCTGGCCCTACGTAGTCTGGTGACCAGATCCTGAAAGCAGGAAGCCCGAGGCTGGAGAAGAAGGACTTTCCCATCTGAAGTCTGAAGATGCCAGCCCAGGAGGGATTTGGACACAGAACCCTTCTCTTTCCAGCCTCAATCGGTGAAGTTATCCTAGTCCCATAATGGCGAACCTTGACACTCCAGGCATTCTTGGACTTCAATTCCCAGAAGCCCAAGTCAGCACTCCTGCTGATCAGGGCTTCTGGGAATTGAAGTTCAAGAACAGCTAGAGTACCAAGGTTCATCATCTGGAATACTGTGTACAGTTCTGGTCGTTTAGTGTATGGGACCAAAGACACCAGGACAGCCGAAGAGCTGGCTTAACACAACTTTATTACATGCTGGTCAGTGGGAACATGAGGTAATGGCGGATGAACAGCTCAATATATACAGTGGCTATACATTTGAATGTGGCTCCTTGACAGTCCATTGGCTACTGTCCGCGTGACGTCATTGTAGGTCACGCCCTTCTTGTCCAGGTGAAGGTAGTGGCGGGAATCTTCCCGCGCTGTTGTTCTAGGTGAGTCTTGGACCAATGAGCTCGGACGCTCGCTATTGCCATCTAGTGGTCACTAGCTCGCCTCCTATTAAGGTTACAGTGATGCAGCTGAAGGTTACAATGTTACACATAGAAAAGGTTACATTGGATACACATGGATAGGTACATTGTTTAAAGGCACAGGCTTTAGGACACAACACCCCTCCCCCCTAGGATGAGACGAAGTCTCTTAGCCAAGATGGTTTATTGCACTCGTGTTTGGGCCGCGATGTGGGTTGGCCCACCCGGGGGCCGCTCCCGCTTCCTTGTTCCCTGGACCCTTGTCCTGTAATGGGAGGGGGAGACTTGTTAGAGGCTTGCTGCGGTTTTGCAGCTTTAGGGGAAAGGGTAGATTCCGTTGTGGTTGAACCGGGGGCACCAGGGGCTAACGTAAAACCCCTCTTCTCGCTTGGATGGGTGGGGGACCACTCCGAAACCCCCCCCCCGCTCTGAAAATCAAAATCAAACTCTGTTGGGGGATCCCGCGGGATATCTACGAGGACAAATTCCTTCTCCTCCCCCCTTGGTGGGGACTCTGGACCCCCCTCCCCTCCCCCTTGGGCTAAACGGGTGGGGGAGAACCCTAACGCTGAATTTGTGTTCGCGCCGTCGGCGCCCTGACTTCCTGGGACCCAGCTCCAGTTGCCGCCGCCAAAGTAGACCTGTGTTGGTCTCCACGCGGTACGATACGGGACCGGTCTGTTCCACGACCACCCCCGGTACCCAGGCTGGCCCCGCGCTGGCGTAGTTCCTGCAATGTACTGGAGCACCCACGCTGAAACTCTTGGTGGCCTCTAACCCTATGTTCCTCCCCTTGTCCTCAACTCTCGTGGGGTCTAATCTAGTGAGTATGGTGGTCAGCTTCCTGCGCATCAAAAGCTCCGCAGGGGAGTAGCCTGACGTTAGCGGGGTCACCCTGTATCCTAGCAGAAACTGACACACTTGCAGGTTGAGGTCCCCGGGGCCCATGCGCCGCAGCACGTCCTTCGTGGTGCGTACGAGGCGCTCCACTTGGCCATTAGTGGCCGGGTGGAAAGGGGCAGAGGTGATGTGCCGGATGGCGTTAATCTCTGTGAATGCCCTGAACTCAGCGGACGTGAAGCAACTAGCGTTATCGCTAATTAGAGTGTCGGGTATGCTGGACGTGGAAAAAATTCTCCGCAAATGCTTAATTGTCGTGGCCGAGGAGGTGCTTGTGACTGGGATGACCTCCAACCACTTAGAGAAAGCGTCCACAACAAGGAGAAACAGAGTTCCTCGGAACGGGCCCGCGAAGTCTATGTGTATCCGGGACCACGGCCCCTTAGCCGCGTCCCACTCCCTGTGGGGAAGACGGGCCTCCTCTGGTCTGGAGCATTGGCAACTCTCACAAGTGCCGACCATGTGCTCGATGTCGGCGTCTAACTGGGGCCACCAAAAGTAGCTTCGGGCCAGCGCTTTGGAGCGCACAATTCCAGGGTGGCTGACGTGCAGCAGTTTAAGCACCCGCGGCTGAAGGGATGTGGGAATTACCACCCGCTGCCCCCACAAGAGACACCCCCTCTCTAGGGACAGTTCCAGCTTTTTCCTAAAAAATGGGGCGAATTCCTCTGCTGGGGAAGACGCCGGCCACCCTTTCTGTACCCAGGAGCAAACCGCCGCCAACGTCTTGTTTTTCCTTGTCGCTGTGGCAATGTCGGTGGGCACTATGGGGGGCGAATCCAAAACCTCTATCATGAGCACCTGGCGGTCACGCCCCTCCCCGCCCATCTGGCTCTGCGTCAGGGGAAGGGGGGACCTTGATAGGGCGTCCGCATGGCTGATCTCTTTCCTGGGCCGGTACACCAACGCGTGCTGGTAGGCGTTGAGAAAAATGGCCCACCTAAGCATTCTCGGGGACAGGATCTGTGGCGTGGGCTTATCTGCGGTAAAAATGCCTAGTAGGGGCTTGTGGTCAGTCACGATGGTGAAGGGGCGGCCATACAGGAAATCGTGAAATTTTTTGGTCCCCGCAACTATCGCCAGCGCCTCCCTGTCTGTTTGGGCGTAGTTTCTCTCCGCTTGGGACAGGGACCTTGAGTAGAACGCTATTGGGGCCTCCCTCCCGTTTTCCAACACGTGGCATAACACTGCCCCCACCCCCACTGGGGAAGCATCACAGACCAGAACCACCGGCCTTTTGGGGTCGAAATGGGTTAGGACGGCGTCAGACGCCAGGAGTTGTTTCAATTCCGTGAATGCCCTCTCCTGGTCATCGCCCCACTTCCATGCCGCATCTTTCTTGAGCAACTTGTGAAGCGGCTCGGCCACCGCAGCCTTCCGTGGAAGGAAGGAGTGGTAGAAATTCAAGAGCCCTAGGAACGACTGCAACTCGGGCTTGGATGTGGGGCGAGGGGCTTTCTTGATGGCGGCCACCTTGGATGTGGACGGTTTGATCCCCTCGGGTGTTACCCGGAACCCTAAGAACTCGACCTCCTTCGCGAAGAAGACGCATTTGTCTTTTTGCAACCTCAACCCCGCCTGTTCGAACGCCGCCAGGACCTTGTTTAGCCTTTCAGCCAACTCAACCTCATTCCCCCCCGTTATCAATACGTCATCAAAATATGGTAAAACGCCATCCAGCCCTTTGAGGAGGCGTTCCACGAGCGACTGGAAAATTCCAGGCGCCGAGTTCACGCCGAATTGGAGGCGCGTCACCTGGAACACCCCCTTATGCGTGATTATGGTCTGTGCAGCAGCTGCGGCAGGGGTTACCATGAGTTGCTGATAGGCCTGTGCCAGGTCGAGCTTAGCGAAACACTTTCCCCCATGTAACCTGGCTAGCAAATGGCTGACCACCGGCACCGGATACGCATTAGGGCGGATTGCCTTATTAATGGTGCACTTATAATCGGCGCAAATGCGAACCTCCCCATTGGCCTTCAATGCTGTGACAATTGGAGTTTCCCACTCCGCGGAATCGACAGGAACAAGAATCCCCTGGCCCACTAATTGGTCCAGTTCCGCCTCTATTTTGTCCTTGAGTGCAAAAGGCACTCTGCGCGGTTTGAGTCTTATTGGGCGGACCTCCGGGTCCAGGTCGAACGTTACTGGGGGTCCATTGAATTTCCCAAGTCCCTTCTTGAAGACTTCGGGGTGCGCATCGCACACCTCCTGTATTGGGTCAGACCCAACGGCGTGCACCCCCCCCCAATGAACAGACCCAGGGGCTGAAACCATTGAGTCCCGAGGAGGCTGCAATTACCCCCCTTAAGAACGACTAGGGGGAGTTCCGCGGCGTGCCGCTTATACTGAACCTGGAATTTCCCAACCCCCAACACCGGGATACTGTTCCCTTGCACGACTCGCAGTGTGGCCTTCAACGCTTTGAGCTTGGGCCGTACGCGGGGGGCAATTCTCAAAAACTCCCTCTGGGAAATAATGGAGTAAGAGGAGCCAGAGTCAATCTCCATCCTAACAGGGGCCCCTTGCACCAGTACCTCAACAAAATAACGAGGGTGTCCCATGGACACGTTGAAAACGGGGGCGTCGTCGTCGCTGTCGACGGCGATGCGGCCCACGCCGTCCTGCTTCCTCGCGGGCCGGGCGCCATCCTTTGGTCTCGTCGAGCGGTCTGGCCTCGCTGGGCGGTCAGGCGAGCTCCTCCGGTCCTTGCGCCGTTGTCTGCAGACTTTGGCTATGTGCCCGCATCACCCGCAGTTGTGGCACTCGGCCTTTCTGAACGGGCACCTGGCACGGTCGTGAGCTGCCCCGCAGCCGTCGCAATGCCGGCCCTCCTTCCGGACCCTCCGGACGTCCTCGTCGTCGCTGCTTTCGGCGGACGATTTCGAAATTTGCCGGGCTGCGTGCACCGAACTCTCTGTTTTGTCGGCCTTCGGCCGCCAGCCCTGGAGCTCTTGCACCCCGGCCTTCGTGGCTTCCGCGGCCTGCGCCGCTTTCAGGACCTCCTGCAACGTGGGGGGCGGCTCCTGATTCATCAGCGTGCGCTGAATCTCGGCGTCCTTCAGGCCGCATAGCACGCAGTCCCTGAGGGTGACTTCCAAGTTCTCCCATTTGCATGGGCCGGCAGCCAGGCGCAGGGCCGCTACGAAAGTGGTGACCGACTCACCAGGCGCTTGGACTCGCCTCCAAAACGCGCTCCGAGCGGGAAACATCGCTACCGAGGGCCGGAAATGGTCTCTCAGCACCGTCAGGAGTTCCTTTGCCTTGAATTCAGCCGCCTTTTTTGGTGCGATGAGGTCAATCAAGACCCTCTTGCCGTCGTGCCCGAGCATTCTGGTGAGGATGGCTCTTTTCTTCGCCTCGTCCGTGACCTCGAACTTCACCGGCGCGCCTTGGAAGTCCATTTCGAAGAGTTCCCAATCTTGCGGTTTCTGGATGTCGAAACCGGCGTATGTCTTGGTCCCGTGGGCAGCCATGATCCCACCTTCGTCGCCAATTTAGTGTATGGGACCAAAGACACCAGGACAGCCGAAGAGCTGGCTTAACACAACTTTATTACATGCTGGTCAGTGGGAACATGTGGTAATGGCGGATGAACAGCTCAATATATACAGTGGCTATACATTTGAATGTGGCTCCTTGACAGTCCATTGGCTACTGTCCACGTGACGTCATTGTAGGTCACGCCCTTCATGTCCAGGTGAAGGTAGTGGCGGGAATCTTCCCGCGCTGTTGTTCTAGGTGGGTCTTGGACCAATGAGCTTGGACGCTCGCTATTGCCATCTAGTGGTCACTAGCTTGCATCCTATTAAGGTTACAGTGATGCAGCTGAAGGTTACAATGTTACACATAGAAAAGGTTACATTGGATACACATGGATAGGTACATTGTTTAAAGGCACAGGCTTTAGGACACAACAGGTCGCCATACCTCCAGAAGGATATTATGGAGCTGGGAAAAGTGCAGAGGAGGGCAACCAGAAGGATTAGGGGACTAGAACACCTTCCTTACCATCTGAGGCTGCAACGGTTGGGCCTCTTCACTCTTGAATGATGGACGGCGTCTAAGAGGTGACCTGGTTGAAGTTTATAAAATCATGCACGGTGTGGACAAAGTAGATAAGGAAAAACTGTTTTCCCTATCGCACAACACTAGAACTAGGGGACACTCCATGAAACTTTTGGGTACTAGTTCTCAAACAAATAAGAGAAAGTACTTTTTCACCCAGAGGATCACTGGCCTATGGAACTCCCTGCCAGAAGACGTGGTGACAGCTGTCAGTCTTGATAGCGTCAAGAAAGGATTAGACAAGTTCATGGAGGACAAGAGTATCAATGGCTATAATTATGGCTACCTAAGGACAACCTCGGGGTTGGAGAGATAGGCAGGATATCTCTCAATAAATGCCATTTCCAGGGAATCCTAAGCAGGTGAAGGCATCTGCTTGGGAAGAATACCCTGAAGGAAATGGGGAGCCACTGTGTGAGACAGAATGCTGGACTGGATCATGGGCTCCTGTGGCCTCTTCCAGCAAGGCTCTTCTTATGCTCTTATCATCACTGTCCTAGTTTGTCAAAGAACAGCTCAACCAGTGTTTCTCAACCTTTGGTTTTTGGACTTCAATTCCCAGAGGCCTCACACAATTCCCCAAAGCACTGATCAGCCAATGGACTGACTTAGGTTTCTGGGAATTGAAGTCCAAGAACCAAAGGTGTGAATCCACCAGAATGGGTTTACTGCACATATGCGCAAGTGTGGGTTGCCCATGTGAATAATTGGCCAAACCTTTCCCAATGGGTTCGCCCGGTTTTGAACACATCTGGGTACCAACTGGACTTTGCTGGAAAGGCAATTGGGGTTCGGGCTAGTTAGCTAGTTTGGGTGGCAATTCATAAGGCCTTGGCTGAAGACTACGACAGAAGTAGGGCAAAAGTCAAAAGGTGATGACTCTAAGGTAATACACAACCTCTTGCTTCTGGCCCCAGATTAAGTTGGGTAAACAAGCCGAGCCAGACAGCTGACCAAGTTAGATGCCCGGAGTCAATACACATGAGGCTCCGAGATTAGGGCAGGAACAATGGGTTTTGCCAACCCTGTTAATTGGATTCCAGAGGTCCAAGATACTCAGTAACTTCTGAGTAACTTCCAAGAGCTGGTATTGTAGCTCGACCACCAGAAATGCCACATATGCAAGCCTTCTGTATTAGGGGGTCACGCTCATCCTAGGCGCGCATCACCCCAAGGAGGGTAATAAATACATGCCACCCAACCCAGATCGGGACTGGACTTCACCGCACGATTGTCTCACGTGTCTTCCTTGCAGCCAGCCACACCAACACCTGAGAGCCATTGCAACACGCAAGCAAACCCGTTCAGGTGGATTCACAGAGCGGTGTTTCCCAACCTTTGGTGCTTGGACTTCAATTCCCAGAAGCTTGAGTCAATTCCTCAAAGCCAATGTAGTGACCTAGGCTTCTGGGAAATGAAGTCCTCCTGTGGGGCCTGGGACCCACTTTGGGACCCACTGGCTCCACCAAACCCTCCCACTTGGTTTAGGTCCCGGACCATCTGAATGTGTTATGCTTAAGCTGTTCCTCCACCTTCCCTACACAATGCAACACACACACACACACACACTTACACATTCCTGGCTATTCCCCCCTCCTTCCAAAATTTCTTTCTCTGCCAGCACACCCTGTCTCTGCTATTTGCCTCTCTCTCTCCCCCCCCCATCTGTCCCTCCCCAGTTCCCCTTCAACATTAAGATGGGAAAAGACTGAACTTCTTAAAAAGAAAAGAGAAAATCAAAGCTGCACATATTGAATCCAGATGTGTTCTCTTGCGCACAAGCCTTCCAGCAATTTAATTAAATTTCCCCAGACAGCCGGGAGGGGTTTCTTAATGATCAAATTTCCCTGGCTCCTTTCCTAAAATGCCCTCTCTCTTGCCTTCTCTCTCTTTCTTTCTTTCTTTCTCTCTTCCTCCCTGATGGATAGCCATTAGCTTCCTACCAGGCCGAGAAGAAACAGCCATCTTAAGCCTGTGATGCTTGCTGGGCGCAAAAACATGAGCACAGCGGGGCAGCTGCCCCCGTCTCCCAAATCCTTCTTGTCTTCACTCATAAGGCAGACAGGATTGTTTGAGACAGAGGAAGGCACTTCCTTTCTGGAATCGACAGCCAGTTTCCCCTGGAGGTTGGCATGGCAGGCAGAACATAGTTCTCTGCTGACAGAGCGGTTTCCCCCAAAAATGTGTCTTGCATTAAAGCGGTGCGCATTTCGGAGAGGCCGACACAGGCGAGGGAGAGGGAGGCGTTAAGGTGGCAAAGCGCGGTTCCTCCACCCCTTCTCCTGGCATTGGTGTCTACTTCACTACTTCTTTTGTGTCCCGATCAAACCCTGGACTACCTAAACCAGTGATGTACAACCTTGGCACTCTGGCTGTTCTTGGACTTCAATTCCCAGAGGCCCAAGTCATCACTCCTGCTGATCAGGACTTCTGGGAATTGAAGTTCAAGAACAGCTGGAGTGCCCAAGGTTGGACATCACAGGTTTAGGTAGTCCAGGGTTTGACTTAAACAAAGCCACCTTCTTGGATTTGGTGGTGCCCAACCTTGTCCTCATCAGTGCATATTTCTGGTTCTTCTTCTGTGTCCCAGTAAACCCTGGATTGCCCAAAGGAAGCCACTTTCTTCGCTTGGTCGTTGGCCAACCTTAAGTCCTTATCAGTGCATATTTCTGGTTCTTCTTCTGTGTCCCAGTAAACCCTGGATTGCCCAAAGGAAGCCACTTTCTTCGCTTGGTTGTTGGCCAAGCCTTAAGTCCTCATCGGTGCATGTTTCTGGTTCTTTTTCTTTCGTGACAATCAAACCCCAGAATGCCAAAATGAAGCCACTTTCTTGCCTTTGTCATTGGCCAAAATTAAATCTTCATTGGCGCATGTTTTCGGTAGCAATCGGTAGACCCCCAAATGAGCCAGATTCTATATATCTCTACATTCACACAGCATGTTGTTGCCCACCAACAGCACCCACTTGAGCATGTTGGTTTTGCATTTCGGGACTCCAACCCTCAGCCTCTTCAGGGTCCTCCAAGTGATGGAGACTGAGATCGTTGGCTATATCCTCCTTTAATGATGTTCCTTACCCAGCGATCTCATTCCTCCATCTCCTAATTAGGTTTTGCTCTTGCATACCCTCAAGAATAGGGACTTTAGTGGCTCAAGTGGCTAAGATGCTGACTAGAAGGCGGGAGGTCAGCAGTTCGATTCCCGAGTTCTGCAGGACGGAATGAGCTCCCGTCTTTGTCCCTGCCCCTGCCAACCTAGCAGTTTGAAAGCAAGACATTGCAAGTAGATAAATAGGGACCACTTCGGTGGGAAGGTAAACAGCGTTCTGTGCGCTCCGGTGTCTAGTCATGCCTGCCACATGACCACGAAAATGTCTGCAGAAGCAGACAGCACTGGCTCTTCGGCTTTGAAACAGAGATGAGCACCGAACCCTAGAGTCAGGTACGACTGGCTTTCAAGCAAGGGAAACCTTTACCTTACCCTCACTCGCACGTTGTGGCGAGTGAGGCAGGATAAAAATTTAATAAATAATAATAATAAATGAGAATGTTTGTTGATAAAGCTTTTCCTAAATCTGAGCCAGACTGTTTGGAGAACTTCACCTTCTTCATGGAAGAAGGAGGAGAATTTGAATGATTGGAAAACCTTGTTTTTCTTCTTCTCCCGATCATATCCCGAGTCCTCCATGTGGGGTGTGGGTAGCTGCAACTATCACATAATTTGGAATGTGTGAACAAGTGTGCACACATACTCAGGGAGGAAGGAAGAATGGAACGTGAGTGCATGTACTTTAAAAATGCTTCGATCATATTGGTTTTCGGACTTCAGTTCCCAAAAGCCTAAGTCAATTCCCCACAGCACTGATCAGCCAGTGTACTGACGGATGCTTCTGCGATGTGGGAGGCAAATGGGAAGCCACTACATCATATTCTGTTGTGTTCTGTAAAGCTGTGCCTTTAACAATGTACCTTTGCCATGTGTCAACAATGTAACCTTTCTGTGTGCAACATTATAACCATCAGCTGTATCAATGTAAACCTAATAAGGGGACGCGAGCTAGCAGCCACTAGATGTCAATAGCGAGTGTCCAGCTCTCATGGCTCAGATTCACCTGGTTCAGCAGCGCGGGAAGATTCCCCGCCACCTCTTCACCTGGTCAAGAAGGGCGTGACCTTCTACGACGTCACGCAGGCAGCAACCAATAGTCTGTCGACGAGCCACATTCAAATGTATAGCCAGCTGTATATATTGAGCTACTCATCCGCCATTACCACATGTTCCTCCGGATCATCATGCAATAAACCTGTGTTAAGCCAACCCTTCGGCTGTTTCATTGTCTTTGGTCCCTTACACTAAATTGGCGACGAGGGTGGGATATGGCAGCCCACGGGACCAAGACATGCGCCGGTTTCGAAATCAGGAAACCGGGCGACTGGGAGATCTTCGAGATGGACTTCCAGGCAGCACTGATTGAGTCCGAAGTCACGGAAGAGGCAAAGAAAAGGGCCATCTTCACCAGGATGCTCGGACAAGAAACCAAAAGGACCTTGGTGGACCTGATTGCACCGAGGAGGGTGAGCGAATTCAAGGCCAAGGAACTCATGCAAATGCTGCGTGAGCACGTCTGGCCCGCCACGGCGATGTTTCCCGCTCAGAGTGCGTTCTGGAGGCGAGTCCAAGCGCCCGGGGAGACGGTCGCCGCATTCGTGGCGGCCCTGCGGCTGGCGGCCGGCCCGTGCAAATGGGAGAATGCCGAAATCACCCTCCGGGACTGTGTGCTGTGCGGCCTGAACGACGCCGAAACCCAGCGCACATTAATGAACCAAGAGCCGCCTCCCACGTTGCAGGAGGTCGTCAGAGCGGCCCAGGCCGCAGAAGCTACAAAGGCCGGGGTCCAAGAACTCCAGGACTGGCGGCCGAAGTCGAGCAAGGCAGAGGCTCCGGTACAGGCGGCCCGGCGAACTTCGAGGTCGTCCACAGAGAGCAGCGACGACGAGGACGTCCGGAGGGTCCGGAAGGAGAGCCGGCGGTGCGATGGCTGTGGAGCGGCCCATGACCGCGTAAAGTGCCCGTTCCGGAAGGCCGAGTGCCACAACTGCGGCCGCCGCGGGCACATCGCCAAGGTGTGCAGGAAGAAGCGCAAGACCCGGCGGAGCTCAGCAGACCGTTCCGCGGGACAAGACCGCTCAACGAGACCCAAGGACGGCGCTCAGGCCACGCGGAAGCAGGACGGCGTGGGCCGCATCTCCGACGGCAGCGAGGACGACGCCCCAGTGTTCAGTGTGTCTGCAGGACACCCCCGCTACTTTGTTGAGGTACTAGTCCAAGGGGTTCCCATTAGGATGGAAATTGACTCGGGGTCCTCATATTCAATCATTTCCCAGAGGGAGTTTTTGGGAATTGCCCCCCACAAGCGACCCAAGCTCAAAGCGCTGAGGTCCACACTACGGGACGTGCAAGGGAACAGCATTCCAGTGTTGGGGGTTGGAGAATTTCAGGTTAAATTCAAGAAGCACGCCGCGTCCCTTCCCCTAGTCGTGCTCAAAGGGGGAGATTGCAGCCTCCTCGGGACTCAATGGTTCCAGCCCCTGGGGTTGTTTATTGGGGGGGTGCACGCCGTTGGGATGCACGCCGTTGGGACTGATCCAATTCTGGAGGTGTGCGAGGCGCACCCTGAAGTTTTCAAAAAGGGACTGGGGAAATTCAAGGGGCCCCCAGTGACATTCGACCTGGACCCGGAGGTCCGCCCAATTCGTCTTAAACCACGCCGGGTGCCGTTCGCACTCAAGGACAAGATAGAGGCGGAACTGGACAAATTGGTGGGCCAGGGAATCCTTGTGCCTGTTGATTCTGCGGAGTGGGAAACTCCAAGCCAATGGGGAGGTCCGCATATGCGCCGACTACAAGTGCACCATCAACAAGGCGATCCGCCCGAATGCATATCCGGTGCCGGTAGTCAGCCATCTGCTGGCCAGGTTACACGGGGGGAAGTGTTTCGCTAAGCTCGACTTAGCACAGGCCTACCAGCAGCTTACGGTGTCCCCTGCCACAGCTGCTGCGCAGACCATAGTCACCCATAAGGGGGCATTCCAGGTGACGCGCCTCCAGTTCGGCGTGAATTCGGCGCCAGGAATTTTCCAGTCACTCGTGGAACGCCTCCTGAAGGGACTGGAGGGGGTGTTGCCTTATTTTGATGACGTGTTAATAACGGGGGGGGGGGAGTCGGGTTGAATTGGCCAAGAGGTTGGGGAAGGTCCTGACAATATTCGAAAAGGCGGGGCTGAGACTGCGAAAGGACAAATGCGTCTTCTTCGCAACCGAGGTTGAGTTCCTAGGGTTTTGTGTGACTCCTGAGGGAATAAAACCATCCAAGTCCAAGGTGGCAGCCATTAAGAAAGCCTCCCGCCCCACCTCCAAGCCCGAGCTGCAGTCGTTCCTAGGGCTGCTCAACTTTTACCACTCCTTCCTCCCCCGGAAGGCGGCGGTGGCTGAACCGCTACACAAACTGCTAAAGAAAGACCAGGCATGGAAGTGGGGCGATGACCAAGAAAGGGCATTTAGTGAGCTGAAAAGCCTCCTGGCGTCCGACGCCATACTGACCCACTTCGACCCCAAACGCCCAGTAGTTCTGACCTGTGATGCATCCCCGGTGGGGGTGGGGGCGGTGCTGTGCCACGTGTTGGAAAACGGAAGGGAGGCCCCGATAGCATTTTACTCCAGGTCCCTGTCCCAAACAGAGAGAAACTACGCACAGACGGACAGGGAGGCACTAGCAATAGTCGCGGGGACGAAAAAATTTCACGATTTTCTGTACGGCCGCCCCTTCACCATTGTAACGGACCACAAGCCCCTGCTAGGCATCTTTACCGCAGATAAGCCCACCCCACAGATCCTGTCCCCGAGGATGCTCAGGTGGGCCATTTTCCTCAACGCGTATCAGCACGCGTTGGTCTACCGGCCCGGGAAAGAGATCAGCCATGCGGACGCTCTATCAAGGTCTCCCCTCCCCCTAACGCCCAGCCAGGTGAGCAAGGGGGAGCGGGACCATCAGGTTCTTATGATAGAGGTGCTGGATTCGCCCCCCGTAATGCCCGCCGACATTGCCAAAGCGACAGAGAAGGACAAGACGTTAGCGGCAGTTAGCTCCTGGGTGCAGAAAGGGTGGCCGGCGTCCTCCCCAGCGGAGGAGTTCGCCCCATTTTTCAGGAAAAAGTTAGAGCTGTCCCTAGAGAGGGGGTGCCTCTTGTGGGGGCAGCGGGTGGTGATTCCCACTTCCCTTCGGCCGCGGGTGCTCAAACTGCTGCACGTCAGCCACCCCGGCATCGTGCGATCCAAGGCGCTGGCCCGGAGTTACTTCTGGTGGCCCCAGCTGGACGCCGACATCGAGCACATGGTCGGCACTTGTGAAAGTTGCCAATGCTCCAGACCAGAGGAGGCCCGCCTTCCCCACAGGGAATGGGACGCGGCTAAGGGGCCGTGGTCCCGGGTGCACGTTGATTTCGCGGGCCCGTTCAGAGGCACCCTGTTCCTTCTTGTAGTGGACGCCTTCTCCAAGTGGTTGGAGGTTATCCCAGTCACGAGCACCTCCTCGGCCCAGACCATTAGGCATTTGCGGAGGCTCTTTTCCACGTTCGGCATACCCGACACATTAATTAGCGACAACGCTAGTTGTTTCACGTCCTCCGAGTTTAGGGCATTCATGGAGATTAACGCCGTTCGGCATATCACCTCCGCCCCGTTTCACCCAGCCACCAATGGTCAAGTGGAGCGCCTCGTCCGCACCACGAAGGACGCGCTGCGGCGCATGGGCCCCGGGGATCTGAACCTACAAGTGTGTCAGTTTCTGCTAGGGTACAGGGTGACCCCTTTGGCGTCAGGATACTCCCCCGCAGAGCTCTTAATGCGTAGGAAACTGACCACCATCCTTACTAGGCTAGACCCCACGAGGGTAGAGGACAAAGGAAGGAACATCGGGCTGGAGGCCACAAAGAGTTTCAGTGTAGGCGCCCCCGTGCATTGCAGGAATTACGCCAGCACGGGCCCAGCCTGGGTGCCGGGCGTAGTTGTGGAGCAAACCGGCCCCGTGTCGTACCGCGTGGAAACCAGCACAGGGCTCCTGTGGAGGCGGCACGCGGACCAGCTCCGACGCAGGGTCTCCGATGAGCAGGGCACAGACCAAACAGAGAAAAAAATCAGCGTTAGGGTTCTCCCCCACCCGTTCAGCCCAAGGGGGAGGAAAAGGGGACCGCGGGCACCCACCAAGGGGGGAGGAGGATGTTCTCGTAGATATCCTAGGGGATCTTTCTGAGGAGGAGGAGGAACCCAACCCCATACATATCTCGCCGAATGTCCCCACAAATGCGGGTACCCCGACCAACTTAGATTTTGATTTTCAGAACCGGGGGGGGGTTTCGGAGTGGTCCCCCACCCGTCCAAGCGAGAAGAGGGGTTTTTCGTTAGCCCCGATTGCCCCTGGTCTGCCCACAATGGAGTTTTTCCCTTCCCCTAAGGCCGCCAGACCGCGGCAAGCCACTAACAAGTCTCCCTCTCCCATTTCAGGACAAGGGACCAGGGAACAAAGAAGCAATAACGCCCCCCGGGGGGGTCAGCCCTCTTCACGGCCCAAACGCACATGCAACAAGCCATCTTGGCTGAGAGACTTCGTCTCATCCTAGGGGGGAGGGATGTTGTGTTCTGTAAAGCTGTGCCTTTAACAATGTACCTTTGCCATGTGTCAACAATGTAACCTTTCTGTGTGCAACATTATAACCATCAGCTGTATCAATGTAAACCTAATAAGGGGACGCAAGCTAGCAGCCACTAGATGGCAATTGTGAGCGTCCAGCTCCCATGGATCATAGTCACCTGGTTTCAGCAGCGCGGGAAGATTCCCCGCCACCTCTTCACCTGGTCAAGAAGGGCGTGACCTTCTATGACGTCACGCAGGCAGCAACCAATAGTCTGTCGACGAGCCACATTCAAATGTATAGCCAGCTGTATATATTGAGCTACTCATCCGCCATTACCACATGTTCCTCCGGATCATCATGCAATAAACCTGTGTTAAGCCAACCCTTCGGCTGTTTCATTGTCTTTGGTCCCTTTACACTAAATATTCTCAGGACAGTCTTCCTGAGGACTGTTTAGACTAAACGGCTCCAAATCCCCGCTTTATTTTATTATTTCTTTGTGGCTCTCATTTCTAATTTTCTAAAGTATTTCACACCAGTAGTCTGGCCAGGTTATCCTGCTCTGGTCATAGAGTAGACCAGGAGTTCTCAACCTTATTAAGCTGGGGGCCGGGTCACGCTCCCTCAGACAGTCCCAGAAAGGGACTCAAAGGAACTGGATCAGAGTTACTATAGGTGTCACGCTGCGATGCTGAAGGCAAATGGAAGGCCACTGCATTATATGGTTCCCAGGACAATCTTCATGGCCTTGAGGACAGCCAATATTCTGATCTGGATACGGAAGGAGAAGAAGGAGAAGAAGAAAAGGATGCTGACGTCAGACAATCTGTTTATATATATATAAAACACCAAGCATGGGCCCCACATTTCCCCAGGCCCAAGGCTGTCTGCAAACTTCTCTTGACATGGCCAGACAGAGTCGGTGGTGATGGTGATGACGGTCCATAAGAGCCAAGGCAGCCGCTATGCTCGGAGCGTATTGGAGCGCGCCTTCCTTCCCAATGTAGAATTCCATGACTAGGTTTTTCCTTTGCTCATCAGCTCGGCAAGTACTCCACCCATGGGGAAAGGCCTCTTTCTCTCCTTCTTCCCTGGCTAAGAAAACATCCTGGGGGTGGAGGATAAGGCGGTCCTCCAAGGAGACTCTTGCAGCAGCGAAAAATCACCAGGAATGTCTCGAAGCACCTTAAAGCCCACTGTTAGATTTATTGCTCCGTCTCATAGATGACACTTTTCATTGGAGATTAATGCTGAATGTCTTTCCTCCAAAATGCCCCTTTACCTTCTGGTTCCTGGTTTATCTGGCATTCCCCACTTTAAAACAACACCAAACAAACAATACTATACAGCAGGGGTGCCCAAACTACGATCTGTGGGCCAGATCTGGCCCCCAATGTCAATTCATCCGGCCCATGCCGCCCTCGTCACTCCTGGAAGCGGAAGTAAAACACAGACATAGGAGCGACGAGGGTAGTGTGGGCCAGATTAATTTGCATCGGGGACCGGATCTGGCCCACAGGTTGTAGTTTGGGCACCCCTGGTATAAGCAGAGAAAAAGGCAGCCTAAAATCTATCCCATCCTGTTGCAAAACAGATTGCATGGCGCATTTTACTTCCACTTCCAGTGGGAGGGACCATGTGACCGGCCCGCTGAACCACATGATGGGCCCACAGAACCACGTGACTGGCCAGACAGCTTCGGTGGGGTGGCCGGACGGTCATTTTGCCTTTCCTCCACCACATGGCACTTCCAGGTGTGGTGGAGGCGGTGTGGGGGGCCCACATGAAATGGCACCATGGGCTGCATTCGGCCCACAGACAACAGGTTGAGAATCCCTGGAGTAGACCCTAGTGCCAGCGACTCAACACCGAGTGTCCGGCGGCAGTTAACTAACCTGACCACCCTGAGGACTCATGCCCTTGGGTGCTGAAGTCCTCAGGGAAGGGTGATGGTCTCCATGTGGATTAAATCTCACTCGAATCCATCTTGATGGAGGGCAGCAGCTTCATCCATCCCGGCTTGGAGCTGATGAGGACTTTGTGTGCCAAAAGGGCTCAGGACCGGAAAGTGACTCAAAGGAACTGGATCAGTGTTACTATAGGTGTCACACTGCGATGCTGAAGGCGAATGGAAGGCCACTGCATTATATGGTTCCCAGGACAATCTTCATGGCTGAGCGCCTTGAGGACAGCCAATATTCTGATTTGGATACGGAAGGAGGAAGAGAAGGCGTTCACATCAGCTCAGCTTTTTTGTGGCTTCCTATTCCTTGAGACCCTTTTCACCTCTTTCCAAAGATTGCATGCACATCAATAAGCTACTGTTGAGGAAAAAAGCAGACAAAGAAACACATTAGCTAAAGAAACTGAGCAGCAATTGCACATGTGGTAGCAGGGACATCTCCTGTCTTCTAAGGCTGACTGCATGGAGGCACACGTGCGTGGCAGAGGGAAAACGGGTGAGATGCAGCATCCATCACACACCAAGATCACTCCATTTTCAGGACTTTACCAGTGCAGGTGTAGTTCTGAATGAGTGAGAATGAAAGTGCTCTCAACTAAAACCTACACGTCTGTGGGGGCTTACAACTTGGGACAATAAGGTATGCACAAAAACATGCATACATTGAAAAATCTGTGAACAGCTGATTTAATATACAGTTGGAATATGCATAATGCATGCATCAGCGTTTCCCAAACTATGTTCCACGGAACGCTGGTGGACTTCGATTCCCAGAAGTCTGAGTCAGTACATTGGCTGATCAGTGCTTTGGGGAATTGGCTCAGGCTTCTGGGAATTGAAGTCCAAGAACCAAAGGTCGGGAAATGCTAGCCAACAGGAAACATGCACAGAAAGGCTTACGTTTAAAAAAGTAGGCGCAAAGCAGTTTGCATACATTTGTAGTGCAGGAATTAAAACAGGCAGTAATGACTTTCTGAGAAGGCAGAGGAAGAAAGCATCACAGCCACATTGGAAACAAACGCCGAGGAGGGAATATCTATGAAATTTGGAGAAATTGAAGAATGTTTTTTCACAGGCAAAGTGCATTGCCTGTGATAGGTGCAACGTTTTACACCTTGGGAATAGAAAGCAGTTGCGCAGTTACAAGATGGGGGATGCTTGGCTCAGTAATACTACAAGCAAGAAGGATCTTGGAGTTGTTGCAACTCACTTGCTATCGTATATACTCCACTATAAGTTGTCCTGAATATAAGTCGAGGTACCTAATTTGGACCTTTAAAGCTAGGAAAATAGATTGACCCGAGTATAAGTCGGGGTTGGAAAATGCAGCAGCTGCTGGTGAGTTTCAATAATCAAAATACAGTAGAACCCTGTTTAGTGATTGCCCCATACACAGTGGTGGGCATCAAAAAAATTCCTACCACACTGTGGGCATGGCCATGTGACTGAGTGGGCATGGCCTGTTGGCTATATGACTGCTCTTTGCTAAAGAGCTATGAAAATAGAAGGCTCTTCTATTCTCATCACTTTATAGTGAAACTCCGAAGCACAGGGAAAGCCTTTGATGAAGGGGAAAATGGAGCCAGACTCCTCCGAAGCCTCTTCTAAGAGGAGGTGGGTGGGGCCAGCCATTTTTACTACCGGTACGCGCGTACTGGTGCGAACCTGCTGATGGCCACCACTGCCAATACAGCGATGAAATCGCATAGCAATGAGGCTTGGGGTGGGGAAAAGCCGTTTCACATAGTGATCATTCATATGGGATAATCCATATAACGATTTTCCAATGGGAAAAACCGTTTAGCGCCAAACATCGTTGTACGGTTTTTCCCATAGGGATGATCGTACAACGACGAAAACCGCATAGCGATCAGCTCTGTGGAACGGATTAAAATCGCTATACGGGGTTCTACTGTACATGAGAATATGGTAAAATTAATTAATTTAGACATTTGTGTGGGTATGTTTTTGAGCGTTTACATTGACCCGAGTATGTCGAGTCCCATTTTTGGACCTCATTTTGGGGGCTAAAAAACCAGACTTATACTCGAGTATATATGGTAAATAGGAGTCAACAGTGCGATGTGGCTGCAAGAAAAGCCAACACTGTTTTAGGTTACATTATCAGAAATCTAGTCACCGAAACCTGTGAGGTACTACTTTTCCTCCTCTATTCAGCACTAGTCAGACCACGTCTAGAATAGTGTGGACACGAAACATTAAGAAAGAGGATAACAAATTAGAGCAGGTACAGAGAAGGGCAATAAGGATGATCAGAGGAATGGAAACCAAGTTCTAGCACAGTGGTGGCCAACCTTGGCTCTCCAGGTGTTCTTGGGCTTCAATTCCTAGAAGTCCTGATCAACAGGAGTGTTGACTTGGGCTTCTGGTCATTGCAGTCCAAGAACATCTGGAGTGCCAAGGTTCACCACCACTGCCCTAGAGTAGGGATGGCAAACCTTGGCACTCTAGAAGTCTTGAATTTCAATTCCCAGAAGGCCCTGATCAGCAGGAATGCTTGACTTGGGCTTCTGGGAATTGAAGTCCACCTGGAGCGCCAAGGTTGGCCATCACTGCCCGAGGAGGAAAGACTGAAGGAACTGGGCACGTTTAGCCTTGAAAAAAAGAGACTGACAGGGGAGAGGATGATGATAGCACCCTTCAAATAGTTGAAAGATGGTCAAAAAGAGCAAGAGCAGGATCTGTTCTCCATCATCCCAGAGTGCAGGACATGTAATAAAGGGCTGAAACTACAGGGAGTCAGAAATATAGGCTGAATATTAGGAAGAACTCCTTAACAGTTAGAGCAGTATGACAAGAGAACCCACTGCCTCAAGTGGTGGTGAGTACTCCAACACTGGAAGCATTCAAAAGTACCACCTGTCAGCTCTGCTTTAATTTGGATTCGTGCTTTGACCTGATGGCCTAACATGACTCTTCCAACTTAGTGATCTTATGGTTCTGTGATCCAGTGAAAGAATTAAATGCACAGGAACCACATTTCAGGAATAATAATTATCAGTCATACAGGCACGTTTCCAGGTCCGTATTTCAAACGCTTCACACAGAATACAATATTATTCTAGTTCAGGGGTGCCCAAACTACGGCCTGTGGGCCAGATCTGCCCCCCAACGCCAATTCATCCAGCCCATGCTGCCCTTGTCGCTCCCGGAAGTGGAAGTATGGGTGCATTTTACTTCCGCTTCCGGGAGCGACAAGGGCAGTGCAGGCCAAATGAATTGCATCAGGGGCCATATTTGGCCCATGGGCCATAGTTTGGGCACCCCTGTTCTAGTTTGTGTCTCCAAGAAGCTATGCTATACTCCTCAAAGTGCCATTTACTTGGACTTTCAGTTTGTTTGTTTTTCAAAGGCCTCCTGTTTTGCTCTGACAGATGTTGGTAAGCAAGAGATTATAAACAGTGTTGTAAATGGATTCCCTTCTCTCGCAATGTAAATAAAGCAAATTTATCGGTTTGGCTTCCTGGGTCCTCTCTCACATGAGCGAAGACCCTCCATCAAATGAAACAGCAAAGGTCAAGAGTGTCACTCCATTCATGCCCCTTCCCCATGTGTCAACCAGAGTGACTCTCAGCTCACTATGAGAAAGATGAGCTGACAACAGAGAGCCGCAGCAAAGTATTTGTGGAGACAGAGAAAGAGTTGTGGAAGCAACCTAGAAGATTGGGCTGGGACTTTGTTATTGTTCAGTTGCACAGTCGATTCCGACCCTTTGCGACCCCATGGACCATTGACCTCCAGGCACCCCTGTCCTCCACCATCCTACTCAGCCCACCCAGCTTCGTGCCCACTGCGTCCACTATCCCATCCAGCCATCTCATCCTTGGCCACCCTCTTCTTCTCTTGCCCTCCACCTTTCCCAGCATCAATGCTTTCTCAAGTGACTCCTCTCTTCTCATTTGGTGTCCAAAGTACTTAAGCTTCATCTTTACTATTTGCCCTTCCAAGGGTTGATTTCTTCTAAGATCGACCTATTTGTTCTCTTTGCTGTCCAGGGGACTCTCAAAACTCTCCTCCAACACCACATCTCAAAGGCATCTTTGAACTACAATCGGGCGTACCCTGGTAATGGCAACACGGCTAATCTTTCTCACACTAGGTCAGGCGGGAGGAACGGCAGAATGGACTCGCCAAAAGGGGCCTTGACCACCTGATCTGACCCATTACTTTGGCTGTCACATCCCACAACTTTCACATCTCCGTTGATGTCCCCCAAGCTTCCATCTTATGATGTTCCTCTGCACAACACACTTTGTGCCTTGTTACTTGAACTGGGGCCCGCAGTGGCTCAGTGGTTAAGAAGCTCGCCTTGTTAGCTGGAAGGCTGGCAAGTCGGCAGTTCGAGACCCGGGGACTGCATGACGGATTGAGCGCCTGTCTCTGTCCCAGCTCTTGGGGACATGAAAGGAGCTTCTATTGGGCGTCCTCTGAGTGGAGTTTCTCCTAGCGGGGAAAAGCCTTTAAACCCATAACAATTTCTGACACAAAAGTATTACTACTTGAACTACAAAGATATTCCCTCTGTATGGGGTTTGGGAGATACAGAAAAAGACCCCCACACCCACCCACCCACCCACACATACACACTTCAAAGAATGGGAGTTCTGTGAATGCATTTGAGTCTCCTCCTCTGGGTATCATCAGATCCTGTTGGCTCATCCATCCACTCCGGAAATAACACTAGGCTGTTTTTGACACAAACGACGACTAATATAGAGTCTGGAATTTATTCTGTGCCAACAAGGTTGGCATCGCATCTGTCTGACGTTGCCAACTGTTTAGTATACTCTTGTGCTGTTTTGGTGTGAGTTGGAGTTGGGTCACATATCTTATGGTGAGGACTGTCCCTATGAACAGCCTAGTGCCATGAATCGTGATGGCATTCCAGCTATTCTTGGACTTCAATTCCCAGAAGCCCAAGTCCCTGTGAATCCACACAAATGGGTTTACTGCATGTACACACAGTAAACCCATTCGTGTGGATTCACGGGGCTTCTGGGAATCAAAGTCCAAGATCAGCTGGAGTGCCAATGTTCATCCTCACTGGCCTAGTGAATCTCTTAGTGTGACAATAATGTTGGTAGAGCCCTGGTGGCACAGGGGTTAAACTGCTGCCCTGCAACCAAAAGGTTGAGAGTTCGATCCTGACCAGGGACCAAGGTTGACTCAGCCTTCTATCCTTCCAAGGTCGGTGAAATGATCCCCCCCAGCATGTTGGGGGCAAAATGCGAATTAACTTGTGAACTGCCCAAAGAGTGTACTAAGTACTGTGGGGTGGTCTAGAAGTGTGATTGTTTTTTGCGGTTAATTTAATGTAATTTTCACATTTGTATGCCGCCCAGTCAGGACGCCCAACTCAGGGCAGCTGATTGCATTTTATTTTTGGTGCTGGTTTCCATAGCTGGTCTATTGGTATGCGTTAACATTTTAACTTGTGACATGTTTTAAATTAGTTATAACTCAGTTTGATATGAACAGCCTAGTGCCATGAATCGTGATGGCGAACCTTGGCATTCCAGCTATTCTTGGACTTCAATTCCTAGAAGCCCAAGTCCCTGTGAATCCACACAAATGGGTTTACTGCGTGTACACACAGCAAACCCATCCGTGTGGATTCACAGTTATTGTAATTATAATTTTTGTGTTGGTTTCTTTTTATACTTGTTGCTTTTACGTTGTGTAAAACAGTGCATCTCTACATTGGCTGACTACTGTAAATTAATATTAGAGAGATCGCTCCTAATTGTGGTTCAAGCCTGCTTATTAACTGGGGAGACCTTAATGTGAATTTGGGACTGAATTTTATTTGTCGATTTGCACTGTTGAGAGCAAACCGAGAAAACATGAATTGCTTTAATCTAGCCACTCTGTTTTGTGTACAGCGTGCGCGTCAAATAACTTTAGCACTTTGTGTAATTGAGAACAAATGGCTGTTCGAATCAACATCTTGCAACTGGGAGCTATTAAAATGACAAGATATGTGTCTGTGTGTTTTGGGGGGGGGGAGTATTTTTTTAAAAAAAATAAAATAAATGTATTTAATCCTATATAAATTGTGTAACTAAAGAGAGGGAGGGAAAGAAAAACCCTTCTTTGGGCTTCTGCGCTGGCTCAGCTAAGTGAAAGAGGAAATTACATTAATATGGATTGCTTTATTTTTTTTCTTTAAAGAAAGCAACCTTGACCTCAACTTCAAAAAACAGAGAGGAGTCATTAAGGTTCCCCTACCACCAAAAAGGCCGGTTGAGGGGGGGGGGCATTATCGAAAAGCCTGTTAATTCCTCAATGACTTACTGTTTCGGCTTCCCTTTTGGAAAAGCGTAAAGAGCCCGGAGAGTAATTCTAGGGGACCCCCTGCCGAAAGGAGTATAAATCTTTGTGTGACTAAAGAAACTTTACCAGACCGCCAGGACTGGGAGAAAGAAAACTCACCCCCCCCCCGGGTCTCACCCCCCCATAGGTCTCACCCCCCTCCACTTCCTTTGCAACTCTGATCCGCTTTGATCACAAAAAGGTCATATTTCACCTTTTTAAAAAATACCAGCAATCACCAGAACTGAGGAAGTAAGATCCTGAGGGGATTTCACTGTTGATTATTCTCTCCATATAATTATTTAACGGGCCTCTAGCAGCAGCCTAACAGATTTGCCCCCACCCCCCCACCCCGACCCCCAACTCCTGGCTCCACTTCTGCTGGAAGATAAACAGGGCGACCCCGGGGTTCGAGAGTGGGTTGTAACTAAAAATGACACACGTAATAACGGCCTGATACTACAGGAAGCCAAATCTAGGCTGACTATTAGGAGAAACCTCTTAATGGTTAGAGTAGTACGACAGCGGAAACCTGCTGCCTCGAGAGGTGGTGAGCGCTCCAACACTGGAAGCATTCAAGAGAGAATCAGAAATCAACCATCTGTTAGATCTGCTTTGATTCGGATTCCTGCATTGAGCAGATGGGGTTGGACTGGATGGTCACAAAGGCCCCTTACTACTCAACCCAATACTACTATATAGGCTGAATATCAGGGAAAATTCCTTAACCGTTAGAGCAGTATGACAGTGGAACCCACTGCCTTGAGAGGTGGTGAGCGCTCAAACACTGAAAGCATTCAAGAGAGAATTGGAAATCAACCATCTGTCAGATCTGGTTTGATTCGGATTCCTGCATTGAGCAGATGGGGTTGGACTGGATGGTCTCAAAGGCCCCTTACTACTCAACCCAATACTACTATATAGGCTGAATATCAGGAAAAACTCCTTAACCGTTAGAGCAGTATGACAGTGGAACCCACTGCCTTGAGAGGTGGTGAGCGCTCAAACACTGAAAGCACTCAAGAGAGAATTGGGCCGCTATCTTCAGATCTGCGTTGATCCGGATTCCTCCATTGCGCAGAGGGTGAGACTCAATGGCCTTAAAAGCCCCTTCTTCCAACTCAGTTATTCTATGATTTTGCGATGGTGGGATCCTAACAACCTTAGCTCTTTGAGTTTGGAGGCACGTCTTGTTCCTGCCCGTCTCTTGTCCGGCAGGCCCAGCCCTCAAAGGACTTCTTCGCAACAAGATTTTGAACAAAGAAGAAGGGCAAAGAAGGACGATCAGAGGATAGTGGAAATCATATGAGGCAAGACTGAAGGAACTGGGCATGTCTAGCCTTGAGACAAGGAGACTAAGAGGGGAGATGATGATGATGGAGCGCGGCTGCTTCATCTATCCTGGCCTGGGGATGATGATGAGGACTTTGTGTGCCAAAATTTGAATTATAAATAAATAGATAGATAGATAGATAGATAGATAGATAGATAGATAGATAGATAGATAGATAGATAGATAGATAGATAGATAGATAGATAGATAGATAGATAGATAGATAGATAGATAGATAGATAAAAGGGCTCAGGAGCAGAAAGTGACCCATGGAACTGGATCAGTGGTACTATGGGTGTCACACTGCAATGCGGAAGCCACATGGAAGGCCACCATTCCTAGGATGGTGTTCATGGCTGATCGCCGTAAGAATAGCTAATACATGATTCAGATTCGGATTCGGAAGAAGAAGAAGAAGAAGAAGAAGGAAAAGGGTTTGATCAGGACATGAAAGAAGAAGTAGGTTATGGAACAGTTAGTAAAGGCAAAGGTTTCCCTCCTTCTTCGGTGGGAAGGTAAACAGCGCTCCGTGTGCTCCGGCGTCTAGTCATGCCTGCCACATGACCACGGAAACGTCTGCAGAAGCAGACAAGCGCTGGCTGGTCGGCTTTGAAACAGAGATGAGCACTGAGCCCTAGAGTTGGATACGACTGGCTTTCGAGCAAGGGAAACCTTCACCTTCACCTTTAAGGATGACTATTCTGATTAATGAGAATAAGGATGATTACTCATTAATAAGGATGATTATTCTTATTAACAATATGTCATGGGGGCGGAGAATGGCATGAGGATTTGAGAGGTGCTTAGGTGAGTGAGGCACGTCGAACATAAAGTCGGGGCTTTAACCCTTTCCCGCCCGTGGGGGGGAGGGAGGGAGGAGGAGACCAAGGCGAAGTCCGACCCGGGACAGCGGGCGGGGAGGGAGGATGCGGGTGTCATTTGGGCCACGGCGGGGCCAGGAACACGGGTAGGGAGGGAGGGAGGGAGGGAGGGAAGGAGGGGGGGCGTCCAACTTCCGACGCCAAGACCAGGGGGCCGGGCGGGCAGAGAGAGGCTGGGAGTCCGTCCGGGCAAGCACGTCAGAACGGGACAACTCGCGTGTGCGCCAGGGAAACTTGGGCAGCGCACTTTCCTCTCCCCCTCCCCCGTGGTCTTTCGGGGCCGTCGAGGGGGAGCCCGGGCCCCCCTCTGTCCCTCCCTCCCTCCGACCAGGCGGCATGGAAGCGGTGTCGGCCTACGGGCTGGACGCCGGCGCGCCCGGGCGGACCAACTTCAGCGTCAGCCACCTCCTGGACCTGGAAGACGTCGGCGCCGGGCTGGACGGGGCTGCCGTCGAGGGCCGCCGCCGCCGCCGCCACCGGGGAGCAGGAGCAGGAGCAGGAGGAGCGCCGGCCGAGCCCTCCCGGGTCAGCAGCGGCAGCGAGGAGGAGCGGGACGCCACGCCGCGGCGGCAGGAAGAAGAAGAAGAAGGAGAAGAAGAAGGAGAAGAAGAAGAAGAAGGTGAGCCGCGCAGCGCAGCCAGGGACGCCGCCGCCGACCGCCCCCCCCCCCCCCGTCTAGGCTGAGGGGAACCGGACGGGACGTCCCGGCTGGCCTCTGTGGATCGAGTCCACTGGGTCAGACACACACGCGCAGGAGTCAAACCCATGCACATGGGGGGGGGTGTGTGTGTCTGTGTGCAGGTATAGGAGAGGCTTCCATGCCTCGAGGGAGAGAGGCACTTCGAGACCCAGGGACGGAGTGAGCGCCCGTCTCCGTCCCAGCTCCCTCCTGCCAACCTAGCACATAACCTTGGGCACTCCAGCGGCTCTCGAGCTTCAGGCCCCAGAAGCCCTGATGAGCAGGAGCCCTGACTTGGGCTTCTGGGAATTGAAGTCCCAGAACAGCTGGAGCGCCCAAGGTTGGCCGTCCTCCCAGTTCGGGAAGCAAGAAAATTGCAAGGAGATCAATAGGGACCACTGCGGTGGGAAGGTAAACAGCGCTCTAGTCATGCCTGCCACATGACCACGGAAACGTCTGCAGAAGCAGACAAGCGCTGGCTCGTCGGCTTTGAAACAGAGATGAGCACTGAACCCTAGAGTCGGATACGACTGGCTTTCGAGCAAGGGGAAACCTTTACCTTTACTAACAACTGTTCCAGGATCTGTGCGTCCCTAGGCTGAACCTGTGGCACGGGCCCTACTGGGGAATGTATTTTTTTTAAAAAAATTAACCTACAACAACTGCATTTTCAGCAGTTAGGTAAAGGTTTCCCTTGCTCGAAAGCTAGTCGCATCCGACTCTAGGGCGCAGTGCTCATCTCTGTTTCCAAGCCAAAGAGCCAGCGCTGTCTGCTTCAGCAGACGTTTCCATGGTCATGTGGCAGGCATGACTAAACGCCAGAGCGCACGGAACGCTGTTTACCTTTCCCACCGAAAGTGGTCCCTATTGATCTCCTTGCAATCTCTTGCTTTCAAACTGCTAGGTTGGCAGGAGCTGGGACAAAGACGGGAACTTATTCCGTCCTGCAGTACTCGGGAATTGAACTGCTGACCTTCCGCTTCGCAGTCAGCAATTATCCAATTAAAAACTGAAAAATAAACATCATTGCGCTCCGTGTTTTCTGATTTTAAAAATTGACGTAGAATCACATGGTGCGGGCCCCCCTTTGTGGTGCGGGCCCATAGGCTGCAGCCTAGGTAGCCTATGCTTAAATCCTGCCCTGGGGACCACTTTGGTGGGGGAAAAGATCTTGGGGACACAAAAGGAGCCTCATTCGGGCATTGTCCCCTGAGCGGAGTTTCTCCAGCAAAAAATCCTTTCAGCCCAGAACAATTTCTGACACTAAATTATTATTATTATAATTTCTTGCTTTCGGACTGCTAGGTTGGCAGGAGTTCGGTGCACTTCGGCGTCCAGGCATGCTGCCACATGTCCACGGAAATGTCTGCAAAACGCAGACAGCGCTGGCTCTCCAGCTATAAACAGAGATGAGCACTGAACCCTAGTGTCGGATACGACTGGCTTTCAAGCCAGGGTGACCTTGACCTAAAACTTGCAAGGAGAGAATTGCAAGGAGATAAACTTCAGTGGGAAAAGATCTTGTGGGACGTGAAAGGAGTCTCATTCGGACGTCCCCCCCCCCCGAGCGGAGTTTCTCCAGCAATAAACCCTTTCAACCCAGAATAATTTCTGACACGAAACTTATTGTTGTTACTTATCAGAGAGAAAACAAAACAAAAAGACAGAAACGTGTTGTGGCACTTTAAAGATTCACTGCTGTATTTTAATGTGAACCTTTGGCGGATCAGGTCCCCTTGGTCAGACGGACCAACGAGGCTTTATGGCATCAATTGATGTACATTAGATATAGGTAAAGGATAAGCACAGCAGCTAGTCTTTGAAACAGAGATGAGCACTGAACCCTAGAGTCGGATACGACTGGCTTTCGAGCAAGGGAAAACCTTTATACCACCCATCTGGGTGTTAACCCACTCTGAATGACAAATCAGAGATCTCCTGCTAGTACCAGTTCTAAAAGACCTCAATGATTTGTATAATTATCTGTTAAGCTCCAATCATTCAGAAATATCCGCAACAAATTAAAACCAACCACCAACAAATGCCTCACAAACCAAAGTAAAGTAAAGTAAAGTAAAGTAAAGTAAAGTAAAGTAAAGTAAAGTAGTTGGCATCTGATGGCGTCAGGACTGAATCTAACTGGCTAATATCTATACGAGGCCTGAGTGCTGCGCGGAAGAGTGGGCTTTTGTCATTTGTCCCGGCTCCTGCCAATCTGGCAGCTCGAAAGCAAGAAATTGCAAGTAGATAAATAGGTACCGCTTCTGCAGGAAAAGTAACAGCGTTCTGTGCGCTCCAGCGTCTAGTCACGCCTGCCACATGACCACGGAAACGTGTGCAGATGCAGACAGCGCTGGCTCCTTGGCTGTAAACTGAGATGAGCACTGGACCTAGAGTCGGATACGACTGGCTTTTGAACAAGGGAGGTCTTTACCTTTACCTGGACCTTCACCTGTGCGCGAAACACAAACACGTCGACCTCCCTCCCCTACGTCACTTGGAGGGCCCTGACTAGGCTGAGGGTGGGTAGGAGTCCCTCTCAATGCAAAGACCAACACAGGCACAAGTGGGGGCTGCTGGGGGACAACAACCAACATGGGGGGCGTGTGAATGTGTGGAGAGAGACAGACTCCAGGTCCTCTCCTCCTCTTCCTCTTCTTCCTCCACCACCTCCTCTTCTCCTCCTCCTCCTCTTCTCCTCCTGCTTCCTCCTCTTCTTCCTCTTCTTCCTCCTCCTCTACTCCTCCTCCTCCCCAATGCCCTTCCTGGCCACCCCTTGGCTATGGCTCTGGTGCAGCATGACCCCCATAGTACCACGGCTCCAGTTCCACGAGTCACTTTGTGGTCCTGAGCCTTTTTGGCACGCTTAGTCGTCATCATCATCATCCCCAGGCCAGGATGGATGAAGCTGCTGCCCTCCATCAAGATGGATTTAATTCACTTGGGGATCCTCACCCTTTCCTCTGGACTTTGCTGCTGAAGGCCATTAGTCCTCAGGGTGGTCAGATTAATTAACCGCCATTGAGTTGCTGGCAGTAGGGTCTACTCTATGACCATAGCAGGATCACCTGGCCAGACCGGAGCTTCTGTTCTTAATTAGTAATAATTGGCTACCTTGTCTCCCTTTATGGCCGAACTCCTGCTAAGCCTAGCCAGTTGCCACTTGAGTAGGCCCATTTAATCCATGGGGACTTTAAAAAAAATTATTTTATAATACAAAATAAAGACGACAGCAAAGGATTAAAATAAGCAACAAAATAACAAAAACAACGACAACATTATACAATAATAATATGTGCACCTTCACCTGGCAGGACAGTATATATCAGTGATGGTGAACCTTTTAGAGACCGAGTGTCCAAACTGCAACCCAAAACCCACTTATTTATATCAAAGTGCCAACACAGCAACAGGGCAGGAAGGAAACGCTCTCATTGGCTGTTGGGCAGAGGGGTGGGGCAAACTATGTGCTGGGGAGGGAGGAAGCACTCCCATTGGGCTGCTGGGCAGAGGGGTGGGGTGAACTCTGTGCTGGAGTGACCACACGGGTGCCCACAGAGAGGTGTCTGAGTGCCACCTCTGGCACATGTGCCATAAGTTCGCCACCACTGGTATATATACTTCTTTACACTATTCAATCTACAGTCTCTTTATCTTATAATTTTTCTTCTTTCCAAAATGATGTATATACTCTTGACCCGGTTTTGTTCGTTTCCCTTTTACCAATGCATAGTTCAAAAACTCTCCCGATAGTTCACTGAAATTCGATGCCTTTAAAATTCCCCCTTTAATTCTGATGTTAATCTATCATTCGTTGCTATATTCCATATTTCCCTACACCACTCTTTTAATTCAGTTTTACTATTAGTTTTCCATTTCTTAGCTATAGATAGTCTCATAGCAGTTACCACGATACCGATCGTTACTTTCTTCTCTCTCTTTACCTCCAAAATCCATCAGCCAAGGTATTCCGGGACACACCTGTACGTGTGTTGAAAGATTTTGTCAAGTCACTTCTTCATACGACCCATAGATCCCTCCCTTGGTTGTGACCCATTGCAGTGAGTTTCCCAGAGAAACCTAGGGGCATGCCAGGTGTGTGTCTACCCACTTAAGCAAGGGCCCGTGGTTTCCTGATCCAGAAGTGCTTTTGAAGTGGCTCCTTCTGCCTCATGGAAATAAGCAGACAGATGCTCGGCGGGGAAAAACCCAGCAAAGGCCTTTATTTTAATATAATGTGGACAAAGTAGATAAGGAAAAACTGTTTTCCCTATCGCACAACACTAGATCTAGTTGGCACTCCATGCAACCTTTGGGTGCTAGTTCTCAAACAAATAAGAGAAAGTCCTTTTTCACGCAGAGGATCACGGGTCTATGGAACTCCCTGCCAGAAGAAGTGGCGACAGCTGTCAGTCTTGACCATACCTGTCAACCATCCCAATTTGGCCGGGATTACCACGGAATTTGACGCCGATTGACGTCATAACCCGCCCCGCGTTGCCAAAATCCCGTAATTTGGCAGCAGGGGGATACGCTTTCCATGCATGCGTGGAAAGGTTCTACACAAGTGTAAAATCCTTCCACGTATGCGTGGAAAGCGACCTGCGCACAAGCGATCTGCGCAGGTCCCGTTTTTTCCGGAGCCGCGTGTTGACAGGTTTGGTCTTGACAGCTTCAAGAAAGGATTAGGCAAGTTCATGGAGGACAAGGGTATCAATGGCTACAATTATGGATACCTAAGGACAACCTCTGGGTTGGAGAGATAGGCAGGAGGGTATCTCTCCATGCCATTTCCAGGGAATGAATCCTAAGCAGGTGAAGAAGGCATCTCCTTGGGAATAAATACCCTGAAGCCAATGGTGAGCCACTGTGTGAGACAGAAGGCTGGACTGGACCATGGGCTCCTGTGGCCTCTTCCAGCAAGGCCCTTCTTATGTTCATATGTTCTTAATATTAACATGACAGGTTTGTAATGTTAATATGATTCAGAGGAATACCCTCCAAAGTCTGAATGAAAATCAGAGCTCTGCATGTCTCTTTTATACCATTTTCTCTGGAATACAGCCAGGTTGGATCATTGTTTAATTGCGATTTACAGAAGTAGAAACAAAGTAATTAGTTAATTGAGGAGGCTTCTACAGCACAGGTAATGTACAGGTAACTCAATTAAAATACTTTCATATTATAAGTATTTCCACTGTTTATCAAAGATGAACTTTACCAAGTTCGTGACCAGTTCATAATCTAATTAGCTTTACCTGTGACTTCATCTAATTCATTTTATAACCACTCTGGATACTTCCTAGACCAGTGATGGCGAACCTTTTAGAGACCGAGTGCCCAAACTGCAACCCAAAACCCACTTATTTACTGCAAGTGCCAACGCAGCAACAGGGGAGGAAGGAAGCGCTCCCATTGGGCTGCTGGGCAGAGGGGCGGGGCGAACTCTGTGCTCTTGGAGGGAGGAAGCGCTCCCATTGAGCTGTTGGTCAGAGGGGAGGAGTGAACTGTGTGCTAGGGCAACCGCATGGGTGCCCACAGAGAGGGCTCCGAGTGCTACCTCTGGCACACATGCCATAGGTTCGCCATCACTTTCCTTTAGACTATAGTATATTTAATATAACCAATAATACCATCGTAATACAAAGATAAATTATGAAACATAGTGACAATCAGTTGCTTTTAGTTGGCTAGACATCTTAAATTGTCATCTCTTCCTCACGGCTATTCAGGCACTTAGATTAAATGGCAGTTTCTTCTATAGTGGTGACATCACTTCTTAACTTTTACAACTTTTAATTATTATGAACCCTTGACCTCTTCACTTTCATACAGCCTGCTTTCTGCTCCAAGGTCAACATCCACCTTCTTGGGTTGCCTCTGCTCTCTCTTTACGAGTACTTCGGAGGCCATTGGTAAGGTTATCGGAGAATCTTCTTCTTTCGAGTCCCGATCAAACCCCTGGACTGCCAAAACGAAGCCACTTTCTTGGCTTTCTTGTTGGCCAAAGTCAAGTCCTCATCAGGGTATGCTTCTGGCAGCCATCGGCAAACCAGTAAATGAGCCAAGGATTGTGTCTCTTTCCACATTCACACAGTGTATTGCTGTCCGCCAGCAGCCCCCACTTGAGCCTGTTGGTCTTGCATTGAGGGACTCCAACCCTCAGCCTGTTCAGGGTCCTCCAAGTGACGTAGGGGAGGTTGAGTTCCTCAGCCATCTCCTCCTTGAATGCCGTTCCTTGTCCAGTGAGCTCCCTCCTCTGCCTTCCAATTTGGTTTTGCTCTTGCCTATCCTCAAGAAGGTTGGTTCTTGCCATAAATCTCTTCCTGGATCCGAGCCCTGGTGGACTTGAGGATCATCTCCATTCAGAGGATGTCGAGGGTCATTAAGCAAACCAAGACAGAAAAATGTTGTGGCACCTTAAAGACTAACTCCAGTATTTTAACGTGAGCTTTCGTGAATCAAGTCCACTTTGTCAGACATAAGAGTGAGACTTCATGGGATCAATTTATACACATCAGGTATAGAGATAACACAATGGCTGGTTGGTCTAACACAGGAGATCTCAACCTTTTAAAGCCAGGGGCTGGGTCATGCCCCCTCAGACAGCTTCGGGGGCTGGACGGCCATTTTGCACTTCCTCCACCACATGGCACTTCCTGGTGTGGTGGAGGCAGTGGGTGGGCCACATGAAATGGTGCTGTGGGCCGCATCCAGCCTGCGGGCCATCTGGTCTAACAGATAAGTTTGCAAATCCTTGCGGCTATTTACACCAGGCAATAACAGAAGATCAGTGTGGCTATTTACAACAGTAATAACAGAACCATTGGTAAGATGTACTCCTAGTTGGATATAGTTACTTACTTAATTAAATGTATAGTCTATCATGTCTCTGGCCAAGAAAAGTGTGTCTCTTGTGTGTGCCCAGTCGCCAAACTACTACCTCATCAAGTAGGTCACTATTCTGGCCATTTTACAGACAGATGAAATAAGGCAGAGATAAATTTTCCATACCCCACCTCCCCTCTACTTTTACAGGGAAGTACGTAATAACCGATGCTCAAATCCAAGTTCCACGGCATCCTTATTTGTTCATTCATTTATTTAGTGGGATTTTAATCTTGCTCGCCAGTCAAATTTCCTGTAAGGGTTTGCCATCAGTTTTATCTGTTCTTGTGCCAGCTAAATGCTAGCGGAGGATGGCTGGGATTGTCGGAGGTTTATTGTTTTATTTATTTATTTATTTATTTATAGTCACATTTGTATATGCCGCCCACTCAGGCAGAACCCGACTCAGGGCGGCATTACAACAATTCTAAAAACACTTAAAAGACACTATAAAAAACCCACATCCCACCCCATTTAAAAACCCATATCCCGCCCACCCATCCCACCCACCACATAAAGAAGAAGAGAGAGTTCTTAATCCTTACACTAGCCAGCAGGCGGGAGCCGTAGTCCCATTCGGGCCCCACACCTGCCCTGCCAGCCAGGTCTTCAATCCTTTCCTGAAGGGCAGCAATTCTCTTTGAAGTCTTAGATCTGTTGGCAGGAGGTTCCAGAGAGTTGGTGCGGACACGGAGAAGGCCCTCCTTCGGGTGCTAGACAGATGTGCACCCCTAACTGATGGCACCATTAGAGAGCCCCTCCGGTCCGCTCTAGTTGGACGGGCAGACACTCTTGGGACGATGCGGTCTCTAAGGTATCCTGGCCCACTGCCATATAGGGCTTTAAAGGTCAAAACCAGCACCTTGAATTGCACCCGGAGACAAACTGGTAACCAGTGCAGCTCCCGAAGTAGCGGGGAGGCATGGGCATATCGCCCACACCCCATCACCACCCGGGCCGCCGCATTCTGGACCAGCTGCAGCCTCAGAATGGTCGTCAAGGGCAGCCCCATGTAGAGCGCATTACAATAATCTAGTCGGGAAGTAACCAGAGCATGGGTGACCATAAGCAAGGAGCCCCGGTCCAGGAGCGTGCGCAATTGGTGAATCACCCGAAGTTGGGCAAAAGCCCTCCTGGCCACAGCCGCTACTTGTTCTTCTAGCCGCAGCCGCGAGTCCAGAAGGACCCCCAAATTGCGCACAGGGTCTGTCTGGGGCAAAACAGCCCCATCCAGTACCAAAGGTGGTAACTCCCTGGGTAACGCGGGGGCCCCTATCCACAGCCACTCTGTCTTGCTGGGATTCAGCCGAAGCCCATTAGCCCCCATCCAGACCCCAATGGCCTCCAGGCATCCGGATAGGATTTCAATAGCATCACCAGGGTCCCCACGGGCCGAGATGTATAGCTGAGTATCATCCGCGTACTGATGGTACCGCACCCCGTGGGAACGAATGATCTCACCCAGTGGCTTCATGTAGATGTTAAATAGGAGAGGAGAGAGCACTGAGCCCTGAGGAACCCCATACTTGAGGATCCTAGGGCTGGACCTCTCACTCTCTAACCACACCGACTGGGTACGGCCCTCCAGAAAAGAGGAAAACCAGGACAACACAGTGCCCTGGATCCCCAGTCGACGGTATCGAAGGCCGCTGAGAGATCGAGAAGAGCAAGGACGGATGGATAACCCCCGCCCCGCCCCGCCAGAGATCATCCATCAGTGCGACCAATGCCGTCTCCGTTCCATACCCGGGCCTGAATCCTGATTGAAAGGGGTCTAGATAATCCGCTTCCTCCAGGACACTCTGCAGCTGGCGTGCCACCGCCTTCTCCAAAACCTTACCCAGAAAGGGCAGGTTGGAAACCGGCCTGTAGTTGTTAAGGACCGCTGGGTCGAGGGATATTTTCTTCAGGAGGGGGCGCACCAAAGCATGTTTTAGCTGTGCAGGAAATACCCCCTCCCGCAGTGATGCATTTATTATCCCCCCAACCCAGCCACCTGTTACCTCCTTGGAGGCTTTCACCAACCAAGTGGGACAGGGGTCCAAAGGACATGTAGTGGCACGGACAGCTGCAAGGAGCCTGTCCACTTCATCAGGGACAACAGGATCAAACTGATCCCAGATCTTACAGCAAGACTGTGCACCGGCACCCCCCCGACCCTCCCCATCCACGCCGGGACTCAGTCCTGAACGAATCCGATCGATTTTCTCCACCAGATGGTCAGCAAAGTCCTCAGCCGAACCCTGCCGACCGGGCACCGATCTCCCCCTACCGAGGAGGGACCTGGTTACCCGGAACAGAGCGGCTGGGCGATTATCAGCGGAGGCAATAAGGGTGGTGAAGTATTGCCGCCTCACCACCCCCATCGCCACTAGGTAGGCCCTAATAGCAGCTCTAGCTGGTGTCCAATCGGAGTCATCCTGGGTCTTCACCCAGCTGCGCTCTAGGCGTCTCTTTGCCCGTTTGAGTTCCCGCAGTTCATCCGTGAACCACGGGGATGACCTAACCCCACGGGCGTGGAGAGGCCGCAGTGGCGCGATTTCATCCAAGGCTGCTGTTGCCGTCCTGTTCCACAGGTCGACAAGTGCCTCGGGTGAATCGTGGAGCCGATCCAGAGGAACATCCCCCAGTTCCCTCTGGAATCCATCTGGATCCATTAGTCGCCGAGGGCGGGCCATTTTAATAGGCCCTGCCTCCCTACGGTGAAGCGATGCACCCAGGAAGTCAAGAGTCACCAGATAGTGATCTGACCATGGCACAGGTGAGATGACTAAATCCTGTAGTCTCAGATCACTCTGCCACTGCTCCGACAAGAAAACTAAGTCTGGCATGTGACCACTGCCCCTGGTCGGACCCCGCACTACCTGAGTCAGGCCCATGGCTGCCATGGAGGCCATGAACTCCCTTGCCACCTCAGAAGCCATCCCCAGCGATGGCAAGTTGAAGTCCCCCAGAACCATAAGCCTCGGGAACTCCAACGCCAGCATCGAGACGGCTTCGAGGAGCTCAGGCAGGGCATCCCTTACCCTGCAAGGGGGCAGGTACAGGAGTAAGACCCCCAACTGACCCTTGGGGCCCAGCCGTAGAAGCAGGGCCTCACAACCAGACACTTGTGGAGCAGTGGCCCTAGCAACTCCCAAAGACTCCCTGGCAACAATGGCGACACCACCGCCCCTCCCCTCACCTCTAGGCTGGTGCCAGATACCGAACCCAGCTGGACACATGTCCGAAAGAGGTACTCCATCTTCAGGAGTCAGCCAGTGTTATGTATGTATGTATGATTGCATGTTCATTGTACTGTGAAGGCAAGAATGTAACCACTCCAATACAAGGTATCTCAGCTGTAAAGGAACGCGAGCAGGCAGCCCATAGAGGGCAGCTGCGAGCGTTCAGTCTCACATGGTTCACATTGCTCAATCACAGACAGCCGCGGGAGAACCTTCCCCGCATTCAGCAGCAGAAGAAAGATCTGCATTCAGCAGCAGGAAAAGAGGCGTGCCTGGGCGAGGCCACGCCGGTAGCAGCCAATGAGCTACCGTGCTACAAGATTCAAATGTATAGGGCTACTGTATATATTGAGATGTATCACCGCCATTACCTCATGCTCCAACGGATCATCATGCAATAAACCTGTGTTAAGCCAACCCTTCGGCTGTTCTGTTGTCTTTGGTCCCATACACTAAATTGGCGACGAAGGTGGGATATGGCTGCCCACGGGACCAAGACATGCGCCGGCTACGAGATCAGGACGCCGGGAGACTTGGAGCTGTTTGAGATAGACTTCAATGGAGCGCTAGTGGAGCTCGAAGTCTCAGATGAGGCCAAGAAGAGGGCCATCTTCGTCCGCATGCTCGGACACGAGACCAAGAGGACCTTGGTGGACCTGATCGCGCCGAGGAGGGTGAGCGACTTCAAGGCCACAGAGCTCCTGGCGGCGCTGCGCACCCACCTCCGGCCCGCGATAGCCATGTTCCCCGCTCGGAGCGCGTTCTGGAGGCGAGTCCAGGCGCCCGGGGAATCAGTCGCGGAGTTCGCCGCGGCCCTGCGGCTGGCCGCCGGCCCATGCAAGTGGGAGACCCCAGAAGTCACCCTCCGGGACTGCCTGCTCTGCGGTCTGATGAAAAAAGAGCCGCCTCCCACGTGGCAACAAGTCCTCGACACGGCACAGGCCGCGGAGGCCACAACTGCCGGGGTGCAAGAGCTTCAGGACTGGCGCCCGAAACCCGCCAAGGCAGAGAGCTCGGTGCGCACGGCCCGGCGAGTTTCGAACTCGTCCACGGAGAGCGGCGACGACGAGGACGTCCGGCGGGTCCACAGAGAGGGCCGGCGCTGCAACGGCTGCAGCGCCGCCCACGCCCGCGCCAAATGTCCATTCCGCAAGGCCGAGTGCCACAACTGCGGCCGGCGCGGGCACATCGCCAAGGTCTGCCGGAAACGGCGCGAGGCCAAGAGGAGTTCCCCAGACCGCTCGGCGAGGCAGGACCGCACCACGAGGCCAAAGGACGGCACCCGGACCACGAGGACCCGGGACGGAGTAGGGCGCATCTCCGACGACAGCGAGGACGACGCCCCGGTTTGCAGCGTTTCCACGGAGCACCCCCGTTACTTCGTTGAGGTAGTAATCCAAGGGGCCCCGGTTAGGATGGAGGTGGACTCGGGTTCCTCATACTCTATCATTTCCCAGGGAGAGTTCATGAAAATCGCCCCCCGCGTGCGGCCCAAGCTCAAAGCGTTGAGGGCCACACTGAAGGACGTGCAAGGGAACCGCATCCCAGTGTTGGGGGTTGGGAAGTTCCAGGTCCAGTTTAAAAAGCACACCGCAACGCTTCCCCTAGTCGTCCTCAAGGGAGGTAAATGCAGCCTCCTCGGGACTCAATGGTTCCAGCCCCTGGGGTTGTTCATTGGGGGGTTGCACACCGTGGGAGTATACGCCGCCGGGACTGATCCAATACAGAGCGTGTGCGACGCGCACCCCGAGGTTTTCAAAAAGGGGCTCGGAAAATTCAAGGGCCCCCCAGTGACTTTCGACCTGGACCCTGGAGTACGTCCAATCAGACTTAAACCGCGCAGAGTGCCCTTCGCACTAAAGGACAAAATAGAGGCGGAGTTGGACAAATTGGTGGGCCAGGGGATTCTTGTTCCTGTTGATTCTGCGGAGTGGGAAACCCCAATTGTAACAGCGCTCAAGGCCAACGGGGAGGTCCGCATATGCGCTGATTACAAGTGCACCATCAATAAGGCAATCCGCCCTAATGCGTATCCGGTGCCGGTAGTCAGCCACTTGTTGGCCAGGTTGCACGGGGGGAGGTGTTTTGCTAAACTCGACCTGGCCCAAGCCTACCAGCAACTCCCGGTCACCCCCGCCGCAGCTGCTGCGCAGACCATAGTCACCCACAAAGGGGCGTTCCAGGTATCGCGCCTCCAATTCGGCGTGAATTCGGCGCCCGGGATTTTCCAGTCACTCGTGGAACGCCTCCTGAAGGGGCTAGAGGGGGTGTTACCCTACTTCGATGACATATTGATTACAGGGGGGAGCCGGGCCGAATTGGCAGAAAGGTTGGGAAAGGTCCTGGAAAAATTCGAAAAGGCGGGGTTGCGGTTGCGAAAGGACAAATGCGTCTTCTTCGCAACCGAGGTCGAGTTCCTAGGGTTCCGCATTACTCCCGAGGGAATAAGGCCCTCCCAATCCAAGGTGGCCGCCATCAAAAAGGCCCCTCGCCCCACCTCCAAGCCCGAGCTGCAGTCGTTCCTTGGGCTGCTCAACTTCTACCACTCCTTCCTTCCTCGGAAGGCAGCCGTGGCGGAACCGCTACACAAATTGTTAAAAAAGGACGAGGCATGGAAGTGGGGCGACCACCATGAGAAGGCTTTCAATGACCTAAAGCGACTCCTGGCATCAGATGCTGTACTGACCCACTTCAATCCCAAACGCCCAGTGGTCCTGATATGCGATGCATCCCCGGTGGGGGTGGAGGCGGTGTTATGCCATGTGCTGGAGGACGGGAGGGAGGCCCCGATAGCGTTCTACTCTAGGTCCTTGTCCCAAGCGGAGAGAAACTACGCCCAGACAGACAGGGAAGCATTAGCGATAATTGCGGGGACAAAGAAATTTCATGATTTTGTGTATGGCCGCCCCTTCACCATAGTGACTGACCATAAGCCCTTGCTAGGCATTTTCACCGCAGATAAGCCCACACCCCAAATCCTGTCCCCGAGAATGCTCAGGTGGGCCATTTTTCTCAACGCGTATCAGCACGCGTTGGTATACCGGCCCGGGAAGGAGATCAGCCATGCGGATGCCCTGTCGAGGTCCCCCATTCCCCGGGATTGCTGCCACGTGGGCGAGGAAGAGAGAGACCACCAGGTTCTAATGATAGAGGTCCTAGACTCCCCTCCAGTAGTACCGGCCGACATCGCCAAAGCGACCGGCAAGGACAAAACGCTAGCTACAGTTTGCTCCTGGGTACAGAAAGGGTGGCCCGTGTCTTCCCCAGCAGCGGAATTCGACACATTCTTCAAAAAGAAACTAGAGTTGTCCCTAGAGAGGGGTTGCCTTTTGTGGGGACAGCGGGTAGTGATCCCCACGTCGCTCCGGCCGAGGGTGCTTAAACTGCTGCACGTCAGCCACCCGGGGATCGTCCGCTCTAAGGCACTAGCCCGTAGTTACTTTTGGTGGCCCCAGCTAGACGCCGACATCGAACACATGGTCGGCACTTGCGAAGCGTGCCAAAGCTCCAGGCCAGAAGAGGCTCGCTTGCCACATAGGGAGTGGGACGCAGCAAGGGGGCCCTGGTCCCGGGTACACGTAGACTTTGCTGGCCCGTTCAGGGGAACGCTTTTCCTCCTTGTGGTGGACGCGTTCTCCAAGTGGTTGGAGGTCATTCCAGTCTCGAGCACCTCCTCGGCCACTACAATTAAACAGTTACGGAGGGTCTTTTCCACGTTCGGTTTACCCGACACCCTCGTCAGCGATAACGCTAGCTGTTTCACGTCCGCCGAGTTCGGGGCATTCATGGATCGCAACGCCATTCGGCACGTCACCTCCGCCCCCTTTCACCCGGCCACCAACGGCCAAGTAGAGCGCCTCGTGCGCACCACAAAAGACGCGCTGCGGCGCATGGGCCCCGGAGACCTCGACCTGAAATTGTGCCAATTCCTGCTAAGGTACAGGGTCACCCCATTGGCGTCAGGGTACTCCCCCGCGGAGCTGTTAATGCGCAGGAAGCTGGCCACGGTAATCTCCAAGCTAGACCCCACGAGAGTAGAGGACACGGGGCGGAACATAGGGGTGGAACCCACAAAGAGTTTCAGCGTAGGCGCCCCGGTGCATTGCAGGAACTACGCCGACGCGGGGCCAGCCTGGGTGCCGGGCACCGTAATAGAACAAACCGGCCCCGTCTCATACCGCGTGGAGACCAGTACAGGCCTCCTGTGGAGGCGACACGTGGACCAACTCAGGCGCAGGGTCCCCGGAGATCAGGACGAGGACGGAAAAAGCCACGAATCAGCGTTAGGGTACTCCCCCACCCGTTTAGCCCAAGGGGGAGGGAAAGGGGGACATGGGTCCCCACCAAGGGGGGAGGAAAGGGAATCGATCCTCAGAGATCTTTTGCGGGACTTCGCGGCAGAAAGGAAGAGCCCCGACCTCACACATACCCCTCGGAAGTTTCCCCGAAACACAGATGCCTCTAGAAGTTTAGACGTTGATTTACAGTACCAGGGGGAGTTAGCGGAGTGGTCCCCCACCCGTCCTAGCGAAAAGAGGGGTTTCAGTTCAGCCCCTGGTACTTCCAGTCCCAGTAGCCCCTGTGAGTTAGAATGCAACATAGCGCCGATTTCCCGGAGACCGACACCCCCAAGACAGGAGGCAACAGCGAGTCCGCCCACCACAGTCTCACGGTCCCCCGAGCGGGGAACAGAAGGTAGCAGAACCACAAGGGTGACCTCATCGGTTCCGCGGTTCACAATAGGAGGGTCCCCCGGGTCCGAGAGCAACAGGCAGGGGTTTACCTCCCAACTGTTCATTCCATTCCCATCCCCGGGGACAAGGCAGGCACGGACCCCCCACAGAGCCACTAACGAATCCCCGTTTCCCGTTGCAGGACAAGTACCCGCGGAGTCAGAGATCACAGGCTCTCCAGCACTAGGTCAGGCGCAAGCACGCCCCAAGCGCACGTGCGGCAAGCCACAATGGTTGCGGGACTTCGTCCCGTCCTAGGGGGGAGGGATGTTATGTATGTATGTATGATTGCATGTTCATTGTACTGTAAAGGCAAGAATGTAACCACTCCAATACAAGGTATCTCAGCTGTAAAGGAACGCGAGCAGGCAGCCCATAGAGGGCAGCTGCGAGCGTTCAGTCTCACATGGTTCACATTGCTCAATCACGGACAGCCGCGGGAAAACCTTCCCCGCATTCAGCAGCAGAAGAAAGATCTGCATTCAGCAGCAGGAAAAGAGGCGTGCCTGGGCGAGGCCACGCCGGTAGCAGCCAATGAGCTACCGTGCTACAAGATTCAAATGTATAGGGCTACTGTATATATTGAGATGTATCACCGCCATTACCTCATGCTCCAACGGATCATCATGCAATAAACCTGTATTAAGCCAACCCTTCGGCTGTTCTGTTGTCTTTGGTCCCATACACTAAAGCCAGGTTTTGGTGATGCATGCCAGGTCGGCCCGCCCCTCCTGGATAGAATCTTGAATCAGGGGGGCCTTATTACAGACCGATCTGGCATTCACCAGCAGCAGCCTAAGGGCGGGGTCACTCTGGATCTGCTGCTCAGGGCCCAGAGATGTACCTGCAGGGCTGGACTGAGGGACCGCATTTAAACATCGGACCCGCATTCCCCGAGTGTGGCCCGCCCCACGGTACCCGCCATACCGCCCCATGCCCGTCACAACACCTATATGGGTCCCCGGAACCTCCCCAGATGGAATGCTGCCCCTCCTTCCTGGCTGGCAGGACCAACTCTCTCTCTTCCCACCCCATCCGCAATCCCCCCCTGGTTCCAGCAACAAGCATGGGCTCCCGAAACGCACAGGGAGCGCTGGCGAGTCCTGTCGTTGACATCTCCTTTTTCTTCCCCCCAGGCAGGGGGGGCGGCGGTAGGGGGCTAGGAGGGACGTCCATGTATGAACATGGCGACTACGGCGGCGTCTTCGACTCCCCAAGGCCACGGGGAGCCATCCTAGACTCCCCGCCCGGGGAGTTGCACGGCAGCGACGGCGGCGTCCTCGGCTCCCTCGGCCCGGGAGCCCCTCCAACCTCCCCGCCCGGTGGCAGGGGGCGGGGAGGGACAGCTTCGCGTGGTGACTGCGGCGTCCTTGGCTCCCTTGGCCCGGGAGCCCTTTTAACCTCCCCGCCCGGTGGCAGGGGGCGGGGAGTGACGGCCCCGCGCGGCAGCTGTGGCGGCATCGGCGTCTTCGGCTCCCTCGACCCGGGAGCCCCTCCAACCTCCCTGCCCGGTGGCAGGGGGCGGGGAGGGACGGCTTCGCGCGGCGACTGCGGCGTCCTTGGCTCCCTTGGCCCGGGAGCCCTTTTAACCTCCCTGCCCGGTGGCAGGGGGCGGGGAGTGACGGCCCCGCGCGGCAGCTGTGGCGGCGTCGGCGTCTTCGGCTCCCTCGACCTGGGAGCCCCTCCAACCTCCCCGCCCGGTGGCAGGGGGCGGGGAGGGACGGCCTCGCGCGGCGACTGCGGCATCCTCGGCTCCCTTGGCCCGGGAGCCCCTCCAACCTCCCCGCCCGGTGGCAGGGGGCGGGGAGGGACGGCTTCGCGTGGCAACTGCAGCGTCCTTGGCTCCCTTGGCCCGGGAGCCCTTTTAACCTCCCCGCCCGGTGGCAGGGGGCGGGGAGTGACAGCCTCGCGCGGCAGCTGTGACGGCGTCGGCGTCCTCGGCTCCCTCGACCCGGGAGCCCCTCCAACCTCCCCGCCCGGTGGCAGGGGGCGGGGAGGGACGGCTTCGCGTGGCAACTGCGGCGTCCTTGGCTCCCTTGGCCCGGGAGCCCTTTTAACCTCCCCGCCCGGTGGCAGGGGGCGGGGAGGGACGGCTTCGCGCGGCGACTGCGGTGTTTTGTGTTGGTTCCCTTTCCAGTGTTTGTTGTGTTGACATCTTGCTTCCCATCTCAACTGCAGCTCAATTCCCAAATGCAGTGGACTCGATCCATGAAAGCGCACAGTAAAAAATATAGCAGTTAGTCTTTAAAGTGCTGCAGTGTTCTTATTTTGTTTTTATTATCTGATATGGCTAAACCACAACAATTTAAAAAAAAATATTCTCCTCCTCCTCCGGTGTCTAGGCCAGACGTGAAACTGCCAAAACGAAGGCACCTTTGGGTGAGTTCATTCTCCAGTTCCGTTTGCCTGACCAAGTGTGAGAAAGATTAGCCGGCAACACCAAAGTTGTCGTTACCAGGGTACGCCCGATTGTGGTTTAGGGATGCCAGCTGTACTGAGGAGAAGTACACAAGCTGCAAAAGTGAAGAGATTTCCGTCGAAATTTTTGAAAAGGTAGCTGTGTTCGTCTCTGTTTCAAGCATATCTGAGTGTAGAAAAAACAAAAAGACCAAAAAACGTTGTGGCACTTTAAGGACTATTGTGGATCGAGTCCACTTCGTCAGACAGAAGAGTGAGGCTTCATGGCATCAATGTGTACTCATCAGGTACAATAGCTGTCAAGTATCCCGTATTGGCCGGGAAAACCCCTTATTTTACCCTCTTTCCTGCCGTCATCCCTTATTAATTAGACTGCAATGCCCTATTGCCGCCATTGGAGGGCAGCACAGGATAAGCATAGCTGTCAAGTATCCCATATTGGCCAGGGAAACCCCTTATTTCCAAATCCAAAACTTGACAGGTATGTCAGGTACAGGTGTACAGAACGTTTAGCATAATAGATATCATCAATGTGGGTTTGTTTGGTTTTTTTTACAACTGGTAACACCTGTTATTCGGATTAATTGTGGAGCTTCACCCTGTTGAATTGCAAATGGTTAGCAGATGTATGTAAGACAGATATTGTGGCATTACACATTTGCTAATGAGTTGACCCTTCAGGATTAGCATCTATTGTGTGAGTTGCCCAGGCCAAATACCAAGTTCATCCTTTGTTCTAAGACAGAGGTTCCCAGCCTAAGATCTGCGGGCAGCATCTCACCCGCGGCGCCATTTCATGTGTCCCCCCCACCCCTCCAAGGGCATTTGAGAAACAAAATGGCCACCCCTTTGAAGCTGTTGGGATGAAATGGCCACCCCCATCGCAGGCAGGGCAAAAATGGCCGTACTTTCATGTCCTGTGCACGGTGTCCAGGAAGATTGAAATGGTTCGAGACAGGTTTCTGTGTATTGCCATTCCCGATCTCTGGTTTATGTGCACTAATGCTTCTTGCGTAGAGGGCAGAAGGGCATTTTGGGGAAAAGACGGCATGAATCACACTGGCGGAGGAACAAGATTTCTGTGTTACTTAGAGGCATGAGTTCTTTCCCTGGCCAACACGGGTACTAAAGTCAGACATAATGTAAAATATGGTGGTAATTGTTACTCCTTAGTCACCTTCTCCACCCTCCGCCTTACCACGTTCATCACCTGGCAAGCAGAATATCCCAGTTGGAACAAATGTGGACCTGTCCTATAGATTCAGATCCTAATTGGATATCTTGTTTCGATGAAAAATAATATTGATATACACTCCATGATGGTGTCTAGTCATGCCTGCCACATGTCCACAGAAATGTCTGCAAACGCAGGCAGCGCTGGCCTTTCGGCTATAAACAGAGATGGTCACTGAACCCTAGAGTCGGATACAACTGGCTTCCGAGCAAGGGTGACCTGGCTTTACCTTTACCTTGGCAAATTAATAGCAATAATTTCATGTCAGAAATTATTCTGGGTTGAAAGGATTTTTGAGGGAGAAACTCCGCTCAGGGAACGCCCAAAAGAGGCTCCTTTCATGTCCCCAAGAGCTGGGACAGAGACGGGCGCTCAATCTGTCACGCAGTACCCGGCTCTCGAACTGCCGACTTGCCAGCCTTCCAGCTAACAAGGTGTGCTTCTTAACCACCGAGCTGCCGCAGCCCCTATGGGGACACATTTAGAGCAGGTTTCAATATTTAGTCAACTTAATAGGTCCGTTTAATCTCTTAAACTCTGTTTAACCTGATAGTTTAATCTTTCAAAAGTTTATTTTCACCAATTGCATCTCCCAACTGAAACGTCGCCAGACGATCTAGTTACTCAGGATATTAAAGAAACATTATTTTGGATGCAAATGCATATAAAAACCACGGCCGGCATTCCGTGCATTAGAAGAAGTGCTCTCCGTTCTGCAAGGCAAAATGCTTTGTCCGTTTTTTTGTTAAAACCTAAAATACGCTATTTCCCTCCATTCGAATTCTATGCGCTTACATAGGTATAAGCTTGGGGTTCCCAACATGGGGCACACACACCCCCAGTGGGGCAATTTGATTTTTAATGGGGGCAATTGGAAGTTTGTTTAGACAAGGGGAATGGCCTGTTAGGCTTCCTCCACCTGAACAGGAGCTCACTTTTTGAATAATAAGATATGTCAATGTCACAGGGAAAGGGCGCGCACAGGATTTTAGAGATGCTTAGGTGAGGCATGGCCAAAAAAAGGTTGTGAACCACTGACTACCAAATTTATTGCTTCTTACTTCTTAGCAGTAGGACACCACTACCTAGATATCTATGACTAGGTCTGTGATGGCCAACCTTGGCGCTCCAGCTGTTCTTGGACTTCAATTCCCAGAAGCCCAAGTCAGCATTCCTGCTGATCAGGGCTTCTGGGAATTGAAGTTCAAGAGCAGCTGTAGTGCCAAGGTTCGCCATCACTGGACTAGGTGATTGGGTAAAGGTAAAGGTCGCCCTTGCTCGAAAGCCGGCCGTATCCAACTCTAGGGTTCAGTGCTCATTTCTGTTTACAGCCAAAGAGCCAGTGCTGTCTGCGTTTGCTCACGTAGCAGGCATAACTAGACATTGTAGTGCATGGAATGCTTTAACCTTTCCTGCCGAAGTGGCCCCTATTTATCTACTTGCAATTTCTTGTTTTCAAACTGCTAGGTTGGCAGGAGCTGGGACAGCACTCGGGTCTCGAACTGCTGACCTTCCGGTCATCAAGTTCAGTGTCTTAGCCACTAAGCCACTGCAGACCCTATGACTATCATTCATTTAGGTAAAGGTAAAGGTTCCCCTTGCTCGAAAGCCAGTCGTATCCTACTCTAGGGTGCAGTGCTCATCTCTGTTTCAAAGCCAAAGAGCCAGCTGCTGCAGATGTTTTCGTGGTCATGTGGCAGGCATGACTAGACACTGAAGCGCACGGAGCGCTGTTACCTTCCCACCAAAGTGGTCCCTATTTATCTACTTGCAATTTCTTGCTTTTGAACTGCTAGGTTGGCAGGAGCTGGGACAAAGACGGGAGCTCATTTCGTCCTGCAGTACTCGGGAATTGAACCGCTGACCTTCTGCCTCCCAGTCAGCGTCTTAGGCACTTGAGCCACTGCAGTCGTGTACGTAATTGGATTCCTACAGCTATTGTTTGTTTATGTACCAGCGGAAAGAGAGGTCACGTGTGAGTTGCCGCCATATGTCAGCAAAAGGCACATTGAAGTTTTTACTTTGTGGTTATTTTATGTTTCCTGTTTCTCTGCCATGGTTTGCCTATACTTTCTCCATAGTAGGAAACCGTGGGCATATTTGTAGCCATTAGGAAATCCTGTGCAAAAAATATCTGTTTTGACAAGAGGACTGGGTTGTGTTTCAGCAGTATTCCAGGTGAATTATTCCAGGTGAATATATTTTTTAAAAGCCCGGGGGGGGGGGGGATACTGTTGAAATTAAAAGAATTAAATATCTTTTTTTTTAATGGTACACGTGTTATTCTGTATTCCAAGCATATCAGAGAGTAAACTAAACAAAAACGTAGTACTTTGAAGATTCACTGTTGTACAGTGGAACTTCAGTTAATATTATTAACGTGGTCTACGGCACGTTTCTTGCAGCGAAAATTACTTTAACCAAATTTCCCATAGGAATGCATTGAAAACCAAAATACCCCGACTTACGAACACCTCAAGTCACGTAAAATTCGAATTGGATAATGGTTTTGTGCTAAAACCAAATGTCCCGATTTACGTAATGCAGGTTCCTATGGGTTTGCTTCAATTTACATTAAAATTCATTTTTCCTATGGGTTTGCTTTGATTTATGTAAAAATCCATTTTCCTATGGGTTTGCTTCGATTTACGTAAAATATTCTTTTTCCCTATGGGTTTGCTTCAAGTTACGTAAAAATCATTTTTTCCTATGGGTTTGCTTTGATTTATGTAAAAAATTCACTTTCCTATGACTTTGCTTCGATTTACATAAAAAAATCTTTTTCCCTATGAGTTTGCTTCAATTTATGTAAAAATTCATTTTCCTATGGGTTTGCTTCGATTTATGTAAAAATTCATTTTGCTATGGGTTTGCTTTGATTTATGTAAAAATTCATTTTGCTATGGGTTTGCTTCGAGTTACATAAAAAATGTATTACGTGATTCTGTGTGTGACAGAATGCTGGACTGGATGGGCTGTGGCCTGTTCCAGCAAGGCTGTTCTTATGTAAAAACCTATGGAATGGACTTTCTACTTAAATTGGGGTTTAACTGTACATTAACCTGGGGAAAAAATTCCCTAAACTGAGCCACTATTTTCTATGGATTTCTTTTTGTTATGCAATTTTTATGTTAGCCAAGGTTCCACTGTATTTTAATATGAAGTCCACTTCATCAGACATACGCGAATCTGAGATTCAACAAAAACAGTCGATTTAGTAGGAGATTGGAAATCAAAGCTAGACAGGAGACTAGAGTTTTCTTCATATTCTTCTCTTCTCCAAAGAGGACACAAAACAAAAGAGGACACAAAACCATTGTGGTACTTTAAATACTCACTGCTGTATATAAATGTGAGCTTTCGTGGATCAAATCCACTTCATCAGACATACGAGTGAGATTTCGTGGCATCAATGTATGCACATCAGGTACAGAGGTGCAGAATGGTTGGTGCGAACACTCAAGAAACACTAAACAAAATTTGGGGAAAGGCATTGGAAATCAAAATTACTGACCAAGCTTGGAAACGTAAATGGACAACTAGGATAATGGGAAACATGTCTGTTAGACTTAAGGAACATGACTATAAATTATTATGGAGATGGTAGTACTCAGGAATCGAACTTCAAACTTCCAATTGTCAAGTTCAGCGTCTTAACCACTTGAGACACTACAGTCCCTGTTATAATAGAACAGTTTTTTTTCCATTTCTGTCCTTGTTTGATCAAGACATCGGTTTTCTCAGCTCTATTCACTACTACTAGTAGTAGTAGTTCCTTCCCATGCTGTGCAGTGCCCATCTCTGCCACTACAACGTATCGGGCAAAAAGGCTACTTATTGCCTCTTCACCAATAAGCAACAGAGAGATACAGAATCCAGCTCATGTACTGGTCTGCCAATGACTGCCAGAAACATACACCGATGAGTTCTCTTGCTTAGTTCTCTCCGCATCCACTGCTAGTTCTCTCCTGATCTTAGGTGGGGCGATACCAACAAGAGGGTCTGTTTTCTCAACTGGTGTAGGTTTGAAGCGTCCTGTCATTCTACGCATGGCCTCATTCACAATTATATCAACTTGTTTTGTGTTCCTTGTGCTAACTTTAGCTTTGGTATCCAGGGATTTGCTGCTTAAAAGAGTCTGCAGCATGGATGGTTGAGTTCCCCATTTATAGTTTGTGGGTTTCCTGATGATATTGTTCCTTGTACTAACTTTAGCTTTGGTATCCAGGGATTTGTTGCGTAAAAGAGTATGCAGCATGGATGGTTGAGTTCCCCGTTTATAGTTTGTGAGTTTCCTGATGATATTGTTCCTTGTACTAACTTTAGCTTTGGTATCCAGGGATTTGCTGCTTAAAAGAGTACGCAGCATGGATGGTTGAGTTCCCCATTTATAGTTTGTGAGTTTCCTGATGATATTGTTCCTTGTACTAACTTTAACTTTGGTATCCAGGGATTTGCTGCTTAAAAGAGTATGCAGCATGGATGGTTGAGTTCCCCATTTATAGTTTGTGAGTTTCCTGATGATGTTGCTGCTGATTATGTTTAATGAGGAAGGATGATTTTTCTCTCCAGAGGCAAAGACCGGTGAAATTTGACCAACTAGTACAAGGGTTAGAATTCACTAGGGCCTCTTTAAAGGAATGATTGATTTAATCTCTCTTTCAAATGTTTCTCTTGCTAGAAATTAACTTTGTGATGTAGATGGATGTAGTTTGTTTTTAAATTGGAAGGGATTTAGCTATCAAAGTCGAAAGAATGTATTTTCTGCTCATTTTTGTCCACTTTGGCAAGATTACTTTGGAACAAAAAACTCTCAGCACAAAATAGAAAAAATATTATTTTTTTGAACTGCAACATCTGGAGCAGCCACTGGCTGGTCAAACTATGGGAAGTAATCTTAACCTATAAATCCAAGGGTTAACCGTTTGAACTGGCTATATGTTGCTATGCCTCGCCCTACTTGCCTGCACTCACCCTTCGTGCACACGGCCGATCTGGGTACGCAGGTCAACGAAGGATTGAAAAAACCAGCAGTGGGGCAACAGCCCCACAAACGCGAAGAAAGGGAAACAACTTCACTTCCCAACATTCCTTGCGCCGCGCCGCGCCAGAGCCAATCAGGCTGAGAGGCTCTCGCATGGGGCAGCGTTCGGAAACGTGCCGCAGCCAATCGAAAGAAAAGCATTTTTAAAAAACGCAGCACAAACATAAAACAGCAACCCATAACTACAAGCCCCAGCGTCCTGCGTGCCATGAGCGCGCAGAGCGCTGAGGAAAACGGCGCCCGAAAAATGAAAAAGAAAAACAACTCACAGCCAAGCACACACCAGCCGGCTTTCTTTCCCTCACCAACAGCGCCTGAAGCTCCCGACTGGAGTTTCCCCTTTAATATCTCCTGCTTTTCAACCTCTTCATAAATGATCTAGAGGTAGGAGTAAAAAGCAAGGTAGCCAAATTTGCTGACGACACTAAATTATACAGTGTAGTGAAAACTGTGAGAGATTGTGAAGAGCTCCAGAGGGATCTCTTGACACTGGGGGAGTGGGCAAAACAGTGGCAAATGAGCTTCAACATCAGTAAGTGCAGAGTGATGCATGTTGGGGCAAAAAACCCCAATTACATTTATAAACTGATGGGGTCTGAACTCTCTGCAACAAACCAGGAAAGGGACCTTGGTGTCCTGGTGGACAACTCAATGAAGGTGTCAACCCAGTGTGCCTCAGCAGTGAAAAAAGCAAACTCAATGCTAGGGATCATTAGGAAGGGTATAGAAAATAAGTCAGCAAGTGTCATTTTGCCTCTTTATAAATCTATGGTGAGGCCCCATCTGGAATACTGTGTACAGTTCTGGTCGCCATACCTCCAGAAGGATATTATGGAGCTGGAAAAAGTGCAGAGGAGGGCAACCAGAATGATTAGGGGACTGGAACACCTTCCTTACCATCTGAGGCTGCAACGGTTGGGCCTTTTCACTCTTGAACGACGGCGTCTAAGAGGTGACCTGATTGAAGTTTATAAAATCATGCACGGTGTGGACAAAGTGGATAAGGAAAAACTGTTTTCCCTATCGCACAACACTAGAACTAGGGGACACTCCATGAAACTTTTGGGTACTAGTTCTCAAACAAATGAAAGAAAGTACTTTTTCACCCAGAGGATCCCTGGTCTATGGAACTCCCTGCCAGAAGAAGTGGTGACAGCTGTCAGTCTTGACAGCTTCAAGAAAGGATTAGACAAGTTCATGGAGGACAAGGGTATCCATGGCTATAATTATGGATACCTAAGGACAACCTCCGGGTTGGAGAGATAGGCAGGATATCTCTCAATATCATTTCCAGGGAATCCTAAGCAGGTGAAGGCATCTCCTTGGGAATACCCTGAAGGAAATGGTGAGCCACTGTGTGAGACAGAATGCTGGACTGGATGGGCTGTGGCCTGTTCTAGCAAGGCTGTTCTTATGTTCTTATGTTATGTTCTTAATATCAGTGGGTGGGGGTTGCGATCCCCCTCTCCGCTGGCTACCCTAGGGTTGGGAGGTTTGCGGGGACAAAAGGGATATATTGCCCCAACCCTTCTGGACCCACAGGAACAGGCAGAGTGGATCGATCCCCCACCCCCCTCCTTAAAACAACTCCGTCTTTTCTTCTCTTTAAAAACGGAGTGGTTTTAAGGAGGGGTGGGGGTGGGGATTCGATCCAGTCTGCCTGATCTTTTGGTTCCAGAAGTGTGGGGGCAATATACCCCTTTTCTCCCCACAAACCTCCCAACCCTAGGGTAGCCAGCGGAGAGGGGGATCGCAACCCCCACCCACTGATATTAAAGGGGAAACCCGATCTACTTTCACGACTCCACACAAACAAAGCACCATAACACACTAAAGCCACCCTCCCCACCACCGAGCCCACCCTTCCTAACCCCAACGACCACGCCCCCCCTAGCCCACCCTTCCTAACCCCCAACGACCATGCCCCCCTCCCCACTACCTAACCCACCCTTCCTAACCCCCAACGACCATGCCCCTCTCCCCACCACCTAGCCCACCCTTCCTAACCCCCAATGACCACGTCCTTTCCCCACCACCAAATAAATAAATATTTTTTTAAAAAATAACTAAAAACAGTCAAACACATCCAAAAATACACAAAAACAAAAACACCAAAAACAATACGAAGTAAACAAAGACACAATCAAAAACAAAACAAACAGACAAAAAATACAAATTCCAACCCCCCCCGCCCACACACACACACACACACACACACACACACACAAAACAAAGAAAACAAGCAAACTTACCAAAACATGTGCTACCACCACCAGGACTGAAAAACAAATGAATAAAGAAAGAGACTACTTACCAGAAGAAGCTCCACCCATAGGCCAGGAGAGAAAAAAAAAGTCAAAATACAATAACCTCTACCAGCACCACCTGCTGGCCACAATAGTAAAAACAATTCAAAAACACACAACAGCATAACACAAATTCACAATTTTACACAAAAGGTCACACCAATAAAAACAAGTAAAAAAATTACACTAAAACATATGTCAATAAAATACAATAGAAACTTTAAAAAATCCTGTGCTGAGTTATAACTCAAATTTAAACTCAAAACATCTAAACACATTTTAAAAACATTGAATGTAAAAAACATTTATTTTTACATTATGAAAATTATGACCTACGGTACAACTAATTAAAAAAATTCAAAAAACTAAAACATTCACTTACATAAAACAATTTGAAAAAATTATATCATACTTTCTTCTTTTATTAATCCTAAAAAAAACCCAAAAAAGCAGATCCCAGTTAATAACAGCCAAGCCAAAAATGTTTTACATAAATAAACATTTAAAAATTTAAAATTACAGACTAAGCAATTTTTAAAAAACATTAACACAATTTAACCTTCCAACACAATTTAAAACTATTGCAAAAATAAAATTGGTTCATTTTTTATTAAAACACACGGGGAAAAAAGCCCGGCAACGCTGGGCAACCCTTGCTAGTATAATAAAGTAAGACTATCATCCTCAACAAGTTACTTTTTTGGATCAAAGGGATACAAGGGTGTTACATTTCAAAAGCCACGCAATGAACAGAAACATTATTTATTTTGATGTAATGAGTTTAGCCTTCTACGTAGTTAATTTTAAAAGTTACTGGAAGGGGAGATTTAGAGTCCCTTACTGTGGAGGCTTAGAGGTTAAGATGCTGAACTTGACAACTAGAAAGTTGGCAGGCCAACAGTTTGAGACCCGAGTGCTGCATGAGAGAGTTAGTTCCTGTCGCCTGCCCCAGCTCTTGCCAACCTAGCAGTTTGAAAGCAAGAAAAAGATAATAATAATAATAATAATAATAATAATAATAATAATAATAATAATAATAATAATAATAATAATAATAATAATAATAATAATAATAATAATAATAATAATAATAATAATAATAATAATAATAATAATAATTTAGTGTCAGAAATTATTCTGGGTTGAAAGGATTTTTGCTGGAGAAACTCCACTCAGGGGACACCTAAATGATGCTCTTTTCATGTCCTCAAGATTTTTTCCCCCCGAAGTGGTCCCTATTTATCTACTTGCAATTTCTTGCTATAGAACTATTAGGTTGGCAGGAGCTGGGACAGAGACGGGCACTCTTTCCGTCATGCAGTACTCAGGTCTCAAACTGCCAGCTTGCTGGCATTCCAGCTAACAAGGCAAACTTCTTAACCACTAAGCCACCACAGCCCCTTAATTTAATTTAATTTAATTTAATTTAATTTAATTTAATTTAATTTAATTTAATTTAATTTATATACCGCTCTATCCAATGGACTCTGGGTTGTGTACACAAGTTAAAAGCAATATAAAACAATTTAAAAACCCTTAAAAACAAGCCAAAAAAGTGGCTTCATTTTGGCAGTCCAGGGTTTGATCGGGACATGGAAGTCAAATAACTGTATCCCTGGGGTTACAAAAGTAACACAATGTTACAGTTATTTTGCAAAAGGACTAAAACTAGCCATTGATTATTGGAGGAGAGAAAGCAACTACAGTAAAACTTTGGGTTACAACCGCCTTGGTTTAAGTTTGCTGCGGTTTACAGCGGCAAATCCTATGGAAATGCTATCCCAGTTTACAAATTTTTAATGTATTTTTCCCCGGTTTATGACAATCAATTCAGGACCATTTTTTAATTTTTCAGTGCATCCCTATGGACGTTTTGGTTTACAATTTTTCCGGGTTACATCGGAAAGTGTTGGACTGGACCTCCGTCGTAACTGTATTTTACTGTATAAGCTAAGTAGTTATTTGCAACAATTTGGTTCAAATTATATCTGTTTTTTGTGCCAGACAACTTGCTATATTTTTAATATTATAAAAGAATTATTACTGCTTCTTGTAATTGACTTCCTCCAGTATCCCTGCACGCAAAAACTTTCACTCAGTCTTAATTTCCAAGTTATGTTCAGACACGTAATTCTGGCACCGTGACATGCACACATTCTCCTAAATCTCTTTTCCGATAATTGCAGACAGAGTTTCTGAAGTGTAATCAATCCATAAAGATCCCAACCAGCAGTATTCATTCATTCATTCATTCATTCATTTATTTACAGTATTTAGTCACATTTATGCTGCCGCCTAGGTGACTCCATGTGGCTTACATGTATAAAAATCGCAACACAGTTGTACAAAAGAATGAAATAAAAACATTAAAAATATAAAATTGTTTAAAATTTAGAGTACCGTCCCCCAGCAACCACATTGTAAGCATAGCTGTCAAGTATCCCTTATTGGCCAGGAAAACCCCTTATTTTACCCTGTTTCCCGCCGTCATCCCTTATTAATTAGACTGCAATGCCCTATTGCCGCCATTGGAGGGCAGCACAGGATAAGCATAGCTGTCAAGTATCCCTTATTGGCCAGGAAAACCCCTTATTTTACCCTCTTTCCTGCCATCATCCCATATTAATTAGACTGCAATGCCCTATTACCACCATTGGAGGGCAGCACAGGATAAGCATAGCTATCAAGTATCCCGTATTTGCCGGGAAATTTCCCTTATTTCCAAATCCAAAAATTGACAGGTATGATTATAAGAATTTTTAATTAAAAAAACATTAAAAATGGTTTTGCTTATAAAGTACAGTAAAACCCCAACTTATATATGCCTTGAGTTACATACAATTCAACTTACATAATGATTTTGTGCTAAAACCATGTCCCAATTTATATAATTTCCTATGGGTTTTGTTTCAAGTTACATAAAGATTCTTTTTCCTATGGGTCTGCTTTGAGTTACGTAAAAATTCATTTCCCTATGGGTTTGCTTTGATTTACATAAAAATTTCATTTTTTCCTATGGGTTTGCTTTGGGTTACGTAAAAAAATAATAATTTTTCCTATGGGTTTGCTTCGAGTTACATTAAAAACCGATTTAAGCAAAAGCCTACGGAACGGACTTTCCCCCCCGTAAGTAGGGTTTTTACTGTATCAAATACTATGCCATGGATTTAGCGGCAGAAAAGCACCATTAGCAAATGTCACTTTTTAAAAGCACACATTTGCCTTTGGGCACTTCAGATCTGTTATTCCACCAATCCTAGGAATGGAGCAGGGAAAAAATCCTAAATGTTCCTTCTAAGCTCTAAGGTCATTCTGCTATGGTCATAGAGTAGACCCTACTGCTAGCGACTCAACACCGATCGTTAGGTGGCAGTTGACCACCCTGAGGACTAGCGGCCTTGGCGAAGACCACAGGGAAGGGTGATGGTCCCCAAATGGATTAAATCCCACTTGAATCCATCTTGATGAAGGGCAGCAGCTTCATCCATCCTGGCCTGGTGGTGATGATGACTTTGCATGCCCAAAGGGCTCAGGACAGGGGTGTGCTGGGCACCTTGGGAGAGCAGTGGACAGGGAGTGATGGGGGTGCCTATTGGGGGGATTGGGGAGGGAGAAATCCCATACATTCCCATTACCTCTGACGCCCCCCAAATTCCTCCCAGACTGGCGTGGGAACTGACCAAATAGAGGCGGTAGGCAAGAATTTAAGAACAAGTTATGCAAGCATTATATCTCCCATTTAATTAGGAACAATTCTTCCTTAATTAAATAAATAAAAAAATCTCATCACCCAAGAAGAAAAGAGGCGCTTGTAACTTTTTTCAAGTTAAGATCCACAGATCCACATCAAACAAGCAGAAGTAGATCATGTGTCCCTGGGATGGCGTAAAGGCAAAGCTTCCGTCTAAATCACCGAACACATATCAAAATGATTTGTTACCAATTTACCTGCCTGGGGGGGGGGAGTCACTGGGGTGCACCGGGATGTGTCCCTGTATTCCTGAGGACCAGACAGAAAGTGACTTGTGGAACTAAATCAGTGGTACTATGGGCGTCATGCTGCGATGCGGAAGGCCAACGGAAGGCCACGGCATACCTGTCAAGTTTTGGATTTGGAAATAAGGGAAATTTCCCAGCAAATACAGGATACTTGACAGCTATGCTTATCCTTTGCTGCCCTCCAATGGCGGCAATAGGGCATTGCAGTCTAATTAATAAGGGATGACGGCGGGAAAGAGGGTAAAATAAGAGGTTTTCCCGGCCAATAAGGGATACTTGACAGCTATGCTTATCCTGTGCTGCCCTCCAATGGCTGCAATAGGGCATTGCAGTCTAATTAATACGGGATGACGGCAGGGAAGAGGGTAAAATAAGGGGTTTTCCTGGCCAATACGGGATACTTGGCAGCTATGCTTATCCTGTGCTGCCCTCCAATGGTGGCAATAGGGCATTGCAGTCTAATTAATAAGGGATGACGGCAGGAAAGAGGGTAAAATAAGGGGTTTTCCTGGCCAATACGGGATACTTGACAGCTATGCTTATCCTGTCCTGCCCTCCAATGGTGGCAATAGGGCATTGCAGTCTAATTAATAAGGGATGACGGCGGGAAAGAGGGTAAAATAAGGGGTTTTCCTGGCCAATAAGGGATACTTGACAGCTATGGGCCACGGCACTACAGTATCTGGGTCCCAGGACAATTTTCATGGATGATCACCATGAGCAGAGCCATTATTTGGAATTCAGCCCTGAAAAATGAGAATTTGGGCCTCTTGGGTTCTATAATACCATAACTGGAACCAGATTCCTTTTGTGGGAGTGAATGTTCTATTAGGCATTAAGAATACCTAATAGGATATTTAATCACACGGTAGATCTGGTTGTCATTGTTAAGGAAGAGCTGCAGCAGCTCTTACCCATTTTTGAGGCATGGGAGGTGGCGGGGAGGCGGGACGACCCGTTATGTGTCTTTAAAAAGGAAATCCTACTGGAGAGCCAAATAACACAACTGCCTCACAAATTGGTGTTGGCTAAGCTGTGACCAGAGTGAAAAGAAAGTAACACGCCGGTCTCCCTTGCTCGAAAGCCAGTCGTGTCCGGCTCTAGGATTCGGTGTTCATTTCCGTTTACAGCCAAAGAGCCAGCGCTATCTCTGCATCTGTAGACGCTTCCGTGGACAGGCGTGACTAGACACCAGAGTGGACAGAACGCTGTTTACCTTCCCACTAAAGTGGTGTCTATTTATCTATTTGCAATTTTTTGCTTTTGGACTGAAAGGTTGGCAGGAGCTGGGACAGGTGACGGGAGCTCACTGTTGTGCAGCACTCGGGTCTTGAAACGTTGACCTGCCAATCTTCCAGTCATCAGGTTCAGCATCTTAACCACTAAGCCACCACACTTTATTGTTATTACGGTCTTAGACCAGCCTTTATAATAGAAAACGGTTTCACACTTTGTTCACAATGAAAGCCACCACTTAGTGATAAGTGATAGTACACAATTTATTATTTATTAATTTGTTGTTCCACATCTTGTCCTTTATTTTGTATATAGCAACTTTAAACTCGCTATTTTTTTTCAAGTTCTGCTGTCCTGTGTACTCTTGGCTGAGGTTTTTCTTTTTCAAAATGTAACAGGTTACTAATTACAGTAAAACCCCGACTCACAAATGCCTCCAGTTACATAAAATTTGACTTACATAATGATTTTGTGCTTTAAAAAAACATGTCCCAATTTACACGATTTCCTATGTGTTTGCTTCGAGTTACATAAAAATTCTTTTTCCTATGGGTTTGCTTTGAGTTACATAAAAAATCATTTCCCTATGGGTTTGCTTCGATTTACATAAAAATTCATTTTTCCTATTGGCTTGCTTCGATTTACATAAAATTGTCATTTTTCCTATGGGTTTGCTTGAGTTACGTAAAAAATTTTTTTCCCTATTGGTTTGCTTTGAGTTACGTAAAAATTCGATTTAAGCAAAAGCCTACGGAACGGACTTTTTTTCCTAAGTAGGGGTTTTACTGTAGTAATTTAGTGATGCCAACAAGATTAATTATTGCAATATATACAGGTGAAACTCGGGAAATTAGAATATCATGCAAATGTTCATTCATTTCACTTAAAAGGAGGAACAAATATATGAGATAGACTCACTACATGCAAAGCGAGATATGCCATGCCTTAATTCGTTATAATTGTGATGATCATGGCGTGCATCGTATACGAGATAATGTGATGATTATGGGGTGCATGAGATTAAAAGGGGGGATTGGGGTTTTCATAAGGTGTAAGCCATAAGCATCAATAGTATAACAAAGTAAGGCTTGAACTATCTCGCTTTGCATGCAATGAGTCAATCTCATATATTTGTTTCACCTTTTAAGTTGCATTACTGGACTGAATGAACATTTGCACGATGTTCTAATTTTCCGAGTTTCACCTGGAAAGGGGATTATAGAATAATGGAATGGTATAAAGAATACTGGAATATAGCAATTAATGATAAATTGGTACATGAGATTAATTTTAAAAATGTTTGATGAAAATTAACTCCTTTCAAGAGATTTGGGATTATTTTTTTATTAAATTTGTATTAATAAACTGGAAAGAATGAAAGCCAGTAGTGGAATCAGGGTCGTTTTGGGACACAAAGGTGCTTTCTGGGCTGAAAGGATTTTGGCAGGAGAAACTCCGCTCAGGGGACGCCCGAAGGAGACCCCTTTCATGTCCCCAAGATCTTTTTCCCACCCAAGTGGTCCCTAGTTATCTACTTGCAATTTCTTGCCTTCAAACTGCTTGGTTTGCAGGAGCTGGGACAGAGACGGGCACTCAATCCGTCATGCAATACCCGGGTCTCGAGCTGCCCACTTGCCAGCCTTCCAGCTAACAAGGCGGGCATTTTAACCCCTGAGCCACCGCAGTCCTTTTTAGTGAAATAATGGGGCATAGTTAAGGAAATAAAATTTGATTGAGTAGGTTGTAGTGGTGGAGGTGGGGGAGCAAAAACAATATGGTTTAGTTTAAGATGATTAACACAAGTTCTATCGTAGTGTTTGTAAGACTCTGTTTGTATTTTTTGTTGTCGAGTTCTTGGCTTGTTTTGCTTTTTTTTAAAAAAAAAAATGTAACTGGTTCTCATTAGCTGGTTGTCTTTCCTGTCAAGCCCTCCCCAAACTGGTCGGATGGTAGCTGTGTGATTATGAAAACCTGCTGATAAACAGTGATTTTAAAATGCATAACTGGGGGAAAAGATGGGTAGCAGAGGAAATAATTCTTTAGGACAGAATGGGTGGATGGGCGGGGAGGAGAACTCCTCAACTTGTCAGCTCTAAGTTAATTCCTGTGGTTTGAGGTTGCAAAGTTGGAAAGCTGATCAACAGTGAGTATTAGATAACACCGTTTCATTCCAGACAAGATGTGTGCAATTTTTGAAACCTTAAACCCTGGGATTTTTAACCCTGGCTTACGTATCTTTACTCAGAAATAATGTCCAGTGAGGTTTTGTCCATGCAGTCCAAACTAGACATTGCATGAGACGTCAGGCAACAATATGTTGGCATCCTGATCTCTGTTTTACTGCTTTGTTGGATGTGGAGAGGGCTATTCCAAGCCAGGGGGGAGGGGGCGCGGGCGGGGGGAATACAGGCGTCCATATTGAATATTTTCCCCAAGAGGGTGAGACGGGTTTTTATTTCCAAAATTTATATTGACTTTCCATTTCTTCTATCGTTTCTCGATCAAACCCTCGACTGCCAAAATGAAGCCATTTTCTTGGCTTTGCCGTTGGCCAAACTCAACTCCTCACCGGTGCATGTTTCTGGCGGTCATTGGAAGACCAGGAAATGAGCCGATGGATTCTGTCTCTCTCCATATTCACACAGAACGTTGTTGTTATCCGCCAGTTGCCCCCACATGAGCCTTTTGGTCTTGCATTTAGGGACTCCGACCCTCAGCCTGTTCAGGGTCCTCCAAGTGACCTAGGGGAGGTTGGGTTCCTCAACTATATCCTCCTTTAAGGTTATTCCTTGTATAGTGGAACCTGGGTTAACAAACGGTTAACATAAGGAAAAGCAAAAGAAAATAGTGGCTATGTTTACGTAATAATAATAATAATAATAATAATAATAATAATAATAATAATAATAATAATAATAATAATAATAATAAATATTATTATTATTATTATTATTATTATTATTATTATTATTATTATTATTATTATTATTATTATTATTATTATTATTATTATTATTATTATTATTATTATTATTATTATTATTATTATTATTATTATTATTATTATTATTATTATTGAATGGATTAATTGGTTTTCAATGCATTCCTATGGGAAACCGTGTTTTGGTTAAAGTATTTTGGTTTTCAGTGCATTCTTATGGAAAATTGCATCCAATGCCTTACTATGGGAAATTCAGTTAAAGTAATTTTTGCTGTAATTTTTCTGTTCCCAGAGAAGGCATTAATTGTGATAACCAAGGTTCCACTGTACAGTATGCTCCTTTCTCCATCTAATTTGGTTTTGTTCTTATGTACCCTCAAGAGTGTTTGTTCTTGCCATAAAGCTCTTCCTGGATCCGAGCTGGCGGACTTGTGGGTCATCTCCGTTCAGAGGCTGTCGAGGGTCCTTCTCTTGTTTAGTTCTCTCGGCGTCCGCTGCTCCTTCTCTCCTGATCTAAGGTGGAAAATATACCAACAAGAAGGTCTATTTTCTCAACTTGTGTATGTTTGTGGCATCCTGTCACTCTACGCATGGCTTTATTCACAGCGATATCAACTTCTTTTGCATGTCTGGATGTGTTCCATACTAGAGCAGCATCCTTTGCTGCAGAGACACTCAGGGCCAAAGCTGATGTGTGCAGCATGGATGGTTGAGTTCCCCATTTATAGTTTGTGAGTTTCCCAATTATGTTGTTCCTTGTACTAACTTTGGCTTTGGTATCCAGGCAGGGCTGCTTAAAAGAGAGTGTCCTGACACGTGTCACACAGAGGAATTCTGGTGCTCTTAGCCACTTAGAGTGGGAAAATATCACAGTCGTATCCAACTCTAGGGTTCAGCGCTCACCTCTGTTTATAGCCAAAGAGCCAGCGATGTCTGCGTCTGTGGACATTTCCATGGTCATGTGGCAGGCATGACTAGACACCGGAGCGCACAGAATGCTGTTTACCTTTCCCACCAAAGTGGTCCCTATTTACCTACTTGCAATGTCTTGCTTTTGAAATGCTAGGTTGGCAGGAGCTGGGACAAAAGACGGGAGCTCATTCTATCCTGCAGTACTCAGGAATCGAACTGCCGACCTCCAGTCAGCATCTTAGCTGCTTGAGCCACTGCAGTCCCTGTTCAAGTAAAGGTAAAGGTTTCCCTTGCTCAAAAGCCAGTCGTATCCAACTCTAGGGTTCAGTGCCCATCTCTGTTTCAAAGCCGAAGAGCCAGCGTTGTCTGCTTCTGCGGACGTTTCCGTTGTCATGTGGCAGGCATGACTGGACACCGGAGCGCACGGATATGATATGATAAATCTTTATTGTCATTGTCCTGCACAGATTAACGAGATTTCCAACGCTGTTGGAAAGTCAAAAAAGCAGATCAGTTTGCTGACCCTAGTCCTAGCACATGGCCATTAAAGAAAAGAAAGAAGGGGGAAAAGGAGGGGAGAGGGGAAAAGAGAGAGAAATAAATGTTCTTCCTGAAGGTAAAACATGTAATTCTTCTCCCGATATGATTAAAAGAAACAGGGAGGGAGGGATTGATTTCAGCAGGTATAAATCAGTTTCTGGACTGAAGAGTTTACCCCGGCTGCATTAGAAGTGGGTGATTAGTGCATTCCCCCCAAAAAATAATAAAAAAATAAAAATCAGGCTTGAAAGAAAGGGGGGTATTATGGGGAGGGGAAGACTGTTCACAAAAATGTAGAAATAAATCAAGGCTTTTGTGGGGGAAACTTTCTGAAAGAAACACAGATCAAGGCTGATAAAAGGCTAGAAAGAATAATTCTCCTTTCCAAAACAAGGCACTGCAACGATCTGACGGGCATCTGTGACCAATTAAGAGTCCCAAAGAGTTCCCTTTCCAGCTCCAGTTTTAATTTAGCCTTTACGTGGAAATGTTGATAAAGAGACTACAGTAAAACCTCGACTTACATATGTCTCGAGTTACATAAAATTCGCCTTACATAATGATTTTGTGCTAAAACCATGTCCCGATTGACACGATTTCCTATGGGTTTGCTTCGAGTTACATAAAGATTCTTTTTCCTATGGGTGATGTTGTGTATGCATGCAGTTCAGCTGCTCGCCATTAGCGCAGCTGATGGAGCTCACGTGGCTCCAATTTACCCAATGAGTAACTAGCACGGGAAACCTTCCCGCCAAGGTGAACTATGTCAGGTATGCAGTACGTCAGAAAGACGTCACAATACTGCAACCAATAGGCGCCTTCGGGCGAGATTCAAATGTATTATGTACCATATATAAGGAGGCAAGGCTTCGCCATTGCCTCATGTACAGATTGACCATGTTACAATAAAGTAGTGTTTAGCCCATCTGCCGGCTCGTGTGCAATCAATCTGCCTACATCAAATTGGCGATGAAGATGGGATATGGCGTCCCACAGGGTCACCCTCTCTCCGTTCAATACCTCCCAGCCGGAGTCATGGGACCTCTACGAGGAACAGTTTCTGTACGCGAAGGACGTGGAGAAGATCGAGGGCGAAGCGCAAAGGCGAGCCTGCCTACTGGCTCAGTGCGGGTTGCCAACCCTGGAACTGGCAAGGAACCTCCTGATGCCGAGGGTACTCAAGACGGTACCACTGGCCGAAATCCTCACTGCCCTGCGGGCACATTTCCACCCAAAGGTGTCTGTGTTCCCGGCAAGATTGGAGTTTAGCCAGCGAGACCAATGGCCTAGAGAAACTGTGGCGGAGTATGTAGCTGCTCAGCATCCACGGTGCAAGCCCACAGATGTTCGTCACACCATGCACGAGAGTCGAGAGCCGTGGCGGCCACCGCCATGTCCTCTTCGGGATCCAGCGAGAGCGAGAGTGAACCAGAGGTCCAGAAAGTGAGAAAAAGGCCATCCGAAAAGAGAGACACCACCGAAGCAAGCCGACCCTGCGAGGGGTGCAGGGGTTCACACGACCGGAAGAAATGCCCCTTCAAGAAGGCAGAGTGCCACAACTGCGGACGTTTGGGACACATAGCGAAGGTGTGCAGACAACGCAGAAGCCGAGACCCTGACCGGACCAGCTGCTACGGCCGAAAGGACGAGGCTGTCCGGAAAGTGCATGTGGGGGACACCGTGGTGAGACGTGAAGGTACTGTTGCAGGGGGTCCAGGTAAAGATGGAGGTGGATTCAGGGACCGCCTATTCCATAGTCTTGCAGACGGAGTTTCTGCGAATACCCCCTAAGGACCGCCCCAAGCTGAGAGCCCTCAGGACGAACTTGTAGTTCAGGGTAACTACATTCCGATCCTGGGGGTGGGAGAGTTCACCGTCCATTTCAAAAACTTCACGAGGAAGCTGCCCTTGGTGGTTCTTAAGGGGGGGGTCCAGTTGTCTTCCAGGGACCCAGTGGTTCGAACCGCTGGGCACTGCACTGACTGGCATCAACGCCGTCCGAGGTGACCCCATTCAGGATGTGTGCAATGCACATCCCGTGGTCTTCGAGAAAGGACTTGGGGAGTACAGGGGGCTTCCAGTGGACTTTGATATTGACCCTTCCGTTTGCCCCATATGGCTCAAGCCACAAAGAGTGCCTTTCGCACTAAAGGACAAGATCGAAGCAGAACTGGACAAGCTGGTGGATCAGGGGATTTTGGTTCCGGTGGACTCTGCAGATTGGGAGACACCGATTGTAACTGCCATGAAATCTAGCGGGGAGGTTAGAATTTGTGCTGATTACAAGTGTACTATCAATAAGGCAATTCGCCCCAATGCCTACCCGGTGCCGGTAGTTAGCCACTTGCTGGCCAAGTTACACGGGGGTAAATGCTTTGCGAAGTTGGACCTAGCACAGGCTTACCAACAGTTACCGGTTACACCTGTGGCCGCAGCTGCCCAGACAATAGTTACGCACAAGGGTGTGTTTAAGGTAACACGCCTCCAGTTCGGCGTGAACTCAGCCACCAGGATATTTCAGGCACTTGTAGAACGCCTCCTTAAGGGTCTGCCCAGCGTCTTTCCATATTTTGATGACGTATTGATAACAGCTGGGGATGAGTCAGAGCTAGCCCAGAGGTTAGACCAGGTATTATCTGTGTTCAAGAGGGCTGGGTTATGCCTGAGAAGGGACAAATGTGTGTTCTACACAAACGAGGTTGAGCTTCTGGGGTTTCGAATCACCCCCTATGGGGTAAAACCATCAAAATCCAAAGTTGCGGCAGTACAGGATGCCCCCAGACCAGCCGCCAAACCAAAGCTACAGTCGTTCTTAGGGCTCCTGAACTTCTACCACTCCTTCCTCCCATGGAAGGCATCCATGGCGGAGCTGCTGCACCGCTTACTGAAGAAAGATGCAGTCTGGCAGTGGGGGGAGGGTCAAGAGCGGCCGTTCAATGAGTTAAAGCGGCTCCTCTCTTCCGAGGCGATGTTAACTCATTTCGACCCCAGAAAGCCCATAGTACTTGTGTGTGATGCCTCACCAGTGGGGGTCGGGGCCGTCCTCTGCCACGTGCTCGAGAACGGAAGGGAGGCACCGATTGCGTTCTACTCGAGATCCCTCTCGAAAGCAGAGCACAACTATGCGCAGACGGATAGGAAAGCCCTCGCAATCATCGCAGGGATGAAGAAATTCCATGATTTTTTGTATTGGAGGGAGTTCACCATTGTCACAGACCACAAGCCCCTCCTGGGAATCTTTGTCACGGCCAAGCCCACTCCCCAGATTCTATCCCCACGAATGTTAAGGTGGGCGATTTTCTTAAACGCATACCAGTTCACACTGGTACACAACCCAGAGAAAGACATCGCTCATGTGGATGCCCTTTCCAGGTCTCCCCTGCCGGAGCTGGGGAAACTCGAGTGCGAGGTTGAGCAAGATCACCAGGTGCTGCTCATAAAGTCTCTCAACTCGCCCCCCATCGTGCCCTCAGATATCGCCAAGGCAACCGCCAAAGACAAGGTTCTGTCCCAGATTGTGGCATGGGTAAAGAAGGGCTGACCCGCAACGTCCCCATCCGAAGAACTTGCATCGTTCTTCAGGAAACATTTTGAGCTCTCGCTCGAGAGAGGATGCCTCCTCTGGGCCAGAGGGAAGTAATTCCCGAGGTTTTTCGAGCCAAGGTGCTCCGTTTGCTACACACGAGTCACCCGGGAATCGTGAAGTCGAAAGCTCTGGCTAGGAGCTCTTTCTGGTGGCCCAACATAGATAAGGACATAGAGCAGTTGGTGGGTGCATGTGAGAGTTGCCAACATTCACGGACTGAGGAGCACAGATTACCCCCAGGGAGTGGGACACTGCCCGTGGACCGTGGTCAAGGGTCCACGTGGACTTTGCGGGGCCCTTCCAGGGTACAATGTTCTTGTTAGCGGTTGATGCGTTCTCGAAATGGCTGGAGGTCATTCCAGTGCGAAACACGTCCTCCGCAGCCACAGTCAATCACCTGAGGAGGTTGTTCACGTGTTTTGGCCTGCCCAATGTGTTAATCTCGGATAACGCCTACATCAAAGGTTTGCTTCGATTTACATTAAAAAATTCATTTTTCCTATGGGTTTGCTCCAAGTTACATAAAGATTCTTTTCACTATGGTTTTGCTTCGATTTACATGGAAAAATTCATTTTTCCTATGGGTTTGCTTCGAGTTACATAAAAAACCGATTTAAGCAAAAGACTACGGAACGGACTTTTTCTTCGTAAATAGGGGTTTCACTGTATATAATGTTACATTTCTTATGTGCTGGGATCTAGCAGCAAATTGTGTTTTGTACCCCACAATTCTTAAAACATGAAATCCAGGAGATGCGGAATCACTCAAATAATATAAAGAGGAAGAAAATGACGATAAGAATATAGCAGGCGTAAAGAAGGGGTGGTGGGGAGAGGGAGAGTGGCCAGGACCCTAAATACTTACACAAGACAGTAAAGGTAACCCTTGCTCGAAAGCTGGTCGTATCCGACTCTAGGGTCCAGTGCTCATCTGTTTCAAAGCCAAAGAGCCAGCGCTTGTCTACTGCTGCAGACGTTTCCGTGGTCATGTGGCAGACATGACTAGACACGGAATACTGTTTACCTTTCCCACCGAAGCGGTCCCTATTTAACTCCTTGCAATTTCTTGCTTACGAACTGCTAGGTTGGCAGGAGCTGGGACAGACGACGGGCACTCACTCCATTGTGCAATCCCTTTATTGGCAACGCTACATATTGCTTCCTAATCTACATTGCTATTTCCTACCTGATCTGGCTGGTTTGTAAGCCTAAGCCGTCAGTGATTGAAGCTTGTCATCGGTTTCTCTAGCCTGCAACACTTCGGTGGGAAGGTAAACAGCGTTCCGTGCACTCTAGGCATGCCTGCCATGACCTTTACCTTTGTTGTTGTTCAGTCGCACAGTCGATTCCGACCCTTCGCGACCCCCACAGACCCCCACATGCCCGGCACCCCTATCCTCCATCCTCAACCCACCCAGCCTGTGCCCATTGCGTCTACAATACCATCCAGACATCTCATTTTCTGCCGCCCCCTTTTTCTTTTGCCCTCCACCTTTCCCAGCATCAAGGCTTTCTCAAGTGAGTCCTCCCGTCCAAAGTATTTTAGCTTCATCTTTACTATTTGACCTTCTAATGGGCAGTCAGGGTTGATTTCTTCTAAAATTGACCTATTTGTTCTCTTTGCTGACCAGGGCACTCTCAAAACTCTCCTCCAACACCACATCTCAAAGGCGTCTATTCTTCTGCGCTCAGCCTTCCTAATGGTCCAGCTCTCACAACCATACGTTCCCACCGGGAATACCATTGCTTTGACTATGCGATTTTTTGTTTGCAATGTGAGGTCTCTGCTTTTAACTACGTCCCCCCAATTTCTCATCGCTTTCCTCCCAAGAATCAGTCACCTTTTTATTTCATGGCTGCAATCCCCCATCTAAAGGGCTGCAGTGGCTCAAGTGGCTAAGACGCTGACTGGAAGGCGGGAGGTCAGCAGCTCGATTCCCGAGTACTGCAGGACGGAATGAGCTCCTGTCTCTGCCGCAGCTCCTGCCAGTTTGAAAGCAAGACATTGCAAGCAGATAAATTGGGACCACTTCGGTGGGAAGGTAAACAGCGTTCCGTGCCCTCTGGTGTCTAGTCATGCCTGCCACATGACCACCGCAGAAACGTCTGGAGAAGCTTCTACCTCTTCCCATCTATTTTCCAGGGGGTGAGCCTTGACTCCCCCTCCTCCTCCTCCATGGTCCATCTGGAAGGCTTTCTGGTTTGTGGAGACAATGTGATGATAGGAAGATCGGGAGAGCCGACATGGCCACTTCTACTAGAAATGTTGTCTTTTTTTTATGGTGACTCTAAAACAGAACAGGGAACGGCAGGTTTGGCTGCATTTCTTTTTATTGCCTTCTTTGCTTCTGGCAGATGCCGGAGTATAAGCCAGCCAGTCGGAGATGGAGACGGGGAGGGCTGGGATGCTAGGCCACCCCGGGGCGAAGATTTAGGGGAAGGGAAGGTAGAAAAGCTTGGTTGGAACAACCTTTGGCCTTCATCTTAAGTGGGCAGCATAAGATCTTTGTGGGCCATAGATCAGGAGTTCTCAACCTTTTTAAGCCGGGGGCCAAGTCACGCTCCCTCAAACAGCTTCGGGGGCCGGATGGCCATTTTGCCCTTCCTCCACCACGTGGTGTGGTGGAGGCAGTGGGGGGACCCACATGAAATGGCGCCATAGGCCACATGCGGCCCATGGGTCGCAGGTTGAGAACTAAAGTGTTAGAAATAATGCCCAAGATCTTATTGCGCAATGGTGTGCTCCCAACCTGAGGTGCGCATGCAGCAGTTGCGCTAGCACCAAAGTGTGAGCCCCAAAGCATTTTGCCCCCAACATGCTGGGTACTCATTTAACCCACCTCGGAAGAATGGAAGAGGCTGAGTCAACCTTGAGCCCTGGTCGGGATCAAACTCACAACCTTTGGCTGCAGGAGAGCAGTTTAATGCCTGCACCACCAGTGCTCTATAATGACAGGTGGCTTTCCTGTAACTGTTCTTCTTTGTGGTCCCCTGTGAATCCACACATGGGTTTACTGTGCGTATGCGCAGTAAACCCATTCATGTGGATTCCCAGAGAATACAAAAAAGAACTTGATTGAACAGAGTGGCAGAAATAGCCCATAATTAGAACATTGTTATCTTTAACAAGAATATAACAATTAGCAATTACACTGGGGGTTGCGGGGGCTCAGTGGTAAAGAAGCTCGCCTTGTTAGCTGGAAGGGCGGCAAATTGGTAGTTCGAGGCCCAGCGACTGCATGACAGATTGAGCACCCGTCTCTGTCCCAGCTTCTGCCAACCGAGCAGTTCAAAAGCAAGGAATTGCAAGTAGATAAATAGAGACCACTTTGGTGGGGAAAAGATCTTGGGGACATGAAAGGAGCCTCATTTGGGTGGAGTTTCTCCAGCAAGAATCCTTTCAACCCAGAATAATTTCTGACATGAAATTATCATTAGCACTTATTATTAGCAATTCCACTTATATACCACCCCATATAAGTGCTTAGAGTCCTCCCTGGGCGGCTCACAAGTTAATTAGCATTCTGCCCCCAACACGCTGGGTCCTCATTTGACCTCAGAAGGATGGAAGAGGCTGAATCAACCTCGATCCCTGGTCAGGATCCAACTCTCAACCTTTTGGTTGCAGGTAAAGCTAAAGGTTTCCCTTGCTCGAAAGCCAGCCATATCCGACGCTAGAGTTCGGTCCTCATCTCTGTTTATAGCCAAAGAGCTACATGCAGACGTTTCCGTGGTCATGTGGCAGGCACGACTGGACACCGGAGCGCACGGAACGCTGTTTACCTTTCCCGCCAAAGCGGCCCCTATTTATCTGCTTGCAATGTCTTGCTTTCGAACGGCTAGGTTGGCAGCACAGCAGTTTAACCCCTGCACCGCCAAATGATGGTGCAGAGAGGGGAGCCAAGTGGGCAGAGAACCAAACCAAAAGCAGAGAGGCCTGGCCCAAATAACTGGTATCTTGTTCTCTCTCAAAAGAGTGAAATAACTCTTGTGTATAAAGAGCTTACAAGGGGCGCAGGGGGGGCGGGGGCGGGATAGGTCGGGAGTGGAGGCCCTGAAAGCTTATTCACCTCCTTTCATTAGACTAACAAATAATGCTTAACACAAACCATCTGTGAGAGGCAGACCTTGCTTCTCTTGAGAAGGGCGGGGGGGGGACCCTCATCAAAAAACTTTTCAAACAGCCCCATTACTTTTAGAGTCTCTTGGGAGATGGAGTTAGTAAGAGGGGTGGGGTGGGGGGTGGGGGAGACACAACAGAGGTGGGGAAGGGAATAAAACTCGGCAACACGTAAACCGTTTGTACCTGAATGAGATTGTGAACATCTGGCACCGCTTCCACTTTGTCCGGCTCCTTTGCGCGAGAGTTTGAAGACCCCAGTTGAAAGGACGGCGGTGGCTCAAGTGGTTAAGACGCTGAACTCGCTGGCTGGAAGGTCCGACTTCAATTCCTGGGTACTGTACGGCGGAGTGAGCGCCCGTCTCTGTCCCGGCCCCTGCCAACCTAGCGGTTCGGAAGCAAGACATTGCAAGTAGATAAACAGGAACCACTTCGGTTGGGAGGTAAACAGCGTTCCATGCACTCTAGGCATGCCTGCCACATGTCCACTTAAATGTCCACAGACACAGACAGCTCTGGCTCTTTGGCTATAATAATAATTTTGTGTCAGAAATTATACTGGGTTGAAAGGATTTTTTGCGGAAGAAACTCCGCTCAGGGAATGCCCAAATGAGCTCCTTCTGTGTCCCCAAGAGCTGGGACAGAGACGGGCGCTCAATCCGTCATGCAGTACCTGGGTCTGGACCTGCCAGCCTTCCAGCTAACAAGGCGAGCTTCGTAACCACTGAGCTGCCGCAGCCTTTCTTTGGCTAGAAACAGAGAGCACTGAACCCTAGAGTTGGATACGACTGGCTTTCGAGCAAGGCCAGCCGTTACTTTTACAGTACCTAGTATCTGATGTTACTCATTCAAGAAATCTGCTTTCTACATTTAACACTGACCTTCCTTCAAATTATGTAGTACATTGTGCTATTATTGTTATTTTACTAAAATATGGCACCCTGTTCATCAGACGTTCCTCAGATGTGGCCCGACTAACATGGAATAGGTTGGAGTTCCTACTATAGATTTAAAACAGGAATTCTCAACCTGTGGCCCATGGGCCAGATGCGGCCTGCAGCACCATTTCATGTGCCTCCACCACACCCGGAGGTGCCATGTGGTGGAGGAAGGACAAAATGGCTGTCCGGCCCCTGAAGCTGTCTGAGGGAGCGTGACCCGGCCCCCTGGCTTACAAAGGTTGAGTACTCGTGGTTTAAAAGAATAGGACATTTGCTATGGGATCCTGCATCTCAGAGAGTAAATAAAACAAAAAGGCAAAAAAAAACATTGTGGCACTTTAAAGACTCACCGCTGTCTTTAAACGTGAGCCTTTGTGGATCAAGTCCACTTCGTCAGACATAGGAGTGAGGCTTCATGGCATCGAGATGGCTTAGTGGTTAAGAAGCTGAACTTGACGACCGGAAGGTCGGCAGGTCAGCAGGTCAGGACCCGTGTGCTGCATGATGAAGTGCGCTCCCGTCATCTGTCCCGGCTCCAGACCTATGGGGGGTACTGCATGACGTCATGGATTGTAGCCGCTAGGTGACATACTTCTGCCCAACTCGGGGGGGGGGGGGGCGCCAGTCACTGGGGCGCACCGGGACATGTCCCTGTGTCCCAAATGGCCAGCACCGGCCTGGTTGGATATCTATAACTGGCCTGTCTCTCCTGTTCTGACACAAACTTCCTCAAAATGTACCGTGCAAACCACAAGTGTTTTGGAGAAAACGTGAACTTTCCTAGAGAAAAATAAGCAACCTCTTGGTCATTTTAAACCATTAAAAAACAACAACAACAGAATCTCGAGAAATTAACTGAGCCAACCAAACTGAGAATAGGCTCTTCTTAGCAGAGGGTGCGCATGAGTTCTGGAGATTTCTCCATTAACCACAGCCATTCCCAATGTATTGGTTCAAACCTGGCTCTCTTAACACAAGCATCAGCCTGGAACACACTTCACATCGCGCTCCAGAAGAAACACAATGTGCACAATCTGGTCTGATAAAAGGAACTGGAAAATAGATGGGGAAGAAGGAGAAGCAGTGACAGATTTTACTTTCTTAGGATCCAAGATCACGGCAGATGGAGATTGAAGCCATGAAATAAAAAGGAGACTGATGCTTGGGAGACAAGCCATGAGAAACCTGGGGAACATAGTGAAAAGTCGAGACATCACATTGCAAACAAAAATTCGCATAATCAAGGCAATGGTATTCTTGGTGGTGATGTACGGCTGTAAGAGCTGGACCATTAGGAAAGCGGAGCGCAGAAGAATAGACGCCTTTGAGATGTGGTGTTGGAGGAGAGTTTTGAGAGTCCCCTGGACAGCGAGGAGAACAAAAAGGTCAATCTTAGAAGAAGTCAACCCGGACTGCTCCTTAGAAGGTCAAATAGTAAAGATGAAGCTGAAGTACTTTGGACATCAAATGAGAAGAGAGGATTCACTTGAGAAAGCCTTGATGCTGGGAAAGGTGGGGGGCAAAAGAAGAAGGGGGCGGTGGAGGATGAGATGGCTGGATGGCATTGTAGACACAATGGGCACAGAGTTGGGCAGGTAGAGGAGGGTGGTGGAGGATAGTAGTGGTGCCGGGAGGGCAATGGTCCATAGGGTCGCAAAGGGTCGGAACCGACTGTGCGACTGAACAACTTTTTAAAAAGGAACTGTTTTTCCTAATAGAGCTCAGAATGGTTTTCCGCAGGAAAAATGTCAGCTTCCAAATAGGTGAAGGTTTCCCTTGCTTGAAAGCCACTCGTATCTAACTCTAGGGTTCAGTGCTCATCTCTGTTTCAAAGCTGAAGTGCCAGCGCTGTCTGCTTCTGCAGACGTTTCCGTGGTCATGTGGCAGGCATGCCTAAACACCGGAGAGCACGGAACGCTGTTTACCTTGCCACTCAAGTGGTCCCTATTGATCTTGCAATTTCTTGTTTTCGGACAGCTAGGTTGGCAGGAGCAGGGACAGAGACAGGAGCTCACTCCGCCATGCAGCACTTGGGTCTCGAACTACTGACCTACCCACCTTCAAGTCGTCTTAACCACTATGCCACTTAACCCACCCACCCCTTTCTTGCTTTGTAGGTCTGTCTTATTCCCAATACACCCAAGCTTTGCCTGTTCCTCTAACCTCATTCATTCCGAGAACAACTGGGGCCGATCATAGACTCTGCACTTGTTTGACAGGCTACGTTTGGAAGAGATTGATCGTTCTGGCTCTTGAACCAGGGCAGATCCATAAACACATCATCACCCTAGAGTAGATAAGAAGTACTGACTCTTGTGAGTACTACCAATGATGTAAGCAAGGAGAAAACGCACTCTTGTTTTCTCTTTTGTCTCCTGGTATAATGTGTTCAACTGTACATTCATATATCCTCTGCTATGTCCAGAGAGCATTTCGGTGAGATAGATTCTGAGACCCAGAACATGGGACCTTTAGTGTAAGGGACCAAAGACAACGAAACAGCCGAAGGGTTGGCTTAACACAGGTTTATTGCATGATGATCCGGAGGAACATGTGGTAATGGCGGATGGGTAGCTCAATATATACAGCTGGCTATACATTTGAAAGTGGCTCGTCGACAGACTATTGGTTGCTGCCTGCGTGACGTCGTAGAAGGTCACGCCCTTCTTGACCAGGTGAAGAGGTGGCGGGGAATCTTCCCGCACTGCTGAACCAGGTGGATCTGAGCCATGAGAGCTGGACGCTCGCTATTGCCATCTAGTGGTCACTAGCTCGCGTCCCCTTATCAGGTTTACATTGATACAGCTGATGGTTATAATGTTGCACACAGAAAGGTTACATTGTTAACACATGGCAATGGTACATTGTTAAAGGCGCAGCTTTACAGAACACAACATCCCTCCCCCCTAGGATGAGACGAAGTCTCTCAGCCAAGATGGCTTATTGCATGTGCGTTTGGGCCGTGATGAGGGCTGACCCCCCCCGGGGGCGCTACTGCTTCTTTGTTCCCTGGTCCCTTGTCCTGAAATGGGAGAGGGAGACTCGTTAGTGGCTTGCCGCTGTCTGGCGGCCTTAGGGGAAGGGAAGAACTCCATTGTGGGCAGACCGGGGGCAATCGGGGCTAACGAAAAACCCCTCTTCTCGCTTGGACGGGTGGGGGACCACTCCGAAAACCCCCCCCCCCGGTTCTGAAAATCAAATCCTAACTCAGTTGGGGTATCCGCATTTGTGGGGGAATTCCGCGAGATATGTATGGGGTCGGGTTCCTCCTCCTCAGAAAAATCCCCCAGGATATCTACGAGAACATCCCCCCTTTCCTCCTCCCCCCTTGGTGGGGGCCCGCGGCCCCCTTTTCCTCCCCCTTGGGCTGAACGGGTGGGGGAGAACCCTAACGCTGATTTTTTCTCTGTTTGGTCTGCGCCCTGCTCATCGGGGACCCTGCGTCGGAGCTGGTCCGCGTGCCGCCTCCACAGTAGCCCTGTGGTGGTTTCCACGCGGTACGACACGGGGCCGGTTTGCTCCACAACTACGCCCGGTACCCAGGCTGGGCCCGCGCTGGCATAATTCCTGCAATGCACGGCGGCGCCTACACTGAAACTCTTTGTGGCCTCCAGCCCAATGTTCCTTCCCTTGTCCTCTACCCTCGTGGGGTCTAGCCTAGTAAGGATGGTGGTCAGTTTCCTACGCATTAAGAGCTCTGCGGGGGAGTATCCTGACGCCAACGGGGTCACCCTGTACCCTAGCAGAAACTGACACACTTGCAGGTTCAGATCCCCGGGGCCCATGCGCCGCAACGCGTCCTTCGTGGTGCGGACGAGGCGCTCCACTTGACCATTGGTGGCTGGGTGAAACGGGGCGGAGGTGATATGCCGAACGGCGTTAATCTCCATGAACGCCCTAAACTCGGAGGACGTGAAACAACTAGCGTTGTCGCTAATTAATGTGTCGGGTATGCCGAACGTGGAAAAGAGCCTCCGCAAATGCTTAATGGTCTGGGCCGAGGAGGTGCTCGTGACTGGGATAACCTCCAACCACTTGGAGAAGGCGTCCACGACAAGAAGAAACAGGGTGCCTCTGAACGGGCCCGCGAAATCAATGTGCACCCGGGACCACGGCCCCTTAGCCGTGTCCCATTCCCTGTGGGGAAGGCGGGCCTCCTCTGGTCTGGAGCATTGGCAACTTTCACAAGTGCCGACCATGTGCTCGATGTCGGCGTCCAACTGGGGCCACCAGAAGTAACTCCGGGCCAGCGCCTTGGATCGCACGATGCCGGGGTGGCTGACGTGCAGCAGTTTGAGCACCCGTGGCCGAAGGGAAGTGGGAATCACCACCCGCTGCCCCCACAAGAGGCACCCCCTCTCTAGGGACAGCTCTAACTTTTTCCTGAAAAATGGGGCGAACTCCTCCGCTGGGGAGGACGCCGGCCACCCTTTCTGCACCCAGGAGCTAACTGCCGCTAACGTCTTGTCCTTCTCTGTCGCTTTGGCAATGTCGGCGGGCACTACGGGGGGGCGAATCCAGCACCTCTATCATAAGAACCTGATGGTCTCGCTCCCCCTTGCTCACCTGGCTGGGCGTCAGGGGGAGGGGAGACCTTGATAGGGCGTCCGCATGGCTGATCTCTTTCCCGGGCCGGTAGACCAACGCGTGCTGGTATGCGTTGAGAAAGATAGCCCACCTGAGCATCCTCGGGGACAGGATCTGTGGCGTGGGCTTATCTGCGGTGAAAATGCCTAGCAGGGGCTTGTGGTCCGTTACAATGGTGAAGGGGCGGCCATACAGAAAATCGTGAAATTTTTTCGTCCCCGCAACTATCGCTAGTGCCTCCCTGTCTGTCTGTGCGTAATTTCTCTCCGTTTGGGACAGGGACCTGGAGTAAAATGCTATCGGGGCCTCCCTTCCGTCTTCCAGCACGTGGCACAGCACCGCCCCCACCTCCACCGGGGATGCATCACAGGTCAGGACTACCGGGCGTTTGGGGTTGAAATGGGTCAGTATGGCATCAGACGCTAGGAGACTCTTTAGCTCACTAAATGCCCTTTCTTGGTCATCGCCCCACTTCCATGCCTGGTCTTTCTTTAGCAGTTTGTGTAGCGGTTCAGCCACCGCTGCCTTCCGGGGGAGGAAGGAGTGGTAAAAGTTGAGCAGCCCTAGGAACGACTGCAGCTCGGGCTTGGAGGTGGGGCGGGGGGCTTTCTTAATGGCTGCCACCTTGGACTTGGATGGTTTTATTCCCTCAGGAGTCACACAAAACCCTAGGAACTCAACCTCGGTTGCGAAGAAGACGCATTTGTCCTTTCGCAGTCTCAGCCCCGATTTTTCGAATATTGTCAGGACCTTCCCCAACCTCTTGGCCAATTCGACCCGACTCCCCCCCCCCGTTATTAACACGTCATCAAAATAAGGCAACACCCCCTCTAGCCCCTTCAGGAGGCGTTCCACGAGTGACTGGAAAATTCCAGGCGCCGAATTTACACCGAACTGAAGGCGCGTCACCTGGAACGCCCCCTTATGGGTGACTATGGTCTGCGCAGCAGCTGCGGCAGGGGACACCGTAAGCTGCTGGTAGGCCTGCGCTAAGTCGAGCTTAGCGAAACACTTTCCCCCGTGTAACCTGGCCAGCAGATGGCTGACTACCGGCACCGGATACGCATTCGGGCGGATCGCCTTGTTGATGGTGCACTTGTAATCGGCGCATATGCGGACCTCCCCATTGGCCTTTAGTGCGGTTACAATTGGAGTTTCCCACTCCGCAGAATCAACAGGCACAAGGATTCCCTGGCCCACCAATTTGTCCAGTTCCGCCTCTATCTTGTCCTTGAGTGCGAACGGCACCCGGCGTGGTTTGAGTCGAATTGGGCGGACCTCCGGGTCCAGGTCGAATGTCACTGGGGGCCCCTTGAATTTCCCCAGTCCTTTTTTGAAAACTTCGGGGTGCGCCTCGCACATCTCCTGAATCGGATCAGACCCAACGGCGTGCATCCCCACGGCGTGCACCCCCCCAATAAACAAACCCAGGGGCTGGAACCATTGAGTCCCGAGGAGGCTGCAATCTCCCCCTTTAAGCACGACTAGAGGGAGAGACGCGGCGTGCTTCTTGAATTTAACCTGAAATTCTCCAACCCCCAACACTGGAATGCTGTTCCCTTGCACGTCCCGTAGTGTGGACCTCAACGCTTTGAGCTTGGGTCGCCTGTGGGGGGCAATTCTCAAAAACTCCATCTGGGAAATGATTGAATATGAGGACCCCGAGTCAATTTCCATTCTAATGGGAACCCCTTGAACTAGTACCTCAACAAAGTAGCGGGGGTGTCCTACGGACACGCTGAATACTGGGGCGTCGTCCTCGCTGCCGTCGGAGATGCGGCCCACGCCGTCCTGCTTTCGCGTGGCCTGAGCGCCGTCCTTGGGTCTCGTTGAGCGGTCTTGTCCCGCGGAACGGTCTGCCGAGCTTCTCCGGGTCTCGCGCCTCTTCCTGCACACCTTGGCGATGTGCCCGCTGCGGCCGCAGTTGTGACACTCGGCCTTCCGAAATGGGCATTTTACGCGGTCGTGGGCCGCTCCACAGCCGTCGCACCGCCGGCTCTCTTTCCGGACCCTCCGGACGTCCTCGTCGTCGCTGCTCTCTGCGGACGACCTCGAAGCTCGCCGGGCTGCATTCACCCGAGTCTCTGCCTTGCTCAACCTCGGCCGCCAGTCCTGGAGTTCTTGTACCCCAGCCTTTGTAGCTTCTGCGGCCTGTGCCGCTCTGATGACCTCCTGCAACGTGGGAGGCGGCTCTTGGTTCATTAATGTGCGCTGGGTTTCGGCGTCGTTCAGGCCGCACAGCACACAGTCCCGGAGTGTGATTTCAACATTCTCCCATTTGCACGGGCCGGCCGCCAGCCGCAGGGCCGCCACGAATGCGGAGACCGTCTCCCCGGGCGCTTGGACTCGCCTCCAGAATGCACTCCGAGCGGGAAACATCGCCGTGGCGGGCCGGACGTGCTCACGCAGCATCTGCATGAGTTCCTTGGCCTTGAATTCGCTCACCCTCCTCGGTGCGATCAGGTCCACCAAGGTCCTTTTGGTTTCTTGTCCGAGCATCCTGGTGAAGATGGCCCTTTTCTTTGCCTCTTCCGTGACTTCGGACTCAATCAGTGCGGCCTGGAAGTCCATCTCGAAGATCTCCCAGTCGCCCGGTTTCCTAATTTCGAAACCGGCGCATGTCTTGGTCCCGTGGGCTGCCATTATCCCACCTTCGTCGCCAATTTAGTGTAAGGGACCAAAGACAACGAAACAGCCGAAGGGTTGGCTTAACACAGGTTTACATAAGAACATAAGAACATAAGAACAGCCTTGCTGGAACAGGCCACAGCCCATCCAGTCCAGCATTCTGTCTCACACAGTGGCTCACCATTTCAGGGTATTCCCAAGCAGATGTCTTCACCTGCTTAGGATTCCCTGGAAATGATATTGAGAGATATCCTGCCTATCTCTCCAACCCGGAGGTTGTCCTTAAGTATCCATAATTATAGCCATTGATACTCTTGTCCTCCATGAACTTGTCTAATCCTTTCTTAAAGCTGTCAAGACTGACAGCTGTCACCACTTCTTCTGGCAGGGAGTTCCATAGACCAGTAATCCTCTGGGTGAAAAAGTACTTTCTCTTATTTGTTTGAGAACTAGTACCCAAAAGTTTCATGGAGTGTCCCCTAGTTCTAGAGTTATGCGATAGGGAAAACAGTTTTTCCTTATCTACTTTGTCCACACCGTGCATGATTTTATAAACTTCAATCAGGTCACCTCTTAGACGTCGTCGTTCAAGAGTGAAAAGGCCCAACCGTTGCAGCCTCAGATGGTAAGGAAGGTGTTCCAGTCCCCTAATCATTCTGGTTGCCCTCCTCTGCACTTTTTCCAGCTCCATAATATCCTTCTGGAGGTATGGCGACCAGAACTGTACACAGTATTCCAGATGGGGCCTCACCATAGATTTATAAAGAGGCAAAATGACACTTGCTGACTTATTTTCTATACCCTTCCTAATGATCCCTAGCATTGAGTTTGCTTTTTTCACTGCTGAGGCACACTGGGTTGACACCTTCATTGAGTTGTCCACCAGGACACCAAGGTCCCTTTCCTGGTTTGTCGCAGAGAGTTCAGACCCCATCAGTTTATAAGTGTAATTGGGGTTCTTTGCCCCAACATGCATCACTCTGCACTTACTAATGTTGAAACTCATTTGCCACTGTTTTGCCCACTCCCCCAGTGTCAAGAGATCCCTCTGGAGCTCCTCACAATCTCTCACAGTTTTCACTACCCTGTATAATTTAGTGTCGTCAGCAAATTTGGCTACCTTGCTTTTTACTCCTACTTCTAGATCATTTATGAAGAGGTTGAAAAGCAGGGGTCCCAGTACTGAACCTTGGGGGACCCCACTCTTTACTTCCCTCCACTTGGAGAAGTGTCCATTTAGTGCTACCCTCTGTTTCCTGTCCCTATAGCCAGTTGCTGATCCAGGACAAGACCTGTCCCTTTATTCCATGACTGGTAAGTTTATTCAAGAGCCTTTGGTGTGGGACCTTGTCAAAAGCCTTCTGAAAGTCCAGATAAACAATGTCAACTGGATCCCCCTTATCCACATGCTTGTTGACACTCTCAAAAAATTCCAGCAGATTAGTGAGGCATGATTTGCCCTTGCAAAAGCCATGTTGGCTCTCCTTTAGCAGCGCCTTCTCTTCTATGTGCCTATTAATTCTATCTTTTAGGATGGTTTCCATCACTTTACCTGGGACACATGTCAAACTGACAGGTCGGTAATTTCCTGGATCGCCCCTGGATCCTTTTTTGAAAATTGGTGTTACATTCGCTACCTTCCAGTCATCAGGCACAAAGCCTGATTTGAGGGAAAGATTATATATTTTGGCTAGGAGATCAGCAATTTCATCTTTAAGTTCCCTGAGAACTCGTGGATGGATGCCATCTGGTCCTGGTGATTTGTTAGTGTTTAGTTTAACAAGACATGCAAGGACCTCCTCCCTGGTTATTTCTATCTGGCTTAATTCTTCGGTTTCCCTCCCTACGAAGATAGGCTCTGTTTTGGGCATGTGGCCTCTGTCTTCTTCAGTGAATACTGAAGGAAAGATTTCATTGAGTCTCTCTGCAATCTCTGTTTCCTCTTTAATAACCCCTTGCCTTCCATTGTCATCTAATGGTCCAATGGCCTTCCTAGTTGGGTTCTTACTTCTAATGTACTTAAAGAAGTCTTTGTTATTTCTCTGAGTATTTTTAGCTATACGCTCCTCAAAGTCTTGCTTTGCTTTCCTGATTGTTGCCTTGCATTTGTTCTGCCAGAATTTATGTTGCTGCCTGCTGTCCTCATTCGGACAAGCCTTCCATCTTCTAAATGAGCTTTTCTTGCTCTTGATCACTTCCCGAACAGCTCCTGTAAGCCACATTGGAGTCCTCTTGGACCTGGCAGTGCCCTTTTTCCTTTTGGGTATGCATTCCAATTGAGCCTCTGTTATTGTTTTTGTAAACAGCCTCCATGCCTCTTGGAGTGTTTGGACTCTCTCAATTTTCCCTTTCAGCTTCTTTTTTATTAGTTTCCTCAACTTTGGGAAATTTCCTTTTTGAAAATTTAAGGTCTCTGTGTTAGATTTTATCAGTGACTTGCGGTCTATGATCAAGTTAAACATAATTGAGTTGTGGTCACTGTTCCCTATTGGATCAGTCACGTTAACATCTTGCACCAGATCCTGAGTATTACTCAGGATCAAGTCAAGGATTCTTGTACCTCTAGTTGGGTCTTCAACCATCTGTCCCAGGGAACAATCATTTAGCATATCTAGGAACTTTATCTCTTTATCATGTGCTGAACAACAGTTCACCCAGTCTATGTGAGGGTAATTGAAGTCCCCCATTATAACCAGGCTTCCCTTCTTGGATGCCTCCTTTACAACATTCTCCAACTGCCAGTCTCCCTCAAGAGTTTGGGTCGGAGGCCGATAGTATATGCCTACTGTTAGACCATCCTTGTGGCCTGGTACTCTTACCCACAGAGCTTCTAATGGTGACTCTAAATCACCTAGATATTCCAATTCATAAGATTTTATCACTTCTTTGACATACAAGGCTACACCACCTCCTGTTTGCCCCTTCCTATCCTTCCTGTATAGTTTGTAGCCTGGGATAACTGTATCCCATTGGTTATCATCCGTCCACCAGGTTTCAGTGATACCAATAATATCAATATTCTTATCTATTGCTAAGTATTCCAGCTCCCCTATTTTGCTCCGGAGGCTTCTGGCATTTGTATACAAGCATTTATATATGCTTTTCTGACACAGTCTTTTGTGTCCAGTTGCATTGTTAGACTGCCTCTTGCATCCTTCTGCTAGAATGCTAGTGACTAGTTCCTCGCTCTGCTCAGTAGTTTTTGCATCCTCCTCACTACTCAAGTACACACTTTCCCGAACCGGATGCTGCCCAGCTCCTGTCGGCTTATTGCATGATGATCCGGAGGAACATGTGGTAATGGCGGATGGGTAGCTCAATATATACAGCTGGCTATACATTTGAAAGTGGCTCGTCGACAGACTATTGGTTGCTGCCTGCGTGACGTCGTAGAAGGTCACGCCCTTCTTGTCCAGGTGAAGAGGTGGCGGGAATCTTCCCGCGCTGCTGAACCAGGTGAATCTGAGCCATGAGAGCTGGACACTCGCTATTGCCATCTAGTGGTCACTAGCTCGCGTTCCCTTATCAGGTTTACATTGATACAGCTGAAGGTTATAATGTTGCACACAGAAAGGTTACATTGTTACCACATGGCTAGGTACATTGTTAAAGGCACAGCTTTACAGAACACAACAGGACCCACTTGGAAAATACAATACAGCAAAAAGTCCATTCCGTAGCCTTTTACATAAATCGGGTTTTTTTATTTTACACAAATCAAAGGAGACCCATAGGTCCAGTGGTGCGTGTCTCTGTCTGATGGGTGAGAAACAAGGGCTGGCGTTGGCTCAGTGGTTAAGGAGCTCGCCTTGTTCGAGGCCCGGGCACTGCATGACAGAGTGAACGCCTGTCTCTGTCCCAGCTCCTGCCAACTTAGCAGTTTGAAAACAGGAAATTGCAAGTAAATAAATGGAGTGGCTCAAGTGGCTAAGACGCCGACTGGGAGGCGGAAGGTCAGCAGTTCGATTCCCGAGTACTGCAGGACAGAATAAGCTCCCCGTCTTTGTCCCGGCTCCTGCCAACCTAGCCGTTCGAAAGCAAGACATTGCAAGGAGGTAAACAGGGACCACTTCGGTGGGAAGGTAGACAGTGTTCTGGTGTCTAGTCATGCCTGCCACATGACCACGGAAATCTTTTGAAACAGAGATGAGCACTGAACCCTAGAGTCGGATACGACTGGCTTTCGAGCAAGGGAAATCTTTATCTTTACTAAATAGAGATCGCTTTGGTGGGAAAAAGATCTTGGGAGCATGAAAGGAGCCTCCTTCGGGCATCCCCTGGGCAGAGTTTCCCCAGCAAAAAATCCTTTCAACCCGGAATAATTTATGGCACGAAATTATTATTATTATTATTATTATTATTATTATTATTATTATTATTATTATTATTATTATTATTATTATTATTATTATTATTATTATTATTATTATTATTATTAAAGAGCTAGTGTCTTCCGAAGGTCAGTTCCCATCTTAAGATGGTTGGGGTGGGATTGTTCCACACACCTGGAGGGCCCATAGTTGGGGACTGGAGGGTTAAGCCGTGCATATCATGAGATTAATTTGTCCAAGGAGGTGAGATCCCACGTTATTCTCAAACACTGTTTGATACCAGGAATGGGATTTTTGAAGGGAGGCTGTAATTATAGGCTGAATATTAGGGAAAACTTCTTAACCGTTAGAGCAGTACAACAGCGGAACCCACTGTCTCGAGAGGTCGTGAGCGCTCCAACACTGGATGCATTCAGAAGAGAATTGGATAGCAACCATCTGTCAGGTCTGCTTTGCTTCGGATTCCTGCATTGCGCATGGCCTAAAAGCAGTGATGGTGAACCTTGGCACTCCAGATGTTCTTGGGCTTCAATTCCCAGAAGCCCTGATCAGCAGGAGTGCTGACTTGGGCCTTCTGGGAATTGAAGTCCAAGAACAGCTGGCGTGCCAAGGTTGGCCATTACTGGCATCTCAGTTATTCTATGATTCTCCATTCTGGGAGCTCTGTCTGACAGATAAAACACCCTACAGACACTTAAATTTAATTTTTTGGTGGCAGTTTTAATGGGTTTTTTAAAATTGGTTTTTAAAATGCAATGGGTTTTATTTTCTTCGGAGTTGAGTCTTCGGAGTTGGGCAGCAATATAAATCAGAAAAATAAATAAATAATAAATGTGGTTGTTATGTATGTATGCATGTTCATTATACTGTAAGGCAAGATTGTAACCACTCCAGATACAAACGATATCAGCTGTAAAGGAACGCGAGCAGACAGCCTATAGAGGGCAGCTGCGAGCGTTCACTCTCACATGGTTCACATTGCTCAATCACGGACAGCCGCGGGAAAACCTTCCCCGCATTCAGCAGCTGAAGAAAGACCTGCATTCAGCAGCTGAAGAAAGGAGGCGTGCCTGGGCGAGGCCACGCCGGTAGCAACCAATCAGCTACCGTGCTACAAGATTCAAATGTAGAGAGCTACTGTATATATTGAGATGTATCACCGCCATTACCTCATGCTTAACTGGAACCTCATGCAATAAACCTGTGTTAAACCAACCCTTCGGTTGTCCGGTCGTCTTTGGTCCCATACACTAAACTGGCGACGAAGGTGGGATCGATGGCTGCCCACGGGACCAAGACATGCGCCGGCTACGAGATCAGGAAGCCGGGAGACTTGGAGCTGTTTGAGATAGACTTCAACGCAGCGCTGGTGGAGCTCGAAGTCTCAGATGAGGCCAAAAAGAGGGCCATTTTCGTCCGCATGCTCGGACACGAGACCAAGAGGACCTTGGTGGACCTGATCGCGCCGAGGAAGGTGAGCGACCTCAAAGCCACAGAGCTCCTGGCGGCGCTGCGCGCCCATCTCCGGCCAGCGATAGCGATGTTCCCCGCTCGGAGCGCGTTCTGGAGGCGAGTCCAGGCACCCGGGGAATCGGTCGATGAGTTCGCCGCGGCCCTGCGGTTGGCCGCCGGCCCATGCAAGTGGGAACTCCCCGACGTCACCCTCCGAGACTGCCTGCTCTGCGGTCTGAGGGACACAGAGACTCAGCGCGCGCTGATGAAAAGGGAGCCGCCTCCCACGTGGCAACAAGTCCTCGACGCGGCACAGGCCGCTGAGGCCACGTCGGCCGGGGTGCACGAACTTCAGGACTGGCGCCCGAAGACCGCCAAGGCAGAGAGTTCGGTGCGCGCGGCCCGGCGGACTTCGAACTCGTCTGCAGAGAGCAGCGACGACGAGGACGTCCGGAGGGTCCAGAGAGAGGGCCGGCGCTGCGATGGCTGCGGCGCCGCCCACGCCCGCACCAAATGCCCATTCCGCAAGGCCGAGTGCCACAACTGCGGCCGGCGCGGGCACATCGCCAAGGTCTGCCGGAAACGACGCGAGGCCACCCGGAGTTCTCCAGACCGCTCGGCGAGGCAGGACCGCACCACGAGGCAGGACCGCACCACGAGGCCGAAGGACGGCACCCGGACCACGAGGACGCGGGACGGAGTAGGGCGAGTCTCCGACGACAGCGAGGACGACGCACCGGTTTGCAGCGTTTCCACGGAGCACCCCCGTTACTTCGTTGAGGTAGTAATACAAGGGGCCCCTGTTAGAATGGAGGTGGACTCGGGTTCTTCATACTCCATTATTTCCCAGGGGGAGTTCATGAAAATCGCCCCCCGCGTGCGGCCCAAGCTCAAGGCGTTGAGGGCCACGCTGAAGGACGTGCAAGGGAACCGCATCCCAGTGTTGGGGGTTGGGAAGTTTCAGGTCCAGTTCAAAAAGTACACCGCAACGCTTCCCTTAGTCGTCCTCAAGGGGGGAAAATGCAGCCTCCTCGGGACTCAATGGTTCCAGCCCCTGGGGTTGTTCATTGGGGGGGTGCACGCCGTGGGAGCACACGCCGCCGGGACTGATCCAATACAGAGCGTGTGCGACGCGCACCCCGAGGTTTTTAAAAAGGGGCTAGGAAAATTCAAGGGCCCCCCAGTGACTTTCGACCTGGACCCTGGAGTGCGTCCAATCAGACTTAAACCGCGCAGAGTGCCTTTCGCACTAAAGGACAAAATAGAGGCGGAATTGGACAAATTAGTGGGCCAGGGGATTCTTGTTCCTGTTGATTCTGCGGAGTGGGAAACTCCAATTGTAACAGCGCTCAAGGCCAACGGGGAAGTCCGAATATGCGCTGATTACAAGTGCACCATCAATAAGGCGATCCGCCCTAATGCGTATCCGGTGCCGGTAGTCAGCCACTTGTTGGCCAGGTTACACGGGGGGAGGTGTTTCGCCAAACTCGACCTGGCCCAAGCCTACCAGCAACTCCCGGTGACCCCCGCCGCAGCTGCTGCACAAACCATAGTCACCCACAAAGGGGCGTTCCAGGTTTCGCGCCTCCAATTCGGCGTGAATTCGGCGCCCGGGATTTTCCAGTCATTGGTGGAACGCCTCCTGAAGGGGTTGGAAGGGGTGTTACCCTATTTTGATGACGTATTAATTACAGGGGGGAGCCGGGCCGAATTAGCAACAAGGTTGGGAAAGGTCCTGACAATATTCGAAAAGGCGGGGTTGAGGTTGCGGAAAGACAAATGCGTCTTCTTCGCTACAGAGGTTGAGTTCCTAGGGTTCCGTGTTACTCCCGAGGGAATTAGGCCGGCCCAATCCAAGGTAGCCGCCATCAAAAAGGCCCCTCGCCCCACCTCCAAGCCCGAGTTGCAGTCGTTCCTCGGACTGCTCAACTTCTACCACTCCTTCCTCCCGCGGAAGGCAGCCGTGGCAGAACCGCTACACAAATTGTTAAAAAAGGACGAGGCATGGAAGTGGGGCGACGACCAGGAAAAGGCTTTCAATGACCTGAAGCGACTCCTGGCATCAGATGCTGTACTGACCCACTTCAATCCCAAACGCCCGGTGGTCCTGATATGCGATGCATCCCCGGTGGGGGTGGGGGCGGTGCTTTGCCACGTGCTGGAGAACGGTAGGGAGGCCCCGATAGCTTTCTACTCTAGATCCCTGTCCCAAGCGGAGAGGAATTATGCTCAGACAGACAGGGAGGCGCTAGCAATAATTGCGGGGACCAAGAAATTTCATGATTTCGTGTACGGCCGCCCCTTCACCATAGTGACTGACCACAAGCCGTTGCTGGGCATCTTCACCGCAGACAAGCCCACACCCCAGATCCTGTCCCCGAGAATGCTCAGATGGGCCATTTTTCTCAACGCGTATCAGCACGCGTTGGTATACCGGCCCGGGAGGGAAATAAGCCATGCCGACGCTCTGTCGAGGTCCCCCATTCCCCGGGATTGCTGCCACGTGGGCGGAGTAGAAAGGGACCACCAGGTCTTAATGATAGAGGTCCTAGACTCCCCTCCAGTAGTACCGGCCGAAATCGCCAAAGCGACAGGCAAGGACAAAGCGCTGGCCACAGTTTGCTCCTGGGTGCAGAAAGGGTGGCCCGTGTCTTCCCCAGCAGCGGAATTCGACACATTTTTCAAAAAGAGATTGGAGTTGTCCCTGGAGAGGGGTTGCCTCTTGTGGGGACAGCGGGTAGTGATCCCCACGTCTCTCAGGCCGAGGGTGCTTAAACTGCTGCACGTCAGCCACCCGGGGATCGTACGCTCTAAGGCACTAGCCCGCAGTTATTTTTGGTGGCCCCAGTTAGACGCCGACATCGAACACATGGTCGGCACTTGCGAGGCGTGCCAAAGCTCTAGGCCAGAAGAGGCTCGCTCGCCACCTAGGGAATGGGACGCTGCGAGGGGACCCTGGTCCCGAGTTCACGTAGACTTTGCTGGCCCATTCAGGGGAACGCTTTTCCTCCTCGTGGTGGACGCGTTCTCTAAGTGGTTGGAGGTCATTCCAGTCTCGAGCACCTCCTCGACCACAACCATTAAACAGTTAAGGAGGGTCTTTTCCACGTTCGGTTTACCCGACACCCTCGTCAGCGATAACGCTAGCTGTTTCACGTCCGCCGAGTTCAGGGCATTCATGGAACGCAACGCCATTCGGCACGTCACCTCCGCCCCCTTTCACCCGGCCACCAATGGCCAAGTAGAGCGCCTCGTGCGCACCACGAAAGACGCGCTACTGCGCATGGGTCCCGGAGACCTCGACCTGAAATTGTGCCAATTCCTGCTGAGATACAGGGTCACCCCCTTAGCGTCAGGGTACTCCCCCGCAGAGCTGTTGATGCGCAGGAAGCTGGCCACGGGGATATCCAAGCTAGACCCCACGAGAGTAGAGGACAAAGGGCGGAACATAGGGGTGGAACCCACAAAGAGTTTCAGCATAGGCGCCCCAGTACACTGCAGAAATTACGCCAGCGCGGGGCCAGCCTGGGTGCCGGGCACCGTAGTAGAGCAAACCGGCCCCGTCTCATACCGCGTAGAGACCAGTACAGGTTTCCTGTGGAGGCGACACGTGGACCAACTCAGGCGTAGGGTCCCCGGAGAGCAAGACGCGGATGAGACCAGCATTGAATCAGCGTTAGGGTACTCCCCCACCCGTTTAGCCCAAGGGGGAGGAAAAGGGGAGCATGGGTCCCCACCAAGGGGGGAGGAAAGGGAATCGATCCACGGAAATCTTTTGCGGGAGTCCCCGCCAGAGAGGAGGAGCCCCGGGCTGCGGGAGTCCCCGTCAGAAAGGAGGAGCCCCAACCACACTCATACCCCGCGGAAGCCGCGGAAGTCCCCCCGAGGCTCAAAGGCCCATAGAGGTTTAGACGTTGATTTACAGTACCAGGGGGAGTTAGCGGAGTGGTCCCCCACCCGTCCTAGCGAAAAGAGGGGTTTCAGTTCAGCCCCTGGTACCTCCAGTCCCAGTAGCCCCTGTGAGTTAGAATGCAACATAGCGCCCATGTTCCGGAGACCGACACCTCCAAGACCGGAGGCATCAGCGAGTCCGCCCACCACCACAGTCTTAAGGTCCCCCGAGCAGGGATCAGAAGGTAGCCACTCCCCAAGGGCGACCTCATCGGTGCCGCGGTTCACACTAGGAGGGTCCCCGGGGTCCGAGGGCAATAGGCAGGGATTTACCTCCCAACTGTTCATCCCATTCCCTTCCCCAAGCGCAAGGCAGGCACGGACGCCCCACAGAGCCACTAACGAATCCCCGTTTCCCGTTGCAGGACAAGCTCCCGCGGAGTCAGGGATCACAGGCTCTCCAGAATTAGGGCAGGCGCAAGCACGCCCCAAGCGAACGTGCGGCAAGCCACAATGGTTGCGGGACTTCGTCCCATCCTAGGGGGGGAGGGATGTTATGTATGTATGCATGTTCATTATACTGTAAGGCAAGATTGTAACCACTCCAGATACAAACGATATCAGCTGTAAAGGAACGCGAGCAGACAGCCTATAGAGGGCAGCTGCGAGCGTTCACTCTCACATGGTTCACATTGCTCAATCACGGACAGCCGCGGGAAAACCTTCCCCGCATTCAGCAGCTGAAGAAAGACCTGCATTCAGCAGCTGAAGAAAGGAGGCGTGCCTGGGCGAGGCCACGCCGGTAGCAACCAATCAGCTACCGTGCTACAAGATTCAAATGTAGAGAGCTACTGTATATATTGAGATGTATCACCGCCATTACCTCATGCTTAACTGGAACCTCATGCAATAAACCTGTGTTAAACCAACCCTTCGGTTGTCCGGTCGTCTTTGGTCCCATACACTAAAGTGGTTACCTGGAGAAAAGGACAAAACTAGATGGCGAACCTATGGCACACGTGCTAGAGGGGGCACTCAGACCCCTTTCTGTTGGCACGCAGCCATCATCCCAGCACAGAGTTTGACCCGCCCCTCTGCCCAGCAGCCCAATTGGAGCGCTTCCTCCCTCCCCCCAGCACAGTTTGCCCCGCCCCTCTGCCCAGCAGCCCAATGGGAGTGCTTCCTCCATCCCCCCAGCACAGAGTTCACCCCGCCCCTCTGTTTGGGCACTCAGTCTCTAAAAGGTTCGCCATCCCTAGCCTAGCTACACTAAGCATCTTGTTCAGAAGGAAAACTCCCAGCCAGGAGTGGGTTAAGATCAGGAAGCTTAGGAAGAGCGCTAGGCTGAGCTAGACCTCACTGCCTTCCAGTCTATCTCTTTTCTCCCAGCAGACCCGAGTGCTGCGTGATGGAGCGAGCTCCCACCTCTATCCCAGGCTCCTGCCAACCTAGCAGTTCAAAAGCAAGACATTGCAAGTCGATAAATAGGTACTGCTTCCGTGGGAAAGGTAACAGCATTCCGTGTCTCATCATGCCTGCCACATATCCATGGAAACGTCAATCAATTGATCAATCAAATATTTATTACAGCTTAGAACAGCAAAAGGAAGAGAAGTTAAAATGGGAGGTACAGTAATACCCCGCATAACGTTAAAGCTTGGTTCCACGATCAACGTTATGCGGTTTTTAATGTTGTGCGATACATGTATCGCACAACGTTAAACCCCCATGGGATGTATCGCACAACGTCAAACTCCATAGAGATACATTGTAACCAGCACAGACTTCAGGGGACGTTGTGCGATACATCCCATAGGGTACAATTCTTTTCTTCAGATTTCTTAACGTTATGCGGTTTTAACGTTGGGTGGTGCACACGTTATGCGGGGTATTACTGTACTAAAGCATGCCATGGAAACATCTGCAGAAGCATACAGTGCTGGCTCTTTGGCTATAAAACAGAGGTGAGCACCGAAGCCAAGTGTCGGATACGACTGGCTTTTGAACTAGGGAGACCTTGAGCTAATGTGATCTGATCCCAAGGGTCGTAGAATTGGAATATAACCGAGCAGCTTTTCGGCCTGGGCTTCCGCAGTCGCTTGGAAGAGAACCGTACAAGTCTATTCAAGTCTGTGCGTCTCTCTCTCTGTGGCTAAGGCCGGCGCCAGTTCTCGTGCACTGAACCAGATGTGGAGAGGCGCCATCCCTCCTAGCAACCAAAGCCGCTCTTTCTGCAGGCCTCACACGCGAGGAAAGCTGGAATGCGCATGGAAAAGCCATGGGGCTGGCGACGACTCATTTCCCCACAAAGTCCACATGGTAGCACAGCTCATGGAAAGTGGGGGGGGGGAGACCCAGTGGGGGGGAAAAGGGGGGAGAAGAGAGGAAGGGGGTGGGTTTCTCACAACAAGCCTGGGAGTCTAACTTTTTGGACTACAATACCCAGAACCCTCTAGGCCAGTGATGGTGAACCTTGGCACTCTAGAAGGCTTGAACTTCAATTCCCAGAAGGCCCTGATCAGCAGGAATGCTTGACTTGGGCTCCTGGAAATTGAAGTCCAAGAACACCTGGAGTGCCCAAGGTTCGCCATCAAAGGAACCAATGGTACCCAACCTTTTTTTGGGCCATGCTCCACCTAAGCAACTCAAAAATACAGATTGTCGTGTGTGTCCCCCGACATATAATTTCTATTATTCAAAAAGTGAACTCCTCTTAAATGTAAAGGTAAAAGTAAAGGTCACCCTTACTAGAAACCCAGCCGTAGCTGACTCTAGGGTTCAGTGTTCATCTCTGCTTCATAGCCGAAGAGCCAGCGCTCTCTGCTTCTGCAGACGTTTCTGTGAACAGGTGGCAGGCATGACTAGACACCGGAGCGCACGGAATGCTGTTTACCTTCCCACCAGAGTGGTCCCTATTTATCTACTTGCAATTTCTTGCTATCGAACTGCTAGCTTGGCAGGAGCAAGGGCAGAGACGGGAGCTCATTCCGTCCTGCGGTATTTGGGTATCAAACTTCTGACCTTGCAGTCTTAATGTAGAGGAAAGCCTAAAAGGCCATCCACTCGGATGATGATGGGGGCTTTGCGTGCCAAAAGGGCTCAGGACCAGAAAGGGACTCGTGGAACTGGATGCGTGGTACTATGGGTGTCACACTGCAGATGGAAAGCCACTGCATTATATTCTCAGGGCAGTCTTCATGGCTGATCGCCATGAGGATCGTCAATGGAGTGGAACCTCGGTTAACGTAATTAATGCAACTACTTTAACCGTCGTTCCCATAGAAATTCATTTGTTGTGTTCTGATGGTTTTACTGTACACATGGATTGCAATGTATCTGAGTCAATGTAACCTTGCCTATAGCAACAATGTAACCTTCAGCTGTATCATATAAGCCCTGTAATAGGACGCGAGCTAATGACCACCAGCTGGCAGCAGCGAGCGTCCAAGCTCTCTTGGTCCGAACTCATCAAAGGCAACAGCGCGGGAAGTTTTCCCGCCACTACCTACACCTGGACAAGAAGGGCGTGACCTGCAATGACGTCACGCAGACAGTAGCCAATGGGCTACCATGGCACCACGTTCAAATGTATTACTGCTGTATATAAAGAGCTATTGATCCGCCATTACCTCATGTTCCCTCTGTCCACGATGCAATAAACCTGAGTTAACCCAGCCCGAGGCTGTGTCCCGTGTCTTGGTTTGCATACACCAAATTGGCGACGAAGGTGGGATGATGGATCCCCACGGAACAGCCAGGGCTCAGAGCGGTTTCAACATCACCAAACCGCAGGACTGGGAGCTGCTTGAGATGGACTTCCAGGCGGCACTGGTGGAACTCAGAGTCAAACAAGACGACGAGGAGAGGAAGAGGGCCATCCTCACCAGAATGCTCGGGATGGAAACCAAGCGGACGCTGGTGGGCATAATCGCTCCGAAGAAGGTGAGCGACTTTAAGGCGAGCGAAATCATGAAGCTGCTGCGAGAGCGGTTCTGCCCCTCGAGGGCAATGTTTCCCGCTCGGAGCGCGTTTTGGAGGCGAGTCCAAGCGCCAGACGAGTCGGTTGAGGCATTCGTGGCCGCCATGAGGATAGCCGCCGCCCCCTGTAAATGGGGCGACATCCTGGAGATGATCCTCAGGGACGGCGTGTTATGTGGCCTGAAAGACAAGGAGGTGCAGCGCAGCTTGATGAATAAGGAGCCGCCACCCACGCTGGCCGAAGTCATAGAGGCCGCGGAAGCCGCAGAGTCCACGAATGCCGGAGTGGACGAGATGCATCAGTGGCGTGAGTGGCGTCCTAAAGCCGGCAAGGCGGAAAATTCGGTGCACGGGAAGGCCGGACAGTCGGTGCACGCGACTCGGCGGGCCTCAAAGTCGTCTACGGAAGGCAGCGACGGCGAGGAGGTCCAGAAGGTCCGGAAGGGCGGTCGACGCTGCGAGGGTTGCGGAGCGGCCCACGAGCGCGCGAGATGCCCGTTCAGGAAGGCCGAGTGTTACACCTGCGGCCGTCGGGGGCACATCGCCAAGGCGTGCAGAAAGCGGAAAGAGGGCCGGAGGCAATCACAAGACCGCGCGGCCAGTGTCGTACCGGGTCGAGACGAACACCGGCCTCCTCTGGAGGAGGCACGCAGATCAACTGAGGCACCGAGTGATTGGGCCAGTCAGTGGAGCTCAGCAACAGGATTCAGCGTTAGGGTTCTCCCCCACCCGCTTAACCCAAGGGGGAGACAGCAGTGGACAACAGTCCCAAGCATGGGGGGAAGGAAGCAGAAGCAGCGGCCCCGACTCGTATCCCTTTGATACGCCAGCTCTAGCAGGGGCCGGGGAAGGGGGAGAGGAGTTCGCGACCGCTGCCCCCGATAGTGATTTTGATTTTGATTTGGCGAGCCGGGGGGGTTTTCAGGAGTGTTCCCCCACCCATCCAAGCGAGAAGAGGGGTTTTTCGTTAGCCCCCAGTGCCCCCGGTTCCTCCCTAAGAAAGAGCACACCTCCCAACAGCGCCGCGGAGCCGCGGAAAGTCACTAACGAGTCTCCCTCTCATATTGCAGGACAGGAGACCAGGGGACAAAGAGAAGGTAGCAATCCCAGGGAGAGGCAGCCCGCACCGAGACCCCAGCGTGTTCGAAATAAGCCATCTTGGCTGAGAGACTTTGTCTCATAAGGGGGGGGGAGTGTGTTAAGGTGGGCTCGAGACTTTGTCTCGTCCTAGGGGGGAGGGATGTTGTGTTCTGATGGTTTTACTGTACACATGGATTGCAATGTATCTGAGTCAATGTAACCTTGCCTATAGCAACAATGTAACCTTCAGCTGTATCATATAAGCCCTGTAATAGGACGCGAGCTAATGACCACCAGCTGGCAGCAGCGAGCGTCCAAGCTCTCTTGGTCCGAACTCATCAAAGGCAACAGCGCGGGAAGTTTTCCCGCCACTACCTACACCTGGACAAGAAGGGCGTGACCTGCAATGACGTCACGCAGACAGTAGCCAATGGGCTACCATGGCACCACGTTCAAATGTATTACTGCTGTATATAAAGAGCTATTGATCCGCCATTACCTCATGTTCCCTCTGTCCACGATGCAATAAACCTGAGTTAACCCAGCCCGAGGCTGTGTCCCGTGTCTTGGTTTGCATACACCAAACATTGAATGCAGTTTCCCATAGGAATGCATCGAAAGCCAAAATACTTTAACTGAAACGCGGTTTCCCATAGCAATGCATTGAAAACCAATTAATCCATTTCAATAATAATAATAATCCGTAAACCGAGCCACTATTTTCTATGGATTTCCTTTTGTTAGGCTATTTTTAGGTTAACCGAGCTGTTTGTTAACTGAGGTTCCACTGTATTTGGAATCGAATATGGCACAAGAAGGAGGAGAATCATAGAGATGCTGAGCTTGAAAGGGTCTTGTGAAGCCATCAAGTTGAACCCCCAGCTCAACGCAGGAATCTGAACTAAAGCAGGTTGGAGAGTCGGTAGACCAATTCTCTCTTGGATGCTTCCAGTGTTGGAGCGCTCACCACCTCTCGAGGCAGTGGGTTCCGCTGTCGTGGAAGGCCACTGCATCATATGGCTCCAAAGACAATCTTCATGGCTGATCGCCATGGATGACCACCAATATTGGGAATTGGATACGGCACAAGAAGAAGAACTCTGGGAGTTGTCCAGATAACTGACTTTGTTTTAGCATATGAACCAGCGGTTGCTCAGTAGTTAAGAAGCTAGCCTTGTTAGCTGGAAGGCTGGCAAGTCAGCAGTTCGAGACCCGGGTACTGCGTGACAGATTGAGCGCCCATCTCTGTCTCAGCTCTTGGGGACATGAACGGAGCCTCTTTTGGGCGTTCCCTGAGCGGAGTTTCTTCTGCAAAAATCCTTTCAACTCAGAATAATTTCTGACATGAAATTATTATTATTATTATTATTATTATTATTATTATTATTATTATTATTATTATTATTATTATTATTATTATTATTATTATTATTATTATTATTATTATTATTATTATTATTATTATTATTATAGCATATGAACCATATTGGACAGGAAGGAAACAAGCACATTGGAGAGAGACGTTATGCGTGCAAATGGAGCTCCGCTTGTCTTCACTTTCAAAGCCAGCTTTCAGTTGCCTTTGCTCAAAGAGGCTTTGGAGGCTTTTTTAAGACACAGACTTGACACATCTGCTTGACAGAAATAAAATAATTATAATTACAGTGAAACCCCGTATAATGAGCACCTTCAATCAAGGGAAATGGTGGAGGCTCCATGGAAGGATGAAGTTAATTACTAAAATAGACATCTTTATAAGCGTGATTCTCCTGCCAACCTAGCAGTTCGAAAGCAAGAAATTGCAAGTAGATAAATAGGGACCACTTCGGTGGGAAAGGTAACAGCGTTCCGTGTGCTCCGGTGTCTAGTCATGCCTGCCACATGACCACGGAAACGTCTGCAGAAGCAGACAGCGCTGGCTCTACGGCTTTGAAACAGAGAGGAGCACTGAACCCTAGAGTCGGATACGGCTGGCTTTCGAGCAAGGGAAACCTTTACCTTTACTATAAGAGTGATTAACAAACAGTAACATACAGAAAACAAAAGGCAAAGACAAAAAAAACGTTGTGGCACCTTAAAGACTAACTGCTGTGTTTTAATATTAGCTAGCATGGATCAAGTTCCGCTTTCTCAGATATAATAACAATAATGTTGTGTCGGAAATTATTCGGAGTTGAAAGGATTTTTGCTGGAGAAACTCCGCTCAGGGGACGCCCGAATGAGGCTCCTTTCATGTCCCCAAGAGCTCGGACAGAGATGGCCGCTCAATCCATCATGCAGTACCCCGGTCTCGAACTGCCAACCAGCCAGCCTTCCAGCTAATGAGGCGAGCTTTTTAACCACTGAGCCACTCAGAGATAACAGTGAGACTTTATCGCAACACTTCACACTTTACTAGGTGGAAATAGAGAAAGTGGCTAGTACACTAGTCACAGTTGCAGACCCTGTGAGTCTGTGTGGCGTTTTACACTTGGCAATGATTGAAGAGGGGACTGCAGTGGCTTAGTGGTTAAGACGCTGAACTTGACGACTGGAAGGTCGGCAGGTCAGCAGTTCAAGCCCCGAGTGCTGCAGGACGGAGTGAGCTCCCGTCACCTGCCCCAGCTCCTGCCAACCTAGCAGTTTGAAAGCAAGAAATTGCATGTAGATAAATAGGGACCACTTCGGTGGGAAGGTAGACAGCATTCTGTGCACTCGGCTGCCTAGTCATGCCTGCCACCTGACCTCGGAAACATCTGCAGATGCAGACTGCGCTGGCTCTCAGGCTGTAAATTGAGATGAGCACTGAACCTTAGTGTCGTATATGACTGGCTTTCAAGCTAGGGTGACCTTTTGCAAGTAGATAAATAGGCGCCGAACCCTAGAGTCGGATACAACTGGCTTTGTACCACTGCGGACTTATGTCTGGCCAACAACAAAGCCAAGGAAGAGGCTTCCTTTTGGCATTCAAGGGTTTGACACAGAAGGAGGAGGAGGAAGATGATGGAGGAGAAGAAGGAGGGGAGGAGAAGAAATAGGAGAAGAAGTGGAAGGAGAAGAAGGAGGAGCGGGAGCAGGAGGAGAAGAAGGTTTTCCATGTCGGACAATCTGGTTTGGGAACCATTGAATTAGCCTAATTTAATTTCCCAACTTTTGTATTTTAAACTTCAATTCCCAGAAGCCAAAGTCACTTCCCCAAAGCACTGATCAGCCAATGGACTGACTCAGGTCTTCTGGGAATTGAGGCCCACCAGTGTTCTGTGGCACATAGTTTGAGAAACGCCGGTTTATCCCATGATGGCCACTGGGGTACACAGAAAGAGCCTCCTCGAAGACTGTGGTATTTTTGAACCACAACCGGGTTGACGAAGACTTTGGGTGCCAAAAGGGCTCAGGACCAGAAAGTGACTCGTGGAACAGGACCGGTGGTATGCTATGGGGGTCACGCTGCGAGGCGGAAGGCCAATGGAAGGCCATTGCATTATGTTCTCAGGACAGTCTTCATGGCTGATCGCCATGAGGATTGAAAAGATTCGGATAAGGAAGAAGAAAAAGAAGTTCACATCTGCTCAGCTTTTCCGTGGCTTTCTCTTCCTTGAGACCCTTTTCACCTCTTTCCAAAGATGCACATCGATAAGCTACTGCTGATCACCATGAGGATTGCCAAGATTCGGATATGGAACATAAGAACATAAGAGCAGCCTTGTTGGAACAGGCCACAGGAGCCCATGATCCAGTCCAGCCTTCTGTCTCACACAGTGGCTCCCCATTTGCTTCAGGGTATTATTATTCCCAAGGAGATGCCTTCACCTGCTTAGGATTCATTCCCTGGAAATGGCATTGAGAGATACCCTCCTGCCTCTCGCTCCAACCCGGAGGTTGTCCTTAGGTATCCATATAATTATAGCCATGGATACCCTTTTTGTCCTCCATGAACTTGTCTGATCCTTTCTTAAAGCTGTCAAGACTGACAGCTGTCACCACTTCTTCTGGCAGGGAGTTCCATAGACCAGGGATCCTCTCTCTGGGTGAAAAAGTACTTTCTCTTATTTGTTTGAGAACTAGTACCCAAAAGTTTCATGGAGTGTCCCCTAGTTCTAGTGTTGTGCAATACGGAAAACAGTTTTTCCTTATCTACTTTGTCCACACCGTGCATGATTTTACACACTTCAATCAGGTCACCTCTTAGACGCCGTCCATCATTCAAGAGTGAAGAGGCCCAACCGTTGCAGCCTCAGAAGGTAAGGAAGGTGTTCCAGTCCCCTCATCATCCTTCTGGTTGCCCTCCTCTGCACTTTTCCCAGCTCCATAATATCCTTCTGGAGGGATGGCGACCAGAACTGTACACAGGTTGGGAAGAAGAAGAAGAAGAAGAAGCACAGTTAGCCACACAAATGGAGAATATATTGAACATACAGAGGCATCGGTGCAAAGTCTTTCTGCCATTCATGGTTGCTCTTTGCCCTTTCTCAAACACGAGTCGGTTTCCCCTCAGTTTCCCAAAATCTGGTGCTGCTCCAGGTACTTCCCTCCCCACATCGCCTCCCTCCCTGCCACCCGTTTCCTGTGTGGGTTGAAGGCAAGAAAGGCCTTCCTTGGCTTCCGCTGGAGTTGCCTCTTGACAGTTTGGAAAGTTGAGATCCTGGTAAATGTTTTCAGATGGGGGGCATCTCAGAGGAAGCGGTTCGCCTCCACCTTCGCGTTCTTCCTGGTCCTTCTTTGAGGTTGAAAACTTTGCCCTTTTTTTGCATTTTTAAAAACCCCTTGGGGGGGGGGGGGACCAACCAGAGTTTGAATGTTCAAGTTGGGTTGTGTGTGCGCACGCATGTACGTGCGGAAACAGAAAAACAAAGTTAAGAGTTTCAGTGAACAAGATGGATTATTGGGTGGAAAAACCACCTTGCCTTTTCTGCCTAAGTTTATTGTAGAATTTTGGGGAGAAATTAATTTCTCCTGAAATATTTTGGGCTTTAACGCAGATGTGCAGCGCACGAACAATGGATGGCATCCCATGCTGGTGGGATGAATTGTGATGCTGGTTTCTGCCAGGTCTCCAGGGTATCACAACAGAAATAGAGGCATGCTTGGAATACTTCTTAAGGTACTGCGGTGGCTCAAGTGGTTAAGATGCTGAACTCGCTGACTGGACGTTTGGAGTTCAATTCCCGAGTACTGCATGACTGAGTGAGCTCCCGTCTCTGTCCCTAGCAGTTTGAAAGCAAGAAATTGCAAGTAGATAAATAGGGACCACTTCGGTGGGAAGATAAACAGCGTTCCGTGCACTCCGGTGTTTAGTTATGCCTGCCACATGACCACGGAAACATCTGCAGACGCAGACAGCACTGGCTCTTTGGCTATAAACAGAGGTGAGCACTGAACCCTAGAGTCAGATACGACTGGCTTTCGAGCAAGGGGGACCTTTACCTTTACCTGGAATACTTCTTTGCTTCTGTATGAAGAACACTGGTCAACACTCTGTGTTCTCGATGAGCCATATCTTAGAAGCAGCATGTTTTTAAAATTAAATTATTATTGTTTTATGTGCCACCAATTTGCATCCAGATTATGATGATGCTAAATCAGTGGAGCCTGGTAGTGCCCAGAATGCTGTTTACCATCCCACTGAAGTGGTCCCTATTTAGCTACTTGGGAATTGAAGTCCACGAGTCTTCTGCAGAACATAGTTTGGGAAACGCTGCCCTAGAAGAAGGAAACCATTGAAAGTGTCGTCATATGTTAGAATTGACTTGATGGCCATTCCCAGAAGCCTTGGTCAGTCCATTGGCTGATCAGTGCTTTGGGGAACTGACTTGGGCTTCTGGGAATTGAACTCCCCAAAACCAAAGGTTGGGAAAACACTGCCCTAAATAGTTTCCACAATACTCAACGCTAACCATCAGGTGGAGGACAAGGGTATCAATGGCTATAATTATGGATACTTAAGGACAACCTCCGGGTTGGATAGATAGGCAGGATATCTCTCAATGCCATTTCCAGGGAATCCTAAGCAGGTGAAGGCATCTCCTTGGGAAGAATACCCTGAAGCACATGGTGAGCCACTGTGTGAGACAGAATGCTGGGCTGGATGGGCTCCTGTGGCCTGTTCCAACAAGGTTGTTCTTATGTTCTTAGGTGGTTTATTAAATTAATCTGACCACCATGAGCACTAGCGGCCTTGGGTGTCAAAGTCCACAGAGAAGAAAGGGTAATGGTCCCCAAGTGGATTGAAACCCACTTGGATCCATCGGGATGGAGGGCAGTGGCTTCATCCATCCTGGCCTGGGGGTGATGATGAGGACTTTGTGTGCCAAAGTAGCTGAGGACCAGAAAGTGACTCGTGGAATTGGATCCGTGGTACTATGGGTGTCACGGTTCGATGCAGAAGGCAGCTGGAAGGTCACTGCATTATATTCTCAGGACAGTCTTCATGGCTGATTACCATGAGGATCGCCGATATTTGGAATCGGACATGGCACAAGAAGAAGAAAATACAAGATATTTAAGGAATAGATTTGCCATCTCCCCACCAACCCCCGGGAATTTCCATGGTAGATCTTTGAGTATCACCATAACAGGGACAGCACTTTTTTTTTTTTTTTGCATTTATTTGGACGACTGATCTAATCGTTTTCATTCGTAAACTGGAGAGCTTTGGAGGCTTAACTGGGCCTGTTCCTCCTCCTTCTTTCGTTTTCTGATCAAACCGTAGACTGCCCAAATGAAGCCACTTTCTTGGCTTTGTCATTGGCCAAACTCAAGTCATCATTGGTGCATGTTTCTGGCAATCATCGGCAGACCAGGAAATGAGCCGGATTCTGTACCTCTCCACAACACACAGTATGTTGTGTACCCACGTCAGCGTTGACTTGACAGTGTGCAATTGTTATCACTCTCATTCACTTTAGCTTTAACAAGAGCTCTTTTCTTATGGGTGACCGCTTGCAGTCCAGTGTTGAAGTCATATAGTCATTTGTGTTCATACACTGAATTGCCTTACAGTGGTGTTGGCCAACAAGGCATGGTAGTTGTCCAGGGGTTGCCAAATTGTATTCATATTCTTCAGGAAGGTTCCACATTGATTTGTATACTTACCAGTTAAAGCTAACCATTCTGTACGTGATGTGTATATACTGATGCTATGAAGTCTCACTCTTCTGCCTGACAAAGTGGATTTGAGATCCACAAAAAGCTCACATTTAATCTTCATCAGTTTTATTTATATACCGCTTTATCTCAGCCCAAAGGCGACTAAGATGAGATGGATAGATGGTATTGTGGACACAATGGGCACAGAGCTTGGCGGGCTGAGGAGGATGGTGGGGGGCAGAGGTGCCTGGAGGACAATGGTCCATGGGGTCGCAAAGGGTCGGAATCGACTGTGCGACTGAACAAGTCTGGCCAGGTGACTCAACACAGGTCAGCAACTCAACACTGATTGTCAGGCGGCGGTTAACTAACCTGACCACCCTGAGGACGACAGGGCTTGGGTGCCAAAGTCCATAGGGAAGGGTGATGGTCCCCAAGTGGATTAAATGGTCTCACTTGAATCCCTCTGGATGGAGGGCAGCATCTTCGTCCATCCCAGCCTGGAGCTGATGATGAGGACTTTGCGTGCCAAAAGGGCTCGGGACCAGAAAGTGACTCGCAGAACTGAATCAATGGTACTCGGGGTGTCACACTGCGATGAGGAAGGCAGATGGAAGGCCTTTTAGGCTTCCTCCACATGAATCAGAATTCACTTTTTGAATAATAAGACTCAGGACAGTCTCCATGGCTGATCACCATGATGATCGCCGGATTTGGATACGGCAGGAGGAGGAGTCTCTTAAGTGCCTACAAGCTGAGTAGGGCAGGGTACAAATTAAAAATTGAATTGTATTGAATTGAATTGAAGTGCCACAATGGTTTCTCCCCCCCTTTTTTTGGTTTGTTTTGTTTACTCTGTGACATGCCAAAATGAAGGCACCTTTTGGTGAGTTCCTCCTGCACTTCCTTTTGTCTCAAAGTCCTATAGAAAGCAATGCTCCGGGGGCAAGGCTGGGGTTTTGCCAGGGCACTCGCCATTGACATTCAGCAGAGGAACCCGGGGCGATTCTGTTACCAATCAAGGACCTGTCATGAAGCATACAAATTTCAAAACAATTCTAAAATCAAATTCCTCTACCCCACCATTGTGGAACGAATGGAAGCCAGATGTTTGCATGGCAGGCAGGGGGAAAAAAATATCACTATATAATATTTCAGCATGGAATGTGAACCGAAAGACACACCGAGAACTCTCTTCTTGCGGAGTGGACCCTCCTGGGCCACATTTCTACATACATAGTCCTCTAAGACAAGACTCCAATTCTCCTTAGAGATAGGGTTGCCATACGTCCCGGAAAACCGGGATTGTCCCGGATTCAAGGTTGGAAAAATTGTCCTGGCCAGTTTAATAAAAATCATGTTAAAGTCCCGCACTTTTAAAACTTACTGATTGTGTATTATTACAATAAATTCGAACTCTCACCATCAAACGAGCTATTTCCTGCCACATGGGAGTTGGAGTATACCGGGAGACAAATCTTAACATCCTCGCCTCACACCACCGCCCGATAGGTGTGACCAGTGTGTTTCCTGGAACTGAGGATGTAAAGAATTGACCACAATGCGACTTCTCAGAAGTACAACAGATCATTTTACAGTAAGAATTAACTGTTGTAAATAAATTCATTTACAGGTATGTATTGATAGATTTAACATGAAAGTGTTTCATAGCACCAACCCTGATGCGACTCTGTACCTGATATGTATAAATTGATACCATCAAATCTCACTCTTGTGTCTGACGAAGTGGACTTGATCCACGAAAGCTCACATTAAAATACAGCAGTGAGCCACAAAAGTTTTTTGTTTTGTTTTGTTTGCTCTCTGATATGCTTGAAATACAGATTAACAATCTTCGAGGACACTCTTTCTGTGTACCCCACTGTGATAACACTGCACAGCAATGGGAACACCACATGTGATTTACATGATATCGAGTATGCTGATTCCAAATCTGAACTCAGAATTTGCCTATTATGTACAGATTTTAAGTTGCAGGCAGGCTATAGCTGTTCAAATGGTATTGGGTCATGTATTTTTACATGGGAACATTATAACAGCTGCAGCTCCCACTATGCCTGTTGCTGCCTCGGTTGAATCACGTCCCCTGGTGGCATGCATGTTCCAGCAGCAGCTGGGCATGTCTGGGCAAGTCAGTGAGCTGACGTCAGAAATGGGTAGATAAGGAGAGATGGACCAAGGACTTGTCTCTAGTGCGAAACCACCTTATTGGATAGTACAGTTAGGCCACAGTGAGTCTGTTTTGAGCTAAACAGGAGTAGGCACAGCTGTGTTAATAAACCAGACAATTTTTGATCCATTTGTGGCAAATATACCCCGCATGATCAAGGCAAGAACCTAATCAAGAGGGTGCTAACTTAAGATTCTGACGTCCAAGGCGGAATCGGACTTCAGATTTGGATTCAGTGCACTTGATTTAGTGTAGGACATACGGTTAAACCAAGTAGCCAGGGGTTCCCAACCTTTTCAAGTCAAGAGCCGGGTCATGCTCTGTCAGCCGGCTTCGAGAGCCAGACGGCCATTTTTCACTGCCTGCACAATAGGGGTGACCATTTTGTCACAACATCTTCAAAGGCGGGTGGCCATTTTGCTTCTCGAATGCCCATGGAGAGGTGGGGGCCACATGAAATGGTGTAGTGGGCCAGATGTGGCCTTAGGTTGGGAACCATTGCAAATAGTAGACAATATTTTTTGTGTGGGTGATGAGGTGTTATTCATGAGAATGGGAATTAGGAGCTTCGCCTCCTTGTCATGTATCTCCAGGGGGGCAAAATGGGGTTGACTGCACTGGTGTCAAGATCTGATGGGTTTCTGTGGTCTGTGTTTCCCCCATCTCTCTCTCTCTCCCCACACACACACACACTACAAAGGTGAGACCTTGAGCCCAGCCCGCAGTTCCACCAAGCGCAAGAAGAAACAACGGAGGAACCGCACTACGTTCAACAGCAGCCAGCTCCAGGCTCTGGAGAGGGTCTTTGAGAGAACGCACTACCCCGATGCTTTCGTCCGGGAAGAGCTGGCACGGCGCGTCAGCCTGAGCGAAGCCAGAGTCCAGGTGAGGTAGACCCCGTAGGAAGAGAAGCAGGTTCAGGCCAGAGCAGGAGTTCTGCCAAAGGTAGCAACAGCTCTATAAGCGTGAGGTCATTCTGGTTCATGGGATACCAATAGGCAGCTGGTGCCTATAACAGTGATGGCCAACCTTTTAGAGACTAAGTGCCCAAACAGAGAGGGGTGGGGTGAACTCTGTGCTGGGGGGAGGGAGGAAGCGCTCCCATTGGGCTGCTGGGCAGAGGGTCGGGGCAAGCTCTGTGCTGAGGTGATGGTGCGCATGTTCACAGAGAGGTCTAGGAGTGCCACAACTGGCACGTGTGCCATAGGCTCACCGCCACTGGCCTATTATAATAATTTTGTGTCAGAAATTATTCTGGATTGAAAGGATTGTTTTGCTGGAAAAACTCCGCCGAGGGAATGTCCCGAATGAGGCTCCTTTCATGTCCTCAAGATCTTTCCCCACCGAAGTGGTCCCTATTTATCTGCTTGCAATTTCTTGCTTTCGAACTCTGCTAGGTTAGCAGGAGCTGGGACAGACGACGGGCGCTCAAACCGTCACGCGGTACCCGGGTCTCGAATTGCTGACTTGCCGGCCTTCCAGCTCACAAGGCGAGCTTCTTAACCACTGAGCCACCGCAGTACGCTCGTGCCAAGCTAGTGCCAAGGCAAAAGGCAAGTGTCAAACTGCCACACTGCAGCCAGTATGTTGCGAGTTTGATCCTGACCAGGGATAAAGATTGACTCAGCTTCTACCCTCCTTCCAAGGTCGGTTAAATGAGTCCCCAGAATGTTGCAGGCAAAATGCTAATTAAACTTGTAATAATAATAGTAATAATTTCTTGTCAAAAATTATTCTGGGTTGAAAGGATTTTTGCAAAAGAAACTCTGCTTAGGGAACGCCCAAATGAGGCTCCTTTCATGTTCCCAAGAGGTGGGACAGAGACGGGCACTCAATCCGTCATGCATTACTCGGGTCTCGAGCTGCCGACTTGCCAGCCTTCCAGCTAACAAGGCAAGCTTCTTAAGCACTGAGTCACTGCAGCCCATTACTACTACTACTACTACTACTACTACTACTACTACTACTACTACTACTACTACTACTACTACTACAAATGAACTATCAGGGAGCCCCTCCAGTCTGCTCTGGTTGGACGGACAGATGTTCTTAGGGAGATGCGGTCTCTTAAGTACCCTGGCCCACTACCATATAGGGCTTTAAAGGTCATCACCAGCACCTTGAATTGCACCCAGAGGCACACCGGTAGCCAATGCAGCTCCCACAGCAGGAGTGAGCCATGGGCATAACGCCCACACCCCATCACCACGCGGGAAGCCACATTTTGAACCAGTTGGAGCCTCCGAAAGGTCATCAAGGGCAGCCTCATGTAGAGCACATTACAATAATAAAGTCTGGAGGTGACCATGAGCAAGGAGTCCCGGTCCAGGAGCAGGCATAGCTGGAGAATGACACGTAGTTGTGCGAAAGCCATACCTGTCAACCTTCCCGGATTGGCCGGGATTTCCCGATTTTCGGCGCCGATTTGCGCCATTTCCCGCCCTGTCCTGCCGAAAACCCGGAATTTGGCAGCTGGGGTGAGGAGGTACTGCACAGCCCTTCTGCGCAAGTCATGTTCTACGCATGCGTAGAACCCTTCTACGCATGCGTAGAAGGCTACGCTTGTGTAGAAGGGGGCTACACAAGCGTAAAACCCTTCTATGCATGCACAGAACGCAACTTGCACAGAACCGATCTGTGCAGGTCCCGGATTTGTCGGAGCCGCGGTTGATAGGTATGGCGAAAGCCCTCCTGGCCACAACTGCAACCTGCTCATTAAGCAGGAGTCGTGAGTCCAGGAGGACCCCCAAATTATGCGCCGGGTCTGTCTGAGGCAAAGAAGCCCCATCCAGAACCAAAGATGGTAACTCCCGTGATAACGCAGGGCCCCTAATCCATAGCCACTCAATCTCGCCGGGATTCAGTTGTAGCCCTTTAGTGTCTGTTCCAGGAGACATAGAAAGAGTCGCAGTATGGACTAACACAGGTTTATTGGTTGATGATCAGAACGAACATGTGGTAATGGCGGAGGTATCTCACATTATATACAGTGGTACAACACATTTGAACTTGGCTGCATGGTACCTCATTGGCCGCTACCGGCGTGACGTCATCCGGGTCACGCCCATCTTTGGTGGTGGATCAGCAGTAGTTGTTTGCTGCGGGAAGTTCCCGCAGCTGCAGGTGATTTGAGGAATGATGACCATGTGAGTTGAACACTCGCAGCTGCCCTCTATAGGCAGCTTGCTCGCGTTCCTTTAACAGCTGGGTTACATTGTGATTGTGGCTGGGTTACATTCATACATTTCTTAAAGCAACATTGTACATTCATATGAAGCAGCATTGTACATACACAACATCCCTCCCCCCTAGGATGGGACGAAGTCCCTCAACCATTGTGGCTTGCCGCACGTGCGCCTGGGGCGAGCGGCCGCTTGGCTTAATACAGGGGAGCCTGGCTCTGCGGAGTCCTGTCCTGCAATGGAAAGGGGGGAGTCGTTAGTGGCTCGGTGCGGGCTCCGTGGTAACCTTGCATTAGGGGAAGGGAATGGAATGAACAGTTGGGAAGTGAACTCCTGCCTACCACTTGAGGGGCTAGGGTTCCCCCCCAACACGAATCTCGGGACTGAAGAAGAGACCCTCGTGGTCTCGCCACCCCCCGTACCCTGCCTGGGAGTGCCGGGGGCTGTGGTGGTTGGACTTCCCCCCAATGCCTGTCTTGGGGGTGTTGGCCTCCGGGGAGCTGGAGCTATGGTGTATTCTAACACAAAAGGACTGGGGGGGCTGGAGGTACCAGGGGCTGAACTGAAACCCCTCTTCTCGCTAGGACGGGTGGGGGACCACTCCGCTACATCCCCCTGGTACCGTAACTCATAATCGTCAAACTGATCCCTCTCTTTCAAAGTATCCTCCTCTGTGGCTGAGAACTGAGGATATGCATTTGTATCCCCGGTTTCCGCCGTGTCTCCCCCTTGGGTAATGCGGGTGGGGGAGGACCCTAACGCTGAATCCCCGTCACTAGTGACCCGCCTTCTGAGTTAGTCGGCGTGCCTCCTCCAGAGTAGACCCGAGCTAGTCTCAACCCTGTAGGACACTGGTCCCGTCTGCTCGATGACTGTCCCTGGGACTCACGCCGGCCCTGACGCCGCGTAGTTCCTGCAGTGAACCGGGTCCCCTGCCGAAAAACTTTTGGAGCTCCCTCCCCCTATATTTATGTTTCTCCCTTCATCCTCCACCCTGGACGGATCCATCCGGTCAAAAAGTGTTACCGGACGCCTCCTCATGAGGAGTTCGGCTGGGGAAAATCCTGAAGCTAAGGGGGTTGTCCTGTAGCAGATGAGGAACTGGCACAGATGCAGGTTCAACTCACCGGGACCCATGCGCCGCAGTGCGTCTTTCGTAGTGCGCACTTGGCGCTCTACCTGACCGTTTGTGTCGGGGTGAAACGGGGCAGCTGTGATGTGCCTGATGGCGTTCCGCTCAATAAATGTCTTGAACTCTGCAGACGTGAAGGTACTAGCATTGTCGCTAACAAGGACGTCTGGCAGGCCGAAACAGGCAAAAAGCTTGCGCAACTGCTTGATGGTTGCGGTGGAGGAGGTGCTGTTCATAGGGATTACCTCCAACCACTTGGAATAGGAGTCGACTACCAATAAAAACATGGATCCGCGAAAAGGGCCAGCGAAGTCGACATGGATCCGGGACTATGGCCCGCGGGCCGTATCCCATTCCCTATGGGGCAACCGGGACTCCTCGGGCCGAGAGCCCTGGCAGCTCTCGCACGTGCCCACTAAACGTTCTATGTCCCCGTCTATCTGGGGCCACCAAAAGAAACTCCTGGCCAGAGCCTTGGAGCGCACGATCCCGGGGTGACTGGTGTGCAATAGTCTCAGTACCTTGGCTCTCAGCTTCTCTGGGATAACTACTCGCTGGCCCCAGAGTAAGCAGCCCCTTTCCAGCGACAGCTCTACTCTGCGCCTAAAAAATGGTCTGAACTCTTCATCGGGGGGAGTCGTGGGCCAGCCCTTCCTAACCCAGGAACTAACTTGGGCCAGCATCTTGTCGGCCGCCGTGGCTTTGGCGAGGTCGGCCGGGACAATGGGGGGCGAGTCGAGAGACTCGATCAGTAGGACTTGGTGATCCTGCTCTACCTCGCATGTGGGGTCCCCTCCACTTGGGAGGGGAGATCGGGACAGTGCGTCCGCATGGGAGATCTCCTTCCCTGGGCGATATACCAGCTCATACTGGTAGGCGTTGAGGAAAATGGCCCAACGCAGCATTCTGGGGGATAATATTTGCGGTGTGGGTTTGCCGGTAGTGAAGATCCCCAAAAGTGGTTTGTGATCGGTCACTACCGTAAACTCGCGGCCGTATAAAAAGTCATGGAACTTTTTCGTTCCGGCGATGATGGCTAGGGCCTCCCTATCAGTTTGCGCGTAATTGCGCTCGGCCTTTGAGAGGGACCTAGAGTAGTACACTACCGGGGCTTCCCTCCCGCTTTCCAACACGTGTCACAGGACCGCCCCCACCCCCACTGGGGACGCATCACAGACTAAAACCACTGGTTTTTTCGGGTCGAAATGGGTCAGGACAGCGTCCGAAGACAGGAGTGACTTAAGCTCCTTGAATGCTCTCTCCTGCCTGTCCCCCCACCGCCAAACCGCGTCCTTTTTTAGCAGGGCGTGCAGTGGCTCCGCGACCGATGCCTTCCGGGGCAGGAAGGTATGATAAAAATTTAGGAGCCCTAGAAATGACTGTAGCTCCGGTTTTGCGGTGGGGCGAGGGGCGTTCTTCACGCTTGCAACCTTTGACTCAGAGGGTTTGATCCCATCTGGGGTTACCTTAAAACCTAGAAACTCAACCTCCCTCGCAAAGAATACGCATTTGTCCCTCCTCAGTCGAAGGCCCGCCCTCTCGAACACTGAAAGGACCCCATCTAGCCTCTTTGCCAACTCTAATTCGCTCCCCGCCGTTATCAACACGTCGTCGAAGTATGGGAGCACGCCTGGAAGCCCCTTTTAAAGGCGTTCCACGAGGGATTGGAAAATTCCGGGGGCTGAATTCACGCCAAACTGAAGGCGCGTTACCTTAAACGCCCCCTTGTGCGTCACTATCGTTTGCGCGGCGGCAGCAGCCGGGGTTACAGAGAGCTGCTGATACGCCTGAGCCAGATCTAACTTGGCAAAACACTTCCCCCCATGTAGCGTGGCCAGCAAGTGGCTGACCACGGGCACTGGATATGTGTTTGGCCGAATGGCCTTGTTAATGGTACATTTATAGTCTGCACAAATCCTGACTTCCCCGTTCGACTTAAGGGCTGTAACAATCGGCGTTTCCCACTCCGCCGAGTCAACTGGAACCAAAATCCCCTGCCCCACCAATTTGTCCAGTTCCGCCTCAATCTTGTCCTTTAGGGCGAAAGGCACCCTCCTTGGTTTGAGGCGGATGGGCCGGATTTCTGGGTCCAGCTCGAAGGAGACCGGGGGCCCCTTGTATTTCCCGAGCCCCTTCTTGAAAATGTCCGGGTGCGCGTTGCACACGTCCCGCATTGGGTCAGTCTCGATGGCGTTAATGCCGGACAGTTCGATTCCCAGGGGAGCAAACCACTGCGTTCCCAGAAGGCAGCACCTCCCCCCCTTTGAGGACCACTAAGGGCAGTTTCTCAGAGTAGCCCTTGAACTTCACCTTGAAATTCCCCACCTCCAACACTGGGATCCCGTTTCCCTGCACGTCCCGAAGGTGTGACCTCATGGCCCGCAATTTGGGCCGCTTGTCTGGGGGAATACGCATGAACTCTTTTTGGGACAGGATGGAATAAGATGACCCCAAGTCTATCTCCATCCTCACTGGGACCCCTTGCAACAGTACCTCTACGAAAAACCGCCGGTGCTCCAGGCCCACGCGGTTCACGCCTTCCTCATCGTAGCCGGCTGCGACCTTCCTGGTGCCGGTCGCCTTCCGCTGGTGCGTCTGGGGATGGCTGGAACTCCTCTTGTCCTCGACTCGCCCACGCCTGCATACTCGGGCGATGTGCCCCTTTCGGCCGCAGTTGTGACACTCGGCCTTTCGAAACGGGCACCTCGTGCGGTCATGGGACGCCCCACAACCATTGCAACAGCGGTCCTGCCATTCTCAGGACTGCCGCTTCTCACCACGCTTCTTGATCCTCTGGACATCGTCGTCCTCGCTGTAGTAGGGGTCCGCTGTTGTGGACTACTCCTCGGACGACGTTGGTGTGCCGGCGGGCGGCTTGGGGGCCCGCCAGGCCGTCTTCGCTGGTGTCCGCCGGGCTGCCTGTACTGGTGACTTGGCCCGCTCGGACGCGGCCCCTCGGGACTTGAACAGCCTCACCCCGCTCCTGGCCTCCTCGGCTGCTTGGGCCTCCCGCAGCACCTCGTTGAACGTGAGGCGTTGGTCGCGGGTCATCAGCCTCCTCTGCAGCTCCTCGTCCCTCAGACCACACAACATGCGGTCCCAGAGGGCCTGGTCCAGGTCATCCCACTGGCAGTGGACCGCTGCCAGCCTGAGGGTCGCCGCGTAGGCGGACACGGATTCGCCCGGTCGCTGGTCTCGCCTGTGAAACGCGACCCGTGCTGGGAAGATCGAGACGGGCGGCTGGAAATGCTCACCCAGTCTCTCCAGGATGCGGTCGATGGGGACCTCGTCTACCTTCCGGGGGGCCACCAGGGTCATCAGGATCCGCAGCGTGGCCGGCCCCACTTGGGCCAGGAAGTGGGAGCGCATCTTTGCGGCGGCGTCGACGCCCACGGCTTCCATCGCGTGCCGAAACTGGCACTCGTAGAGCTCCCATTGTTCGGGCTCGCTCACATCGAACTGGTACGCCTTGACCTTGGGATTCGCCATCGATCCCACCTTCGTCGCCAATTTAGTGTCTGTTCCAGGAGACATAGAAAGAGTCGCAGTATGGACTAACACAGGTTTATTGGTTGATGATCAGAACGAACATGTGGTAATGGCGGAGGTATCTCACATTATATACAGTGGTACAACACATTTGAACTTGGCTGCATGGTAGCTCATTGGCCGCTACCGGCGTGACGTCATCCGGGTCACGCCCATCTTTGGTGGTGGCTCAGCAGTAGTTGTTTGCTGCGGGAAGTTCCCGCGGCTGCAGGTGATTTGAGGAATGATGGCCATGTGAGTTGAACACTCGCAGCTGCCCTCTATAGGCAGCTTGCTCGCGTTCCTTTAACAGCTGGGTTACATTGTGATTGTGGCTGGGTTACATTCATACATTTCTTAAAGCAACATTGTACATTCATATGAAGCAGCATTGTACATACACAACAAGCCCGTTGCCCCCCATCCAGACCCCAACAGCCTCCATGCACCTGGCTAGGACTTTGACAGCATCGCTTGGATCACCCACATCTAGAACCCTGGCACTAAGTGCTTATATGAGGTGGCATAGAAGTGTGCTCGCTTTGTGACTGCTTTCATCTGTGCTGTGCTTGCATGGGAGTTTCGCAGCAACCACCACAGAAAATAATGGGGTGCCATTTGAGCAAGAGCTGAGAGTCAGAAGCACCACACAGAGGGGTCCCTTGTTTCACAGGGCCAAGGGGTGGGGGTGGGAGGGAGGAAAGGGAAGCAATCAAACTTCTATATACCATCCTATAGAGCTTAGTGCACTCCATGGGCAGTCCACAAGTTAATTAGCATGTTGCCCCCAAATATGCTGGGGACTCATTTAACCTACCTTGGAAAGACGGAAGGAGCTACGTCAGGGATTCTCAATCTGCGGTCCAGGGGCTGGATGCTGCCCACAGCACCATTTCATGTGCCCCCCACCACCACCACTGTCTCAACCACACCAGGAAGTGCCATGTGGTGGAGGAAGGGCAAAATGGCAGTCCGGCCCCCGAAGCTGTCTGAGGGAGAGTGGCCCGGCCCCTGACTTTAAAAGGTTGAGAACTCCTGGGCTGTCAACCATGCGCCCCAAGGTCAGCAGCTAGGATGCTGCAATTGACCAGCCAAGGGCACCCTGACATACCACTTTGAGCCCAGATGCCACTCTGTGCCTTTGTACCTGATGTGTGTATCAACTGATGCCATGAGTTCTCACTCTTCTGTCTGAAGAAGTGGACATGATGCGCGAAAGCTCACATTAAAATACAGCAGTGAGTCTTTAAGGTGCCTCAATGTCTTTTTGCTTTGTTTACTCTGTGGAGAAGAGAGGGATATGAAGAAAACTCTACGCTCCTGTCTTGGTATAATAATAATTTCATGTCAGAAATTATTCTGGGTTGAAACTCTGCTCAGGGGACGCCCGAATGAGGCGCCTTTCATGTCCCCAATATCTTTTCCCCCCACCGAAGTGGTTCCTATTGACCTACTTGCAATGTCCTGGCTTTTGAACTGCTAGGTTGGCAAGAGCTGGGACAGAGATAGGCGCTCACTCTGTCATGCATTACCCAGGTCTCAAACTGCCGACTTGCCAGCCTTCCAACGAACAAGGCAAGCTTCTTAACCGCTGAGCTTTTTAACCACCGCAGCCACTCCTGTCTTGGTTTGATTCCCAATCTCCCCCTAAACCGACTGTTTTTGTTGAATCTCAGATTCAAAACCAACTTTTTTTTACATTTTCCCTCTCTTACCAGGTATGGTTTCAGAACCGGAGGGCTAAATTCCGCCGTAACGAGAGAGCCATGCTAGCCAACCGGTCAGCATCACTCCTCAAATCTTACAGCCAGGATGCTGCAATTGAACAGCCAATGGCACCCCGAGCTACCACTTTGAGCCCAGACTATCTCTCTTGGTCATCCACTTCCCCATACAGGTGGGTATAAACCATCATCATTCTTTCAAATCTCCTTTACGGTAGGACTAGACAGCCCCAGACATACACAGCCTTACGCAAAGAGCAAGGATAAGTTGCATTGGTGGCCAACCTTGGCTCTCCAGGTGTTCTTGGACTTCAATTCCCAGAAGCCCTGATCTGCAGATGTGCTAACTTGGGCTTATAGGAACTGAAGTCCAAGAACACCTGGAGAGGCAAGTTTGAGGACCTATGTTACAGCAATTTTATTTAAAATATTTACTTTCAAACTGGAATCCCTAAGTCCCTTACGACGTAAGTGCATCTGTTATTCCATGTAGGGTTTGAACCTCAAGTCCACCAGTTCAAATCCAGGAAGAGCTTTATGGCAAGAACAAGCATCCTTGAGGGTACACAAGAGCAAAACCAGATGAGAAGATAGAGGAAGGAGCTCACTGGACAAGGAACATCATGAAAGGAGGAGGAGATGGCTGAGGAACTCAACCTCCCTAACGTCACTTGGAGGACCCTGAATAGGCTGAGGGTCGGTGTCCCCAAATGCAAGGCCAACCGGCTCAAGTGGGGGCTGGTGGTGGGCAACAACACACGGTGTGAATGTGGAGAGAGACAGAGTCAGCTCATTTACTGGTCTGCCAATGGCTGACAGAAACACGCACCGATGAGGACTTGGGTTTGGCCAATGACCAAGCCCAAGAAAGTGGCTTCATTTTGGCAGTCCAGGGTTGATTTGGACATAAAAGAAGAACCAGAAACATGAACTGATGAGGACAAGATTGGCCAACGAGAAAGCCAAGAAGGCGGCTTCATTTGGGCAGTCCAGAGTTTGATCGAGACACGAAAGAATATAGGAAAATGATGAAATATCAGGGAAGCAAAGTTGTATGTGGCTATATCACTAAAAAACGTACGTAACTGTGCATCTTAGATAAACAACACAATCCACTGTTTTAAACTGGATTGTTAGGTAGACATTACAACTATGGATTCTTTTTAAAAAAAATCTTATTGATACTGCCCTTTTATAATTGTTTCTAATTGTTGTAATAACAAATTTCATCATGTTGGCCTTTGTCTGACTGATGGGTTGGTTGAAGTTGTCATGTTCCTCTTCACATGAAAGTCCAAGTAAAAGGAGAAAATGGGGAAGAAATTAGCCAAAGACTATATTTGCCTAGGAAGCAAGGGATAAGCTGACCACTCTAAAAGTGAAAACTTCATTACACAGAAAACAGGATTTACAGATGTAAAATGACTTCCACGCCCCAAAAAAATGTCTGACGCATTTCAGCTACAGGAAGGGGCTGGATTGACATCATGCTATAACATATGTGAACACACCAACTCCATGGATATAAATGACAAATATAACCCAAACTGTTTTGTTAAATGGTTTGGCTTCTGCATTGTTCAGCTACATCATTAGAAGCTGGAAAGATTAACCGCACAGTGATATATAGATATCTGTGATTTTATTCAACTACGGTATTCCCATATGTTATAAGAAAAGGTTTGTTTTATTTCCTAAAAAGATTTCAATGTTACCTTTTGGGATATACTGCCCTCATAAGGCAGCTCACGAGATTGCAAACCAGAAGACATTAAGGGCCCACAGAATAATATGTGGTTTGTTTTAAGGAAAGCTGTGGCTAAACAATATGTACTATATATACACGGTGGACTGTGGTATTTGTAAGGATAACAAAGCCCATTATCCCACTACCATAGGACTCGTTCCACAGGACAGAGACCTACACCCATTCAGGAAGTCACCCTAAAACCTTTCGGCTGCTTCAGAGGTTCTGCCCTAGGTTGGAGAAATCTAGGGTAGGTTTCGATCACTGGCTGTTTATGCTTACAGACCAGCCAGATCAGGTAGGAATAGCAATCTAAATAAAGCAGGGATTCTCAAGTAAATAAATAGGTCCCACTTTAGTGGGAAAGGTAACACTCACTGTTCCATGCATTCCAGTGTGTAATGCCTGTTACATGACCATGGTAACATCTGCAAGACCAAAATTTGGGAATCAAAATTTGGGAATTTATTATCTTCTTGTAATATCATCAACATACATTAACGTTGATATATACAACGTTATACAGTAAAACCCCTACTTATGGGGGAAAAGTCCGTTCCGTAGGCTTTTGCTTAAATCAATTTTTTTGTGACTCGAAACAAACCCATAGGAAAAATATTATTGTACGTAACTTGAAGCAAACCCATAGGAAAAATAATTTTGTAATGTAAATCAAAGCAAACCCATAGGGAAATGAATTCTTACGTAACTCGAAGCAAACCCATAGGAAAAAGAGTCTGTATGTAACTCGAAGCAAACCCATAGGAAATCGTGTAAATCGGGACATGGTTTTAGCACAAAATCGTTATGTAAGTCGAATTTTATGTAACTCGAGACATATGTAAGTCGGGGTTTTACTGTATATCAACATTAACGTAGACAACGGAAGTTCATTGTCCGATAAATTAGATAGATAGATAGATAGAGAGAGAGATAGAGAGATAGATAGATATAAATCAACATACAAATAAGACTTGTCTTTTCTTTTGGCAGCAACTCAGGGCCTTCGTATAACAGCGGTAGCCCGGCTACGCCCGCCCAAGGGGTAAACATGGCCAACAGCATCGCCAGCCTACGCCTCAAAGCGAAAGAGTTCAGCCTTCATCAGAACCAGGTGCCCACCGTGAACTGACATGGGCTTCCCACATGTGGACTTCCCCAAGTGCCTCAACGGGAGTCTTACAACCTCCAGCAACCGGCAAGAAATCAAATTTCTGTGATTGTTACATCAACAACTTCAAACTGTGCCGTCGTCTTCTCTTCTTGAAGATAAAAGAGTTTTGATAAATTGCAAAGCCCTCGGCCATTCACCCGGAGAGAAGATGCCGTTTCCCACCTCTTTGAACTAAAAAAAAAAAAATGTTTTTTAAACATTTACATAGAAGGCAAACAGTCTTGCCCCAAAAGCAAGAAATTAACCCAGTTCATCGGTTTTAAGAAATAAAGGAATGGACCGAGATACAAGTTTGATTTGAACTTGCAAGTATGATTGGGAAAATCCAGGTGGACTGGATAGCTTCTTCTTCCGTGTCTAGACCAGAGTTGAAGCTGCCAAAATGAAGGCAACTTTTTGGATGAGTTCATTCTGCAGTTCCTTTCGCCCAAACTAGTGTGAGAAAGATTATCCGGCAACACAAAGTTGCCATTGCCCAGGGTACGCATGATTGTGGCTCAGAAATACCACAATCTTCGAGGAGGCTCTTTCTGTGTATCCTACTTTGGGGTCAACAAACTTGGCTCTCCAATTGTTCTTGGACACTCAAACATGTAACCAAATTAGCCTGTAATTTTATTTTATTTTTTCTGTTGCTTCTCATTGTTCAACCGTTGTGTGCGAAGGGCTGAAGAGCTGGCGAAAGGTATGCCAAATAAATCCCAGAGTGACTTTTGAGCATTCACTGTAATGCTTGAGAAAGAGAAGAAGAGGATTTGGAACAAAGAAGGTTGGAAGTCTTTCTGAACTTGATTGCAGATATTAATCAGCCAATCCCCACATTGTTGTGATTATACCTCTGGGGTAACCACAAAGCCAGCAATGCTGTACAATCAATCAATCAATCAGTTTATTGCACCAGTCGATTGCCAATGGCAAAAGAGAATATTACATTTTTATTTTCCTTATCCCAGGGGTGCCCAAACCATGGCCTGGGGGCCAGATTCGGCTGCTGATGCCAATTCATCCGGCCCACGCCACTCTCGTCGCTCAGCTTCTGGGAGTGAGGAGGGCAGCGTGGGCCGGATGAAATGGCATCAGGGGCAAGATCTGGTCCCTAGGCTGTAGTTTGGGCACCCATGTTTTAAGCAGAGAAAATGGCAACTGAAAATCTATCTCATCCTGTTGCAAAACAGATTGCAAGTCCACTTCTGGTGGGAGGAACCACGTGTCCGGCCCGCTTAACCACACAACTGCCTGCTGGACCACATGATTGGCCCACGGCCCGAAAAGTTTGGGCACCCCCTGCCTTATCCTCATTGTATCTCATCCTCTGGTTTTTGGGACTTCAATTCCCAGAAGCCTCAGTCAATTCCCCAAAGCACTGATCAGCCAATGTACTGACTTGGGCTTCTGGGCATTAAAGTCCCCCTCTGGAGCATGGGCCCCACATTGGGAACCACTGCTTTGGACACAACAACAGGTCAGGTGGAATTAAAAACGGGAGCCATTTAAGGTGCATTGTGCAGTTAAGATCATTTTTAAAAAAAAATGTTGCAAGCATGCAATATCCCAATTAAGACTCATCCACTTTTGCTTTTAAAATTCACCACTTTCCTGCATATGGGCTAAAACAGGGGTTTCCAACCTACAGCCCGTTGGCCGGTCCCAGCCTGCAGCACCATGTCATGTGGCCTGCACTATCTCCGCCACATCTGGAAATGGGAGCGGATATGTTTATGCCAGCCGTAAAATGCACCCATGCATGCGTAAACTTACCTACGACTGTTGTAAACAGTCCCCCTGGACAGATGAGTAGGCATGGTCCGGCCTACTCATCTGTCCAGGGGTCAGGGTCAGGCCCACAGCGTAAAAAAGATTGGCCACCCCTGGGCTAAAACAAGAGAGAGAGACCCCTCCGTTAGTCCTGACTAAGGGTGCAACTATACAGTAGGAGAGATGCAAATGGATCAGTTGGGTTGGGTCAACAAACTTGGCTCTCCAATTGTTCTTGGACTTCAGTTCCCAGAAGCCCTGATCAGCAGGTGTACTGACTTGGGCATCTGGGAACTGAAGTCCAAGAACCCCTTCCATGGATTAATTCACTTCAGCCAACCATAGACTCATAGAATGACCAAGTTGGAAGGGTCCCTTTAAGTCAGTTCTCAACCTATTTAAGCTGGGGGGCCAGGTCATGCTCCCTCAGACAGCATTGGGGGCTGGACAGCCATTTTGCCCTTCCTCCACCACATGGCACTCCCTGGTGTGGTGCAGCAGGCAGTGGGGAGCCATATGAGATGGTGCCGTGGGCTGCATCCGGCCCATGTGCCGCAAGTTGAGAATCCCTAGTTAAGGCCATCGAGTCCAACCCATTCCTGCTCAATGCAGAAATCCGAACCAAAGCAGATCTGACAGAGGATTGCTTTCCAATTCTCTCTCAAAATCTTCCAGTGTTGGAGCACACAACACGAGTCTCAAGGCACAGTTAAAACATTTCCCCTAACATTCACCCTACATTTGGCTTCCGTTAGTTTGAGTCCATTATTACGCATCCTGCACTCTGTACGGCCACACTAGCGTCAGCAGGGAAAAGGGAGCCTTGTTAACTGTCTGAATCCTCTTCTCCTCACAACTGGTGTCTGGGTCTGCTTGTTTCCATTTTCCAATCTTCTGTTCCCCTTCTCTTTCTTTCTCTCTTTTAAAGGAGCGCCATCCTAGCTCTATGTCAGTGGTGGCGAACCTATGGCCCATGTGCCACAAGTGGCACTCGGAGCGCTTTCTGTGGGCACGCGTGCAGTCACCCTAGCACAGAGTTTGCCCCACCCCTTTGCCATCATCAAGCAGATAGCTCTTCTCTGCCTCCTTTTCACCTGACCTACCTAACGAACGTTACCGGTCGAAGAGCGAGCTGACTGCCGGCTCTTCCTTTTCCCCATTGCTGCATCGAAACCTAATTTCAAAGCAGCAATGGGGAAAAAGAAGAAACGACAGACAGGCCGTTCTTCACACAACAAAACACAACAACAACAAAAACCCAACAGTTAACCAAAACACAAAGCACCAAAATTAATAAAACACAAATAAACAAATAATTAAAATGAACCCATTGAACAACAAAACAATAAACAACAAAATCAACAAACAACACCCAAAATACCAAAGGCTAACGAAAAACCATAAAAGCACACTAAAAACACCTATCTACAACACGAAAATACCTAACTCAACAAACAATAATCTCACAAATTAAAGAAATAAATACGGAAAAATAACAACCAGAAATAATTAAAACACATCTAAAACCCACGATACAAACTAACAAAAAAGCCAAAACACTTTGGGGGGTTTAAGTAAAAACTCTCTACTTAAACCCCCCAACCCAACACCACAAAAAAAACAACAACAACAGAATAAACAATCAAGAGCACTTACCAGACACATCCTCCCTCCATGGGGTCCGGAACTAAACTGAACAAAGAAAGGAAAATCGCAAAAATCGTAATAACAGCCCCACCTAGGGGCCGGAAGAGTAAAAACAGTCAAAAAATATGTTAAAAATCAAAATGACAAATTTAAATAAAATAACATAAATAAAGTCACAAACCACAAATGCAAAACACCCCTACCCAAACAACCCCTAACAACAACAACAAAAAACACATAAAAACTGCCCGGCAAAGCCGGGCAAACTATGCTAGTGGCTTCATAAATCAGGGATTCTCAACCTGCAGCCCGGATGCGGCCCGCAGCACCATTTCATGTGGCGAACCCGGCCGCCTCCACCACACCAGGAAGTGCCATGTGGTGGAGGGCTAAATGGCTATCCGGCCCCTGAAGCTGTCTGAGGGAGCGTGACCTGGCCCCCGTCTTTAAAAGGTTGAGAACGTCTGTCATAAACAATAGTTACACACCCTTCCACATTGACTCAAACAATCACATGGCCATTGCAACGGATTTTTTAAAATGCAGAAGCCCAAGCAGCACCAGATGTGTGTGTGTGTGGGGGGGGGGTACAAATTTGGGGTGGGGGTTTCCAGATGATCTGCATTTACTTTTACCTCATACATTGGAAAATACTGTGAATCAGACTGTCCCAATTCCAGATTATCTCCCGGATAATTTTCAACTAGCAACAACGTGAGGGTTATTTCGTTCCTTTGTGACCCACCTGTACTGGCTTTTGAAATGTAAAAAAGAAAGATAAAAATCTGGTTTGAATGTTTAAATCTCTACTTTTCCATGCACATGTTGTGGATTATATGTTTTTTTATACTGCAGAGTAAACAAATAAAATAATAATAAGAAATTGCACGTCATCCTTTTAATGTGTTGTAGAGTCTAACTCAGGGACTGCGGGGTCTCAAGTGGTTAAGATGCTGAACTCGCTGACTGGAAGGTCGGAGTTCGATACCCGGGTATTGCATGACAGAGTGAGCGCCCGTCTCTGTCCCAACCTCCTGCCAACCTAGCAAGTTCGAAAGCAAGACATTGCAAGAGATGAGCACTAAAGGCTAGAGTTGGATACGACTGGTTTTGGAGCAAGGGCAACATTTACACTATGAAGTGACCAACTAGGTGTAATTTGGTAAAGGTCAAGGTGTCGCTCAAAAGCCAGTTGTATCCCACTCAAGATTTCGGCACTCGTCTCCGTTTATAGCCAAAGAGCCAGTGCTTTCTGCGCTTGCAAACATTTCCGTGGACATGTGGCAGGCGGGACTGGACACCAGAGTGCACGGAGCGCTGTTACCTTTCCTGCCGAAGTGGTCCCTATTTATCTACTTGCAATTTCTTGCTTTCAAACTGCTGGGTTGGCAGGAGCTTGATGACTGGAAGGTCAGCAGTTCGAGACCCGAGTGCTGCATGACGGAGTGATCTCCCGTCGTTTGAACCAGCTCCTGCCAACCTAGCAGTTCGAACGCAAGACATGTAGATGAATAGGCACCACTTTGGTGGGAAAGATAAGCAGCATCCCATGCACTCTGGTGTCTAGTCATGCCTGCCACATGTCCACAGAAACATCTGCGAAACTCTTTGGCTGTGTACAGTGATGAGAACTAAACCCTAGAGCAGTGATGGCGAACCTTGGCGCTCCAGCTGTTCTTGAACTTCAATTCCCAGAAGCCCAAGTCAGCACACCTGCTGATCTGGGCTTCTGGGAATTGAAGCACAAGAACAGCTGGGGAGCCAAATTTGCTGACCCCTGGTCTAATGCATAGGTCCTCAAACCTGGCTCTCCAGGTGTTCTTGGACTTCAATTCCCAGAAGCCCAAACCAGCACACCTGGATCAGGGCTTCTAGGAATTGAAGTTCAAGAACACCTGGAGTGCCAAGGTTCACCATCACTGTTCTAACCTGAAGGCTCTTGCTCTCCTGGTTTATGTCCAAGGAGGCCAACCTTCATTGGCTGTTCAAGTCATGGAAGTGATTCAGTCCTCCTTCAGGATGGTGGGTAAAGTGGGTGTGTTTTGATGCCACTTAGGATCAGTTCCTGGTCTTCAGTCACACATGATGCTCTGGTCAGTCTCATTTGAGGGCTAGTGGAAATATTGGGGCAGCCATGATTCAAGAGTGAAGAGGCCCAACCATTGCAGCCTCAGATGGTAAGGAAGGTGTTCCAGTCCCCTCTGGTTGCTCTCCTCTGCACTTTTTTCCAGCTCCATAATATCCTTCTGGAGGTCCAAAAACACCTGAAGCGCCAAGGTTGGCCATCACTGCCCTAGAGTCAGATATGACTGGCTTTGAAGCAAAAGGCACCCTTGACCTAAGACAGGGATAAAGCCATGATCTATGCAGCAAATGTTTCCCAAGGTTCTCTTGTCCACGATGACATTTTTGGGACCAGTAGCCGTGTCAGTCTCTGTTTCAAGCATATCAGAGAGTGCTTTTGCAATGAAGGCGAGTTACAGAATTGAAAAGATCCACATCTTGAATGCTCAAAGACAGTCTAGTGTTAATTAATTTATTTTTATATGTGTTGACATATTCCTTCACAAAGCAATGTATACAAGGTATGCATAAGTGGAGCCATCTGGGAATTATTTGAAAGCCTCTAGTTAAGTCGTTTAGAAACACACCCAAAAGGGTCTTATCTGAAATAAGCAGACATGTTTACCGCTGTACCATACCTGTCAAGTTTTGGATTTGGAAATAAGGGAAATTTCCGGGCCAATAAGGGATACTTGACAGCTATGCTTATCCTGTGCTGCCCTCCAATGGCGGCAATAGGGCATTGCAGTCTAATTAATATGGGATGACGGCAGGGAAGAGGGTAAAATAAGGGGTTTTCCTGTCCAATAAGGGATACTTGACAGCTATGCTTATCCTGTGCTGCCCTCCAATGGCGGCAATAGGGCATTGCAGTCTAATTAATAAGGAATGATGGCGGGAAAGAGGGTAAAATAAGGGGTTTTCCCCGCCAATAAGGGATACTTGACAGCTATGCTTATCCTGTGCTGCCCTCCAATGGCGGCAATAGGGCATTGCAGTCTAATTAATAAGGGATGACGGTGGGAAAGAGGGTAAAATAAGGGGTTTTCCCGGCCAATACGGGATACTTGACAGCTATGCGCTGTGCATGTTATAAACGTGACTAGCAAGAGGACAGGGTGAATGTACCTCATTGCATATTGTGTGTTAGAATGTGTAACATCCAAGATAAAGGCCTAACACCCTTGGAATACCCCCTGGACTGAAGAACACGTGTGTGGAGCTTCATGAAAGTATCTAAGGCTAGCTATATGTCTTATCTAGGTCCTTGGATCCAGTGGAACCAAGACCATGCATATATGCATTATTATGATGTGCCACGACCATGTGTAATTGTATTTTGTTGTGCTCTGACACAATAACTTAGATGAAATTCTCTCTTTTATCTCTGGCTGGTTTATTGTTATAAAAACTGTTTCCTTCTTGGAGAGTGGGGCTGACACTCCTTCATAAAGTGACGTTTTTATTGAGTATGGACAGCCTTCTCCTTCCATTCCACCGTGTCCTTCTAAACGAAAATCGACATTTTCACCCCCCACTCCTGTCCTTCTTGAAGAAAACTCAGCCTGTTCACAGAGCAGATGGTTTCCACCACAACGACACAACTCCCACAGCAAGGAAATGGGGGGGGGGGGGATTCCACCACCACCCCTTCGTTGAATGAAGCCCGGGTCTGCCTCAATTCCTCTCATGACAGATCACTGTTGGGATTCTTGAGGCATCACCACCAGTTCCTGATGACCGTGAAGAGGATTTGCAACGCCATGGAGAAGCAAGGCAGCTGGGCTACGCTGTAGGCCACGGAGCGCATGGGGGCTCGCAGCTTCAGGAGGTAAGCCACGGTGTGGATGATCCGGCCAAAGAAGAAAACCAGGAAGTGGATCGCGGCGACAGCCGGATTGGGATCCTGCAGCGAGTAGATGGCCCCGAGAAAGAGGAAGGGGTAGATGTTCTCCATATCGTTGCGATGCGCCCTAGACAACATAGGGGGGTTCGGAGAAAAACACAGATGAGGAAATGTTGACTTGAAGGACGACGTTTAGTACGCTAGTAAACGCTGAGCGTAGTACACTCAGTAAACCCATTCGTGTAGATTTCACAGAGACCAGGAGGAAGACCTTGATAGAGCAGAGGTTCCCAACCTTTTCAAGTCGCACGCCGGGTCATGCTCTCTCAGTCAGCTGCGAGGGCTGGACAGCCATTTTGCTCTGGCTGCACGATTGGGGGTGGCCATTTTGTCCCAACAGTTTCAAAGAGGTGGTCATTTTGTTTCTTGAATGCCCTCGGAAGGGTGGGGGAGGCCTCATGAAATGGCACTGTGGGCCGGATCCAGCCCACAGGCCTTAGGTTGGGAACCCCTGTGATAGAGCATAGGGGCAGAGATGGACATTGTACAGGGTGGCCTGTAAGTCCCTATTGAATCTTTCTCTAAATTTACCACTTATTGTACCCAGGGTGTCACCAATATTCTTGCACTCATGTACCCAACGTCCTTGTCACAATATGCTCTTCAAGTGTACATGGGCTTAAATCACCCATTAATTTATTTATTTATTTTTGGGGGGAATAAAAATAATAATACATATGGCTGGATAGGGACTTACGGGACACCCTGTAGATCAGGGATTCTCAATCTGTGACCAGTGGGCCAGATGTGGCCTGCAGCGCCATTTCATGTGCCCCCCCCCCACTGCCTCCACACCTAGAAGTGGCAGGAATCTATAATGACAGGTTGCTTACCTATAACTGTTCTTCTTTGTGGTCTGCTGCGATTCCACAAGAAGGGGTTTACTGCGCATACGTGCATTAAACCCATTCACATGGATTCACAGAGACCATGAAAAAGAAGAACTTGATGGAGCATAGGGGCAGAAATAGACATTCTAGATAGCCCATAATTAGAACATTGTTGTGTTTAACAAGGATATGGCAATAGCAATCACACTTACTTACCGCCCCATAGAGCTTAGTGCCCTATCTGGGTGGTTTACAGAGTAAATAGGGGTTCCAGTGTCTCCAGTGGTTAAGAAGCTCACCGTGTAAGCTGGAAGGCTGGCAGTTTGAGACCTGGGGACTGCATGATGGATTGAGCACCCATCCTCTGTCTCAGCTCTTGGGGGCATGAAAGGAGCCTCATTTGGGCCTTTCCCGAGCGGAGTTTCTCCTGCAAAAACCCTTTCAACCCAGAATACACGAAATTATTATTATCATGGTGCCAGATAAGTAAATAAACTGCCAGCACTACATCATAGGCTTAGTAGTTAAATGTAGCATCATTAATCTTATATATTAATCCAATAACTCAGAACAGAGACAACCCTTTTAATTTGTATTTAAATATGTATTTTGGCTTCTGTCCATTTGCTCTACTCTGCCTGTCTTCGGCTGTGATAAAGATTAATTCAGGAGTTCTCAACCATTTTAAGCTTCGGGGGCCGGACGGCCATTTTGCCCTTTCTCCTCCACCCCATGGCACTTCCGAGTGTGGTGGAGGCGGTGGTGGGCCACATGAAATGATGCCACAGGCCACATCTGTCCCACAGGTTGGCAGTCTCTGGATTGATATGAAAGGTGCATAAAGACATGAATTCTCCCCCCCCCCCCACCCACACACACACTTTGGACATCGTCTCTTCACAAGGCAATAGTAGTATTTTTGTTTGGTTGATTGAGCAGTGGCTCAAGTGGCTAAGACACTGACTGGGAGGCGGAAGGTGAGCAGTTCAAGACCCGGATACTGCAGGTCTGAATGAGCTCCCGTCTTTGTCCCAGCTCCTGCCAACCTAGCAGTTCGCAAGCAAGAAATTGCAAGTAGATAAATAGGGACCACTTCGGTGGAAAAGTAATAGCATTCCGTGTGCTCCGGTGTCTAGTCATGCTTGCCACATGACCACGGAAATGTCTGCAGAAGAAGACAGTGCTATAATAATAATAATTTCATGTTAGAAAATTATTCTGGGTTGAAAGGATTTTTGCAGAAGAAATTCGCTCAGGGGATGCTCAAATGAGGCTCCTTTCATCTCCGCAAGACCTGATCAAAGCAAAACAGCCACACTTCTACCGTCCCATAGCGGTTAATGGACTCTTGGGGCGGTTCACAGGTTAATTTGCATTTCGGCCCCATTAACATGCTGGGGACTACTTTGCCTGACCTCAGAAGGATAGAAGAGGCTGAGTCAACCTTGAGCCCTGGTCAGGATCATACTTGCAACCTTTTGATTGCAGGACAGCAGTTTAACTACTGTGCCACTACGGTTCACTTTTCATAACTTTTTTTATAGGTACATACAGAGACCAAGAGACTGCGGTGACTCAAGTGGTTAAGACGTTGAACCCATTGACTGGAAGGTCGGCAGTTTGAAACCCGAGTGCTGCACGACAGAGTGAACTCCTGTCTCTGTCCAAGCTCCTGGCAACCTAGCAAGAAATTGCAAGTCGATAAAGAGGGGCCACTTCGGTGGGAAGGTAAACCGTGCACTCCGGTGTTGCGGCATGCCTGCCACGTGTCCATGGAAACGTATGCAGAAGCAGAAAGCACTGACTCTTTGGCTATAAATAGAAATGAGCACTGAGCACTGAACCCTAGAGTCGGATACGACTGGCTTTCGAACAAAGGCGACCTTACAGAGACCAACTCAATAACGGGTCTCATATCTGTCTTGTTCAAACGCAGCTAGCGTGACTTTGAATATTTTTACCCATTGCTGAAAGATATTGAGGTTGAGCATGACTGTGACTCACCTCGAAAGACTATTCTTAGAAACCAGACAACTATGAGCCACACAAACTATTGTGTAAGTTCCACATAAAACAAGATAAAAAATTCTTGGACAAGCCTGCACACATATTAAGACAGCAGCCATTCAGTAGGTCTAGTAGTTAGAAAGTATGACAAAAAAAGGTTTTATAGCATTTTGATCATTAAAAAAAAAAACTTTGGCAGGTGTGTGTTAAGGATAAGACGACAATCATGGCCAGACAAAAACGTCAGGCAGGGTTGGCTTCCTCCCACCACATTACAGGAGAGAATAATTATAATAATTCCGTATCAGAAATTATTCTGGGTTGAACGGATATTTTTGCTGGAGAAACTCCGCTCAGGGGACGCCTGAATGAGGCTCCTTTCATGTCCCCAAGATCTTTTCCCCACCAAAGTGGTCCCTATTGATCTACTTGCAATTTTCTGGCTTTTGATCTGCTAGGTTGGCAGGAGCTGGGACAGAGACGGGCACTCAAACCGTCATACAGTACTCAGGTCTCGAACTGCCAACGTGCCGGCCTTCCAGCTAACAAGGCGAGCTTCTTAACCACTGAGCCACCGCAGCCCCTACATTAGAGGAGACACAAGTCCACCTTTGACTCTAATGGTTCATTGGACTAGATCTATGAAGTGGAGTCCAGAGAGCTTTACAACATCCCCTACAACACCATTTCCCAACCTTTGGTTTTGGGGACTTCAATTCTCAGAAGCCTAAGTCACTACTCCAAAGCACTGATCAGCCAATGGACTGACCGAGGCTTCTGGGAATTGATGTCCACCCACGTTCTGCCGACCATAGTTTGGAAAATGCTGCCCTTCAGACTGTGACTTCCACTTTCTGGAGTAAGGAAAATCTCACCGAAATGCTATTCCAGCTCACCTATGGAGGTAAGCCAGGTTGCCTGCCTGAGGTTCCAATATAGAATTTCCACTCCCAATTGCTGGCACATATTTGCTTATGAATGTGTAAATAAGAAGCCCTGCTTTCAGTTCAGTTTAAGTTGGTTCCCAAATAGGGTTGCCATATGTCCCGGTTTTCCAGGATTTTTCCGGATTCAAGCTGTTCCGGGCGGTTCAAGAAAAAACATGTAAAAGTCCCAGATTTTTAAATTTGAACAAAGGAAGCAAGATCACCCTTCGCCAAAGGATTTTTGCAAAGAATTAATTCACTGCCTCCCTGCCTTTCTTTCAATTATCCTGCTTGAAAGCAGTGAAGGCAAAACAGCACCCTGAGAAGCCCGCTGGGGAGGAGAGCCACTTGCAAGCAAGATAATTGAAAGATAGGAACGGAGGCAGTGAAATAACTCTTTGCAAAAATCCCTTGGGTCACCTTGAAGTTTGGGGGACAAGGAGTCGTCCTCAGCCCTTTTCCTTGAAAGCTGAGAGGGAACAAGAAATACCCATATCTAAGAAGCCAAACCTCCACCATACACTGGGACGGAGGATTCCTTCTTCAAGTGACCACAAAGGGTTAATTGCATAGGGTCGGTATTCTTAGAGAAGAAGGAAACAGGGTGGACAGAAAGAACAGTCTTTTGCAAGAAGAATCACATGGGGGAAAAACCTCTTGACTACAGTTTATTTTAAACTGACGAATGCTGTCCGCTCCAGATGGGGATTACGTGGGGTCTTAGAGCTGCGGTCTCCTTGACAGCCCCGTCCAATGCATGCACAATTTGAAGAATGCAATGACGTCACATGGCTGTCCCGGTTTGGCAGAAGAGAATTATGGCAACCCTATTCCGAAACAATGGTATTTTTTCATTTATGTCAATCAAAGCTGTTCATTGGCCTTCCTTTTTTATTTATCTACAAAGTCCAAGACCAGGGTTTCTCAAACTGGGCTTTCCGGGTGTTCTTGGACTTCAATTCCCAGAAACCCTGATCAGCAGGTGTGCCTGTTTGTCCTATGTAGAGTAAGATAAAGGGTAAAGGTTGCCCTTACTCAAAAGCTAGTCGTATCCGACTCTAGGGTTCAGTACTCATCTCTGTTTACAGCTAAAAAGCCAGCACTATCTGTGTCTGCAGATGTTTCCGTAGGCACATGGCAGGCATGCTCAACATAAGAGTGCACAGACTGCTGTTTACCTTCCCACCAAAGTGGTCCCTATTTCTCTATTTGCACTTTCTTGCCTTTGAACTGCTAGACTGGCAGGAGCTGGGACAGAGACGGGGGCTCACTCCATCATGCAGTACCCGGGAATCGAACTCCAACCTTCCCGTCAGCGAGTTCAGCATCTTAACCATTTCAGTGACCGCAGTCCCTGTAGAGTGCAGAAGAGCATTTTTGCCAAAAGATGGCATAAATCACATTGGCAAAGGAACAAGTAAAACTGCCAAAATCAAAGTAGATCTGACAGATAGGGTTGTCCAATTCTCTCTTGAATGTTTCCATTGTTGGAGCGCTCACCACCTCTCGAGGCAGTGAGTTCTACTGTCGTACTGCTCTAACAGTTAAAGAGTTTTCCCTGATATTCATCCTATATCTGGCTTCCTGGTAGAAAAGAACTGAGATAACCACTGGGTGGAAATCACAAGTGTAGAGTAAGGTGGAGCCTGAAGCTTGTCTTAAACCTTTGGAACATTACAAGGAGTCCAAGCATGTGCAGAAATTAATCTATTTGTGTGAATCACAGCGACCATGAAGAATAATACCAGGAAGAACTTCTTAACTGTTAGAGCAGTACAACAGCGGAACCCACTGCCTCGAGAGGTGGTGAGCGCTCCAACACTGGAAGCATTCAGGAGAGAATTGGGCAGCCATATCGATCAGATCTACTCTGATTTGGACAGTTTTACTTCTGCCCCTCCCAATGCAGAGCTTATGTTTTGATGTGGCTTCCTGCCTTGAGCATTGGACTCGGTGGATTCAAAGTCCCTGTCCAAGTCAATTTTTCAATGGTTCTACATTGGCATTAAGGAACTTGCCAGAAGTATATTGGGTTCGGAAATGCTGCCAAATGCAGTATCGTCTGGAAACGTACATTCCATGGGGCTAGCTAATACACTGGGATTCAGTCAGGGGAAGGAACGGGAGTGCTTACAATCCTTTGGCAAGTATAAGGAAAGTGGTGGAAGGAATGCAAACCACAGCTGGTTCCTATCACCACATCGTCCTTAACGAGAGGCGAAAAGAATGGAAATATGTACACAATGCAAGTGTTGCCACTGCATGTCCCAGCTGTCTTCTTTATGTCTACACACACCTTGGCTATCTCCCAAAGGCCGTTAATGGTAGTTTATATAAACAAGAGAAAGCTACAAACTGTAACCCCTTACTGCAGTCACATCTTCCCCCTGTGCATGACTTTAAAGGGCATGTGAAAGACAGATCGTGGCTGATCTTCTTTCGTGTCCCGTCAAACCCTAGACTGCCCAAATGAAGCCACTTTCTTGGCTTTGCCATTGGCCAAACTCAAGTCCTCATCAGTGCATTTTTCTGGTTCTTCTTTTTTCATGTCCCGATCAAACCCTGGACTGCCAAAATGAAGCCACTTTCTTGGCTTTGTCGTTGGCCAAACTCAAGTCCTCATCGGTGCACATTTCTGGCTCTTATTCTTTCGTGTCCTTTTCCTCTCCATCCCTTCAACCTTCACAGCTCAAATTCCTCTACCCCAGAGGTGCCTAAACTACGGCCCATGGGCCGAATGCGGCCCACAATGCCTAATAATCTGTCCCTCGTCACTCCAGGAAGCAGAAGTAAAACACCCCCATGCATGCACAAAACCCTGCCATAAAGTACCCGCGGCTGTTATAAACTTGTTTACAACAGCCGCGGGTGCATTTATGGCAGCATTTTGCACATGTGTGGGCACGTTTTACTTCTGCTTCTGGTGAGAGGAACCACATGACCGGCCCACTCCACCATGTGACCGGCCCGTGGCCCAAAAGGTTTGGGCACACCCCTCCCTATCCCATAAAAATAAAAGCCAGGAGCTTTCTGTATCCTGTTGCAAAGGGGCAGTAAATCTTCTGCTTACATTCCAAAGCTGTTCTGTTTGCTTGAGGCAAACAATAAGCTGTAAATCTCTCCACCCCAGTATTGCTTTTCCTGCATTTCCTATTTCTGTGAAACAGACTTTCTCCTTCCTTTAGGACCTCTGGTTAAGGAACTTCAAAGCCAAAGGGAACAAACTACATCAGGGATTCTCAACCTGTGGCCCACGGGCCGGGTGCAACCCATGGCACCATTTAATGTGCCTCCCACCTTCACCACACTAGGAAATGCCATGTGGTGGAGAAAGGGCAAAATGGCCGTCTGGCCCCCAAAGCTGTCTGAGGGAGCGTGACCCGGCCCCCGGCTTTAAAAAGTTGAGAACTCCAGAACTACATTATCAGGCGCATGCGTCTCAGAAATTAGTCTGGGTTGAAAGGATTTTTGCTGGAGAAACTCCACTCAGGGGACGCCTGAATGAGGCTCCTTTCATGTCCCCAATGAGAGGACACCCAAAGTACCAGTTCTGCGAGTCACTTTCTCGTCCTTAGCCCTTTTGGCAGGCAAAGTCCTCATCATCATCCTCAGGCCAGGATGGATGAAGCTGCTGCCCTCCATCCAGATGGATTCAAGTGGGACCATTTAATTCACTTGGGGACCATCTCCCTTCCCTGTGGACTTGACCACCTAAGGTGTTAGTCCTCAGGGTGGTCAGGTTAGTTAACCGCCACCAGACAAACGGTGTTGAGTCATTGGCAGTAGGGGTCTACTCCAGGAGTTCTCAACCTTTTTAAGCCGGGGGGCCGGATCACTTTCCTTCAGACAGCTTTGGGGGCTGGATGGCCATTTTGCCATTCCTCCACCACATGACACATCCTGGTGTGGTAGAGGCGGTGGGGAGGGCTCCACATGAAATGGTGCCATGGGCCGCATCTGGCCCATGGGCCACAGGTTGAGAATCCCTGGTCTACTCTATTACCATAGTAGGATAACCTGGCCACACTAGTGGCATTAAAGAGCTAAATTTAGCTCATCTGAAGTAATGGCCTTATACTCCAAAATGTTAATGGGCCTTGAATAAGGCTGGTTTACCCCTCACTTTCCTGTTTAGAAATACCGTAAGCTGGCCCACCGCTACCTAGGAGTTCCCTTTACAAACAGGAAGGTAGGATAAAGCTTGGTCTATGAAAACGGCAGTGACTCATTTGGCTAAGACGCTGACTGCAAGGCGGAAGGTCAGCAGTTCGATTCCCGAGTACTGCAGGACGGAATGAGCTCCCGTCTTTGTCCCAGCTCCTGCCAACCTAGCATTTCGAAATCAAGAAATTGCAAGTAGATAAACAGGGACCACTTCGGTGGGAAGGTAACGGCGTTCCGTGCACTGTCTAGTCATGCCTGCCACATGACCACAGAAACGTCTGCAGAAGCAGACAACGCTGGCTCTTCGGCTTTGAAACAGAGATGAGCACTGAACCCTAGAGTCGGATACGACTGGCTCTCGAGCAAGGGGAAGCTTTACCTTTACTATGAAGAGTCTTCCCAGGTAAGGCTTTGCTTCAGGTGAGCTTAGTTAATGTCTGGGTCAGTCAAGTAGAACTCGGAATGGAAAATGTGTGGAATGTACAGCACAAAAATTCACATGGGACACACAGTACACCTTGACAGTGCTTTCAGGAAACCTTTGGCACCACTTAAGAAGTGGCTAAAAGTGGACAAAGGTGCAGGCTCCAACCCCACAAATCTAGCAACCAACTTTTCCCTTGCCCCAGGCAAACTAAAACTTCACATTCCTCGACATTTCCCTTGCAATCTACCACATGCAAAACCATTACGTCTTTGCCAACCCTGGGGCCTCGTTTTTCACATTTCCGTTTATGGCACAATCACTTTAAAATTGCATAACGCAGGAAATTCCTGGTCGCTCCGGCTCATCTCAGTCCAAGTCTAACAGCAACTGAGCCAGACAGAAATCTAGCTGTTCAGTGTTGCACAGGTTAATCCCCAAATTAATCACATCCTTTCCAAAGAAGACAACTCTCTTCTTTTTAAAAAGGATTACAGGCTTTTCTGAGAATGAGATTATTTCATTGGGTCTGTAGTACAAGAGACTACATGAAACCTTTCATGGCCACTCCATGAAACTTTTGGGTACTAGTTCTCAAACAAATAAGAGAAAGTACTTTTGCACCCAGAGGATCACGGGTCTATGGAACTCCCTGCCAGAAGAAGGGGTGACAGCTGTCAGTCTTGAATGGATTAGACAAGTTCATGGAGGACAAGGGTATCCATGGCTATAATTATAATGGATACCTAAGGACAACCTCCGGGTTGGAGAGATAGGCAGGATATCTCTCAATGCCATTTCCAGGGAATCCTAAGCAGGTGAAGGCATCTGCTTGGGAAGAATACCCTGAAGCACATGGTGAGCCACTGTCTGTGTGAGACAGAAAGCTGGGCTGGATCATGGGCTCCTGTGGCCTGTAATCCAGCAAGGCGGTTCTTATGGCTACAATTATGGATACCTAAGTACAACCTCTGGGTTGGAGAGATAAGCAGGATATCTCTCAATGCCATTTCCAGGGAATCCTAAGCAGGTGAAGGCATCTCCTTGGGAATAATACCCTGAAGGAAATGGTGAGCCACTGTGTGAGACAGAAGGCTGGACTGGATGGGCTCCTGTGGCCTGCCCCAGCAAGGCTATTCTTATGTTCTTAAGAGACCCACCATCTCATTCGAATTTACTTCCTTGTTTTTCTTTTTTCTGTTCGTGCTTTTTTTGGGGGGTAAAACACACTTTTAGTTTGTTTGATCTGCATTGCCTAGCTCTTTCTTCATAATGCTAATACTACACTGTCTGGCGAGACATCCCGCTACGGTAATGGAGAGGACCGTACAGCCAGTGACTTAATGCCAAGTGTCAGGCGGCGGTTAACTAACCTGACTCCCTAAAGGAGCCAATGGCTATGGGCTGATGAGCCCCTTTAGGTGGGGTGAGTGTCCACCATTTATGTGGAGGAAATGCCACTGGAAACCATCCTATTGGGTTCAGCGGCAAAATGAGCGGAGGAGGAACTCTGATTCCCAATGGTCATGGAAGCAGAAGAGGCCATGCCAGATGGACTGGCTGTGAAGGCACGCCTTGTCCATATAATCTCAAGGCTGCGGCAGTCCATTGCAGTCCCGGTGTTAAATCCTGCATGTCTCATTTCATACATGTTTATGTTTATTCATTTTATACCCCGCCCTATACATGCCACAGGAGATGGCTCCATGATCATAGTGTGTGGGTCACTTCATGGCAGGCTAGGATCCACCTTAAACAAATTCACACCAATGGCATTTCCCCTGCTTCAGGGGAAAAATGCATTCATGGGTACGAATTGCAGCCCATGATAGTAATACAATACTATGAAACTTCAGGGTTCCATCGCCACACTTCTCTAACCTTTAAGACATCTCTCCTAATATTCAGCCTATATCTGTCTTCCTATAACTTGAGTCCAGTGGCGAAGTCGCTGAGTGGAAGGCGGGAGGTTGGCAATTCGATTCCCGAGCACTGCAGGACACAATGAGCTCCCGTCTCTGTCCCAGGCTCCTGCCAACCTAGCAGTTCGAAAGCAAGACAGTGCAAGTAGATAAATAGGGACCGCTTCGGTGGGAAGGTAAACAGCGTTCCGTGTCTAGTCATGCCTGCCACATGACCACGGAAACGTCTGCAGAAGCAGACAGCTCTGGCTCTTTGGCTTTGAAACAGAGATGAGCACTGAGCCCTAGAGTCGGATACGACTGGCTTTGGAGCAAGGGAAACCTTTCCCTTTATATAATTTGAGCCCATAATTATGCATCCTGCCCTCTTGGATGATGGGGAACAGATCCTTCCCTTCTTCTGAGTGATTGTCTTCCAGGTATTTGAAGAGTGCTGTCATCATCCTATCCCCAATCAATCTCCTTTTCTCAAGGCTAAACTTGCCCCGTTCTTTCCAGCCTTTCCTCACAGGACTTGGTTTCCAGGTTTCCCCTCCTCTGAACCTGTTCCAATTGGTTGGCGCCCTTCCTTCTTAAATTAACTTCATTAATTTATAAAACATTATTGCCAAAGAATGGTTTGCAAAATACCACAGATCACCAATAAAGAAGATGCGTTCATTCAGTATAAAATCATAAGGCAGCTCTTTCTGGAAGCAAAAATCACTGAAATTTGGCATGTCAAAAACAGAAAAAAAGAATAAGTGAAAAATACAAAACTTTGTGGAAATTTTAGTTATAGCACAACAATGATTTTGCTACTGGGAATAACGCGTGTGATTTACATGATATCGAGTGTGCTGATTCCAAATCTGAACTCACGTACAGATTTTAAGGTACAGTGGTACCTTGGATAAAGTCGCAGTTTTAATGCACACGTGATGTAGCGCATAAAGTCCAAAACCACTTTAAAAAATGGACGTTATCCGAGATATTTGGTATAGCAACCTCGGATGAAGTCCATTTTTTGGACGTTATCCAATGCATCTCACATATGAAAATCGGATAAAGTCCAAACTTGTGGAACGGAGTTTGGACTTTATCCAAGGTCCTACTGTATACGCATGCTATAGCTGTTCAAATGGCATTGGGTAATGAATTTTTACATGGGAACATTATAACAGTTGCTTCTACCAGTATGCCTACTACCGCCTCAGCTGAATCACGTCCCCTAGTGGCATGCATGTTCCAGTAGCAGCCAGGCATTTCTGGACAAGTCAGTGAGCTGACATCAGAAACAGGTCTATAAGGTGAGATGGACCAAGGGCTTGTCTCTAGTGCGAAACCATCTTATTGGATAGTACAGCTTGGCCAGAGTGAGTCTGTTTAGAGCTAAAGATGAGTAGGCGCAGCTGTGTTAATAAACCGGACAATTTTTGCTACATTTACCATAAATGCACCCTCTCTCTGCTTCTTGGGGTAGGTGGGATTTTAATGTGGGTGGGGGGTTTTAACCGTTTTTTATTGTGTGGGCCTTTTAGATTATGTAAGCCGCCCTGAGTCGGGCTTGCCCGAGTTTGACGGTGAACAAGTTGAAATTAATTAATTAAATATACCCCGTGTGATCATCATAAGAACCTAACCAAGAGGGTAACTGTCCTAGGCAGAATCGAACGTCAGATTTGGGTTCAGCGCCCTTGATTTCGTATAGGACACATGGATTAGACCAAGTAGCAGACAAGATTTGTTTATTTTCGTGATGGATATAATGAAATATGGCTGACCTGAGACATCGGTCCACATCAGGGTCTTCCCTATAGTACTGGAGTCCTCCATGTCTTAGCGCATCTTCAGGATTGGCAAAGGCCTTCAAAGAAAGAAGAAATAGGTTGTTGATATTTCTCCCAGCCATCTTCATTCCATCTTGTGATTCATCCAGCCCTGCATTGCGCATGATGTACTCTACCTATAAGTTAAATAAGCAGGCTGACAATATACAGCCTTGTCGTACTCCTCTTCCTACTCTAAACCAATCAGTTGCTCCGTATCTGGCCCTAACTGTCGCTTCTTGACCCGCATACAGGTATGCTCAGAAGACAGGTGAGGTGGTCTCTGGTACTCCCATCTCTTTAAGGACTTGCCACGGTTTGTTGTGATCCACACAATCAAAGGCTTTGGTGCAGTCAATGAAACAGAAGTAGATATTTTTTTTCCTGATAGGTAAAGGTCACTCTTGCTTGAAAGCCAGTCGGGTATCCGACTCTAGGGTTCAGTGTTCATCTCTATTTCAAAGCGGAAGAACCAGCGTTGTCTGCGGCTGCAGACGTTTCCATGGTCATGGGGCAGGCATGACTAGACACCGGAGCGCACGGGACGCGGTTACCTTCCCACCAAAGTGGTCCCTATTTATCTACTTGCAAATTCTTGCTTGCAAAGTGCTAGGTTGGCAGGAGCTGGGGCAGAGACGGGCGCTCATTCCGTCCTGCAATATTCCGGAGTCGAACTGCTGACTTCCTGCCTTCCAGTCAGCGTCTTAGCCACTTGAGCCACTGCAGGAGGGGACGAGGGACATCTTCCAGGGCTGGCAGCTGTGGAAAATAACCAGAAACAGCTGCATGGCCAGCTATGAAGGGAAATTGTTTGGCTGCACCCCACAGAGTGTGGATAAACCCTTGAGGGAGGGAATGAGAAGGAGCAGAACAGAAGTGACAGCATAAAGATTATCATCTTGTGGAGGCCATGAAGGGATATCAGAGATTCTCAACCTGCGGCTCACAAGAGCAGTTTTGCCTCCAACATGCTGGGTCCTCATTTGAAAGACAGAAGAGACTGAATCAACCTTGAGCCCTGGCCAGGATCGAACTCACAGCCTTTCGATCGCAGTACAGCAGTTTAACCCCCGCACCACAAAAGCAAAGGGAAATATCAGCCCTCTTTTGTTTGATTGCTCTGTTTCGATTAGTTCCGTTTTTGCTTTAAAGCTGTCAATTATGGCAAATAAATCAATAAATCAGAATTCCAATAATTTTTAAAAGGCGGTTTGGCTTTTCAGAATATTTTCTAACCAGCCTTCCTTCACCACCCCTGGTTAGGGGAGCCACATGTTAGAGCAGGAGTACTCAACCTTTTTAAGCCAGGCACCGGGTCACGCACCCTCAGACAGCTTTGGGGGCCAGACAGCCATTTTGCCCTTCCTCCACCACATGGCACGTCCGGGTGCGGTGGAGGCGGGACATGAAATGTTGCCATGGGCCACACATGGCCCACAGGCCTCAGGTTGAGAATCCCTCTGCTAGAGGCTCCAATAATTTTTTTAAAAAAATTAAATTAGTTGCTACAAAGAGGATGCAGTGGCTCAAGTGGTTAAGATGCTGAACTTGAAGGCTGGAAGATCAGAGTTCGATTCCCGAGTACCGCACGATGGAGTGAGCTCCCGTCTCTGTCCCAATTCCTGCCAACCTAGCAGTTCGAAAGCAAGAAATTGCAAGGAGATAAACAGGGACCACTTCGGTGGGAAGGTGAACAGCGTTCCGTGCACTTTGGTGTCTAATCATGCCTGCCACGTGTCCCTGGAAATGTCTGCAAGTGTAGACAGCGCTGGCTCTTCAGCTGTAAACATAGGCGAGCACTGAACCCTAGAGTCGGATACGACTGGCTTTCGAGCAAGGGGGACCTTTCATACCTGTCAAGTTTTGGATTTGGAAATAAGGGAAATTTCCTGGCAAATACAGGATACTTGACAGCTATGCTTATCCTGTGCTGCCCTCCAATGGTGGCAATAGGGCATTGCAGTCTAATTAATAAGGGATGACAGCGGGAAAGAGGGTAAAATAAGGGGTTTTCCCGGCCAATACGGGATACTTGACAGCTATGCTTATCCTCTGCTGCCCTCCAATGGTGGCAACAGGGCATTGCAGCCTAATTAATAAGGGATGACAGCGGGAAAGAGGGTAAAATAAGGGGTTTTCCCGGCCAATACGGGATACTTGACAGCTATGCTTATCCTTTGCTGCCCTCCAATGGTGGCAATAGGGCATTGCAGCCTAATTAATAAGGGATGGCGGTGGGAAAGAGGGTAAAATAAGGGGTTTTCCCCGCCAATAAGGGATACTTGACAGCTATGCTTATCCTGTGCTGCCCTCCAATGGTGGCAATAGGGCATTGCAGTCTAATTAATAAGGGATGATGGCAGGAAAGAGGGTAAAATAAGGGTTTTTCCCAGCCAATAAGGGATACTTGACAGCTATGCTTATCCTCTGCTGCCCTCCAATGGTGGCAATAGGGCATTGCAGCCTAATTAATAATAGATGGTGGTGGGAAAGAGGGTAAAATAAGGGGTTTTCCCGGCCAATAAGGGATACTTGACAGCTATGGGACCTTTACCTTTATTAAAGGTAAAGGTTTCCCTTGCTTGAAAGCCAGTCGTATCTGACTCTAGGGTGCAGTGCTCATCTCTGTTTCAAAGCCAAAGAGCCAGCGCTGTCTGCTGCTGCAGACGTTTCCATGGTCATTTGGCAGGCATGACTAGACATCAGAGTGCACGGAACGCTGTTACCTTTCCCACCGAAGTGGTCCCTATTTATCTACTTGCAATTTCTTGCTTTCGAACTGGTAGAAGAGATGTTAAATTAAAGCCACTTTGTTTTATAAAGCTGCAACCCACTTCTTTCACTGACTACAAATCCCATTGGAACTCACTATTGGTTAGCTTGAGTCAGCTTGGCTTTTGCATTCTGCTGTGCCGAGACTATTTTTATTACTTCCACACACAATTTCCTCTCTTATTTCTCACTAATCCCTGGGGGGGGGGGGAATCTGCCTATGACTTATTGAGTGCCCAACCGACTGGATCAATAAATATATATTTTTTTCCCACTTAGCATCTCCGCTGCCGCTTTATGTATCTGTCACACTGATCTTGGAAGTTTCTACAGTTTCTGGTTATGAAAGCAAAATCAGCTGTTATATAAATCTAATAAATTTAATTAAATTTTAAAACAAAACCAGGATATCAGCAACTCAACAACAGCCTCAGTTAAAAGCCTCTGTTTGTAAACCTTCCTTTTCCAAACACAGACACATCATGGCATTTAAACACCGATTAATCCTTGCCCCCGTTTCCAAATTCTGAACATGCATGTGTCAGGTAAAAATAAATCAGAAAGCCTACCTTTTTCCGAAGTCTCACTTGTCCTGTAATGACAGCCACGGCGTACATTTTTAGAACCAGAAGGGTCCCAAAGAAGGTGAAGGAATTAAAGGCTTCGTTTTCCATTTTTTGGCATGCCAGAGAACGGAGGATTCTTTCCTTTCGTGAGCCCAAATCTCCAGCTTTGCTTCCTTAAGAGGTCTGAAACTGGTGAATAATAAAATCTGGCAATAAACAAGAAAGGGGTTGGGTTGCCAGATTTGGATCATTAATGCTTGGAATCGCCCACGACGTAGTCATAAGTACGGACAGAGTGATCATATGCATAATTTCTCAGAAATAAGGTGCATTGCATTCAACAGAGGTTGCAAGCAGCCGTGGCAAGAATAACATTTAATACTTTTCTTTGTCTGCTTTTGGGTCCTTTCCAAAGTAGGAGGAAACCACATGTGGCCGCGGTAAAGGGATTGATTAGGAAACTATCTGATTTTCTAAAACACTAATTTCCTGGCTCTTCGGCTTTGAAGCAGAGATGAGCACTGCACCCTAGAGTCGGATACGACTGGCTTTTGAGCAAGGGAAACCTTTACCTTTACCTTTAAAACACTGAAGCAGACCAACAGTAGACCATGTACAATTTGACGTGGGTAAGGATAAAGGCCGTCCTTGCTCGAAAGCCAGTCATATCCGACTCTAGGGTTCAGTGCTCACCTCTGCTTATAGCCAAAGCGCTGTCTGCGCCTGCAGACGTTTCCGTGGACATGTGGCAGGCATGCCTAGACACTGACGTGTATGGAACGCTGTTTATCTTCCCCAGATGTTATTGGACTACAAGTCCCAGCAGCTGACTTGTGCTGACATGGACATCTGGGAATGGAAGTCTAAGAACACCTGGAGCGCCAAGGTTGGGAAGCCCTGCCCTAGGACAGGTGCGGTTTCCCCATGCCCCGCAGGGCATGGAACGGCCCGCCAGAGGCCACCGCGGTGAGAGACGCTCCCAGCCCGTGGGCTCTGCGGCCGCCAAATTAAGGGGGGTGAATAAAGTATAGGGTTTGATTCACCCAATTACCGTGACCTGACCTGCGACTCGGCCAAGTAAGCAGATAGCTGACTTCTGTCAAGCATTAAGTGCCTAGCTCATCTCCCGGCTCGGGAAATCCCTGGCGCAAATAAGCCATGTTTGTCCCTGCCTAATCCCCAAGACAATGAGGTCCCTGAATCCATGTTTGCCCCAGCTGATTAAACTCCCCTTTGAAGAATTCCCCATTAACCCGTGTACGTGAGTGAGGTAATTTTCCTGTCAGGTGACAGCTTGCCACCGTTGCGCTTTTTTCCCTATAAATGATGTTGCCTTTTTCCAATAAACCACTGATCTGATCTCGCTCCTGTTGCCTCGTGTTGTCATTGATCAGTCTCCTCCGGGCTCTAACGCCGCCCTAGCGGCCAGACATCGCTACAGCTGGTGACCCCGACGTGATTTACTCGTGAGTAAGAGACCCTGGAGAGGTCTACTCGTGAGTAGCGCTCCACGCGGTCCGGTTCTGCGCTTGAGCCGCGACCCGCCAGCCCGGAGGATAGCGCGGCGCTCTGGTCGGCAGCCAGCCGGACAGAGGACGGCCCGCCGCGAGGCATTCCAGAGAGGCATTCCTACAGCTCACTCCTCACTTTCGCGAGGTTTGCCATAGAGGGAAACGCGTTCCGCTCAGGGCAGGCTGTGAGCCCCTGACATCGCAGAGGCCGTTCGAAGGGCCCGTGGCAGAAGGTCCACGCTCCGAGGTCTACCCCAGACACTCGTCGCCCGAACCTGTTGCCTGCAAAGACGCGTCGAACTTCGTCCCGAGAAGGAAACTTCGGAGGACCATCGCAGGTAATATGGGGACTTGTTCTCCTCGACCAAGTCCGTCCGCTAGCCAAAGAACTCGGGAGCAAGAGTTCATAATCCTGGCCAGGGTTTTTCAGTTACGATTTCACAGCAGGGAGCTAGCGAGACTTCTGGCGTACCTCAGGGAACACTGCCTACTTTACCCAGAAGTAGGTACGTTAACCCTGAAGCTCTGGGATCAGATAGGAGACTGCATTCAGCAAACCCCGAAAGCTCCGGGAGGGATAGTCCGCACATGGCGGAAATGTAGGAGACTCTTAGAGCAGATCGAGCTAGTCCGGGTAGAAGCGGAAGAACCCCCGTTAGAGAAGCCATCAGGCATGCCAGTCGAGCCGACTGCGCCCACCGCACTCTACCCGACATTCAAGTATCAGCAGAGTAGCGCAGGGAGCCTTCCCGCGGTGACAGCTGCAGACGTCACCGAGGGAACGCAAGGAATGAGAGGCGCTGGCGCTTCTCAGACAGCCCCAGGTTCCCTAGTCGTGAAGAGTGCCCTTCAGCGCACAGCTGAGATAGAACTCAAGAAGGGGGAATTGCCAGTAGAACAGCTAGCAGAGCTTCGACAGATTTGTCCCATCCGCTTGGAGATGGACGCGCTCACGGGCGCACAGCAGGTAGTACACTCCCCAGTCCCGTACAAGCTTCTCATGGCTTTACGGAAAGCAATTTCAGAGACAGGGCTCCAAAGTCGTTTTACGAGGGGCACGCTCCAGCAAGTGTGCGAGACCACCATGTGGATTCCTCATGATTGGAAAGCCGTCATGAGGATGATGCTCACCCCCAGCCAGTACATGATTTGGGACAGCGAGTTCCGCCTAGAGGCGCAAGCTCGGGCTGCCAGAATGGGAGGCGCGGTAATCCCTGACCAGCTGTATGGTTCAGGTGCCTTTGAGTCCATCAACGCTCAAATCAACTTGCCTCTCGCCACCCTAGAGATGTCAGCCGAGGCTGCCTATAGGGCATACTTCAAGGTCCCAGCGTCTGGCAAAACGGCCAAAAATTACACCGCCATTAAGCAGGGAGCCCAAGAGCCCTACATGGACTTCATCAATCGCCTGGAAGAAGCAATTAGCAGGCAGATTGACAATGAGCACGCCCAGGAAGAGCTCATGATTAAGTTAGCCAAAGACAACGCCAACTTGGACTGCCGTAAAGTCTTGCAGTCCCTGGGCAATCGCCCAGACATAACCTTAACGGACATGATTCGAGCATGCTCCGACGTTGGCACAGACTCCTACAAGATGGGTCTGCTAGCGGCAGCGGTGCAGGGGGGAAGAAGATCCAATGGCAAGAACAAGGGGGCATGTCACACTTGTGGCAAGGTCGGTCACTTCGCTCGGGAGTGCCGATCCAAGGGAAGCGGACAAAAGTCCGGCCGTCCCAAGGCTCCGAACACCCTCTGCCCGAAGTGCAAGAAAGGCTACCATTGGGCCAGGTTTTGTCCGAATTCGGGAAACCGGAATCCGGGCACGTCTCTGGCCCCAGTCCAAACAGAGGCTTCCTTCACCCAGATCCAGAACTCCCCAGACCGAGACTAGATTCTAGGCACATCCCAGGCACTGCGAGGGCACAGGCCAGCCCCAAGGGCAGCACAGGGCTAGAATTGACTTGCCAGGCGGACGTTACATGCGATCTGCCAGGCACAGTCTATCTAGTCGACACCCAGTACATGGGACCCCTGCCCAGAGGCTTTATAGGTTTAGTTTTGCCCCGTAGTGTAGCTGGAGCACGCGGAATTTTTATAATTCCAGGAGTCATTGACTCGAATTTTTCAGGCATTCTCCAGGTCCAGCTTTGGGCGCACCTGCCCCAAACCATCCACAAGGGAGACACATTAGCGCAACTGATCATGGTTCCTTGTCACTCGCCAGCAGGCAGCCAGGGAAGGCTCAGGGACAGCTCAGAGTCCGGTTCAGCAGACCGCTCGAGCGCGAGTGAGGCAGTGCAAGGATACCAGGTCTTAGCGACAGTGGAGACCAACATTGAGTGGAAACAGCGCCCCGTTATCGAGGTATTTTTGAACAAAAGGGTGTTCTCAGGGTTACTCGATACCGGAGCGGATGTGAGCGTGATAAGCAGGAGTCAGTGGCCAAGAGAGTGGGCCACTGAGCCGGTCTCCGATGTGTGGGGGGGTAGGAGGCGTCCAGGAAGCGTTCAGGAGCCGAGAGTGGGTAGAAGTCACAATCCCAAAGGCTGACGGCACAGCGGTAATTCGGCCGCACATTCTTGACGTGCACATCAACCTTTGGGGGCGAGACATTCTCCAGCAGTACGGTGCTACGCTTACCTTCGGGTAATGGCGTTGCCACTTAAATGGCTCACCGACACTCCGGTATGGGTAGAACAATGGCCGGTAGTGGGAGAGAAATCAGTTGCCCTCAAGCAGCTAGTTAAGGAACAGCTAGACGCAGGACACATAGAACAGTCCACAAGCCCCTGGAATTCGCCAATTTTTGTGATTAAGAAGAAGTCGGGGAAGTGGCGACTCCTCCACGATCTCAGGGAGATCAATAAATGCATTCAGCCGATGGGTCCGCTTCAATGCGGCATCCCAAATCCTAATATGATTCCCGAGGGATGGGAGATCCTAGTTGTAGATCTCAAGGATTGCTTTTATACAATCCCCTTAGACCCCAGGGACCGGGAAAGGTTCGCCTTTACAGTGCCGGTCGTGAACCACGGTGAGCCCACGCAGCGGTACGCGTGGAAATTTTTGCCACAGGGCATGCTCAACTTGCCCACCCTGTGCCAAATTTATGTTCACGGCGCACTGGCAAAGTTCCGAAGCCTTTACCCTAAAGCTATTGTTTGTCACTTCATGGACGACATCTTAGTAGCGTTGCCGCAACTTGGCAGCGAAATGTTTTCTGACCTCCAGGCCAGCCTGGGGGACAAAGGCTTACTTATTGCCCCTGAGAAAGTGCAGAGAACTGAGCCCTTCTCATACTTGGGCCATCGGCTTCTCCACTCCTTCGCAGCACCAGTCCTGCCTCAGATAAATTTACAAGACTCAGTCACCCTTGTAGAATTGCAGCAAGTTTTGGGGAACATCAATTGGGCCAGACCGTATTTTCGTTTAGATACGGATCTTCTAAAACCGCTCTTCTCGCTGCTAACCTTAGGTAAGCAGCCGGCAGACCGGATAAAGATCTCTCGAGACGCGCGCTTGGCGCTCGAGAAGGTGAACCAAGCTCTCAGCCAGAGGTGGGTGGATAGGATCGCCCCGGGGCCATATGCCCCGATCCTGAATTTGTACATCGTACGGTCAGGGTCCATGTTCACTGGGGCGCTAGGAGTAGACTCAGAGAAGGGAGCGAAAATTGTGGAGTGGGTCTACTTGCCTAACACCTCTTCTCGGAACATTGTTCCGCCCCAAGAACTGGTCTCCGCGGTGATCTACCGCGGCAGGCTGAGAGCAAGGGACATTTCTGGGCACGATTTAGCTAAGATCACAGTCCCGTTCACCAAGGAACAAATCCATCAGTTGATGCAGCTAGGTGACTCGCTTCCGATAGCTTTGGAAGGATTCACTGGAAGCTTGGCATACCATTTGCCCAAAGACCCTAGGCTTGTCTCACTTCAGACAGGAACAGTCAGTTTGTTCGAATTGCTCTCGCTGGTCCCGCTTCAGGGGGCCAAGACAGTTTTTACCGATGGGGGACGCACATATGGTGTCCTGACTTGGCAGGAGGGCGAGGCTTGGCGCACGCTGCTAACTCTTCCACAGAAGTCCGCGCAGCGGGCAGAGTTGGCAGCCGTGAACCTTGCCTTGCGCACCTTCGCCAAGGAACGTTTAAATATCATCACTGACAGTCTGTATGTAAGGAATTTGCTTCACAGTCTACCGGGAGCTTACATTACTCCCGCGATAGACAAGAACTTGCTCAGTCTGTTTCTCACTGCTCAATTTCATTTGCGGAACCGCACAGAGCCGCTCTATATTGCCCACATCCGAAGTCACCAAGACCTACCGGGTCCGATTTCCGCGGGCAACAGCAGAGCGGATGCGGCGGCAAAGGAAATTCAGCAACGTTCAGTTTTGGGAGTTTTCACTACTCCAATTCAAAGCCATGCATTCTTTCACCAAAATGCCAAGGCACTCGCCAGACAGTTCAATCTGCCACTCTCTCAGGCCCAAGGTATAGTCCGCTCTTGCCAGCATTGCGCAGGAGCGCCGGGGGGGCCCTCGTGGGGGGTCAACCCACGAGGGACAGAGGCTAATCAGGTATGGCAGATGGACGTCACGCATGTGCCGCAGTTCGGCAGATGGCAATACATGCACGTCTGCATTGACACCTTTTCCCAGTTCGTTTGGGCAACGGCGCAGAAAGGGGAGGCTGCCACCCACGTGGAGCAGCACCTCCTTTCCTGCATTGCGGCGATGGGCAAGCCGCGGCACGTGAAGACGGACAACGCGCCGGCCTACAGTTCCAGGCAGTTGGCCGCCTTCATGGCTACTTGGGACATCAAGCACACATTTGGAATTCCCTACAATCCGCAAGGGCAAGCGATTGTAGAGCGGGTCAATCGGACGCTAAAGTCCTATATTGACAAACAAACAGAAAGGGGGGAGCCACCAGCCCTCCCCAAGTCACAGGGAGAAGCACAGATGTGTCTCAACAAGGTATTGTTCACTTACAATCACCTTAATGTTTTTTCGGATTGCACGCCGCAGGAGAAGCACTTCCGCCGTTCGGAAGCTCTCCCGCGACCTATGGTCCGGTACCGAGTGCCACCAGACCCTTCTTGGAGGGGCCCGGTGCCGCTCATAACCTGGGGAAGAGGGTATGCTGCAGTTATGTCTCCTACAGGTGTCGTTTGGATTCCAGCCCGGTGTGTCAAGCCCTACGTGGAACCGCATGGCGTGGAACCAGGCCGGCCCGAGTCCGATCCCGGAAATGGAGGACCTCACCCTGACCGAGAGGACCCGCCGGAGGAAACGGCCGCCGATGCCCAAGATCACCTGGGGGATGGTCAAGGCTCTTTGCAGTGACGCCCAGGACGCCGTTCAGCGCGAGGGGAAAGAGCCGACACCGGAGAACCTCACAGCTGCAGTTCTTGCCCTGATTCACGCCAACACAGCGGCGATCACCATCATCCTGGCCCTTTCCCTGCTCTTGGGGGGAGGCGTTCAGGCTACTCCGATCCAGGCTGACGGTTTGCCGCCTGGTGAAGATATTTCCGCACGAATGCGGTACAACTTATGGGAAAGGTTGGCGGGCCTCGTCAACCAGTCCGATTTTTGTCTACAGCAGGACATTGGTTCTGCATCTATCCTCAGCACCTGTCTCATCCCCGTGTGCCACGCTCTGGACGCGCGCACCAAGGATGGCGACTGGTTGTTGAAGGCGTTCTTTGGCCCACACACTCCTACCACCTTCTCAGCATACGCCCGCTGGGGGGGACGGCGACTTGCGTCAACCTTGCCGGCTGACGCAGCCACTCTCCATACCCCTCGAGTGGCGGTCAGCCCGGACGCTGCTTGCACCCGTATGACCGGCTGCACCTCAGGCGGTCCGACTCGGCGCCGCTGCCTGGACCCCGGCAGCGGCAACTGGACTTGCAATAAACCAGAAACCCTCATTTCGCTGTACGCTCATGTCACCCTACCTTCAGGGTGGTTTTTCACCTGCAACCAGTTCACATGGAACTATATTCCTGCGAATTTGTCGGACTCAATGTGTTGTATCAGTCGTTTGACACTGTTACTCCCTACTAAGGACATGATTGCCCCAAGCACAAATGTTTCTAATGTTTCACATGTTTCCAATGCTTCAAATGTCTCCCCACTCATACGGCACACACGCACAACCCAGTTAGACAGCTCTTGTGACAGCAGCTTCAGAGTAATGAGTCCCGCTGAGTATGTATCCCTAGCAGTCAGCCTTGTCGGCGTGCCAGGCTTGGCCGTCGGCAACGCACGGAGGATTGGCCGCTTGGCTTGCGGTTTGGCAAAAGCCATTAACCATACCTCCACAGCGATAGCGCTCCTCAATCAGGAACAGGCAGAACTTCGCCAGGCCGTTCTTGACAATCGAGCGGCTATCGACTACCTCCTCTTGCTGCACCACCTGGGTTGCGAATCCTTTCATGGAATGTGCTGCTTCAATCTTACTGACAACTCCCGTAAGATCCAAAGCCAGATCACGAGCCTCCACACCATAGTCCAGGGTATTACTGAGGGTTCCGCATGGGGGGCTTGGTGGAGTTCCCTGTGGAATTGGATGTGGTCATGGATTCCCTGGGGGTGGCTGCAAACGGTGCTTAAGGTAGTGGTGGGGATAGCCATACTAGGCATTACGCTTTGTTGCCTTGCTCAGTGCATTCCCTCACTGATCTCCAAGTGCCGCCCCAGAGAGAAACTCCGTGACGTCATACCCGCTCAACAGCTGATGCCGCTCTTGCGCAAGGTCGCCAGTCAGGTCCTTAAATAGAAAATAAAGGGGAGATGCGGTTTCCCCATGCCCCGCAGGGCATGGAACGGCCCGCCAGAGGCCACCACGGTGAGAGACGCTCCCAGCCCGTGGGCTCTGCGGCCGCCAAATTAAGGGGGGTGAATAAAGTATAGGGTTTGATTCACCCAATTACCGTGACCTGACCTGCGACTCGGCCAAGTAAGCAGATAGCTGACTTCTGTCAAACATTAAGTGCCTAGCTCATCTCCCGGCTCGGGAAATCCCTGGCGCAAATAAGCCATGTTTGTCCCTGCCTAATCCCCAAGACAATGAGGTCCCTGAATCCATGTTTGCCCCAGCTGATTAAACTCCCCTTTGAAGAATTCCCCATTAACCCGTGTACGTGAGTGAGATAATTTTCCTGTCAGGTGACAGCTTGCCACCGTTGCGCTTTTTTCCCTATAAATGATGTTGCCTTTTTCCAATAAACCACTGATCTGATCTCGCTCCTGTTGCCTCGTGTTGTCATTGATCAGTCTCCTCCGGGCTCTAACGCCGCCCTAGCGGCCAGACATCGCTACAGACAGGGGCTCAGCAAACCTTGGCACTCCAGATGTTCTTGGACTTCAATTCCCAGCAGCTCCGACCTGCAGGTGTGCTGACTTGGGCTTCTGGGAACTGAAGTCCAAGAACACCTGGAGAGCCAAGATTGCTGATCCCTGCCTTAGAACAAGCCTTCCAGGTTGTGCTAAAACAGCTGGAGCCCATTAGTGAGAGGCAGCTGGTTGAAGCCATTCAGGCAGGCATAAAGGAGCAGAGGTGGGGCATGGTGGAGGCATGGGGACACCAGTTGATAAAGGAGTAGAGGTATGGGAAGATGCTGAAAACTATTATGACGGTGGTGGTGAACCTCGACACTCCAGCTATTCTTGCACTTCAATGACCAGAAGGCCCAAGTCAGCACTGCTGCTGATCAGGGCTTCTGGGAATTGAAGTCCAAGAACATCTGGAGTGCCAAGGTTCGCCACCACTGTATTGTGATATGCTTTCCTTTCTCACTCTTAAGAAGCCCTGGTGGCACAGGGGTTATGCTGCTGTCTTGCAACCAAAAGTTTGTGAGTTTGATCCTGACCAGGGATCAAGGTTGACTCAGCCTTCCATCCTTCCTTCCTTGGTTGGTGAAAAAAGTACCCAGAATGTCAGAGGGGAAAATGCTAATTAACACACGAACTGCCCAGAGAGTGAACTAATTGCTATGGGGTGATATAGAAGTGTGGTTACTATTGCTTTGCTTTATGGCAGGGATTATCAACCTGCAGTCCATGGGCCAGATGCGTCCCATGGCACTATTTCATGCCCCCCCCCACTGCCTCCACCACACCAGGAAGTTCTATCCCTTTATACCAGGGATTCTCAACCTGCGGCCTATGGGCCAGATGCAGCCCACGGCACCATTTCATGTGGCCCACCTACTCGCCACACCCGGAAGTGCCATATGGGGGAGGAAGGGCAAAATGACCGTCTGGCTCCCTGTTGGATTGGGGCCGCGGGGCGGCCGTGAGGTCCTGGAGGAGACTGGTCAAGGAAAGACACGAGGCAAGATGGAGCGAAGACCAGTGGTTTATTGAGGGAAAAGCATCATCATATATAGGAATAGAAGGCAACGTGTGATAGAATCGTCATCTGACAGAAAATCACATCACCCATTTACCCGGGTTAATGGGGAATCTCTCTTGGGGAAGTTAATTAACTAGGGCAAACACTGACAGGGGAAATCCATTGTTCGTGGCTTACACAAGGGTAAACATAGCCACTATTTGCACTCAGGCTTGGGCTGATCTGTGAGTCAGTAATTGCCTAATAAGTAACGGGGGTTAGCGATTTGCTTCCCTCAGCAGAATCGCCGGTCAGGTCAGATGTGGGTGAATCAATCCCATGATTATTAATCCGCTCCCCAATTTCCATACTGGCAAGGGCCAGTGGCCAGGAGCCTTCTCGACTGGTGTAACCTCTGCCAGGGGCCGTATATGCCAATTGTGCCCACGGAACCCGCAGCTCCCGAAGCTGTCTGAGGGAGTGCGACCTGGCCTCCAGCTTTAAAAGGTTGAGAACTCCTGTTGTATGGAAAGGCTTGGCAGGGAGAGGCTACGCCATATATTGATAGATTTTATTTATCACTGTTTGTCTCCTTCTACCCATTTGTGTGAGGACTATGGTGGTTTAGTGGTTAAGAGACTGAATTTGATGGCTGGAAGATTGGCAGGTCAGCAGTTTTAGACCCAGGTGTGCAAGATGGCGTGAGCGCCGATCTCTGTCCCAGCTTCTGCCAACTTAACAGTTCGAAAGCAAGAAATGGCAAGTAGATAAACAGGTGCCGCTTCGGTGGGAAAGGTAACAGCATTCTGTGCACTCCTGCATCTAGTCACGCCTGCCACATGACCACGGAAATGTCTGCAGCTGCAAGACAGCGCTGGCTCTTTGGCTGTGAACAGAGATGAGCACTTAACTCTAGAGTCAGATATGGCTGGCTTTCAAGCAAGGAAGACCTTGACCTTTGTTTAAGTAAAGGTAAAGGTTCCCCTTGCTCGAAAGCCAGTCGTATCCGACGCTAGGGATCAGTGGTCATCTCTGTTTCAAAGCCAAAGAGCCAGCGGTGTCTGCTTCTGCAGACATTTCCGTGGTCATGTGGCAGGCATGACCTGACACCGGAGCACACGGAACACTGTTACCTTCCCATTGAAGTGGTCCCTATTTATCTACTTGTCATTTCTTGATTTCGAACTGCTAGGTTGGCAGGAGCTGGGACAAAAACAGGAGCTCATTCCGTCCTGCAGCACTCGGGAATCGAACTGTTGACCTCCCGCCTCCCAGTCAGCATCTTAGCCACTTGAGCCACCACAGTCCCTGTTTACTCTCTGATATATTTGAAGCAGAGTCTGCTCTGGCCAGTGTAGTGGGAACAGCCTCTTCACGTGACCAATTTTAACATTGTTTTTCAGGCTGGAGGGACAATTGCACAGTTGCGCAACGCAACACATGTTCATTCAGCTCCATGGAAAACCCTTGATGAGTTCTTTCGCATGTCAGGAAACAATGTGTTGGCTGCAGAAGGGAGAGTTTGTTGGGAGACGCCAACTTGGCAAGCCAAAATTCTCGCATGGATGGTCATGCTTCGTTTACGTTTTCTATTGTATGCCTTATCACTTCCAGGATCAACTGCTCAGTTGTAGGACTGTGTCGCATGGCAAACATGAGCCTTCGCTACCTATACAAATGCTCTTGAAGAGAGTTCACGTTGAGGCCATTGGTTCCACTTACACCCAACCCAACCCCCTCCCTGTTCCCACCAACTCAGTCAAGGCGAGAGGGAATCCGTTGGCTTCAACAGGAAGGACGTGCATAAAAAGCGTGGCGTTGTGGGCAAACAAACCGCTGCAGGCCAAGATGCTGTTTTGTGAGCCTGGTGTGACGCAGGGACTCACCGACCTTAAAAAGTTAAAACCCAACCTTGGCGTGAAACTAAGGCAACGGAGCCACTTGGCCTCATCTGGGGCTGCCAGAGGGGAGGAAGTCATTAAAAAGCTAGAGAAACATTACAACAGCATGCAAGCTGTTTAGTTGAAGTGTTCTGGGGAGAGGCAGGAGAACGAACCATGCGGTTATTGCTGGTGACGTAAAATGTCTGTGTACCATTGGTCCACACGGGAGTTCCCCTTCCTGATGTCCTCTGGATGTGTGTGGGGATGGGTAAAGACCTCTTGTGTGGTAGCTGTATTCTAAACCTTGCAGACCAACCCTGTTTTCCAGTTGTGATTCTCCTTCTTCTTCTTGTCTGATTCCAACTATTGGTGATCCTCACGGCATCAGCCATGAAGAATGCGCTGAGAATATTTGGTGTATGCAAACCAAGACACAGGACACAGCCTCGGGCTGGGTTAACTCAGGTTTATTGCATCGTGGACAGAGGGAACATGAGGTAATGGCGGATCGATAGCTCTTTATATACAGTAGTAATACATTTGAACGTGGTTCCATGGTAGCCCATTGGCTACTGTCTGCGTGACGTCATTGCGGGTCACGCCCTTCTTGTCCAGGTGTAGGTGATGGCGGGAAAACTTCCCGCGCTGTTGCCTTTGATGAGTTTGGACCAAGGGAGCTTGGACGCTCGCTGCTGCCAGCTGGTGGTCATTAGCTCGCGTCCTCTTACAGGGTTCATATGATGCAGCTGAAGGTTACATTGTTGCTATAGGCAAGGTTACATTGGTTCAGATACATTGTGGAAGGTAAAACCATTAAAACACAACACCCCTCCCCCCTAGGACGAGACAAAGTCTCGAGCCCACACTTAACACACTCCCCCCCCCAGGAGACAAAGTCTCTCAGCCAAGATGGCTTATTTCGAACACGCTGGGGTCTCGATGCGGGCTGCCTCTCCCCGGGTTTGCTACCTTCTCTTTGTCCCCTGGTTTCCTGTCCTGTAATTGGAGAGGGAGACTCGTTAGTGACTTGCCGCGGCTCTGCGGCGTTGTTGGAAGGTGTGCTCTTTCTTAGGGAGGAACCGGGGGCACTGGGGGCTAACGAAAAACCCCTCTTCTCGCTTGGATGGGTGGGGGAACACTCCTGAAAACCCCCCCGGCTCGCAAACTCAAAATCAAAATTACATTCGGGGGCAGCGGTCGCGAACTCCTCTCCCCCTTCCCCGGCCTCTGATAGGACTGGTGTATCAAAAGGGTATGAGTCGGGGCCGCTGCTTCTGCCTTCCCCCCTTGCTTGGGACTGTTGTCCGCTGTCGTCTCCCCCTTGGGTTAAGCGGGTGGGGGAGAACCCTAACGCTGAATCCTGTTGCTGAGCCCCACTGACTGGCCTACTCACTCGGTGCCTCAGTTGGTCTGCGTGCCTCCTCCAGAGGAGGCCGGTGCTAGTCTCGACTCGGTACGACACTGGCCCCGTTTGTTCTACAACCGTCCCTGGTACCCAGGCTGGCCCTGCGCTGGAATAGTTCCTGCAGTGAACAGGGTCGCCGGCGGCGAAACCTTTCGAGACTGCCAACCCTATGTTTTTCCCTTTATCCTCGACTCTCGTCGGGTCTAGCCTGGACAGGATCGTGGTCAGTTTTCGCCGCATCAAGAGCTCTGCCGGCGAGTAGCCTGATGCTAAGGGGGTCACCCTATACGCTAAGAGGAATTGGCATACTTGGTGATTCAGGTCCCCCGGGCCCATGCGCCGCAGCGCATCCTTTGTTGTACGCACCAGCCGTTCCACTTGGCCATTCGTGGCCGGGTGAAACGGCGCGGATGTGACATGCCGAATGGCGTTTGCCTCCATGAATGCCCCGAACTCGGCGGAGGTGAAACAACTAGCGTTATCGCTGACTAAAGTATCGGGTAAACCGAACGTTGAGAAGACTCTCCTTAGCTGGCTAATTGTCGTGGCGGAGGATGTGCTTTTTACTGGAATAACCTCCAGCCACTTGGAGAACGCATCCACCACCAGGAGAAACATGGTTCCTCGGAATGGGCCAGCGAAATCTACGTGCACTCTGGACCATGGCCCCCTTGCTGTGTCCCACTCCCTATGCGGAAGACGGGCCGCCTCTGGTCGGGATCCCTGGCATGCCTCACAAGTGCCGACCATGTGCTCAATGTCCGCGTCCAGCTGTGGCCACCAGAAGTAACTCCGGGCCAGCGCCTTTGAACGAACTATGCCCGGGTGGCTGACGTGCAGCAGTTCGAGCACCCTCGGCCGCAGGGACGTAGGGACCACCACCCGTTGGCCCCACAAAAGGCACCCCCTCTCTAGGGACAACTCTAGCTTTTTCCGAAAAAATGGGTCGAATTCTGTGCTTGGGGACGATGCCGGCCACCCCTTCTGTACCCACGAACTAACTTTCTCTAGCGTTCTGTCCTTGCCTGTCGCCCTAGCAATGTCGGCTGGTACTATTGGGGGTGCGTCTAAGACCTCAATTAGCAACACCTGGCGGTCTTTTTCTACTCTCGCCTTTTGGTCGTCCGACAAGGGCAAAGGAGATCTCGAAAGTGCATCAGCATGGCTGATCTCCTTTCCGGGCCGGTACTCCAACTCATGTTGGTATGCGTTGAGAAAAATAGCCCATCGCAGCATTCTCGGGGACAGGATCTGCGGCGTGGGCTTGCTTGCCGTGAAAATCCCTAACAATGGTTTGTGATCAGTCACGATTTTGAACGGGCGGCCATACAAAAAATCGTGAAATTTTTTGGTTCCCGCTACTATTGCTAATGCCTCCCTGTCGGTTTGTGCGTAATTTCGCTCCGCTTGGGACAGGGACCTTGAATAAAACGCTACCGGGGCCTCCCTTCCGTCATCCAGCACGTGGCAAAGCACCGCCCCCACCCCCACCGGGGATGCATCACAGACTAAGACCACCGGCCGTTTGGGGTCGAAATGCGTCAGGATTGCTTCAGATGTTAAGAGTTGCTTTAGTTCTTTGAACGCCCTCTCGTGCTCGTCACCCCACATCCATGTCTCCTCCTTTTTAAGTAACCGATGAAGCGGTTCAGCCACGGACGCCTTCCGCGGGAGGAATGTATGGTAAAAATTGAGGAGCCCCAGGAAAGACTGAAGCTCGGTTTTGGATGTGGGGCGAGGGGCCTTCTTTATGGCTGCTACTTTGGATTTAGACGGCTTAATCCCCTCGGGTGTGATCCGGAACCCTAAAAACTCGACCTCAGTTTCGAAAAAAACACATTTGTCCTTCCTCAGTCTCAGCCCCGCTTTCTCGAACACGGTTAGTACTTTGTCCAATCTCTTTGCCAGTTCAGCCTCACTCCCCCCTGTTATCAACACGTCATCAAAATAAGGCAACACCCCCTCCAGTCCCTTCAGGAGGCGTTCCACAAGCGACTGAAAAAGGCCGGGTGCCGAGTTCACGCCGAACTGTAAACGCGACACCTGGAACGCCCCTTTATGTGTAACTATCGTTTGTGCCGCGGCCGTGGCGGGGGTCACAGGAAGTTGCTGATAGGCTTGTGCCAAATCGAGTTTAGCGAAACACTTTCCCCCATTCAGCCTGGCCAAAAGGTGGCTGATCACCGGCACCGGGTATGCATTAGGGCGGATCGCCTTGTTAATTGTACACTTATAATCAGCGCAAATGCGCACCTCCCCGTTAGCCTTTAGAGCCGTTACAATTGGATTTTCCCACTCCGCGGAATCAACAGGAATAAGAATCCCCTGGCCCACCAGCTTGTCCAGTTCCGCCTCTATCTTGTCCTTGAGTGCGAACGGCACCCGGCGCGGTTTGAGTCTTATCGGGCGGACCTCCGGGTCTAGGTCGAAGGCTACAGGGGGTCCCTTGAACTTTCCGAGTCCTTTCTTAAAAACGGCGGGATGCGCATCGCAAACCGCTTGTATTGGGTCCCCCCCCACTGTATGCACTCCCCCTATGAACAAACCTAAGGGCTGAAACCACTGCGTCCCTAGGAGGCTACAACTTCCCCCCTTAAGGACAACTAGGGGCAGTTCAGCAGAATGTCTCTTAAAATTGACCCGAAATTTCCCGACCCCCAACACCGGAATGTTGTTTCCCTGTACGTCTCGTAGCGTGGCCCTCAACGTTTTAAGTTTGGGCCGCATGTGGGGGTCGATTTTCAAGAACTCTTTCTGGGGAATTATAGAATAGGAGGACCCCGAGTCAATTTCCATCCTCATAGGGGCCCCTTGTACTAGTACCTCAACGAAGTAATGGGACTGTCCCGCGGACACGCTGAACACTGGGGCGTCGTCCTCGCTGTCGTCCGAGACGCGGCCCACGCCATCCTGCTTCCTCGTGGTCTGGGCGCCATCTTTGGGCCTCGCTGGACGGTCCGGTCTGGCCGAACGGTCTTGTGACTGCCTCCGGCCCTCCTTCCGTTTTCTGCATGCTTTGGCGATGTGCCCCCGACGGCCGCAGGTGTAGCACTCGGCCTTCCTGAATGGGCATCTCGCGCGCTCATGGGCCGCCCCGCAACCATCGCAGCGTCGACCACCCTTTCGGACCTTCTGGACCTCCTCGCCGTCGCTGCCTTCCGTAGACGACTTTGAGGCCCGTCGAGTTGCGTGCACCGCCTGTCCGGACTTCCCGTGCACCGAATTTTCCGCCTTGCCGGCTCTAGGACGCCACTCACGCCACTGGTGCATCTCGTCCACTCCAGCATTCGTGGACTCTGCGGCTTCCGCGGCCTCTACGACCTCTGCCAGCGTGGGTGGCGGCTCCTTGTTCATCAAGCTGCGCTGCACCTCCTTGTCTTTCAGGCCACACAGCACGCCGTCCCTGAGGGCCATCTCCAGGATGTTGTCCCATTTGCAGGGGGCGGCGGCTATCCTCATGGCGGCCACGAATGCCTCAACCGACTCGTCCGGCGCTTGGACTCGCCTCCAAAACGCGCTCCGAGCGGGAAACATTGCCCTCGAGGGACGGAAGCGCTCTCGCAGCAGCTTCATGATGTCGTCCGCCTTAAAATCGCTCACCTTCTTCGGAGCGATGATGCCCACCAGCGTCCGCTTGGTTTCCATCCCGAGCATTCTGGTGAGGATGGCCCTCTTCCTCTCCTCGTCGTCTCCTTTGACTTTGAGTTCCACCAGTGCCGCCTGGAAGTCCATCTCAAGCAGCTCCCAGTCTTGCGGTTTGGTGATGTTGAACCCGCTCTGTGTCCTGGCTGTTCCGTGGGGATCCATGATCCCATCCTCGTCGCCAATTTGGTGTATGCAAACCAAGACACAGGACACAGCCTCGGGCTGGGTTAACTCAGGTTTATTGCATCGTGGACAGAGGGAACATGAGGTAATGGCGGATCGATAGCTCTTTATATACAGTGGTAATACATTTGAACGTGGTGCCATGGTAGCCCATTGGCTACTGTCTGCGTGACGTCATTGCGGGTCACGCCCTTCTTGTCCAGGTGTAGATGGTGGCGGGAAAACTTCCCGCGCTGTTGCCTTTGATGAGTTTGGACCAAGGGAGCTTGGACGCTCGCTGCTGCCAGCTGGTGGTCATTAGCTCGCGTCCTCTTACAGGGTTCATATGATGCAGCTGAAGGTTACATTGTTGCTATAGGCAAGGTTACATTGGTTCAGATACATTGTGGAAGGTAAAACCATTAAAACACAACAGAATATAATTCAGTGGCCTTCCAGTTGCCTTCCGCATTCTCCTAGAACCAGGGTGACCAAACTTTGGCGCTCCAGGTGGTCTTGGACTTCAGTTCCCAGAAGCCCTGATCAGCAGGTGTGTTGTAGAGTCAACACAAATATGCTCTCCAAGAAAATCTGGAGCGCCCTGTTTGAGGAACCCTGGTCTACTCTAGAACAGGGTTCCTCAAACCTGGCTCTCCAGGTATTCTTGGACTTCAATTCCCAGAAGCGCAGATGAGCAGGTGTCCTGACATGGGCTTCTGGGAATTGAAGTCCAAGAACACCTGGACTTCCAAGGTTTGCCATCACGGGCTTAGACCATAGGTCTGCAAACCTTGCTCTCTAGATGTTCTTGGACTTCAATTCCCAGAAGCCCTGATCAGAAGGTGTGTTGACTTGGGCTTCTGGGAATTGAAGTCTAAGAACACCTGGAGTGTCGAGGTTGGCCATCACTGTTTAGAGTACAAGACATGTAATAATGGGCTCAAACTACAGGAAGCCAGATATAGACTGAATATTAGGGAACACACCTTAACTGTTAGAACAGTACAACAGTGGAACCAATGGCCTTCAGAGGTGGCGGACGCTCCAACACTTGAAGCATTCAAGCAAAAATTGGGCAACCATTTGTCAGATCTGCCTTGATTCATACTCCTGCATTGAGCAGTGGGTTGGCCTTAATGGCCTAAAAGGCCTCTTCCAACTCAGTTATTCTATGTGACACCCGTGATATCAGCGATCCAGTCCCGAGAGTGACTTAATGGCGTCCTGAGCCCTTTTGGCACACCAAGTCCTCCTCCTCAGCCCCAGACCAGGATGGATGAAGCTGCTGCCCTCCATCAAGAGGGAATCCAATAGGATTTCATCCACTTGGGGACCACAAATGGGGGAAAAGGAATGTTTACTCACGAGGCTTACATTCAAACAAAATTGTCAGGCAGATGGCATACACAGCAGTTTACTTTATTTTGGTTACAAAAAAACCTGGAAGAACAACCTCTCAACCAAATGATGGGTTCAAAAAGGACTCTTCCTTACGTCTCGGTTGCAGGAGCAACTCGTAGAGGTGGTAGAGTCCTTCTTGGACCACCCTCTGGCAGCCCCACCATTCATTCATTCATTCATTTTTCAGATTTATTCACCAAGCACCTCTTGCACATTGGCCCAGAAGAAGGAAGTCCTTCTGCCTTCCAGGGGTAAAGACGGAGATGTACGTGGAGGGTTGATCTCCACGGTTCTGTGGTCACCAGTAGCCCAGCTAGCCAGTGCCTATGACTTGCGCTCCTCAACTGTTGCATTAGAAGCACAAGGGGAGAAGCATCTGATGTTTCGCTCCTCTGGCTCTTTGGAAGGGTGGGCCTTCGTTTTGAAGGAGGGCGGCCTCCAGGCCCACCGTAGGCTGCTCCTCTCTCCTTCTTCCTGAAAATCCTTTCTTGTTGGATGGCCGACCTACTTCCTTTCATCCGCCAGTTGGAGACTCAAGCGGGCAGCGTACCGGCCCTACAGCGGGAGGTCCTTCTTGTTCTGTTAGGAAGGGTGACTTTTCATACATGTGTGCGGATGTTGTGTCTCTCCTGCCCTGCTGCAAAGTCACATCTGACTTTCAGAACCTGCCTCATAAGTTCACAATCTCCCACCATAACCACCGCATATCTTTGCAGCCCTTTGGAAATCAAACTAGCCAGTGATGGTGAACCTTTTAGAGACCGAGTGCCCAAACTGCAACCCAAACCCCACTTATTTATCACAAAGTGTCAACACGGCAACAGGGGAGGAAGGAAACACTCCAATTGGGCTGCTGGGCAGAGGGGCTGGGTGAACTCTGTGCTGGGGGGAGGAAGGATGCACTCCCACTGGAATGCTGGGCAGAGGGGTGGGGTGAACTTTGTGCTAGAGAAGTGTTGTGTATGTACAATGCTGCTTCATATGAATGTACAATGTTGCTTTAAGAAATGTATGAATGTAACCCAGCCACAATCACAATGTAACCCAGCTGTTAAAGGAACGCGAGCAAGCTGCCTATAGAGGGCAGCTGCGAGTGTTCAACTCACATGGTTATCATTCCTCAAATCACCTGCAGCCGCGGGAACTTCCCGCAGCAACAAACTACTACTGATCCACCACCGAAGATGGGCGTGACCCGGATGACGTCACGCCGGTAGCGGCCAATGAGCTACCATGCAACCAAGTTCAAATGTGTTGTACCACTGTATATAATGTGAGATACCTCCGCCATTACCACATGTTCGTTCTGATCATCAACCAATAAACCTGTGTTAGTCCATACTGCGACTCCTTCTATGTCTCCTGGAAAAGACACTAAATTGGCGACGAAGGTGGGATCGATGGCGAATCCCAAGGTCAAGGCGTACCAGTTCGATGTGAGCGAGCCCGAACAATGGGAGCTCTACGAGTGCCAGTTTCGGCACGCGATGGAAGCCGCGGGCGTTGACGACGACGCGAAGATGTGCTCCCATTTCCTGGCCCAAGTGGGGCCAGCCACGCTGCGGATCCTGATGACCCTGGTGGCCCCCAGGAAGGTAGACGAGGTCCCCATCGACCGTATCCTGGAGAGACTGGGTGAGCATTTCCAGCTGCCCGTCTCGATCTTCCCAGCACGGGTCGCGTTCCACAGGCGAGACCAGCGACTGGGCGAATCCGTGTCCGCCTACGCGGCGGCCCTCAGGCTTGCGGCGGTCCACTGCCAGTGGGATGACCTGGACCAGGCCCTCCGTGACCGCATGTTGTGTGGTCTGAGGGACGAGGAGCTGCAGAGGAGGCTGATGACCCGCGACCAACGCCTCACGTTCAACGAGGTACTGCGGGAGGCCCAAGCAGCCGAGGAGGCCAGAAGCGGGGTGAGACTGTTCAAGTCCCGAGGGGCCGCGTCCGAGAGGGCCAAGTCACCAGTACAGGCGGCCCGGCGGACACCAGCGAAGACGGCCTGGTGGGCCCCCAAGCCGCCCGCCGGCACACCAACGTCGTCCGAGGAGTCGTCCACGACAGCGGACCCCTACTCCAGCGAGGACGACGACGTCCAGAGGATCAAGAAGCGTGGTGAGAAGCGGCAGTCCCGAGAACGGCAGGACCGCCGTTGCGACGGTTGTGGGGCGTCCCACGACCGCACAAGGTGCCCGTTTCGAAAGGCCGAGTGTCACAACTGCGGCCGAAAGGGGCACATCGCCCGAGTATGCAGGCGCGGGCGAGTCGAGGACAAGAGGAGTTCCAGCCATCCCCAGACGCACCAGCGGAAGGCGGCCGGCACCAGGAAGGTCGCAGCCAGCTACGATGAGGAAGGCGTGAACCGCGTGGGCCTGGAGCACCGGCGGTTTTTCGTAGAGGTACTGTTGCAAGGGGTCCCAGTGAGGATGGAGATAGACTCGGGGTCATCTTATTCCATCCTGTCCCAAAAAGAGTTCATGCGTATTCCCCCAGACAAGCGGCCCAAACTGCGGGCCATGAGGTCACACCTTCGGGACGTGCAGGGAAATGGGATCCCCCAGTGTTGGGGGTGGGGAACTTCAAGGTGAAGTTCAAGGGCTACTCTGAGAAACTGCCCCTAGTGGTCCTCAAGGGGGGGAGGTGCTGCCTTTTGGGAACGCAGTGGTTTGCTCCCCTGGGAATCGAACTGTCCGGCATTAACGCCATCGAGACTGACCCAATGCGGGATGTGTGCAACGCGCACCCGGACGTTTTCAAGAAGGGGCTTGGGAAGTACAAGGGGCCCCCGGTTTCCTTCGAGCTGGACCCAGAAATCCGGCCCATCCGCCTCAAACCAAGGAGGGTGCCCTTCGCCCTAAAAGACAAGATCGAGGCGGAACTGGACAAATTGGTGGGGCAGGGGATTTTGGTTCCAGTTGACTCGGCGGAGTGGGAAACGCCGATTGTTACAGCCCTCAAGTTGAACGGGGAAGTCAGGATTTGTGCAGACTATAAATGTACCATTAACAAGGCCATTCGGCCAAATGCATATCCAGTGCCCGTGGTCAGCCACTTGCTGGCCACGTTACATGGGGGGAAGTGTTTTGCCAAGTTAGATCTGGCTCAGGCGTACAAGCAGCTCTCTGTAACCCCGGCTGCTGCCGCCGCACAAACGATAGTGACGCACAAGGGGGCGTTTAAGGTAACGCGCCTTCAGTTTGGCGTGAATTCGGCCCCCGGAATTTTCCAGTCCCTCGTGGAACGCCTTTTAAAGGGGCTTCCAGGCGTCCTCCCATACTTCGACGACGTTTTGATAACGGCGGGGAGCGAATTAGAGTTAGCGAAGAGGCTAGATGGGGTCCTTTCAGTGTTCGAGAGGGCAGGTCTTCGACTGAGGAGGGACAAATGCGTATTCTTTGCGAGGGAGGTGGAGTTTCTAGGTTTTAAGGTAACCCCGGACGGGATCAAACCCTCTGAGTCAAAGGTTGCAGCCGTGAAGAACGCCCCTCGTCCCACCACAAAACCGGAGCTACAGTCATTTCTAGGGCTCCTAAATTTTTATCATACCTTCCTGCCGCGGAAGGCAGCAGTCGCGGAGCCACTGCACGCACTGCTAAAAAAGGACGCGGTTTGGCGGTGGGGGGACAGGCAGGAGAGAGCATTCAAAGAGCTTAAGTCACTCCTGTCTTTGGACGCTGTCCTGACCCATTTCGACCCGAAAAAACCAGTGGTCTTAGTCTGTGATGCGTCCCCAGTGGGGGTGGGGGCAGTCCTGTGCCACGTGTTGGAGAGCGGGAGGGAAGCCCCTGTAGCGTACTACTCCAGGTCCCTCTCAAAGGCCGAGCGCAATTACGCGCAAACTGATAGGGAGGCCCTAGCCATCATCGCCGGAACGAAAAAGTTCCATGACTTTTTATACGGCCGCGAGTTTACGGTAGTGACCGATCACAAACCACTTTTGGGGATCTTCACTACCGGCAAACCCACACCGCAAATTCTATCCCCCAGAATGCTGCGTTGGGCCATTTTCCTCAACGCCTACCAGTATGAGCTGGTCTATCGCCCAGGGAAGGAGATCTCCCACGCGGACACACTGTCCCGATCTCCCCTCCCAAGCGTAGGGGACCCCACATGCGAGGTAGAGCAGGATCACCAAGTCCTACTGATTGAGTCTCTCGACTCACCCATTGTCCCGGCCGACCTCGCCAAGGCCACGGCGGCCGACAAGATGCTGGCCCTAGTTCCTGGGTTAGGAAGGGCTGGCCCGCGACTCCCCCCGATGAAGAGTTCAGGCCATTTTTTAGGCGCAGAGTAGAGCTGTCGCTGGAAAGGGGCTGCTTACTCTGGGGCCAGCGGGTAGTTATCCCAGAGAAGCTGAGGGCCAAGGTACTGAGACTACTGCACACCAGTCACCCCGGGATCGTGCGCTCCAAGGCTCTGGCCAGGAGTTTCTTTTGGTGGCCCCAGATAGACGGGGACATAGAGCGTTTAGTGGGCACGTGTGGGAGCTGCCAAAGCTCTCGGCCCGAGGAGTCCCGGTTGCCCCATAGGGAATGGGATACGGCTCGCGGGCCATGGTCCCAGATCCATGTCGACTTCGCTGGCCCCTTCCGCGGGTCCATGTTCCTGCTGGTAGTCGACTCCTACTCCAAGTGGTTGGAGGTAATCCCCATGAACAGTACCTCCACCGCCGCAACCATCAAGCGGTTGCGCAAGCTTTTTGCCTGCTTCGGCCTGCCAGACGTCCTTGTTAGCGATAACGCTAGTACCTTCACGTCTCACGTTTATTGAGCGGAACGTCATCAGGCACATCACCGCTGCCCCGTTTCACCCCGCCACAAATGGTCAGGTAGAGCGCCAAGTGCGCACTACGAAAGACGCACTGCGGCGCATGTGTCCCGGTGAGTTGAACCTTCATTTGTGCCAGTTCCTCATCTGCTACAGAACAACCCCCTTAGCTTCAGGATTTTCCCCAGCCGAACTCCTCATGAGGAGGCGTCCGGTAACACTTTTTGACCGGATGGATCCGTCCAGGGTGGAGGATGAAGGGAGAAACATAAACATAGGGGGAGGGAGCTCCAAAAGTTTTTCGGCAGGGGACCCGGTTCACTGCAGGAACTACGCGGCGTCAGGGCCAGCGTGGGTTCCAGGGACAGTCATCGAGCAGACGGGGCCAGTGTCCTACAGGGTCGAGACTAACTCGGGTCTACTCTGGAGGAGGCACGCCGACCAACTCAGAAGGCGGGTCACCAGTGAAGGGGATTCAGCGTTAGGGTCCTCCCCCACCCGCATTACCCAAGGGGGAGACACGGCGGGACCCGGGGATACAAATGCATACCCTCGGTTCTCAACCACAGAGGAGGATACTTTAGAAGAGAGGGATCAGTTTGATGTTGATTATGAGTTGCCGTACCAGGGGGGTGTAGCGGAGTGGTCCCCCACCCGTCCTAGCGAAAAGAGGGGTTTCAGTTCAGCCCCTGGTACCTCCAGTCCCCCCAGTCCTTTTGTGTTAGAATATACCATAGCTCCAGCTCCCCGGAAGCCAACACCCCCAAGGCAGGCATCGGGGGGGAGTCCACCCACCGCAGTCCCCGGAACTCCCAGGCAGGGAACGGGGGGGTGGCGAGACCACGAGGGTCTCTTCGTCGGTCCCGAGATTCATGCTGGGGGGACCCCTAGCTCCTCAAACGGTAGGCAGGAGTTCACTTCCCAACTGTTCATTCCATTCCCTTCCCCCAATGCAAGGTTACCACAGAGCCCACACCGAGCCACTAATGATTCCCCCCTTTCCATCGCAGGACAGGACTCCGCAGAGCCAGGCTCCCCTGTGTTAGGCCAAGCGGCCGCTCGCCCCAGGCGCACGTGCGGCAAGCCACAATGGTTGAGGGACTTCGTCCCATCCTAGGGGGGAGGGATGTTGTGTATGTACAATGCTGCTTCATATGAATGTACAATGTTGCTTTAAGAAATGTATGAATGTAACCTAGCCACAATCACAATGTAACCCAGCTGTTAAAGGAACGCGAGCAAGCTGCCTATAGAGGGCAGCTGCGAGTGTTCAACTCACATGGTTATCATTCCTCAAATCACCTGCAGCCACGGGAACTTCCCGCAGCAACAAACTACTACTGATCCACCACCGAAGATGGGCGTGACCCGGATGACGTCACGCCGGTAGCGGCCAATGAGCTACCATGCAGCCAAGTTCAAATGTGTTGTACCACTGTATATAATGTGAGATACCTCCGCCATTACCACATGTTCGTTCTGATCATCAACCAATAAACCTGTGTTAGTCCATACTGCGACTCCTTCTATGTCTCCTGGAAAAGACACTAAAAGGAGGGAGGAAATGCTCCCATTGGACTGCTAGGCAGAGGGGCCGGGTGAACTCTATGCCGGGGGAGGGAGGATGCGGTCCCATTGGATTGCTTGGCAGAGGGGCTGGGCAAACTCTGTGCTAGGGAGAGGGAGGATGCGGTCCCATTGGATTGGTGGGCAGAGGGGTGGGGTGAACTTTGTGCCTGGGGGAGGGAGGAAGCGCTCCCATTGGCCTGCTGGACAGAGGGGTGGGGTGAGCCCTCGTCAGCCCAGCCTCATCGCCCTGCCCAGGAGGTCTGCCTGAGATCGATTAGTGCCGACTTGGCATAGAGGAGGATATTGTCCTCCCTTTGGTTGGGCTCCATCGCCTCCAACACCTCCTAGAAGAGACCAAGGAGCAGCAGAGGGAGAGAGGTCGAGTCTCCATCCCCCAAAGAGGTCTTAGCAATAGCAATTACACTTTTATACCACCCCGTAGCACTTAGCACACTCTCTGGGTGGTTTACATGTTAATTAGCATGTATAACACGGAAAGACGGTTTCCTGCCATGATTTTGTAACCTAAGATTTTACAGCAGCATGAGTTTAAGAATTGTTGTCTGTCTGTCTATTTATTACACATATCCGACCCCTCTGGGGCGGGGGGGGGGATGATTCCTACTCAGGGAGGTTAACGTCATAAAACCCAACAATAAAACAAGTAAAGGTTCCTAAAAGTTTTTGGTGTATGCAAACCAAGACACAGGACACAGCCTCGGGCTGGGTTAACTCAGGTTTATTGCATCGTGGACAGAGGGAACATGAGGTAATGGCGGATCGATAGCTCTTTATATACAGTAGTAGTACATTTGAACGTGGTGCCATGGTAGCCCATTGGCTACTGTCTGCGTGACGTCATTGCGGGTCACGCCCTTCTTGTCCAGGTGTAGGTGGTGGCGGGAAAACTTCCCGCGCTGTTGCCTTTGATGAGTTCGGACCAAGAGAGCTTGGACGCTCGCTGCTGCCAGCTGGTGGTCATTAGCTCGCGTCCTATTACAGGGTTTATATGATACAGCTGGAGGTTACATAGTTGCTATAGGCAAGGTTACATTGGCTCAGATACATTGTAATCCATGTGGAAGGTAAAACCATCAGAACACAACACCCCTCCCCCCTAGGACGAGACAAAGTCTCGAGCCCACACTTAAGCACACTCCCCCCCCCTCAGGAGACAAAGTCTCTCAGCCAAGATGGCTTATTTCGAACACGCTGGGGTCTCGATGCGGGCTGCCTCTCCCCGGGTTTGCTACCTTCTCTTTGTCCCCTGGTTTCCTGTCCTGTAATTGGAGAGGGAGACTCGTTAGTGGCTTGCCGCGGCTCCGCGGCGTTGTTGGGAGGTGTGCTCTTTCTTAGGGAGGAACCGGGGGCACTGGGGGCTAACGAAAAACCCCTCTTCTCGCTTGGATGGGTGGGGGAACACTCCTGAAAACCCCCCCGGCTCGCAAAATCAAAATCAAAATTACAATCGGGGGCAGCGGTCGCGAACTCCTCTCCCCCTTCCCCGGCCCCTGATAGGACTGGCGTATCAAAAGGGTATGAGTCGGGGCCGCTGCTTCTGCCTTCCCCCCTTGCTTGGGACTGTTGCCCACTGCTGTCTCCCCCTTGGGTTAAGCGGGTGGGGGAGAACCCTAACGCTGAATCCTGTTGCTGAGCCCCACAGACTGGCCCACTCACTCGGTGCCTCAGTTGGTCTGCGTGCCTCCTCCAGAGGAGGCCGGTGTTAGTCTCGACCCGGTACGACACTGGCCCCGTCTGTTCTACAACCGTCCCTGGTACCCAGGCTGGCCCTGCGCTGGAATAGTTCCTGCAGTGAACAGGGTCACCGGCGGCGAAACCTTTCGAGACTGCCAACCCTATGTTTTTCCCTTTATCCTCGACTCTCGTCGGGTCTAGCCTGGACAGGATCGTGGTCAGTTTTCGCCGCATCAAGAGCTCCGCCGGCGAGTAGCCTGACGCTAAGGGGGTTACCCTATACGCTAAGAGGAACTGGCATACTTGGTGATTCAGGTCCCCCGGGCCCATGCGCCGCAGCGCCTCTTTTGTTGTACGCACCAGCCGTTCCACTTGGCCATTCGTGGCCGGGTGAAACGGTGCGGATGTGACATGCCGAATGGCGTTTGCCTCCATGAATGCTCCGAACTCAGCGGAGGTGAAGCAACTAGCGTTATCGCTGACTAAAGTGTCGGGTAAACCGAATGTGGAAAAGACTCTCCTTAGCTGGCTAATTGTCGTGGCGGAGGACGTGCTCTTTACCGGGATAACCTCCAGCCACTTGGAGAACGCATCCACCACCAGGAGAAACATGGTTCCTCGGAATGGGCCAGCGAAATCTACGTGCACTCTGGACCATGGCCCCCTTGCTGTGTCCCATTCCCTATGCGGAAGACGGGCCGCCTCAGGTCGGGATCCCTGGCATGCCTCGCAAGTGCCGACCATGTGCTCAATGTCCGCGTCCAGCTGTGGCCACCAGAAGTAACTCCGGGCCAGCGCCTTTGAACGAACTATGCCCGGGTGGCTGACGTGCAGCAGTTCGAGCACCCTCGGCCGCAGGGGCGTGGGGACCACCACCCGTTGGCCCCACAAAAGGCACCCCCTCTCTAGGGACAACTCTAGCTTTTTCCGAAAGAATGGGTCGAACTCTGTACTCGGGGACGATGCCGGCCACCCCTTCTGTACCCATGAACTAACTTTCTCCAGCGTTCTGTCCTTGCCTGTCGCCCTAGCAATGTCGGCTGGTACTATTGGGGGTGCGTCTAAAACCTCAATTAGCAACACCTGGCGGTCTCTTTCTACTCTCGCCTTTTGGTCGTCCGACAAGGGCAGAGGGGATCTCGAAAGTGCATCCGCATGGCTGATCTCCTTTCCGGGCCGGTACTCCAACTCATGTTGGTATGCGTTGAGGAAAATAGCCCATCGCAGCATTCTCGGGGACAGGATCTGCGGCGTGGGCTTGCTTGCCGTGAAAATCCCTAACAGTGGCTTGTGATCGGTCACGATTTTGAACGGGCGGCCATACAAAAAATCGTGAAATTTTTTGGTTCCCGCTACTATTGCTAACGCCTCCCTGTCGGTTTGTGCGTAATTTCGCTCCGCTTGGGACAGGGACCTTGAGTAAAACGCTACCGGGGCCTCCCTTCCGTCCTCCAACACGTGGCAAAGCACCGCCCCCACCCCCACCGGGGATGCATCACAGACTAGGACCACTGGCCGTTTGGGGTCGAAGTGCGTCAGGATTGCCTCAGATGTTAGGAGTTGCTTTAGCTCTTTGAACGCCCTCTCGTGCTCGTCACCCCACATCCATGTCTCCTCCTTTTTAAGTAACCGATGGAGCGGTTCGGCCACGGACGCCTTCCGCGGGAGGAATGTATGGTAAAAATTGAGGAGCCCCAGGAAGGACTGTAGCTCGGTTTTGGATGTGGGGCGAGGGGCCTTTTTAATGGCTGCTACTTTGGATTTAGACGGCTTAATCCCCTCGGGTGTGATCCGGAACCCTAAAAACTCGACCTCGGTTTCGAAAAAGACACATTTGTCCTTCCTCAATCTCAGCCCCGCTTTCTCGAACACGGTCAGTACTTTGTCCAACCTCTTTGCCAGTTCAGCCTCACTCCCCCCTGTTATCAACACGTCATCAAAATAAGGCAACACCCCCTCCAGTCCCTTCAGGAGGCGTTCCACAAGCGACTGAAAAAGGCCGGGTGCCGAGTTCACGCCAAACTGTAACCGCGACACCTGGAACGCTCCTTTATGTGTAACTATCGTTTGTGCCGCGGCCGTGGCGGGGGTCACAGGAAGTTGCTGATAGGCTTGTGCCAAATCGAGTTTAGCGAAACACTTTCCCCCATTCAGCCTGGCCAAAAGGTGGCTGATCACTGGCACCGGGTATGCATTAGGGCGGATCGCCTTGTTAATTGTACACTTATAATCAGCGCAAATGCGCACCTCCCCGTTAGCCTTTAGAGCCGTTACAATTGGAGTTTCCCACTCCGCGGAATCAACAGGAATAAGAATCCCCTGGCCCACCAGTTTGTCCAGTTCCGCCTCTATCTTGTCCTTGAGTGCGAACGGCACCCTGCGCGGTTTGAGTCTTATCGGGCGGACCTCCGGGTCTATGTCGAAGGCTACAGGGGGTCCCTTGAACTTTCCGAGTCCTTTCTTAAAAACGGCGGGATGCGCATCGCAAACCGCTTGTATTGGGTCCCCCCCCACGGTATGCACTCCCCCTATGAACAAACCTAAGGGCTGAAACCACTGTGTCCCTAGGAGGCTACAGCTTCCCCCCTTGAGGACAACTAGGGGCAGTTCCGCAAAATGTCTCTTAAAATTGACCCGAAATTTCCCGACCCCCAACACCGGAATGCTGTTTCCCTGTACGTCTCGTAGCGTGGACCTCAACGCTTTAAGTTTGGGCCGCACGTGGGGGTCGATTTTCAAGAACTCTTTCTGGGGAATTATAGAATAGGAGGACCCCGAGTCAATTTCCATCTTAATAGGGGCCCCTTGTACTAATACCTCAACGAAGTAATGGGACTGTCCCGCGGACACGCTGAACACTGGGGCGTCGTCCTCGCTGTCGTCCGAGACGCGGCCCACGCCATCCTGCTTCCTCGTGGTCTGGGCGCCATCTTTGGGCCTCGCTGGACGGTCCGGTCTGGCCGCACGGTCTTGTGACTGCCTCCGGCCCTCCTTCCGTTTTCTGCATGCCTTGGCGATGTGCCCCCGACGGCCGCAGGTGTAACACTCGGCCTTCCTGAACGGGCATCTCGCGCGCTCATGGGCCGCTCCGCAACCCTCGCAGCGTCGACCACCCTTTCGGACCTTTTGGACCTCCTCGCCGTCGCTGCCTTCCGTAGACGACTTTGAGGCCCGTCGAGTTGCGTGCACCGACTGTCCGGACTTCCCGTGCACCGAATTTTCCGCCTTGCCGGCCCTAGGACGCCACTCACGCCACTGGTGCATCTCGTCCACTCCAGCATTCGTGGACTCTGCGGCTTCCGCGGCCTCTACGACCTCTGCCAGCGTGGGTGGCGGCTCCTTGTTCATCAAGCTGCGCTGTACCTCCTTGTCTTTCAGGCCACACAACACGCCGTCCCTGAGGGCCATCTCTAGGATGTCGCCCCATTTACAGGGGGCGGCGGCTATCCTCATGGCGGCCACGAATGCCTCAACCGACTCATCCGGCGCTTGGACTCGCCTCCAAAACGCGCTCCGAGCGGGAAACATTGCCCTCGAGGGACAGAAGCGCTCTCGCAGCAGCTTCATGATGTCGTCCGCCTTAAATTCGCTCACCTTCTTCGGAGCGATGATGCCCACCAGCGTCCGCTTGGTTTCCATCCCGAGCATTCTGGTGAGGATGGCCCTCTTCCTCTCCTCGTCGTCTCCTTTGACTTTGAGTTCCACCAGTGCCGCCTGGAAGTCCATCTCAAGCAGCTCCCAGTCTTGCGGTTTGGTGATGTTGAACCCGCTCTGTGCCCTGGCTGTTCCGTGGGGATCCATCATCCCACCTTCGTCGCCAATTTGGTGTATGCAAACCAAGACACAGGACACAGCCTCGGGCTGGGTTAACTCAGGTTTATTGCATCGTGGACAGAGGGAACATGAGGTAATGGCGGATCGATAGCTCTTTATATACAGTAGTAGTACATTTGAACGTGGTGCCATGGTAGCCCATTGGCTACTGTCTGCGTGACGTCATTGCGGGTCACGCCCTTCTTGTCCAGGTGTAGGTGGTGGCGGGAAAACTTCCCGCGCTGTTGCCTTTGATGAGTTCGGACCAAGAGAGCTTGGACGCTCGCTGCTGCCAGCTGGTGGTCATTAGCTCGCGTCCTATTACAGGGTTTATATGATACAGCTGGAGGTTACATAGTTGCTATAGGCAAGGTTACATTGGCTCAGATACATTGTAATCCATGTGGAAGGTAAAACCATCAGAACACAACAAAGTTACTCACAATAAAACTCATAATAAAAACATTAAAATTGCCAGACTATTAATACATCATACAGGGGTCCCCAAAAGCGCAACCGATGAGTGACGGAGAGAAATGGGGCAGCATCTTTAACGGGCAGTTACAGACAGAACATTTCCAAAAGCCTCCTCAAAGAGCAGTGGTTCCAGCTGTCTTTTGAAGGAAGCCTGGCACAGCTCAGCTGGAATAGCGTTCCACAGTGTTGGTGCCGCCACCGAGAAGGCTCTTTGCGTCACGGCCTTCCTAGCCAATCTCGATTATTATACATTATCCACATACCTTGCTCAAATTCTTTGCTGATATTTCCTTCTAGTTCCTTTTGCATCTCGACCGAGTCTTCTTCAGCCCCATTCAGGGACCTATCCTCATCATCCTCATCCTCCAGCTAGTACAGCCGCGTGGATCTCCTTCCCAGCTGGGATTGGGCTGAGGAGCTCCTCCCGTTCCTCACAAGCCCCTTGAGACCCAACACCCTCCTTTCCCAGGCCAGATGGAGATGTTCCTTCAAGGGCCACCTGGATCTCCTTCCCTGCTACAACTTCCAGCCTTCCTTCCCTCGCCCTCCTCTTCTCCCTTTGGCCAGTCCAAAAGGTCTTTACCTCCAACGCCCACAGGAGAACTGCACCCGTTCATTAGCCCCTCCATGGAAGATGCTGGCAGCTCCAGTTTGCCACAGAATCCTCCACTTTGGGGTAGTCCTCAATGTTGTCTTGGGAAGAAATGGAGACCTTTTTAAGCATGTGAGAACTTTAGGTCTCTCACGTCCTGCTTCAAAGTCACGTTTGACTTTCGGCTCACACACAGACACCATGAGCTCATGGACTGCCACCACCACCACCACCACCCACCCACACACACACACACACACACACACACACACACACACAGAGCTCTGCACACCTTTAGAAACCAAACCAGACCAAACCAAAAGGGCCTTACCTTAAAGTCCTTCAAGGACAGTTGCGTGTCTGAGCAATGCAGTCATTAACTGTGTTGCCCAGACTCTGTGCAAGGCCTCCGTGGGGTTCAGGCAGCAACAGATGTTCTGAGAGAGCAGGGGGTGGAGGGTGGCGGCGGCCCACTCATGCACTCTCAACACCATGAGGGGCTAGAGTGAGATTGAGCATGAGCGTCAGGGTGTCCACAAGATGAAGAGCTCACGTGTGGTGGGCGAGGCCGCCGGCGAGGGGTAGTAATGGGAGGTGATGGGTGGCAGGAAGAGGGGAGAAGGGTGTGCGTGGGTGGGCAAGTGGTGGCTGGTGCCATGGCTGTTGTGAGCGTGGGTGGCGGCGTTTGCCCTGCTGAGGAGTGGCAGGGAAACACCGGGGTGACCGTGATCATCTTGAGAGGGAGTGGGGGGAGCATTCGTGGGTGGGGACGAATCGGGGTTAGGGCGACGGCAAGCCCATCGGCCTTGGCGATGGGGGCCAGAGGCAGGGTCCAGGCCCGGGATCAAGGCAGGCTTATCAGTTGCTGGGGAAAAACCCTACATACTGTATTAGAAGTACAGTAATACCTCATCACAATGGAGGTTTTTCAACCCATTTCGGACTCTCCGCCGCCCCACTGCCCCCCCCCCCACACTCCAGCCTCATAGACAGCACTGGTGCTGCCCATCAGTGAAAGGAAACGAGGATATGATCGCCTTCACTGACGGGCCCAGGCTAGCAACACTGTGAGAATTAGAAAACTCCAAGAAGGGACTGAGGTTGGATGGCTGAGTAGTTCTGGCCTAGAATGAATTTCAGATTTATTTCAGGAAATGGGGAAAAGTTTAGTAAGGTCACCCTTGCTCGAAAGCCAGTCGTATCCAACTCTAAGTTTCAGTGCTCATCTCTGTTTATAACCAAACGCCTGCAGACATTTTCATGGTCATGTGGCAGGCATGACTAGAACATAAGAACATCCTTGCTGGAACAGGCCACAGGAGCCCATCCAGTCCAGCATTCTGTCTCACACAGTGGCTCACCATTTGCTTCAGGGTATTCCCAAGGAGATGCCTTCACCTGCTTAGGATTCCCTGGAAATGGCATTGAGAGATATCCCGCCTATCTCTCCAACCCGGAGGTTGTCCTTAAGTATCCATAATTATAGCCATTGATAGCCTTGTCCTCCATGAATTTGTCTAATCCTTTCTTAAAGCTGTCAAGACTGACAGCTGTCACCACTTCTTCTGGCAGGGAGTTCCATAGACCAGGGATCCTCTGGGTGAAAAAGTACTTTCTTTCATTTGTTTGAGAACTAGTACCCAAAAGTTTCATGGAGTGTCCCCTAGTTCTAGTGTTGTGCGATAGGGAAAAAAGGTTTTTCCTTATCTATTTTGTCCACACCGTGCATGATTTTACACACTTCAATCGGGTCCCCTGTTAGACGTCGTCGTTCAAGAGTGAAGAGGCCCAACCGTTGCAGCCTCAGATGGTAAGGAAGGTGTTCCAGTCCCCTCATCATTCTGGTTGCCCTCCTCTGCACTTTGTCCAGCTCCATAATATCCTTCTGGAGGTATGGCGACCAGAACTGTAGACAGTATTCCAGATGGGGCCTCACCATAGATTTATCAAGAGGCAACATGACACTTGCTGACTTATTTTCTATACCCTTCCTAATGATCCCTAGCATTGAGTTTGCTTTTTTCACAGCTGAGGCACACTGGGTTGACACCTTCATTGAGTTGTCCACCAGGACACCAAGGTCCCTTTCCTGGTTTGTCGCAGAGAGTTCAGACCCCATCAGTTTATAAATGTAATTGGGGTTCTTTGCCCCAACATGCATCACTCTGCACTTACTGATGTTGAAGCTCATTTGCCACTGCTTTGCCCACTCCCCCAGTGTCAAGAGATCCCTCTGGAGCTCCTCACAATCTATCACAGTTTTCACTACCCTGTATAATTTAGTGTCGTCAGCAAATTTGGCTACCTTGCTTTTTACTCCTACCTCTAGATCATTTATGAAGAGGTTGAAAAGCAGGGGTCCCAGTACTGAACCTTGGGGGACCCCACTCTTTACTTCCCTCCACTTGGAGAAGTGTCCATTTAGTGCTACCCTCTGTTTCCTGTCCCTTAGCCAATTGCTGATCCAGGACAAGACCTGTTGTCCCTTTATTCCATGACTGGTAAGTTTATTCAAGAGCCTTTGGTGTGGGACCTTGTCAAAAGCCTTCTGAAAGTCCACTGCAGTGCACAAAATGCTGTTTACCTTTCCACCGAAGTGGTCCCTATTTATCTACTTGCAATTTCCTGCTTTCAAACTGCCAGGTTGGCAGGAGCTGGGGACAGATGATGGGCGCTCTCTCTGTCATGCAGCACTCGGGTCTCGAACTGCTGACCTGCCGACCTTCCAGTCAGTGTCTTAACCACTTGAGCCACTCCTGTTCCCTATCAAGTTTAGTAAGTGGATGCAAAGTGATCACTGTGCCATTACAGATTTTACTGCATAAAAGTGTACTTCTCTAGCATTAAAAAAAATGAACTTGCAGATTGGGGGGGGGGGGGGAATTAGCCTGCAAATGGACACCATTTTTAAAAACATTATATTATTTCAATGATATCTTTTAATTATGTACTGCAATATTGAACAAGTATATATGTTAGAACTCAATATATATCAGAATATTGAAACATTCTTCATTGTAATGTAATATACCGTATATGTTTCATAATTGTAGTGCAAACAATGTGACACTCTTAAAGTATAGCATCATTGTCAGGAATATTGCTGCATCATTTCCATGTGATAAACTAGCATTTTTTGCCCGGCAAGCCGGGCATGTTTATTCTGTGTGTTGGTGGTTAGGGGTGGTTTTGGTGTGTGTGGGCGCGCACCTACACACACACACACACACACACACACACACACACACACACACACACACACACACAGAGTGGTGAAATATCTATGCTCTCTATTGTAAATGCAGGCTAGCAAGAGTACAAGAATCACGTGTCCAGGAAATAGGTATGGAATTCTGGTATGTTTTAAAAGGTAAAGGTAAAGGTTTCTCTTGCTCGAAAGCCAGTCGTATCCGACTCTAGGGTGCAGTGCTCATCTCTGTTTCTAAGCCGAAGAGCCAGCGCTGTCTGCTTCTGCAGACGTTTCCGTGGTCATGTGGCAGGCATGACTAGACACCGGAGCGCACGGAACGCTGTTACCTTCCCACCGAAGTGGTCCCTATTTATCTACTTGCAATTTCTTGCTTTCGAACTGCTAGGTTGGCAGTTTTAAAAGACTGTACAGTAAAAAAATACAAAAAAACCATCATAAACATCACATATTGGGTGAAAATTAATTCTCTGCATGCTCATTCCACCCGTGGGAAGTATTAGCAGTACTTATTTATTACATTTCTATACTGCCCATTTGGGAAATTTCCCACTCTGGGCAGTGTACATACAAATCTCAAATAAGCCAACAAAACACAGAACAAATGTAAATTAGAACAACCAAACAAATACATCCAAAAGTAAAATACAATAAACAGAATATTTTCATTTATGGTATGACTGTACTTTTGTAAAGATAATTTGGATAATTTAGTGGCGTCAGCTGATGCCCACCACTGATATCAATACACCTTCCTACAGCTAGCAGTAACAAATGATTACGGTACTCAGATTAGTTTTAAAAGTCCCCCTTTCGATCTTAAAAGTGTGCAGTTGCCAAGCAAAGCATATGCTAATGAGTTTAACCTCTTACTGGTTTAACCTCTTACTTGTGTGGGCATATCCTGTTGTGCTCATGTTGTAAAAGGGAATTTGCAGGAAAGTCAGTGAAGGTGGTATAACACACCAAAATATACTAGGAATACCTCCCATAACGAGTGCCTGGTTAAGCAACTAGATCACTTAACGAGCAGGATTTCTGCCAAAAGGTCGTCCTCGTGGAACGACCAAAAACACACTTTGCTTCCGGACTTCAGCACAAGCCCCGCGGAAGTGGTCCCGGTGGAGAAGGGGATGCTAAGCACACTCCAGGCATTTAAAAGGCTTCTCTCTTGTGTGGGTCCTGTGATCTGAAGCAAGGTGTAAACTCTGATTGAAGCTCTTTCCACATGTCAGGCATTTAAAAGGCTTCTCTCCTGTGTGGCTCATGTGATGTTTAGTAAGTTTTACACCCTCACTGAAGCTCTTTCCACATTCCATGCATTTAAAAGGCTTCTCTCCTGTGTGGGCCCTGTGATGTATACTAAGGCTTCCACTCTGACTGAAGCTCTTTCCACATTCCATGCATTTAAAAGGCTTCTCTCCTGTGTGGGCCCTGTGATGTATACTAAGGCTTCCACTCTGACTGAAGCTCTTTCCACACTCCAGGCATTTAAAAGGCTTCTCTCCTGTGTGGGTCCTCTGATGTATATTAAGGCCTCCACCATTACTGAAGCTCTTTCCGCACTCCATGCATTCAAAAGCTTTCTCTCCTGTGTGGGTCCTCTGATGTTTTGTAAGCCTTTCACGGTCACGAAAGCTCTTTCCACACTCCAGGCATTCAAAATCTTTCTCTCCTGTGTGGATCCTGTGATGACTATTAAGGCGATGACTTCGACTGAAGCTCTTTCCACACTCCAGGCACTTAAAAGGCTTCTCTCCTGTGTGGCTCCTGTGATGACAATTAAGGCTTCCCCTGTCACTGAAGCTCTTTCCACACTCCATGCATTTAAAAGGCTCCTCTCCTGTGTGGATCCTGTGATGACTATTAAGGTGATGTCTTTGACTGAAGCTCTTTCCACACTCCAGGCATTTAAAAGGCTTCTCTCCTGTGTGGGTCCTGTGATGTCTAGTAAGGTGTGAACTCCGACTGAAGCTCTTTCCACATGTCAGACATTTAAAAGGCTTCTCTCCTATGTGGTTGCTGTTTTGTCTAGCAAGGTGAACTTGTTTACTGAAACCTTTTCCACACTCCATCTCTTTTCTGTGTATTCTTTCCTGAGTTTTATGATGTCCTCTCAGTTGAATAGTTGCTCTACTTTCAATGTCAACAGTTGTGCGAAAAGCTTGAGGAAAATGAATCAACAGTTACCTAGTTTGAGGAGCAGATGCCTGAAAAGACATGTAAAATTGAAGACTAATAAAGAATCAAGTTTGACTAGAATCTAGAGGGTTTCATGTAGAAACACAAGACCTGATGGAAACAAATAAACAAACAAACATAACAACTCTGCTCTCTACTCTTCAGCTCATCCTGATATCCATAACACCTTTTGTTTGTCCCACCCCGTTTGTCTGCAGAAGCAACAAAGATTAACAAGAAATTGGGAGGGGGGAGCTACTCTGATTCCAAGGGGACATTTCAGTGGTATTTGTCTAATACTGAGAGAACATGAGAACCCATCATGCTTGAAGCTATCTCAAGAGGAGCTTGGAGAGGCTCCCATTGCTTTCCCTAACACTAATTATGTAACAGGTGTATCTCAAACACCCTCATCTCCTGTAAAGGGGCATCTATTCTTATTCCTCTTTGCTCCTCATACATCCCCTATCAAAAAATAATAATAATAATAGTATTTCCCTCTTTCTCTGAGGTCCACGGAGTTTGGAATTGTCTCCTAAGAAAATTTCCTCACAGCCCTCACACTTTTCAAGAAAAACAACGAACACTCCAAGGCTATACTCTTATCCTATTAAGACAGGGGTACCCAAACTTTTCATGTTGCGGGCCTGACCACGACCTCTGGACAGCTGAGTGGGCCAGAGCACACCCACAGAAGCAGAAGTGGCCATGTTTATGGCCGACATAAACGTGCCCACTTGTGTTTGCAACAGGTGTGGGTGTGTTTTATGGATGACGTAAATGTGTCCACTTTCAGGGGCAGTGGCAGGCCACATGAAATGGCGCCATGGGTCAGACATGGCTCACAGGCTGTAGGTTGGGAAATCCCTGCCTCAAGACAACCAGGAGGAAGATAGGCAGAAAGTAGTACTCCCCTTATCTGATGTCTCTTATATGGAAGTTTTTTTTTCTTGGCCTCGATAAGCAAGGAGGGAAGGTGAGAGCATCTTTTCTCTAGCTCCAAAAATCCAAAGTAGGAAAGGGAAACCCGAAGCAAAAAGAGATTGCTGGTCCCTTCCAGTTTTTATTTTCAGTGCTCTTTGCAGGAATGATGGTGAGAAGCAATGGATCTCACAATAGGTCTGAGGGAAAGGACAGGTACCTTAACATGGAAAAGTGCCTGTTCTTGACTATATGTGGCTTTACAAATAATAGCATTCCTCAGTTCTGAGCAGGAGCCTTGCACAATCCTGGCAATTCCTGCAATTTCCAGCCCCTTCCACGGCCTTGGCAAATGCAGTGATGATGGGAAGCCCAGGTGGGACATTTGGGCAAAAATGAAAACAGCAGGCGGTTGCTTAGCTCACCTCGCAGAACCGGGATACCTTTTTATTCACTGGGTCAGATGGCTCCCCTTTGGCTACAGGCTGAGGGATGGCCAGTTTAGGGTCCCCTTGGTCATGAAAATTACTGTCTATATCATATATACATTTTTAAGGGAAAGGAAAGAATGTGAGGGATTTTGTTTCTGGTTGTTACTCCACAATCTCCAAATAGAGGCCTCCAAGCCAAGCTTCCACAGCAAGGTGACCCTTCCTTCAGACTTGAAGATGAAGTGGACTCAATTGTGAATAAATATTTATACATTGTTATTTTGAATAAGCATTTTCCAGCAAAACAGTCCAAAATACTCACATGTCTTTTTCACAAGGAACTGTTGTCAGACATGGATGATACTTCCAGTTTTTCCTCCAACTTCTAAGTATAAGTTTGGTCGTTCAATCATTAGGACATGTGATTGGAGGATTCTTTAAGTTCAGGCAGTCCAGTAAGTTCTTTCTAATGCAGTCAATGCAACAATAGGAACCTGAAAGGAAAATAGAAATAAGTGAAATGGGAAGCAGAGGGAACAGGGGGGGGAAATTTTAATATCATAATCCATAGGTACAGAGGAGAGGACAGGCCAAAACTGCAGCATAAAATACTGTCAATCCTAGGATTCTGCTGCATAAAATAAATAAGCTTACCAAAGATAACAAGCTTACTAGGGCCACTGTCAGCTTCCATCAGAACCAGAGATTCTATGTGATAACGAATGGAAAGAACAGCAGATGGAGGGGACACAAGAATGGCCTTCCTCATGGAAGTGTATTGTCTCCATCACTGTATCTTTACCTATAAGAAGGGAGTTGGGTCGTGCGTGTCCGGAATGCACATCCGCACCCACCTAGCCCAACCCGTAATGAGCTGGCCACACTCACACACGATCAGCCAGTTCCTGACAATACAAAACTGTTCATCTATGTGGACGACACAAGAATGGCCGTTGAAGGGTCAAGCTTTGATGAAGTAGTTGGAAAACCTACTGGAGCACTTGAAGAATTAGGACAGTATTCCAACATCAACCATTTGAAGCCTAATCCAAGCAAGACTCAAGTATGTGCTTCCCACCTTCAAAGCCGAGAGATAAGGGTTAAGTTGAATGTTACATGGCAAATGAATTGATTACAGCACTGTTCAACACCAAAATACCTCTGCTTGAAAGGACACTCTTTTAAGCAACACTGCGTGAATACCAAAGCCAAAGTTAGGACAAGTGACAACATCATTAGGAAACCTACAAACTATAAATGGGGAAATCAACCATCCACACTGCGCACATCAGCTTTCGCCCTGAGTGTCTCTGCAGCAGACTGTGCTGCTCCAGTATGGAATGCATCCATACACACAAAAGAAGTTGCCATTGCTGTTAATGAAGTTATACGGATAGTGACAGGGATGCCTTAAACCTACACCAGTGGAGAAGATATACCGCCTTGTTGGTATTGCTCCACCTAAGATCAGGAGAGAAGTAGGCGCAGATGCTGAGAGAACTAGGCAAAAGAAGGATCCTCGACACCCTCTGAACGGAGATGAGCCTCAAGCCACTGGCCCAGATCCAGAGAAAGCTTTATGGCAAGAACAAACATTCTTGAGGGCACACAAGAGCAAAAACCGAATTAAAATGGAGGAAAGAGCTCACTGGGAAATGAAATATCATTAAAGGAGGATATAGCTGAAGATCTCAATCTCCCCTATATCGCTTGGAGGACCCTGAATAATAGGCTGAGGGTTGGGGTCCCTAAATGCAAGACCAACAGGCTCAAGTGGGGGCTGGTGGTGGGCAACAACACACGGTGTGAATGTGGTAAGAGACAGAGTCCAGCCCATTTGCTGGTCTGCCAATTGCAGCCAGAGATATGCACCGATGAGGTCTTGTGTTTGGGCAACGACAAAGCGAAGAATGTTGCTTTAATCCGGCCGTCCAGGGTCGGATCAGGACATGAAAGATGATGTAAAAAAAAATTGTTTCTTGCAATGGTAACTCACACGACCTGAGAGAACATTTTCTTTAATTCCCAAACACCTGAAAGAATTCCTCAAGTCACATGTCCCCATTTAGAAATGCAATAAGTTACATCAATGTGATACCCAAGAGAAAATGAAACACATCAAGATGACTGTAATTTTTGAAGTGGTAGCCATGATAGTCTGTGCAAACACAGCAACAAAACACTTGTGGCACCTGAAAGACTAATTCCTGTATTTAAATGTGAGCTTTCGTGGATTTACTTTTACTCTTATGTCTAATAAAGTGGATGTGATCCACAAAAGCTCACATACAGGAGTTAGTCTTTAAGGTACAACAATCTCTTTGTTGTTTTGTTTTGTTTTATTTATGTTAAGATGAACTCTGCCTTTAGATTTCAGAAGCTGCAGACTGGGGAGGGGGAGAAAGAAACTCAGCCCAACTTTCAGGAGTCCTTGAGTTTGGTCAAGAAAGGCAAAGCCCTTCATGCAGAAAGAGCGTCCGGGGCTTCTCTAAGGCTACGTTGCTTAAGTGAGCAGGAAAAGTTTCCAAAAACAGCAAAAACAAGGAAACCAAACTTGACCGTGAGTTTGAATTCCACATAATGTAGACTTAATGCAGACAGAAACTTAGAAAGATGGAGTAATCTTTGTGCCACTACTTAAGGCAACAGTTCCTTATGAAAAAAGATGTGTGAGTATTTTGGACTGTTTTGCTGAAAACTTCTTATTCAAAATATTTTTTAAAAAATAACTATTACCAGAGAATTGAGTCGACTTCATCTTCCAGTCTGAAGGTAGAGTCACCTTGCTATTAAAGCTTGTCTTGGAGGCCTATCTTTGGAGATTGTGGAATAACCACCACCACCAGCAGCCGCAGCAAAAGACTCTGGGATGGGAGGCAAGTATTTACAGCAAGAGTTCTCAACCTTTTAAAGCTGGGGGGGGGGCATTGGGTCACCCTCCCTCAGGCAACTCTGGGGGCAGGACGGCCATTTTGTCCTTCCTCCACCATACATGGCACTTCCAGGTGTGGTGGAGGGGTGGGTGGGATCCAGGCAGCAGGGTTGAGAATCCCTGGTTTACAGGGAGGGCTTAAGGCAAACTCAAATACTATATGGGGAATTGTGTTTCTTGCATTACGATCAATCCATTCATGGAGAGGAATCCGGATCTTCTGTGGTTAAAGGAAGTGGGGCAGAAAGGGAAGGAGGCTTTGCCGGCCTTTACCCGACGGCCATTTCAAAACAGAGATGTCCCATTCCACTACATTAACTACGCTCAGGAAAGGTAACCAGAAAGTTAAAACTGTGCTCAGTCCAATTTCACATCCCTGGAGATATACAGCCATAGGTTGTGTTGGTGGGCACAGAATCCACCTTCCTAAGGATATATATATATATATATATATATATATATATATATATATATATATATATATATATATATATATATATATATATATATATATATATATATATATATATATATATATATATATATATATATATATATATATATATATATATATAAGCTTTGGCTTCCATCTTTGCTTTAAATACATCTTTTCCAGCTCTGATGGCTCTAAGTCAGTGACGGCCAACCTTGGGCACTCCAGGTGTCCTTGGGCTTCCATTCCCAGAAGCCCTGGACAGCAGGAGTGATGAATGGGGCTTCTAGGAATTGCAGTCCAAGAACACCTGGAGTGCCCAAGGTTGGCCATCGCGGTTCTAAAAGCCCACAGATATATTTAGAAGAGGGCGTTGAGGACTGAAGGATATTTCACAGGAGGTCATTTCTGACCTCCAGGAGTTTTATCCCAAAATGAGCAGAATGATGTTGAAGGAATTAAGGAATGGGCCGAGATTTCTCTCATGGATCCACACAGGCTGCAGAATCCAACATCGTTTCTTCCTCACACAGAAGAACGGAGGGAGAAAAAACATCCCCAAAGGAGGAGGAGGAGGAGGAGGAGGAGGCCCCATGGAAGATCAGGGGGAAGAAAGGAGGTTTCTTGGGTCAAAGACAGGAGGGGAGAAACATCTGCTTTCATTGCATTCTTTACCCTTTGAAAGAGGACCAAAAAGACACACATTTGGGGTTCAGAGTTTCCTCAAATCCCCCCAGAAGGGAAATAATGGCCAGAGAAGGAGGGGGGGGGTTAAGAGAGGAGGAGGAGAAGAAGAGCGAAACCTTTTTTTATCACGGAATAATAACCTTTATATTCTCGAGACCGAAGGGAGACTTTCTTACCGGGTCTCCTCCAGAGGAGAGTAACGCCAGGGGCAGATAAAGTAACGCCGTTCCTCTGCGGAGGGAGGAGTCACGTGCCCCCCTCCCTGTTTCGTTCCTCTGCTCAGGAAATGTAACGCCGTTCCTTTTCGCCCAGGGTTGGAACGGGAAAAAAGCCAGCACCAGCCAGAGAAAAGAGGGGGACACGTGGGAAAGGACCACTTCCGGTTGAAAGAGCCTCGCCTCTTCCTCTCCCCATTTCCATCCTCTCTAGGAATCCCCTTTTGCCTTTAACCCTTTCGCAGCCATCATCATACATTGCCGCCTGAGGACTGCTCGCACAGCTGTGGGGAGCCCTGCCCTTCCTTCCTTCCTTCCTTCCCAGCCCATTTGTGGGGAGGATAAAGGGTTGTGGGCTACCAGGCTGAGCCGAAGACCTGCTGCCACTCAAGGGCTGCTGCTGCGGGGGGGGGGGGGGGGGGAAGCACCTTTTCTTTGCACTCCTGGGTCCTGCCTCAGGCCGATACGAAAAAGCCGGACTGCTTCGCCTGGGGAAGTATACCTTGTGTTATTAGGGCTGTGGTCTGTGAAGCAAGACGCTTTGTATCGCACTGTATGGGCTTATGATCTGTTGTACATTGTATCTCTGGGGATCTTATCTATTGTTACTATGTTATTGATTATATGGATTTGACTGTGTTATTTTGTATTTATTTATCTTTCATTTTGCTCATTATTGTATTGTTATTGCTATTTGTTCTGATATTGTAATGCTGTATTTTGTTTTAGTGTTTATTTTATTGTTGTGAACCGCCTTGAGTTGCCCATTGGGGAAGAAAGGTGGTATAGAAATAAACATAATAATAATTTTCTTGGGATGGTTGTAGAGACCAGGAGCTGAATGGGCAGCAGATGATGATGATTTATTTATTGTTCAATTTCTACACCGCCCACTTGGCCTAGGCTGATTCACGGCGGTTCACAATGATGATGTTAATGGGGCAGATGATGTGGGGTCCCTTTAGAAATGGAAATACATTTGCACCACTTTCTTTCCTCTTGACTCTGGAAAGATCTCCTTTTAGACAATATAATAACAACCTTCTCTCTTCAGGTGGTTCTTCTGCCATTCCATCCATCCAAGCAGGGCTTCCTCCCCAGCCTTTGGGTTTGGGACTTCAGTCAATGGTTAACTGGATGATGATGATGATGATGATGATGCAGACAGTGCTGGCTCCTTGGATGCCAGAAGCAGCCTGCTTCACAGATGAACGTTCCCACCACCTGGGCCAGAAAGTTCACAGTGTTCCATGTGCTCTGGCATCAAGTCATACCTGCCACGTGACCATGGGAATGATGCAGACAGTGCTGGCTCTTTGGATGCCAGAAGCAGCCCTTCTTCCTTGCTGAAAGTTCTCACCACTAAGAAGCTTTGCCTAACATATGGAAAACTGTGTGTTTCTCCCCGTTTCTTTGTGCAAATTGGGGAGCAGGGCAGATGGATCTGGCAGAGTTTTCTAGTGGGTCTGACCTGACTCAGGAAGGCTCACCTTTCGCCTAGGAATCATCGGAGACTGATGATGCCACACTTGGGTGGGCACCATTCCTGTCAAGTTTTGGATTTGGAAATAAGGGAAATTTCCCAGCAAATACAGGATACTTGACAGCTATGCTTATCCTGTGCTGCCCTCCAATGGCGGCAATAGGGCATTGCAGTCTAATTAATAAGGGATGACGGCGGGAAAGAGGGTAAAATAAGGGGTTTTCCTGGCCAATAAGGGATACTTGACAGCTATGGTGGGCACACAAGACCTATGTGCCACCAGATGCAAGATTCCCAAGCAAACTCTTCTGTTACCCCTTGCATCAGTTTCTAGGTGGAAAGGGCCTTCCTTCCCAACCTGCAACTGCGGGAATGAGGCCCTTTCCCGCCAAAACCCTGAGGAGAGGAAACGAGCCGCCTAGGCGGGAAACCCCTGCCCTTTTTTTGCTTTCCCTCACAACTTATATTACATTTTGTATTAATAAATGGAAATAATAAAACTAGTTGCAGCTATTTTTTCCCCCTTTCCTCTTGCCCTCCATCAATAAAACTCACGAATTAAGGACTTTTTTTGGGATTTTCCCCACCCCTCAACTAATCTTCTGGCCCCCAAGGGAAGCCAGAAAAGTCTTTTTAAAGGTAAAGGTTTCCCTTGCTCGAAAGCCAGGTGTATCCGACTCTAGGGTGCAGTGCTCATGTTTCAAAGCCGAAGAGCCAGCGTTTTCTGCTTCTGCAGACGTTTCCATGGTCATGTGGCAGGCATGACTAGACACCAGAGCACACGGAACACTCTTTTTAAAGATTAATTAATTAGGGTTTGCTACGTATTTTACAATTCAAACCCTGAACTTTATTTGGAGAGCCCAAAAAAGGGTGAAGCTGAGGGTATCCTGTATCGTGAAAAAGCAGGATTTTCTGGGATAGGGAGAAATCAGGGAGAGAGGAAGGCCAAGTGTGAGATGGGCACTCCACTAAGGAACCCACTGACTCGATTAGCCAAAGTGGGAGCTAAGCTGTTGAGGGACATTTCTTGGGATGATAAGTGCCATGTATTGGAGACAACTTAATGGCGTTAAATTATCAATTGTGTTTAATTAAGAGAAACAAAAATATTTTAAAGGGGCTACAAGACTTCTGGTTCCCGTTAATTTTCTTGTGGGGAACAAGGTTGTGTGGCTAGACAGGAGACAAAAAAAAAGTACTCGTAGCAAGATCAGACAGCTAATTTTCATTGCAACGTTTAATAAACGAGCCTTTTATTCCTTTCGTTCACTCCCTTTTGTGTGTCTTGCCAAATGTGTAATTTCTCCATCTCAACAATCCTTTTTCGAAATGTTCTTAAAAGTGTGCAATTAGGGCCTTTTACACCCACCGTAGATGTTTAAATGGCTTTTGCATTGTTAAATAGCTGACAAGCACCCAATCTTAACGGAGATAAGAGGGAAAATTATATGTTGTTACTTCTATGGCAAATTTCAGGAATGTATTGAGACAAAACACCAAAGCAAAATAATCTTTAATCAACCGCACGGTCACGTTGGATCGTTTTTCTGAAATGTAACCACCGAGAGGATTTTGGCCACTTCCGGAGCAGGCCCGACTTAGCCCAGGGGTGCAAAGAGCGAGCCCTTGTTTTCGTGAGATGTCCGGCATCTGCAAAGCTACCTCAACTGCGCCCAAGAGTGATTTCAGCTCTCTTTTACACTCTGCCGTGGCCGTTTATTTCCCATTTTACCCTGTCGGGTTTTGAGGGAGGGTGATACAGTAAAACCCATTCATGTGGATTCACAGGGACTTTTGGTTTCTGGGAATTAAAGTCCAAGAACAACTGGAGTGCCAAAGTTCGACATCGTTGCCTTAAACTGTCATCGTCCTACCTGTTGCTAAGTACAAATCCCATCCAAAAGGGGCGGCCAAACTACAGCCCGTGGGCCGGATCCAGCCCTGATGCCAATTCATCCGCCCCACACTGCCCTCATTGATCCTGGGAGAGGAAATAAAGTACGCCCGTATGGGCACATTTTGCTTCCACTTCCGGGAGCAACAAGGGCAGTGTGGGCCAGATCCGGCCTATGGGCCATAGTTTGGACACCCCTGGTTTAAGCAGAGAAAATGGCAGCTTAAAATCTATCTCATCCTGTTGCAGAATAAATTGCAAGGCACGTTTTACTTCTGCTTCCGGTGGGAGGAACCACATGACCGGCCCACCTAACCATGTGAACAGCCCTTGGCCCCAAAGGTTTAGGCACCCCTGGCATAAGGCAAACAGGAGACATAAGTGGATCCTAGCAAACAGATCCCAAGCTTTAAGTCAGGCCTTGGCCCTGAGCCAGCAGACATCAGGAGCAGTTATTAATTATTTATTATTAATGGCTACATCCTTGCCTCTTTTGATGCTCATGAATGCCCACCCAGCTCATAAACCTGGACCCTATCAATCCCCTAAGTGAGTGCATTACAAGTTATAGACTCATTTCCAGGCTTGAATTTCGATATTCAATAATTACTGAGGTCCCAGCCTTGGAAATGCCAGAATTGAAATCAGATTTTTTTTAAAAAAAAAAAAAAAAGGATCTTGTAAGCAGTTAATGTAGGCAACAATTATTCTGGTCATTGGCACAATTATTCATTCCTTGATTTAAATCACAATTCCTCAAAACAGCAAGCTCTCAGATCTATGTTGCCCTTAAGACTGCTCGATATCAGATAAAATCTGGTTTAATTTTACTTTCAGACCAGTTCTGACTACACAACAGTGGCCAAAACACATTATCACTTAATTTGCTTTTTTTTACTGTACTTTTTGTGATTTCTTTGAATATATTAACTGTAGGAATTGGGGCCGTAAAGCGGCCCTTGAGGTCCCGGAGGAGACTGGTCAAAGGAACGACACGAGGCAAGATGGAGCGAAGACCAGTGATTTATTGAGGGAAAATCATCAGTATATATTATGCAGAAGGCTGCGCATGGTAGGATGGTTATCTGACAGAAAATCACATCACCCATTTACTCGGGTTAATCGGGAATCTCTCTGGGGAAGTTAATTAACTGGGATAAACATTGACATAGGAAGCACCATTGTACAAGGATTAGGCAGGGGTAAACATGGCATCTATTTGTGCCGGAGATTAGGCTGAGACTCGGAGATGAGTGATTACTCTAATGGGTAACAGAGTTAGATATTCGTCTCTCTCAGCAGATCCGCCGTTCAGGTCAAGGAATTGGGTGAACCAAACCCTATCATTTATCCACCCCCCTTAATTTCTCTGCCCGCAGAGCCCACGAGCCAGGAGTTTTCTCTACCGTAGTGGCCTCTGCCAGGGCCGTTCCATGCCCACCGGGCGTGGGAAATCCTCAATTAACATTATTCCCACCATGAATGAATGTGATCCCATTAATATTGTAAATGTTAAAAGGAAAAATGAGATCCAACTACAACTAGGCCTTGGTTTGGCTTTAAAATGCCCCCCGTAAAGAGTAATTATAAGTGCCAGAAATCAACAATCTGTCTTGGTGGATTCCCGCCTCTGCTTAATTAAGCAAGTTGGCCGCTTTCTAGGCTTCCTCAGTCTTCCCTTGGGTCCTCCTCTACTTCGCTGCTTTCTCTTCCCCGATGCAACTTCCTCCTCCATTCTTCAGCGATTTCAGCTCTTAATACAGTAAAAAAACAACTACTTACGAGAAAAAAGTCTGTTCCATAGGCTTTTGCTTAAATCGGGTTTTTACGTTACTCGAAGCAAACCCATAGGACAAAATGAAAATGTTATGTATATCAAACCAAACCCATAGGAAAAAAGAATCTTTATGTAACTCAAAGCAAACCGATAGGAAATCATTATGTAAGTGGAATTGTATGTAACTCGAGGCATGTATGTAAGTCAGGGTTTTACTGTACGAGTTAGTAATGATTTCAGCTCTCTTCTACACTCTGCTATGGCCTTTTTATTTCTTTGCTTCCTCTTTTACCCTGTCAGGTATTCAGGGAGGAAGATAAAAACAACTGTTTTTTTTTCCTCTCTCTCCGTCACCAACCCCAAAAACTGAGAGTGGCTTGAAAGGTTCAGAGGCATTTTCTGTCTTGCAGGCCTTCCTCCTCCTTACGATAGCTTGACCTCCTCCTGGACTTCCAGTCTTCCCTTTGGTCCACCCTCAAATCCACTGGCCTCACCCAGGCTGGTTCCAAGTTGTGACCCAACGTGTGTCCTTGTTGCTCCTTCAGCCACCCACTGGGTAGAGAAAGGCGGGTACAAATAAAACTTGAAATTGAACTTGAAATTCAGTGATCTCTGCTCTCTACTATAATAATACTCTTCCGTGGCCTTCACGTTCCTCAACAATCCCACATGCTGCCACCGTGGCTTGGCAAGTTCAGAGGAGTTTTTCTGTCTTGCTGGCCCTCCTAGTTTAAGGCTGACCTCAGCAGTCTTCACTTCCGTCCACCTCTAATGTGCTGCCCTGTTGCATGACCGGCGCCACATGAGGCAGTGCTAAGACTTGATCTGATGTTGCTTTCTCCAGTGATTTCAGCTCTAATACTGGTAAGCGGTTTCAGCTTTCTTCTACACGCTTCCATGGCCTTTTATTTCTTTGCTTCTTCTTTTACTCTGCCAGGTGTTGAGGGAGATACCTGTACAATAACGTGATTCTTTTTCTCACCAATACCAAACTGACACAGTGGCTAGGAGGGTTCGGGTGAGTATTTCTGTCTTGCTGGCTTCTTACTTAGATAGAGGGTGCTCCCATTCTGGACATCATCAGTCTTCCCTTTGGTCCATATGTCTACTTTGCTGTCTTCTGTTCTTAGCACTCGCCTCTTCAAGGCAGTGCTAAGGACTCGAGCAGCTGTTGCTTTCTTCAGTGATTTCAGCTCTTTTTTATTATAGTGATTTCAGCTATTTTTTATTATAGTGATCTGGGCTCCCCTGCTACGCTTTTTCCTTAGCCTTCACCTCTTTTGCCCCATTGAGCATCAAGGGAGGTGAAAAATTCTTGCTATGGCACTTCTAAACCTTAGAAATGCTAGAACTAAAGCCAGCTTTTTTAATAAAAAAAATGACCTCACGAGAGCAGCATTAATTCAGGCAGTGATTAAACTCTGGCCATAGGAACAATTTCATTGCTTCTTTATAATCACAATTCCTTGAAACAAAAGGTTCTCATATTGGTTAGCCTAAAGACGGTATCACCTCAGATATCAGTGTGAATGATAGGGGCCTTTATCAGCCAACTTTTATTTTCTGCAATTTTTCACATTAATGGTTTTAAATTGGGTTGGCATGAGGGGAACCTGGGCCTTATAGAAGGCCTTGTCAGTGAAACTGGCATACATATCTGATTTTCACTTTACTTTCAGGCCCTTTAGATCAGTTTTACTTGATTATAGACAATGGTGGCCAGAAAACCTACGTTCTAATAGCAATTGGACTTATATACTGCCTCGTACTGGTCATGGCACTGATTCGTTTATTTATTCATTTTCCTGATTTATATTGCCTCCCAACTCCTTAGAGTCTGGGCAGCTCAGTTTAGAAGGTAAATTAATGTTCAGTTTAGAAGGTAAATTAATGTTCCACCCCAATATTGCCAGACACTCAATTTACCAACCTCAGACGAATCAACCTTGAGTCTTGTCAGGTTCAAACTCACATCAGCACTTCTGAGTGAGTTTAACCAAGTGCAACTGTCCCAAGGTTCATGTATTCTTTTTGCAAAATTTTTATATCTTTTAGCATTTAAAATATGGTTAGCCTGTGGGGAGGAGTTCCATAGGCCACCAGGAATGTGACCCCATTATGTTAAAATTACGTGGGGGGAAATGCAACCCAACTGCTAGGCCTTGGTTTAACTTTAAAATGCCTTCCTTGGAAAACTACACGTGTCAGAAATCAACACTTGATACCACCACTAGCCTCACTTACATCTTTTTGCTGGCCTTACCAATGGGGCAGCTACACAAGCTTTAAACCAGTCAAGGCCACTAAACTAAGGGCGATTTCTAACGTATAATAATACTAATTTCATGACAGAGATATTACTCTGGGTTGAAAAGATTTATACAGTAAGAAACTGAGCATATTCCTTACCAGTCCCACAGATTGACAGCATGGCTTGGAGTTCAGATGGGGGTTCTTCTGTCTTGCTTCCTTTCCTTCCTGCCTGCTTGAGGATATGGGCCGCTCTCTAGGCTTCCTCGGTCTTCCCTTTGGTCCATGTCTACTTTGCTGTCTTCTGTTCTTAGCACTGGCCTCTTCAAGGCAGTGCTAAGATTTAGTCAGATGTTGCTTTCTTCAGTGATTTCAGCTCTATATTACAGTGATTTCAGCTCTACACCTTAGCCATCTCACCAGCTCCCTGCTCCACACACTTACTTCCATGGTCTTCACGCCTTTTTCTCACCAATCCCACAAACTGACACAGTGGCTTGGCGAGTTCAGAGGAGTATTTCTGTCTTGCTGGCTTCCTACTTGGATAGGGGTGTCGGAGACCTCATTCTCCTTCCTCAGTGTTCCCTTTGGTCCATATGTCTAATTTGCTGTCTTCTGTTCTTAGCACTAGCCTCTTCAAGGCAATGCTAAGGACTTGATCAGCTGTTGCTTTCTTCAGTGATTTCAGCTCTTTTTTATTAATAGTGATTTCAGCTCTTTATTATAGCTATTTCAGCTCCCCTGCTACACTCTTCCATGGCCTTCACTTCTTTTCTTCATCAAGTGTCGAGGAAGGAGGTGCAAAATCCTTGTTCTGACACTTCTAGCAGCCTCCACTGGTATTATCTGGTTCTTGTCATATCCCTGTGATGTTATCTCTCCACCTTCCTCCTCGGAGTCATGATTTGTTCTCTTCTTCCCATAAGCCTTGTAGGGTGCATCCTTCACCCCCATCTGAAAGCCCCAGCCTTCTCTGGATTTTCCCTTGCCCCTCTGAGGCGAATGAATGCACTTATATGGGAATACCCACCTAGGCCATAACCTGATTGTGGCAATACCCTAAAATGGGTAAATTACTGGCCAAGATTCAATTTTCCAGGTTTGACCTTGGGATATTCAATTACTGAGACCCCAAAGCCTTGGAAATACTAGAAATGAAGTCAATATTTTTTTTTAAATGACCTCACTGAAAGCTGTATTAATTCAGGCCAAGATTAAGCTCTGGCCACTGGCACAATTTGTTGGATTGGGGCCGTGAAGTGGCCCTTAGGGTCCCGGAGGAGACTGGTCAAAGGAACGACACGAGACAAGATGGAGCGAAGACCAGTGGTTTATTGGGGGAAAAGCATCAGCATATATAGGAATAGAAGGCAACGTGTGATAGAATCGTCATCTGACAGAAAATCACATCACCCATTTACCCGGGTTAATGGGGAATCTCTCTTGGGGAAGTTAATTAACTAGGGCAAACACTGACAGGGGAAATCCATTGTTCGTGGCTTACACCAGGGTAAACATGGCCACTATTTGCACTAGAGCTTGGGCTCTTCTGTGGGTGAGTAATTGCCTAATCGCTAACAGAAGTTAGCGATCTCGCTTCCCTCAGCAGAACTGTCGGTCAGGTCAGATGTGGGTGAATCAACCCTATGATTATTAATCCGCTCCCCAATTTCCATACTGGCAAGGGCCAGTGGCCAGGAGCTTTCTCGACTGGTTTAACCTCTGCCAGGGGCCGTATTATGCCAATTGTGCTCGCGGATCCCGCAACAATTAAACATCCATGCCTTGTTTTTAATCACGAAGCGAAAGGTTCTCATATGGATTAGCCTTAAAATCACTCTCCACATAAGACGTGCTAGGCCTTATAGGGCCTTGTCAGCCAACCTTTATTTTCTGTATCTTTTAACATTAATGGTTTTAAATTTGGTCGGCCTGTGGGGAGCCTGGGCCTCATAGAGGGCCTTGTCTGTGAAACCAGCAAACATGTGATCTGATTTCCCACCCTTTAGATCAGTTTTACTTTATTATACAGTGGCCACAAAAACTTAAATTATACCAATTTATACTTATAGATTACCTCAGGACACTGAGCAGTTTTAAAAATAACAATGTTTTACAATATCCTGGAGACACATTTTACCAACCGGACGGATGAATCAACCTTGAGCCCTGTCAAGTTCAAACTCACATCAGCACTACTTTTGACTTAATAGTTTAACCAGGGCTCAGTATCAAGTCCCCCCCCCCCATTTATTTATATCTTTCAGCATTTTAAACATGGCTAGCCTGTGGGGAGGAGTTCCATAGGCCACCAGGAATGTGGTCCCGTTATGGCTAAAATTATGTGCTGAGGAAAATGGGAAGCCAACTGCTAGGCCTTGGGTTTAGCTTTAAAATGGCCCCCTTGAAGAGCTCTAAGTGTCAGAAATGAAACCACTATCCTTACTTACATTTCACCGGTCTTACCACTTAAACACATTTTAAACCAGTCAGAGCCACTAAACATAATGGGCGGCTTCTAATGTAGGACTAAACACTGAGAAACGTGTTCTCCTCACCAATATCCCAAACTCAGAGTGACCTTGGGGAGTTCAGATGAGGTTTTCCTGCCTTGCTAGCTTTTCCCGCCTTTTTATCGGCTTCATCCGTCTTCCCTTTGGTCCACCTCAGGTTCACTGCCACCTGTCCCAATGGCTCGCCTCTCCTTGGCTGGCTCCTAAAGCTTGCTCAGGTGAATCTTCCTGCTATTTTCTTCAGTGATTTCTCTTCTCAGCTCTACATGTAAGGATCATTGCGGATTCCGCATGCCCAATTGGCATAACTGTCCCTCACGGTGGTCACACCGGGCGAGGCAGACCCCTGGTCACTGAGCTCTGTGAGTACAGAAATTGTGGGGGGGGGGGGGGGGGCGGATTAATAATCATAGGGTTGATTCACCCACATCTGACCTGACCAGCGATTCCGCTGAGAGAAGCAAAATCACTAACCTCCGTTACGTATTAGGCAATTACTCACTCGCAGTTAAACCTAATCCTTAGTGCAAATAGTGGCCATGTTTGCTCTTGAGCAAGCCAGGAACAATGGTTTTCCCCTGTCAGTGTTTGCCTTAGTAAATTAACTTCCCCAAGAGAGGTTCTCAATTAACCCGGGTAAATGGGTGATGTGATTTTCTGTCAGATGACGATTCTACCACACGCAGCCTTGAACATAATATATACTGATGATTTTCCCTCAATAAATCACTGGTCTTCGCTCCATCTTGTCTCGTGTCGTTCCTTTGACCAGTCTCCTCCAGGATCCTAAGGGCCTCCTCACGGCCCCAATCCAACAGATCATCTCAGCTTCTCTGCTAAGTTCTCTTCCAGAATCCACAGCCTTCTGCCTTCCTCTTCCTCTTCCCCATCTGCTGCCACAGCTGGCGGCCCGGGACATCTTGAAAAGCCGCCCCGCTTTGACCGCCGCCAGAGCGAGTTTCCCCAGCTCGGCAGGCGGATGGGGAGTGTTGTGTCCTTATTTCTATGCAATAAAACAACCACCAACTGTATCAATGTATTCCATGTAATTAGGTCGCGAGCTAATGACCACCTGGTGGCAATAGCGAGCACCCAGCTCACAAGGTTCCAATCCCCAAAGAACTACAGCGCGGGAAGATTCCCGCCACTACCTCACCTGGACAAGAAGGGCGTGACCTGGAATGACGTCACGCCAGCAGTAGCCAATGGGCTATCGTGGAGCCACATTCAAATGTATAACCACCGTATATATTGAGCTGTTCGTCCGCCATTACCTCATGTTCCCCCAGATCACCATGCCATAAAGATGTGTTAAGCCAGTGCTACGGCTGTTCCTGTGTCTTGTTTCTCATACACTAAATTGGCGACGAGGATGGGATAATGGATTCCCATGAGATCAAGACACACGCTAGTCATGCCGGTTTCGACATCAACAAGCCGGAAGATTGGGAACTCTTTGAAATGGACTTCCAAGATGCGCTGGTGGTGTCCGACATTACGGACGAGGGAAAGAAGAGGGCCATCCTCACCCGGATGCTTGGGAATGCCGCCAAAAGAGTATTGGTGGACCTGGTATCACCGAAGAAGGTGAGCGAACTGACGGTCAAGCAGCTCCTGAAGGCGATGCGTGACCATTTCCAGCCCTCGGTTTCGATGTTCTCGGCTCGAGACGCGTTCTGGAAGAGAGTCCAAGCGCCCGGTGAGTCCATCGCCGCCTTTGCAGCGGCCCTGCGGTTGGCCGCCGGCCCATGCAAGTGGGAAAACCTGGAAATCGCCCTCAGGGACCACATGCTGTGTGGCCTGTGGGACGAGGAGGTTCAGCGAAAGCTAATGAACCAGGAGCCACCCCCGACGCTGCGCGAGGTTGTGAAGGCGGCACAGGCCGCGGAAGCCACGAGGGGCGGAGTCAAGGGGTTCAGAGAAAGGCCCCCACAGGCCGACAAGGCAGCGGGGTCGGTGCATGCGGCCAGACGGACGCCGAAATCTTCCACGGAGAGCAGCGACGACGAGGATGTCCGGAAGGTTCGGAAGGAAGGCCAACGCTGTGACGGCTGTGGAGCGGCCCACGACCGCATCAAGTGCCCGTTCCGGAAGGCCGAATGCCACAACTGCGGCCGCCAGGGGCACATCGCCAAGGTCTGCAGAAGGCGGCGCAGGGACCGGAAAGGCTCGCCAGACCGCTTGCTGAGAACCAAGGAGGGTGCCCGGCCCGCGAGGAAGCAGGACGGCGTAGGCCGCATCTCCGATGCCAGCGGCGACGACGCCCCAGTGTACAGCGTGTCTTTGGGACACCCCCGTTACTTCGTTGAGGTACTGGTGCAAGGGGCCCCTGTTAGGATGGAGATAGACTCGGGTTCCTCCTATTCCATCATGTCCCAGCGGGAGTTCTTGGGAATTTCCCCCCACGTGCGCCCTAAGCTCAAAGCGTTGAGGTCCACGCTGCGGGACGTACAGGGTAATAGCATTCCGGTGTTGGGGGTTGGAAAATTCAAGGTCCACTACAAGCAGCACGCCGCAGAACTGCCCCTGGTTGTCCTAAAAGGGGGAAGTTGCAGCCTCCTCGGGACTCAATGGTTTAAGCCCCTGGGTTTGTTCATTGGGGGGGTGCATGCTGTTGGGACTGACCCAATACAGGAGGTGTGCAACGCGCACCCCGAAGTATTCAAGAAAGGACTTGGAAAATTCAAGGGACCCCCAGTAGCGTTCGACCTGGACCCGGAGGTCCGCCCAATAAGACTCAAGCCGCGCAGAGTGCCTTTCGCACTAAAGGACAAAATAGAGGCGGAACTGGACAAATTGGTGGGCCAGGGGATTCTTGTTCCTGTTGATTCCGCGGAGTGGGAGACTCCGATTGTAACTGCACTGAAGGCCAACGGGGAGGTTCGCATATGTGCTGACTATAAGTGCACCATTAATAAGGCGATCCGCCCTAATGCGTATCCGGTGCCGGTAGTCAGCCATCTGTTGGCCAGATTACATGGGGGAAAGTGTTTCGCAAAACTTGACCTGGCGCAGGCCTATCAGCAACTCTCAGTAACCCCAGCTGCAGCTGCTGTGCAAACAATAGTCACGCATAAAGGGGCGTTCCAGGTAACGCGTTTGCAGTTCGGCGTGAACTCGGCGCCCGGCATTTTCCAGTCGCTTGTGGAACGCCTCTTGAAAGGACTGGATGGGGTCTTGCCATACTTTGATGACGTATTGATAACGGGGGGGGGAGCGAGGAGGAGTTGGCTGAAAGGCTAGACAAAGTACTGGCGGTATTAGAAAAGGCGGGGTTGAGGTTGCGGAAAGACAAATGCGTCTTCTTCGCAAAAGAGGTTGAGTTCTTGGGTTTCCGGGTAACCCCTGCGGGAATTAAGCCATCAAAATCCAAAGTAGCCGCAATTCAAGGTGCCCCTCGCCCCACCGCCAAGCCCGAATTGCAGTCGTTCCTAGGGCTCTTAAATTTCTACCACTCCTTCCTGCCTCGGAAGGCTTTGATAGCGGAGCCGCTGCATAAGCTGCTCAAAAAGGACGAGGCGTGGAAGTGGGGCGAGAGCCAGGAGAGGGCGTTCGTTGAGCTGAAACAACTCCTAGCGTCTGATGCCATTCTCACCCATTTTGACCCCAAGAAGCCGGTGGTTTTGATATGTGATGCATCCCCAGTGGGGGTGGGGCGGTGCTGTGCCACGTGCTGGAAAACGGGAGGGAGGCCCCAGTTGCATTCTACTCCAGGTCCCTGTCCCAGGCTCAGCGAAACTACGCCCAAACAGACAGGGAGGCGCTAGCGATAATAGCGGGAACTAAGAAGTTCCACGATTTCCTCTACGGCCGCCCGTTTACTATAGTTACTGACCACAAGCCCCTGCTAGGCATATTCACTGCGGACAAGCCCACACCTCAGATCCTGTCCCCTAGGATGTTATGGTGGGCCATCTTCTTAAATGCGTATCAACACGCGTTGGTGTACCGCCCAGGGAAAGAAATAAGCCACGCGGACGCCCTGTCGATGTCTCCCCTTCCCCTCACTAGCAGCACCATGGGCGAGGAAGAAAAAGACCGCCAAGTACTCCTGATAGAGGTTTTAGATTCGCCCCCCATTGTGCCCGCAGACATCGCCAAGGCGACCGGGAAGGACAAGACGCTAGCTCTAGTCAGCTCCTGGGTGCAAAAAGGGTGGCCAGCGTCCTCTCCGGCGGCTGAGTTCGCCCCGTTTTTCAGGAAGAGGCTGGAGTTGTCCATAGAGAGAGGGTGCCTTCTGTGGGGCCAGCGGGTGGTGGTCCCCGAATCCCTGAGGCCGCGGGTGCTTAAACTGCTGCACGTCAGCCACCCTGGAATTGTCCGCTCCAAGGCCCTGGCCAGGAGCTATTTTTGGTGGCCCCAGTTAGACGCCGACATCGAGCACATGGTAGGCACTTGCGAGAGCTGCCAATGCTCCCGGCCCGAAGAGGCGCGTCTGCCGCACAGGGAATGGGACGCGGCGAAGGGGCCGTGGTCCCGGGTGCACATTGATTTTGCAGGCCCATTCAGGGGTACGCTCTTTCTCCTCGTAGTAGACGCTTACTCCAAGTGGTTGGAGGTCATCCCGGTTACGAGCACCTCATCGGCAACGACAGTGAAGCATTTGCGTAGGGTTTTTAGCACATTCGGCATACCCGACACCCTAATTAGCGATAACGCTAGTTGTTTCACGTCCGCAGAGTTTAGGGCATTCACCGAGATCAACGCCATTCGGCACATCACCTCCGCCCCTTTCCACCCGGCGACAAACGGCCAGGTCGAGCGCCTCGTGCGCACTACCAAAGATGCGCTGAGGCGCATGGGTCCTGGGGATCTCAACCTACAAGTGTGCCAATTCCTGCTAGGCTACAGGGTCACCCCCCTTGCTTCTGGGTACTCGCCCGCAGAACTCTTAATGCGTAGGAAGCTGACCACGATTCTGACCAGGCTAGACCCCACTAGGGTGGAGGACACAGGGAGGAATATCGGGTTAGCGGACACGAAAAGTTTCGAAGTCGGTGCCCCGGTGCATTGCAGAAATTACGCCAGCGCGGGGCCGGCCTGGGTCCCGGGCGTTGTCGTTGGAAGGACGGGTCCCGTGTCGTATTGCGTAGAGACCGCCACGGGTCTGCTATGGAGACGACACGCAGACCAACTCCGTCGCAGGGTTCAAGAGCACCAGGGCGCGGCCGGCGAGGAACAGGACTCAGCGTTAGGGTTCTCCCCCACCCGTTCAACCCAAGGGGGAGGTGAGGGGGGCCAGTGGTCCCCACCTAGGGGGGAGGAGAGAGATTCTGTCCCCATAGATATCCTGAGGAATCCTTCTAATGGCACCCCAGGCATAGATATCCTGAGGAATCTTTCTAATGACACCCCAGGTGATAATTCTGATTTTCATTTACAAAACCGGGGGGGTTTTCTGGAGTGGTCCCCCACCCATCCAAGCGAGAAGCGGGGCTTTTCGTTAGTCCCCAGTGCCCCCGGTTTTTCCGTCCCTTCCCCAAGAGCCGCGGAGCCGCGGCCAGTCACTAACGAGTTTCCCTCTCCCGTTGCAGGACAAGGAACCAGGGGACAGAGAAGCAGTAGCACTCCCGGGACAAGCCAGTCAGCGTCACGCCCAAGGCGCGTTTGCAATAAGCCATCTTGGTTGAGAGACTTGTCTCATTCTAGGGGGGAGGGATGTTGTGTCCTTATTTCTATGCAATAAAACAACCACCAACTGTATCAATGTATTCCATGTAATTAGGTCGCGAGCTAATGACCACCTGGTGGCAATAGCGAGCACCCAGCTCACAAGGTTCCAATCCCCAAAGAACTACAGCACGGGAAGATACCCGCCACTACCTCACCTGGACAAGAAGGGCGTGACCTGGAATGACGTCACGGCAGCAGTAGCCAATGGGCTATCGTGGAGCCACATTCAAATGTATAACCACCGTATATATTGAGCTGTTCGTCCGCCATTACCTCATGTTCCCCTAGACCACCATGCAATAAAGATGTGTTAAGCCAGTACTACGGCTGTTCCTGTGTCTTGTTTCTCATACACTAAAGGGAGATTTGCCACAGCTGGCGGCCTGGGACCTTTCCAAAAACTGTTGAGGTCTCAGAGTACCCCTCATACCTCCTGGTTGAGCCGATGGGAGAAGGTGCAGTGTGACTGGAGGGAGGTTCGGTATCAAAAGCTGTCTCCGTTTTGCCTCTCCTTGTGGACTGGTTGGCCGTGGGAGGTAGTGGCAGTCGCTTTAGAGGGTTAATTGCTATAGTTCTGTAGCCTCAACCTAACATTTTATATTGTTATTAATTTGAAGGTTATTATTGATTTTTGTATTGATTCTATTTTTGTGTGCCTCTGTCTGTATTGGGGGATATTGTATTAGACATTTTTAATGTATATCTTGTTCTGTATTTTGCATTGTTTATTGTATCTCTGTATTCTGTTGTAAACCGCTTCGAGTTATCAAATGATGAGGAAAGCGGTATATAAATTTAAAAATAAAATAAAAAATAAATAAATAAGGGCCCAAAAACTGCCAGCTGCCCTCCTTAAATAGTCTCCAGCCAGGACCCACCAGCCAATCAGATTTAGCTAGCAGAATTAGAAGGGACCAATGGACAATGACGGAATGTTCACACCAAAGCCAATCAGATGCGGTCAATTTTGATCCCTAGGCTTAGTCACCGAGGGAAGGGGCTGCAGGGGTCCAGTGGTTAAGAAGCTCACCTGGTTAGCTGGAAGGCTGGCAAGTTAGCAGTTCAAGACCTGGGCACTGCATGACGGATTGGGCACCTGTCTCTGTCCCTGCTCTTGAGGACACGAAAGGAGCCTCATTTGGGCGTCCCCTGAGCAGGGTTTCTTCCACAAAAATCCTTTCAACCCAGAATAATTTCTGATATGAAATAATAATAATAATAATAATAATAATAATAATAATAATAATAATAATAATAATAATAATAATAATAATAATAATAATAATAATAATACTTATTATTGTTGTTGTTATTGTTGTTGTTATTGTTGTTGTTGTTATTGTTGTTGTTGTTGTCACTGTCGTCACTGAGGAATAAATGTGTTGCATAGACAGAGAGTTTGATATTAAACAAATAAAAAGTATGGTCCCACAGACAGGTAGTGTGGTAAACAAGCTGTTTCTCTGCCACCCCCACCCAATTAAAAGCACATGTCTATCCCCTTTGCAATTCTGATTTTTGAAAAGGCAAGTCAAAGTAATGCATTCAAACCTTAGCCCACATACATATAATTTCTTCATGCGCAAATATCGTTGACGGTTTTCAGGGAGGCACAGATGTGTTACCGACACCTTTGCAATTTACAATTTCCTATGAATGAAACAGGAACATTAGAGGAGGCTAAATGAGTGGACTAGACCAGGGATTCTCAAATAGCGGCCTATGGGCTGGATGTGGCCCATAGCACCATTTCATGTGGCCCACCCACCCCTCCAAGGCTTTTGAGAAACAAAATGGCCACCCCTTTGAAGCTGTAGGGACAAAATGGCCGCCGCCACCCCCATCGTGCAGGCAGGACAAAATGGTCGTTGGGCCCTCAAAGCTGACTGAGACAACGTGACCCGGCCCCCGGCTTGAAAAGGTAGGGAACCCCCGCCCTAAAGCATTCATCCTTCACAAGGCACCCTGACTAGACACCAGAGCACACAGAACAGTGTTACCTTTCACGCCGAAGCGGTACCTGTTTATCTACTTGCAAATTTCTTGCTTTCGAACTGCTAGGTTGGCAGGAGCTGGGACGGGTGATGGGAGCTCACTCCGTCAACGCAGCACTCGGGTCTTCAGCTAGTGACCTGCCGACCTTCAAACTCTGCCTTTTAACCACTAAGGCATGGCAGCCCCCCCGTCTAGGCATAACCTCTTTTCAAAGATAGGTAAAGAAGTGGGGGAATTTTCCACCTCCCCAACTAGCATATGATAGCACGAAGCTCTCCTGCATCTGCCAGGGGCTCCTTCCTTTTAACACAGTTTATGCTTATTATTATTATTATTATTATTATTATTATTATTATTATTATTATTATTATTATTATTATTATTATTATTATTATTATTATTATTATTATTATTATTATTATTAATAATAATAGACGACGACGACGCGCACGGACGTCCCTCCCCGCCCCCTGCCATCGGGCGGGGAGTTTAAAAGGGCTCCCCGTGGCTCTGAAGAGCCGAAGACGCCGACGCCGCGCATGGACGTCCCTCCCCGCCCCCTGCCATCGGGCGGGGAGTTTAAAGGGGCTCCCCGTGGCTCTAGGGAGCCGAAGACGCTGCCGCCGCGCACGAACGACCCCCCCCCCCGGCCCCTGCCTCCGCCCTTCCCACCTTGGGGGAAGAAGAAGGAGATGTCGACGCCGGGACTTGCCAGCACTCCCTGCTCGTTCCGGGAGCCCATGCATGTTGCTGGAACCAGGGGGGGATTGTGGATGGGGTGGGAAGAGGGAATGTTGGTCCTGCCAGCCAGGAAGGAGGGGCAGCATTCTATCTAGGGAAGTTCCAGAGAACCATATAGGTGTTGTGACGGGCAAGGGGCAGTATGGCGGGTACCGTGGGGCGGGCCGCACTCGGGGAATGCGGGTCCGATGTTTAAGTGCGGTCCCTCATTCCAGCCCTTCAGGTACATCTCTGGGCCCTGAGCGGCAGATCCGGAGTGTCCCCGCCCTTAGGCTGCTGCTGGTGAATGCCAGATCGGTTTGTAATAAGGCCCCCCTAATTCATGATGCCATCCAGGAAGGGCTGGCCGACCTGGCATGCATCACCGAAACCTGGTTGACTCCTGAAGATGGAGTACCTCTTGCGGACATGTGTCCAGCTGGGTTCGGTATCTGGCACCAGCCTAGAGGTGAGGGGAGGGGCGGTGGTGTCGCCATTGTTGCCAGGGAGTCTTTGGGAGTTGCTAGGGCCACTGCTCCACAAGTGTCTGGTTGTGAGGCCCTGCTTCTACGGCTGGGCCCCAAGGGTCAGTTGGGGGTCTTACTCCTGTACCTGCCCCCTTGCAGGGTAAGGGATGCCCTGCCTGAGCTCCTCGAGGCCGCCTCGATGCTGGCGTTGGAGTTCCCGAGACTTATGGTTCTGGGGGACTTCAACTTGCCATCGTTGGGGATGGCTTCTGAGGTGGCAAGGGAGTTCATGGCCTCCATGGCAGCCATGGGCCTGACTCAGGTAGTGCGGGGTCCGACCAGGGGCAGTGGTCACATGCCAGACTTAGTTTTCTTGTCGGAGCAGTGGCAGAGTGATCTGAGACTACAGGATTTAGTCATCTCACCTGTGCCATGGCCAGATCACTCTCTGGTGACTCTTGACCTCCTGGGGGCGACACTTCATCGTAGGGAGGCTGGGCCGATTAAAATGGCCCGCCCTCGGCGACTAATGGATCCAGATGGATTCCAGAGGGAACTGGGGGATGTTCCTCTGGATCGGCTACACGATTCACCTGAGGCACTTGTCGACCTGTGGAACAGGACGGCAACAGCAGCCTTGGATGAAATCGTGCCACTGCGGCCTCTCCGCGCCCGTGGGGTTAGGTCATCCCCGTGGTTCACAGATGAACTGCGGGATCTCAAACGGGCAAAGAGACGCCTAGAGCGCCGCTGGGTGAAGACCCGGGATGACTCCGATTGGACACTGGCTAGAGCTGCTATTAGGGCCTACCTAGTGGCGATGGGGGTGGTGAGGCGGCAATACTTCACCACCCTTATTGCCTCCGCTGATAATCGCCCAGCCGCTCTGTTCCGGGTAACCAGGTCCCTCCTCGGTAGGGGGAGATCGGTGCCCGGTTGGCAGGGTTCGGCTGAGGACTTTGCTGACCATCTGGTGGAGAAAATCGATCGGATTCGTTCAGGACTGAGTCCCGGCGTGGATGGGGAGGGTCGGGGGGGTGCCGGTGCACAGTCTTGCTGTACGATCTGGGATCAGCTTGATCCTGTTGTCCCTGATGAAGTGGACAGGCTCCTTGCAGCTGTCCGTGCCACTACATGTCCTTTGGACCCCTGTCCCACCTGGTTGGTGAAAGCCTCCAGGGTGGGGACAGGTGGCTGGGTTGGGGCGATAATAAATGCATCCTTACGGGAGGGGGTATTTCCTGCACTGCTAAAACATGCTTTGGTGCGCCCCCTCCTGAAGAAAATATCCCTTGACCCAGCTGTCCTTAACAACTACAGGCCGGTTTCCAACCTGCCCTTTTTGGGCAGAGTGTCCTGGAGGAAGCGGATTATCTAGACCCCTTTCAATCAGGATTCAGGCCCGGGTATGGTGCGGAGACGGCATTGGTCGCACTGATGGATGATCTCTGGCGGGAGCGGGACGGGGGTTATCCATCCGTCCTTGCTCTTCTTGACCTCTCAGCGGCCTTCGATACCGTCGACCACGGTATCCTTCTGGAACGGCTCGAAGGATTGGGGATCCAGGGCACCGTGTTGTCCTGGTTTTCCTCTTTTCTGGAGGGCCATACCCAGTCGGTGTGGTTAGAGAGTGAGAGGTCCAGCCCTAGGTCCCTCAAGTATGGGGTTCCTCAGGGCTCGGTGCTTTCTCCCCTCTTATTTAACATCTACATGAAGCCACTGGGTGAGATCATTTGTTCCCACGGGGTGCGGTACCATCAGTACGCGGATGACACCCAGTTGTATATCTCGGCCCGTGGGGACCCCAGTGATGCTGTTGAAATCCTATCCGGATGCCTGGAGACCATTGGGGTCTGGATGAGGGCCAATGGGCTTCGGCTGAATCCCAGCAAGACAGAGTGGCTGTGGATAAGGGGCCCCGTGTTATCCAGGGAGTTACCACCTTTGGTACTGGATGGGGCGGTTTTGCCCCAGACAGACCCAGTGCGCAACTTGGGGGTCCTTCTGGATTCACGGCTGCTGCTGGAAGAACAAGTGGCGGCTGTGGCCAGGAGGGCTTTTGCCCAACTTCGGGTGATTCGCCAATTGCGCACGCTCCTGGACCGGGGGTCCTTGCTTATGGTCACCCATGCTCTGGTTACTTCCCGACTAGATTATTGTAATGCGCTCTACATGGGGCTGCCCTTGACGACCATTCGGAGGCTGCAGCTGGTCCAGAATGCGGCAGCCCGGGTGGTGATGGGATGTGGGCGATATGCCCATGCCTCACCGCTACTTCGGGAGCTGCACTGGTTACCAGTTTGTCTCCGGGTGCAATTTAAGGTGCTGGTTTTGACCTTTAAAGCCCTATATGGCAGTGGACCAGGATACCTTAGAGACCGCATCGTCCCAAGAGTGTCTGCCCGTCCAACTAGAGTGGACCGGAGGGGCTCTCTAATGGTGCCATCAGTTAGGGGTGCACATCTGTCTAGCACCCGAAGGAGGGCCTTCTCCATGGCCGCACCAACTCTCTGGAACCTCCTGCCAACAGATCTAAGACTTCAAAGAGAATTGCTGCCCTTCAGGAAAAGATTGAAGACCTGGCTGGCAGGGCAGGTGTGGGGGGGCCCCGAATGGGAACACGGCCCCCGCCTGCTGGCTTACGTAAATAATTAAGAACTCTCTCTTCCTTTTTTAGAGTGGGTGGGATGGATGGGTGGGATAAGGGGTTTTTAAAGTGTTTTTATATATGTTTTTAGAATTTGTTGTAATGCCGCCCTGAGTCGGGTTCTGCCTGAGTGGGTGGTATATATAAATACGACTAAATAAATAAATAATAAATAAATTATTATTATTGTTATTGTTGTTGTTGTTGTTGTTGTTGTTGTTGTTGTTATTATTATTATTATTATTATTATTATTATTATTATTATTATTATTATTATTATTATTATTATTATTATTATTATTATTATTATTATTATTATTATTATTATTATTATTATTTTGTTCGACGTCTTGCAACACACACACACACCCTCTCCCTTTCTCTCCTGACTTGATAAAGTTAAACTACGCTCTCCGGGGAAAATTACAGGCATCAGGAGTGGATTGGCATCCAAACGGCTGAACAGTTGGAAGTGGCATCATGGGCCGCATTTGGCCCACAGGCCACAGGTTAAAAACCCCTGTTCTAAATCATTAACGTCACACCATAGCTAGGCAGGGCTGGCCCAACAATTGGGGTGAACCAGGTTTTGTAGACAAAACAAACGATTAAAAGCAATCATATTTATATACTGTCCCATAATGCACTCTCTGGGCAGTTCACAAGTTAATTAGTATTTTGCCGCCCCCCCCCCTTTGGTACTCATTCTATTGACCTCAGAAGGATGGAATGCTGAGTCATCCTTAAGCCCTGGTAAGGATCGAACTCACAACCTTTTCGTTGCAGTACAGCAGTTTTAACCTCTGCGCCACCATGTAGCGAATCGGGGCCGCTACGGGCCGTAGGTCCCGGAGGAGACTGATCAAGGAACGATACGAGGCAGCATGGAGGAGGATAAGATCAGTAGTTTATTGAGGAAAAGACATCACCTTTTATAGATCAGAAGGCAAGGTAGAAAAAACCATCACCCGACAGTAAATCACATCACCTATTTACTCAGGTTAATTGGGAATCTCTCTTGGGGAAGTTAATTAGTGCGGGCAAACATTGACTGGGAAAACACCATTGTTTTGGGCTTAGGAGCTGGGTAAACGTGGCCACTATTTGCGCCAGGGATTTACACTAAGCTCGGAGATGGATGTTTGCCTAATTATGTTACAGGAGTTAGCGATCTGCTTACTTGGCAGAGTCTTAGGTCAGGTCAAGGAATTGGGTGAATCAAACCCTATGATTTATCCACCCCCCTTAATTTGGGTGCTCGCAGAGCCCACGGGCCAGGGAGCCTTTCTCCCGAAGTGGCCTCTGCTGGGCCGTTCCATCCACACCACCAGGACAGTGGCAATTAACTTACCACTCCATAGCGCTTACAGTACTTGCTGCGCAGTTAATAAAGTACAGTAATAACTATTTAGCCCACAACAAGCTGGGTATTCATTTTATGGATTTCAGAATAAAGGCTGAGTCAACTTTGAGCCTCTTGGGATCGAATTCAGAGTGGTGGTGGTGGTGGGTCTCATCATCTTCCACAACTTCAGGTCGGTGACTCCGATTCCATAGGGGACCCTTTCTGGTTTTACTCCAAACTTTTCAGAGATGGTCCAAGATGTTTCCATCCACACATCACACATTGTTTCAGCCTAAAGGTTCAGGTGGAAACCCAACAGGGATTCGTCGCCTTGGTGAAATCGGAGTCTTTAAACCTCGACCCAGAAGCGAAACGCCTTATTCTTATTCCACTGGTCCAGTTTCCCAAAACGAAGCCAATTCATGTGATTTTTTTTAATGGACTGCCAAACCAGATGTTGTTCTAGCATTTAAAAAGGTTTATTGTGTACTATTTTTGACAAAAAAGTTGCAGATTTTTTTGAACTGTTTTTTTTTTGGCAGGGTTTCTTAGTGAGACCATATTGGCTAAACACTGACATATTCAGCTATTTTCCCCCTTCAAATTTGAAGAACCACAGGATAATAATTATTTTAAATTGTCCTCTCCAGAATTGAAACCGGACTGAAATACTGTACAGTACATACAATTTGGCTGTTCTTTTATTCCACTTAAATCATGAACCTGTGGATTAAATCGCGGGTGGGTTGTCCCATCTAGTGGCGAATCTTATTAAATGCCTTTTAGCATAAAAAACCGAAGAACTCTGTTTTAACCAGACGTGGGCGCCTCAGTTCATTTCAGCAAGTATATAATTCAGCAAGAGTTCAGTGTGAATTAGGCACGTAATCAGCTTTGTTGGAGACGATATGTGGTGGCACCTTAAAGATAAACAGATTTATTAACATATGAGCTTTTGAAGTGGAAGATATCCCGAGACTGATTTGCAAAATAAGCATTTCATCTTCAAGATCCCACAGAACGCCTTGTCAGTGTTACTGACTAACAGGAGGGGGAAAGTTGGGAGAGAGAACCAGAGAAATAAATAAAATCCCTTTCTTTTCCTACAAATGGGCAGCACCACTGCTAGTCTAAACTATAAATTCATAAAATATGCAAGATTTTTAGTTGCACAAAATTCTTTTCACCGGGTCAAATGGTACGGTGAGATAAGATAAAACAAAACAGAGAGGAAGGAAGGCATAGAAATTTTAAAATTGGATCAGGATATTTAAACCCTATGCAGAAGGCTTGCATATGTGGCATTTTCCGGTGGTCAGTGACAATGCCTGCTCTTGGACCTTGCCCTGTGGTTAATGGACAGCTTGCAATTAATTGAAGTTGGGCTGGCGAAACCCATTGTTCCTGCCCTAATCTCGGGGTCTATGTGTATTGACCCCGGGCGCCTAACTTTGTCTGCTGTCTGGCTTGGCTTGTTTGCCTAGCTTTACTGCAGCCAGCAGCTGAAGATCGTGTTGCTCCACTAGAGCCATCATCCTACTTTTGCCGTTTCTACTGTAGCCATCAGCCGAGGCCTTATGATTCACCCCTAACTAGCTAACTAGCCTGCACCCCAATTTCCTTTCCTGCCAAGCTTGGTTGGTCCCCGGATCTGTCGAAAGCCGAGCAAACCCCTGGGGAAAGGTTTGGCTAATTATTCCCGCGGGCATCCCACATGTCCCAAGCTGGACTAGGAAGGGTTTCATGAATTAAATAATTTATTTTTTAACCCACGCCCTGCTGAACAGTCCTGGAGAACTTGGAAACTGACACATTTGGATGATGTATTGTTGATCACCAATTGACCCTACACCTGTATGCTACTCATTTTTTAAATCTCTATTGCTTACCCAATCGATAGATTTGGGATTGGTTCCTGTGGATCGACATGGGCAGTTTCAGCAAAGAGCCGGAGTTTAGAAAAATGGCTAAATCTATCTTTTCCCCCCTTCAGGCCTGGACTCTGTTTTCGGATTTGGGATTTAGCCAGCAAATCAATGCAGCTGAATGGCCATGGGTGGCACTAAAGTTTCCTAGCGCAGTAAATATCCCCACTGAACACAAATGTTTGTATTAATTCACAAGACATATTTTAGATATACAGTGGAACCTCAGTTAACATAATTAATGCGTTCTCCAGGATATTTCTTACAACGAAAATTACTTTCACCGGGTTTCCCATAGGAATGCATTGCATCCCAAATGTAAGAGGGATTGACTTGTTAAAAGAAGCCATGGCTTTACAAGAGCTGAGCAGAGCAGTTAGTTGACAACAGGGTTTGTATAGTTGTATTTTTTTGTTAGGCCTTGTAAAGTCGGTAAGTAGATTTTTCAATATCGTTGTTCTGTACAGGACAATGACCATAAAGATTTATTATATCGTATCAGGACCCAGATCTCGAACTGCCGCCTTGCAGCTAACAAGGCGAGCTTCTTAACCACTGAGCCACCACTACAGCCCCGGGAGGACTTTTGATGATGGCGCCAATTGTAGAAGGCCCGCGTTAATAAATTGGCCATATGAGGGCTTCATGGGGCAGATGGATTGGCTTCGGGGGCCGGATGCAGCCACCGCGCCATAGTTTGCGCACCGCTGCGCTATAGCACGCCTACGACTTAAAATCTGTACATGACAGGCAAATGCTGAGTTCAGATTTGGAATCAGCACACTCGATATCCTGTACACCCCATGTGTTATTCCCATTAGAAAAACTGGTGTGCAGTCAGTGTAATTGCTATACACACACAACTCAATGGGGCATCTTCAGAGCAAACACAGGATTTCTCGTCCGTTTCTTTTATTTTTTTCCCACCTTGGAACGTGCTCCCATTGGCCCACGCCTCCGGCCAATCAGGAGCGTCTCCTCGCCGAGGCCCGCCTCCCTCCTCGCCATGGCAACCCCGTTCCATCCAACCAGTACCTCCGCTTGGAAGGAGGGGGCGGGGCCACAGCTCTTCCGCGTTTGAGCCACTGTTGGTGGCAGAAAGCCGGGCGGCGGCGGCGGTGGTAGGAGAGGGCTCCATCCACTCCGGAAGCCCCGCAGGATGCGGCTCCGGCTGCGGGCGGCCTGGGACACCGGCTGGCTGGTGCGGGCGGCGCAGGTGGGGCTCAGCTGGGGCGTCGCAGGGGCGCTTTTCCTGCACCCCACAGGTGAGAAGCCTCCACGGTGGGACTACAACTCCCATCACACACACACACACACACACCTAGCCAGTGGATGATGGGACTTGGGGTCCACCCACGCCTGTGTTCGCGATGGGGGTGGTTAATTGATCTCATGCTTAATCACAAATCTTGGTGAATGACTATTTGCTCATTACGTTACTCCCATCAACCGCCCCCCCCCCAGCCAGTGAATGATGGGACTTGTGGTCCACCCACGCCTGTGTTACGGGTGGGAGAGGTTAATCGATTTCATGCTCAATCACAAGTCTTAATTAACGATTATTTGCTAATTATATTACCCCTATCACTCTCTCTCTCTCTCACACACACACACACACACCAGCCAGTGGGTGATGGGACTTGTGGTCCACCCATACCTGTTTGGGGTGGGGGTGGTTAATTGATTTCATGTTCAATCGCAAGTCTTACTTAACCATTATTTGCTAATTATGCTATTTCCATCAACACCCACTCACCCCTCCAGTGGATAATGGGATTTGTTGTCCACCAAGTGTCTGTCTTTGGGGTAGAGTGGGGTGGTTAATTGATGTCATGCTCAATCGCAAGCCTTAGTGAATGGTTATTTGCTAGTTACGGCTCTCCTGCTCCTCTTGAGATTTGCCTGTCCCTGGAAACTTTTGAGGCTTTGCCTTTGGTTTAAGTTCCAGTCCTTCTCTGTTCTGTGCTTTCCGTTCAATTCATGATTATAGTCAAAGACCAGAAACAGAGAAGAGATTAAACCAGGAATTCTCAAGATGCAACCCACGGGCCGGATGCGGCCCGCAGCACCATTTCATGCAACAACAACACCACCACCTCCAGGAAGTGCCATGTGGTGGAGGAAGGGCAAAATGGCCGTCTGGCCCCCCAAAACTGTCTGACCCAATGCCCCCCCCCCCGTCTTAAAAAAAGGGAGAACGCCCGGATTAAATGTTCACAAGATTGAATATATTGTGGTGGGATTATAAAACAAAGGGTAGAATGCTCTAGCTTAATTCAATCAAATGAGAAAATCATAATACAGTGGTATCCCGCATAACAAACACTTCATATAGTATAATGAAAAATTTGTACAACGAAGCATTCGTTATGTAATTGTGATACCATGCGTAACAGACCCCCCCCCCCCGTTATACAGGGTTTTCGGTAAGCGGGGTATACCCAGTTTAACGGAAACCCCGTACAACGAACATTTTTTTCATTATGCCGGGAATCTCCCATTGGATCCGCATAGCGGGGGAAAACGCATAGCAGGATTCTACTGTATATGCATAATATAAGAGTGAATATCATATTATATACAGTAAAACCCCAATTTACGAAAAAACTCCGTTCCCTGGCCTCATTCGTAACTCGGGTTTTTTCGTAACTCGAGGCATCCCCATAGAAAATGGCAGCGGCACCATTTTGGCACGGAAAATGTGATTTTTACATACTAAAATGGCGGCCACGCCATTTTTTAAAATTTCGTAACCCGTTTTTTCCCCCGTAAATCGGTACCCCGGTTTACGAAAAAACCATTTCGTAATTCAAGTTTTTCATAACTCGAGTTGTAATGTAATATAAATGATTATACAATGACTTTTACATTATAAATCTAAATATATTAACATCTAAGATTACAGTGTATAAAAATAGCTACTTTAGTTAACTGTTGCTTATACTACCTTACATATAAGAGTTTGTATTTTATTTATGTGAGCCACATCAGTAGGTGCCACATCGTTTTTTGTCTTATTTGTTGTTTACGCTCTGATATACATTAGCTAAGTTACTGAAAAGAATTTGTTTATCATTGATTTTATCTTGTTTGATTGTTTTATTTGATATTATCGTGTTGTGGGTACCATTCGACAGTTGCAAGCCACCCAGAGTGGTGCAGGTTATTAAATAAATGGGACTGCGGTGGCTTAGTGGTTAAGACACTGAACTTGACGACTGGAAGGTCGGCAGGTCAGCAGTTCGAGACCCAAGTGCTGCATGGCAGAGTGAGCTCCCGTCTGTCCCAGCTCCTGCCAACCTAGCAGTTCGAAAGCAAGAAATTGCAAGTACAGTGGTACCTCGCTTAAAGAGCATAATGCGTTCCACAGGGTTGCTCTTTAAGTGAGTTTTCTCTTTAAGTAAAACACCATTGTAAGTGAACGATTGTGACTTCATGGGGGGATTGTGAACCCCAATTTAGTTGTTAAGCAAATTTTGGGTTGGTTTTAGTTGTTAAGCGAGGTGACCATTCAGAGAAAATTCTGCTCTTCAAGCGAGTTAGTCTTTAAGCGAGGCGCTCTTTATGCGAGGTTTTACTGTAGATAAATAGGTACTGCTTAGGTGGGCAAGGTAAGTGTTCAGTGTACTCCAGTGCCAAGTCATGCCTGCCCATAGCTGTCAAGTATCCCTGATTGGCCAGGAAACCCCTTATTTTACCCTCTTCCCTGCTGTCATCCCTTATTTAGACTGCAATGCCCTATTGCCGCCATTGGAGGGCAGCACAGGATAAGCAGAGCTGTCAAGTATCCCGTATTTGCCGGGAAATTTCCCTTATTTCCAAATCCAAAACTTGACAGGTATGTGCCTGCCACGTGACCACGGAAACGTCTGCAGACGTAGACAGCACTGGCTTTTGGTTAAGAATTCAAACAAAGGTGTCTCAAAATAGAGTTAGGTTGCCATAGAAGCTGCGCTAATACTAATTAATTATTTGATTATTATTTTTCTTCTTCCTCTCCCCCCCCCCCAGATTTACAGAGGCAGGTGAGCCGCGGAGACCTGCTTCAACCGCTGTTATTTGTCTTGCTAGTTTTCTGCTCCATCGTCCTCTATTTCGTGGTGTCCCTGATGGATCCTGGCTACGTGAAGCCGGATCAAGAAGACGAGAAGGTACATTTATTGCTTAGATTTTAAAAATATATATAAATAAACACAAGGTTTTGTTTTTTAAAAAATATTGCAATTAACTCATATCTTTTAAGCTGAATTTACCGGAGGTACACAGAAAGAGCCACCTCGAAGGTTGCACCCTTATCAGTATATATCCGGGATTCTCAACCTGTGGCCCACAGCACCATTTCATATGGCCCCCCACTGGCTCCACTACACCCAGAAGTGCCATGTGGTGGAGGAAAGGCAAAATGCCTGTCTGGCCCCCGGAGCAGTCAGGGAGCATGGCCCGCCCCCCGGGTTATAAAGGTTGAGAACACCTGATATATATATATGATACCCAGTGTGATGTACTGAATAGAATGACAGGTTAGGGCTCAGGAGATCTGGGTTCGAATCCATGCTAAATTGTGGAAATTGACTGGGAGGAGGGATATTTAATTATTTACATAAATAGCCTGCCTTTTTGATGCAAGCACTACTAAGGGCTTCTTCATCTTCTTCTGTTGTATCCGAATCCGAATATTGGCGATCCTCATGGTGATCAGCCATGAAGACTTTCCTGAGAATTTTATTTATAAATTTATTTGAATTTATATGCTGCCCCCTCACCCTAGAGCGACAGACATAAAACCATAAAAGCCATAAAACATGCATAAAATCGTTTAAAAGACTGCAGCGTGACACCTGTACCGGTGATCCAATTCTGTGAGTCACTTTCTGGTTCTGAGCCCTTTTGGTACGCAATGTCCTCATCATCATCCCCAGGCCAGGATGGACAAAGCTGCTGCCCTCCATCAAGAGGGATTCGAGTGGGATTTAATCCACTTTTGGATCATCACCCTTCCGTCCCTGTGGACTTCGGCACCCAAGGCCGTTAGTCCTCATGGTTGGCAGGTTAGTTAACCGCCGCCTGACACTGGGCATTGAGTCATTGGCAGTAGGGTCTACTCTATTACCATAGCAGGATAACCTGGCAGCTTACAATATACAGTGGTACCTCATACAACAATTTTAATCCGTTCCATGGGGCTTGTTGTTGTACAAAACAATTGCTATACAATACATGCACCATATAACGATTTTCCCTATGGGATGCATCATACAACAAAAAAAATTTGCTCAGTGGTTTTTCTCCCATTGAAAAATTGTTGTACGATTTTTTCCCATAGGGAAAATTGTTATGCGGGACACAATTTGCCCCCCAAAACCTAATTGTTATGCGATTTCGTTTCTATACAAGGCAATTGTTGTATGAGGTTCCACCGTATTGAAATATACATAATAAATGAATATTGGAATACAAAAAACCAACAAAAATAAGCATATACTGTACTCGAGTATAAGCCGACCCAAATATAAGCTGAGATACCTAATTTTGACCCGAAAACCCAGGAAAATAGATTGACCCAAGTATAAGCCGAGGGTGGGAAACGCAGCAGCTACTAGTGGGTTTTAATAATCAAAATACATTAAAATATGGTAAAATTAAATTGTTGGCACATCTCTACCCAGTGTGGTCTTGGGACCCTCGTGGTCACTGACCCAAATATAAGCCGAGTCCCCTTTGGGGGGCTCATTTTTGGGCCTAAAGAACTCTGCTTATACTCGAGTATATACAGTAATAACAACAACAGTCCTATGAGCACCCACCACAAGTTGGGACTTATAAACCTTCTTGATTAAATGTTCTCAAATATCATTAATTTTTAAAATATATTTGTCCCCTCATTCCAAAAAATACATTTTCTTCACCTTTCCCTTCTTCTGTCCAAGGCTACAGAGGAGGCCCTGTGTGAGAATCGAACTCCCAACCTCTCGAGCCACAGCCAGATACTTGAACTACCCAGCCAGCTCTAGATTCTTTGTTATAGTCAGAAGCTCTTAAAATTTATTATTTATGACTTATTTCTGCTGTTTTCTTGATTTTTCCGGTGTCTGGTTGTTTTTGTAGGAACAGATGAGGGAACAACCGAAATCCACAATATCGCCACCGGTCCCGACCGTCCGCCTGAGGCGCTGCGGCTACTGCATGCTGAAGGTAGGCTTTCTTGAGCAGGGACGCCGTTCCCTTTAACAGAAATCCCTTGGAGGGTGTTCATCTAACGTTTACAGCCCAAGAGCCTGTACTGTCTGAGTCTACAGACGTTTCCGTGGTCACATGGCAGGCATGACTAGACGCACAAAATACTGTTGCCTTTCCAGCCGAAGTGCTACCTATTTATCTACTTGCAATTCCTTGCTTTCGAACTGCTGGGTCGGCAGGAGCCGGGACACAACGGGAACTCTCTCCGTCGTGCGGTGCTTGGGTCTCGAACTGCTGACTTTCCGGTCATCAAGCTTAGCATCTAATTTTAAAAATTAGTTTTCTTGCTGTTAGTTTTTTGTGGGGTGTATTTTTTGCACTAAAACAGTTGAACAATTCAAATAACCAGGCAGGCACAGAATAATAACGCCCACCAGCCAGTCTCAAACAGTGTTAAAAATCAATTTCGGAAGTTATACGCCAGGGAAACTTGCTGATTCGAGCACTGGTTTCCCCCGCAAAACGTCTCCAATATTTCCTCCTCTTTGCCTGTGTTTTAGCAGCCGATGCGGGCCAAGCACTGCCAGACGTGCCATCACTGCGTCCGCCGCTACGACCATCACTGTCCCTGGGTCGAGAATTGCATCGGCGAGCAGAATCATCCGCTCTTCATCATCTATTTGGCGGTTCAGCTCGTGGTTCTGTTGTGGGCGCTGCTGGAGGCTTGGTAAGGATGGAAGAGAATTCCTTCTCCGAAGTGTTTTGACTCCGGGTGCGCAAAGCATTTCCCCCTCCTCTAAGAGTGTAAAATCCCGGTGTGTTACCCTGAAATTTCATCAGCCCGGCAGGTGAGTCTGGTTTGGTGGGGTGGTGAATCCGCTCCGGTTTTTCACTCAAACTTCCTAGGTGATTTTGAGTGTAGGGTTCAGCAAGAGCTTAGAACAGGGGTTCCTAACCTAAGGCCTGTGGGCCAGATCAAGCCCACGGTGCCATTTCATGTGGGGCCCCCGCCCCTCCAAGGGCATTCGAGAAACAAAATGGCCACCCCTTTGAAGCTGTTGGGACAAAATGGCCACCACCATCGTGCAGGCAGGGCAAAATGGCCGCCCAACCCTTGAAGCTAACAGAGCGTGACCCGGCTCCCTGGTTTAGGACATTGGGATGCTTACTTATCGTTATGCGCCATCATGTCGTCTCCGATTTATGGTGACTCTGTGAGAGCTTGACAACTGGAAGGTCGGCAGGTCAGCAGTTCAAGACCCGAGTGCTGCACGCCAGAGTGAGCGTCTGTCGTCTGTCCCAGCTCCTGCCAACCTAGCAGTTTGAAAGCAAGAAATTGCGAAGTAGATAAATGGGGACCATTTCGGTGGGGAAGGTAACAGCGTTCCACGCACTCTGGTGTCTAGTCATGCCTGCCACATGACCACAGATATGTCTGCAGCTCTTGGGCTGTAAACGGGGGTGAGCACCGTCCCCTAGAGTTGGACGCAACTGGCTTTTGGGCAAGCAATAGCATAATAACGCAAATACAGTGGAACCACCCTGGGTTACGAACGGCTCGACTATTTGTTTAGTTTGTTGCAAAGATTTTAACAATGTGTTTCATGTGGGGGTTTTAATGATGTGTTGGGTTTATATATATTGGATTGTGAGCCGCCCGGAGTCGCTTTGGTGATTGGGTGGCTATACAAATCTAAATAATAAATAAATAAATTCAAAAGTTAGCAGCTCCCTGGGGGCTCAGTGGGTAAAAACACTGAGTTTGGAGACTGAAAGGACGGGGTTTGACCCCCACCACCCCCAAGAGTTGCACGCTAAGTGGACATGAAAGGAGCCTCATTCGGGTGTCCCCTGCTAAAATCCTTTCAACCCACAGTAATATGGCACGAAAACACACACATTCAAAAGTTTCCCTATTAAATTACATGGTATACAATGGCCTCTAGTGGCCACTTCTGGTAATGCATTGTTTCTGCATGGTGTTTCAGGTTACGAATTGTTCGTAATGCGAAATGTTCCGAGGAACAAATTAATTTCGTAACTCAAGGTACCCCTGTGCTGCCTTTCAAAAAAACCTGTTTATTTACATTTTTTTGCACAGGTCCGGCCTTCATTTTGAGCAGCTTTCCTGGCTGTGGCTTCAGCACAGCATCCTCTTGCTCCTCTGCTTCCTCGTGGTTGTTTTTGCCACGGTGGTGGCCGTTCTCCTGCTGGCCTCCCACCTCTACCTGGCCGCCTGCAACACCACCACCTGGGAGTTCATGTCCCGCCACCGCATCTCCTACCTGAGACAGTGCGAGGTGGAAAACCCCTTCGACCGGGGCGTCCTCCTCAACCTCTGGCGGTTCTTCTGTGCCTGCCGCCGCGTGGCCTGGGAAAAGCTGTACCTCCCCGAGGAAGGCAGTCTGGTCTGACTGCAAAACGGCGTGGATCCCACCCACCCCGGCAGGACATGCTGGCGGACAAGCGCTCCGCATTTTCTGAGGGCTGGTTTCTGCCCGTTTGGGGCAAGTGATGAATCCGTCCCGGGTTTCAGTCCGAACTTTACGGGAGCTCTCCAGGGCACTGAACCTTGGCCTCCAGAAAGGGGAGATATAAACCAGCTGAAGGAGAAACCTGACTCTCCAGGTGTTCTTGGACTAGGATCCAGGGAGGCATTTTTATAGGGTGTTGCCGATTTTTCGGCTTTCTGCACCACTTAGGAGTGGGAATGGAAGACGGCGCCTGGTTTTTATGGGAAGGAGGCTCAGATAAACCACGCCCCCGTCGTGGCCTCGTGGTTTGAAGCCTTACGGCGAAGGCCGTAAGGAACCCAGTTCAAGGTGGAAGGATTTATTCTCTTCTGTCTTTCCCTGTTGTGCCTTAAAAGCATTAAACCCAGCTGACGAAAAGCTACTTCATAGACATTTTTACTAAAAGGATAATATTGGCCTTGAAAGATTTTGGCTTTCTAAGTTTCTGTCAAGCTGTAATTTCAAATAAAAGTTTTGCCGCTGCGTTTGAACTAAGTATGGATGGAGGGTCCTTTCTCTAACTCAGGGGTGGCCAAACTACGGCTCATGGGCTGGACCCAGCCTGCGGCATCATTTCATGTGGCCCACCGCCACCAGAAGTGGAAGCGGTCACGTGGTTGAGCAGGCCGGTCACGTGGTTTCTCCTGTAAAGCACGCCCACGCAGGCGTAAACACGCCTGCGATGGCTGTAAACACATTTTACAGCAGCCACGGACATTTTACGGCAGGTACCACGTGGCCAGCCCACTCAACCACGAGACCGGGCCGCGGCGTGAAAAGTTTGGGAACCTCTGCTGTAACTCTTGGAAAGAAACCAGGACTGTCCAGAAGGCGATTTCATTTTGAAAACAACGGGGCGCAACGGCTTCACAACCTCCTGACCCCGGAGTCACCATTGTTGTTGAGGAAGGCATGGAAATAATTTTTTGCAAATTATCCTAGCCAGATCTTGAGCGTTTGGGAGTCTGTAGCATCAATCGGGTCTCAAAGTGGCGGCTGGAAAACTAACTGGTACCAAGTTTCAGTTCAAGGGGTTTTCTTCCATCAGTTCTGTATAACAACTAGCAAATCCATATCCAGAGAGAATGAGTCACAGGTAGTCAAAGTCAGGGCAGTATAGGCTGCTCCCCATATATACGTGGGGTTCAATATCCTTGTTTATAGTGATCTGTGTATCTAAAAATACTCAGTTTTAAAATATCTGAAATACACTATCTGTGGCTCTATGATGCAGTACCAAAGCTGTCCACTAGAGGCCACTGTCTGCAAGATAAAACAGGGTTTGCTGCTATCCACGATTTCAGGTATCTGTTGTATGTTACGGATGTGTGTGTGTGTGTACATGTGAGACAACCTGTATCCAATAAATAGAGGAATGATGGCCATACCTGTCAACTGCGGCTCCGGCGAAACCGGGGTCTGCACAGGTCACGTACGCATGCGCGTGGAGGGCTACGCACGCGGCGTAGCCTTCTGCGCATGCGTGGAAGGGAGCTACGGAAGTGTAGAGCTCTTCCACGCATGCGTGCAACGCGACCTGCGCAGATGGGCTGCGCAGTGCCTCCTTTCCCCGCTGCTGAAATCCGGGGTTTCGGCAGCGCGGAGCAGGAAAGGGCAAAAATTGACGCTGAAAACCGGGAAATCCCAGCCAATCCGGGAAGGTTGACAGGTATGATGATGACCAGCCAGAAGAATTTAACATTTCCAGCACTGGAATACTTTAAAGGTTTTGCTACTTTGATGGAGGCAGGATTAGACCTGAGAAAAGGCCCCACAATAAGAACATAAGAACAGCCTTGCTGGAAGAGACCACAGGAGCCCATGATCCAGTCCAGCATTCTGTCTCACACAGTGGCTCACCATTTCCTTCAGGGTATTCTTCCCAAGGAGATGCCTTCACCTGCTTAGGATTCCCTGGAAATGGCATTGAGAGATATCCTGCCTATCTCTCCAACCCAGAGGTTGTCCTTAAGTATCCATAATTATAGCCATTGATACTCTTCTCCTACATGAACTTGTCTAATCCTTTCTTAAATGCAGTTATTTCCATAGTCATGCCTATAAACCAGGGGTCAGCAAATGTGGCTTTCCAGATGTTCTTGGACTTCAATTCCCAGAAGTCCCGATCAGCAGGTGTGCTGGCTTAGGCTTGTGGGAATTGAAGTCCAAGAACACCTGGAGAGGCAAGTTTGCTGTAGTGCATAGGCCCCCAAACCTTGGCTCTCCAGATGTTTTGGGACTTCAATTCACAGAAGCCCTAATCTGCAGGTGTATTGATCAGGGCCTCTGGGAACTGAAGTCCAAGAACATCTGGAGAGCCACATTTGCTTACCCCTGCCTTAGAAGTAGGTGGGAAGTGTGACCCTGCCTTAGATGGTTTCCACCATAGAAGGAGAAAAAAAGTTGGAGGACCAAAGTTGCATTTTTGCCCTCTCCATAAAGGCCACTGTCCTGCCAACAGACTTCTGGTTTCAGAGAGCTTGCATGCATGTATTCTCAACCTGCAAAATGGAGCAAAGGTTTAACACAGGGGTTTCCAACCTAAGGCCTGTGGGCCAGATGTGGCCCACAGTGCCATTTCATGTGGGGGCCCCCACCCTTCCAAGGGCATTTGAGAAACAAAATGGCTGTCCCTCTGAAGCTTTTGAGACAAAACGGACACCATCATGCAGGCAGGGCAAATCGGCTGTCCCCTAGCATTCAAAAGCAAGAAATTGCAAGTAAATAAATAGTTACTGTTTTGTCAGAGGAAAGGTAACAACATTCCATGCACTCCGGTGTCTAGTCATGCCTGCCACAGGACCATGGAAACATTTGCAAATGCAGACAGTGCTGGCTCTTTGGCTGTAAACAGATGAGCACCGAACCTTAGCGTCAGATATGACTGGCTTTCGAGCAAGGGTGACCTTTACCCTTTATGTTGGTCTAGCATCTTTCTTTATCTTATGCCGTTTTTAATCCCTCAAGAATCCAGCTCTTGCATTTTTGCCAGCTCTTGCCCCCAGAAAGCGGCTGCACGCTCTGGTTTTATTGCAAAATACAATTTTAATTTTAAATTATCCCCTTGGAGGACAACACAACTGGCTGCGCACTCTCTCATCCCCAGGCATGTCTTAGAGAAAATCACAGAAACTAGCGGAAATCGGAGCTCATAAATTAATGCTACGCCTGCCTGCCAAGGACAAGGCGATCTCTAGATGTTCGGGGTCAGGACTCCCATTTGTGGGCAAACGGGGACCCCTTAAGTCAAGTTGGCTGTGCCTCATGGGACTCGTAGCCCAACAGATGCGGAGGGTTATCGTAGAAAGTGCGGGTTTTTGCACACCAAAAATACAAATGTAAAAACGGGGGAGGTGGACAGCAAGACCCTCCATGCCGTCGGACTTTCACGAGAGGAAGAATGGGGAACGGGAACGCTATCCACATGACAGGAAGAACGGAGAAAGAAGACAATAGAAGCTCTTTTCAACCAACCCCCCTCCATTCGCAACTGCGAGGGAATTATATAATGCTTCATTCTTCGCTGACAACGCATCAGAGACTCAACAAGACAAAAGGCCCTTTTCTTGCGGCCGGCAGTGCGTGGCGCAAACACACACATCGGGGTCATGTCCGCTGCTGTGGCCACATACGGCCAAGCGTGTTGACACGGGCGTGTGCAATCAGTCCCAACATTTTCCCAACCAGCTGGACTAGGCTAACGCCGCCTTTTCCGGCTTGGTTGGACTCCGAATCCCATAAGCCCCTACACACACCGGCTGGCCAGTATCTGCAGAAGGCTGCTCAGATTTCCACCGGGTGGGGGGGGTTGATTTAAGTTTCGGAGCCTATATATCAGGGGTTCCCAATCTACGGCCCGCGGGTCTGATTTGGCCCATGGCCCCGTTTCACGGTTTTGCAGAGAAAGTCCTTGGCTACGCAACGTTGCAGTTCAGCCTGGTTGCAACGGGTGTGTACAGACACATCACGGGTGGTTCCAAGATCCAGTCTTCAAAATGGGGACGCCTCCACTCCCCCAAAATCTACCCTTCATAGTTGGGTGGGTTGCGGTGGGGGGTGGTGATCCGTTTTGAAACCTATGCACCGCACCGGTCATGTTTTTCGGCTTAGGAAAACGTCCTTCACCGCCAACCCTAACCCGCCATCAGCAAAAGAGTGAAATCCATTTCGTGGAAAACACATTTCTCCAACATCTTTCCCCGTCCACACACAAACAAACACCTCGAGTGTTTTCGCTCGCTTTTGTCCGTCAGCAACAGCGGGGAGTTGTTATCAGGAGGCTTTGGGATTTTCTTTAGGCATAGCAAGGTTGCAAAGGGAACCGTGAGGCTTTTGGCAGGCCGCTGACACACCGATAAAGCCCCTTCTTTTGGAATAAAATACACACCCCGTACAAATCCGACGCTCATTCGCCAGCGGAAGGATGAGTCAAATCTCCAGGTGGGATAAAATGAAGAAGTGCATCGATCAGAAACTGCATACTTCTTCTTCATCGGGGTGCCCAAACTACGACCCATGGGCCGGATCCGGTCTGCGGCGCCTAATAAACCAGCCTGCGTCACTCCCTGAAACAAACATTAAACGTGCATGAGCAAAAAGTTGCCGTAAAGCACCCGCGGGTGTCATAAACGGATTTACGGCAGCCGTGGGCGCATTGACAGCAGTGTTTTGCGCATATGCGGGTGCGTTTTACATCCACTTCCGATGGGAGGAACATGACCGACTGTGTGACCAGCCCATGGCCTGAAAAGCTTGGGCACCCCTGTTTTACATCATCTTCCACAACACAGCCGATATGAAAAGTTGATTTTCGCACATTCTTCCACAATGCGGCAATATGAAAAGTCGATTTTTTGTAAACTCCCCACGGGTATTCGGCATAGCAGGCTAAGTAAAGGACGGATCTTGTCCAACTTCATGCTCTCGGCCATAACGAAAGACCCCAAACTCTTGAAAAATGGCAGCACTAAGAAGTGTCGTTTTCCCGTCGAGGCACAGCGCAAAATAGTCACATCTCCAGAAGGTCTTTGGCGACAAAGTCAAAATCTTTGAACCTAGACTGCTCCTCTGCGCTCAAAGGCGGGAGATAATCCGGAGGGGTCAAAATGGCCTTCTGAGAGGTAAAGGCCTTGTCAAAATGGCTGATGTCGGTGGATCCTCTCAACGGAGGCGCAAAAGGCGGCTTGACTCGCCGAGCAAAGAGGGAAAGCCAGTCTATCTCCTGGGAAAAGACACATGCAGAGAAGGGGGGGGGAGAGAAATAGCATGGAACAATGTCATTTATCTGTGTGGCAGGGATAGAATCGTGGCGCAGGGGCTAAGCTGATGTACTGAAGCCAGAGGGTTGTGAGTTCAATCGTACCAGGGACTCAAGGTTGACTCAGCCTCTTCCGTGGCCGTTCAAGTGAGGACCCAGCACATTGTTGGGGGGGGGCAAAATGCTAATTAACATGTGTACGAAGCGCCACGGGGCGGTATAGAAGTCTGATTGCTATAGCCTTGTTAAAATATAACAATCCTTGTTAAATGTAACAATGTTCTAATGATGGGCGATCGACAATGTCTATTCTATGGGACTGCGGTGCCTCAAGCGGTTAAGGTGCCCAACTCGCTGACTGGAAGGCCAGAGTTCAATTCCTGGGCATGGCGTGACGGAGTGTGGGGCGGTCAACAGTGTTCTGTGCATTCCGGTTTCTAGTCATGCCTGCCTCGTGACCAGGGAAACGTCTTGCAGACGCAGACAGCGCTGGCTCTTTGGCTATAAGACAGAGATGAGCACTGAACCATAGAGTCGGATACGACTGGGCTTTCGAGCAAGGGAGGCCCTTGATCTTTGCAATGTCTATTTCTGCCCCTGCGCTCTATCAGGTTCTTCTTCTTCGTGGTCTCTGTGAATCCACACGAATGGGTTTACTGTGCATTCACAGAGACAATTACCTTTACCATACCTTGAAAAAGGGGTGGATTTTAATCTCTTCTGCGTCTCTTTCTCCGGCTCCAAGACGACGTTCGGGGCACTTTTGGAGAAGCTGCCGGAGCAGAAGAGGGGAAAGAAAACAGATAACAAAATGGACTCGGAAGGATTGAAGCCCAAGATCTCCCAAATTTAAAGGCCTGCGGACTAAAATGGAAAGAAGCCAAGGAGGAGGGACACGGGTGAATCCATGGGTCTCCACCCCGCCCAAAAATTGAATGAGTCCCGCTTTAAAAGAGAATTATTATTATTATTATTATTATTATTATTATTATTATTATTATTATTATTATTATTATTATTATTATTATTATTATTTCAGGAAGTATTTTGGGTTGAAAGGAATTTTGTGGAAGAAACTCCACTCAGGAAACGCCCAAATGAGGCCCCTTTCATGTCCCCAAGAGCTGGGACAGAGACAGGCGCTCATTCCATCATGCAGTACCCAGGTCTCGAACTGCCGACTTGCCAGCTTTCCAGCTAACAAGGCGAGCTTCTTAACCACTGAGCCACCGGCAGCCCTCAGAGAGCTCCATATGAACGCCTCTTGCGGAGATATTCATGTTATCGCCCACCCACCCTGGGGTCTCACCTGGCGCAAAACTGAGGTGGTGTCCACCGAAAGGAATCGTGGGTAACGCACGTCTTCCGTGATGATGCTGTCGAAGACCTCCTCTTCGTTGTCACCAGGAAACGGAGACTGGAAAGAAAGAAAGAAAGAAAGAAAGAAAGAGGGTGTTTCGGTTTACCTTACAGTGATACATTACAAATCTTGTCAAATTTGCCATTCTTTGGTTAGGAAAAGAATGGTGGAGTGAGCGTCCATCGTCTGCCCCAGCTCCTGCCAACCTAGCAGTTCGGAAACAAGAAATTTGCAAACAGATCAATAGGTAGCACTTTGGTGGTAAAGGTAGCAGCATTCCATGCACTCTGGCGTTTAGTCATCCCTACCACATGACCAGGGAAACATCTGCAGACGCAGGACAGGACTGGCTCTTGGGCTGTACATGGAGATGAGCACCGAACCTTAGAGTCGGATACGACTGGCTTTTAAGCAAGGGTGGCCTTGGCCTTTGCTAGGAAAAACAGACCCTCCATTCCCCCCAATGCAAGGATTTTCAACCTGTGGCCCGGAGACCAGATGCGGGCAGCGGTGCCATTTCATGTCCCGTCCCGTGTCCTCCCCCCCCCCCCCCCCCGCTGCCTCCACCACACCAGGAAGTGCCATGTGGTGGAGGAAGGGCAAAATGGTTCTCCTACGTATAGTTTGTGAATCCCCACTATTGGGTTATGCGCCTGCGCAGAACATTGATCGGAGGCTTTAAAGCTGATTGGTTACAACGGTTGAGAACTCCTGCCCCAACACTACAGATCTTCTGTCCAAATGTAGATCATAATGAAATGTTGCATGACTCAGATTTTGAACTGCACCTTTCCACCCTTAGAACTGCCCGTTGCACGTTTAGTTGCAATTGAACCAACCATCCTCCTGCTCAGACTCAAGTCCACACGGGCAGTTTTACTCACCTCCCCAACAAGCATTTCAAAAATGAGCACGCCAAGCCCCCACCAGTCTACCGCCCGGGTATAGGACGGATCCGTCAGGACTTCCGGAGCCAGGAACTCAGGGGTACCACAGAAAGTGCTGGTCCGATCCCCAAAGCCTATTCCTGATGAGAATCAGAATATGATTTATTGCACTAGTCCAGGGGTGGCCAAACTATGGCCCACGGGCCAGATCCGGCCCCCACCGCCCAAGCTGCTCCTGGAAGTGGAAGTAAAATGCACCCACGTGTGCGCAAAATTTATTTATTTATTGAATTTCTATGCCGCCCATCTGGGTGTTATCCCACTCTGAGTCGTGAAAAAACGGAAAATAAATAACAACAATACCCACGACAAATCAAAACCCAACAACAGCAAACAAATGCCATAAACGCATCCCGTGTTTACGACAGCCGCAGGTGCATTTATGGCAGCGTTTTGCGCAGGCGCGCTTTACTTCCGCTTCCGGTGGGAGGAAGCACGTGACTGGCCCGCTGAATCACGTGACCGGCCCGCCGCCCAAAATGTTCTGGCCAGTTCAGTGAGAATCATGTTAAAGTCTCGAATTTTTAAAACTTACGACTCTGTATTATAACACACCATTAAAATAAATCCAAAGTCTCACCATCAAACAAGCAATTTCCTGCCACATTGGAGTTGGATTATACCTGGAGACAAATCTTAACATCCTCAACTCATACCACTGACCGATAAAGTACAACAGACCATCTTACTGATCCATATATACTCAAGTATAAGCCGGGTTTTAAGCCCCAAAAATGAGACTCAGCTTATACTCGGGTCAGTGACCACGAGGGTCCCAAGATCGTGCCGGATTGAGATGTGCCAACAATGTAATTAATTTCACCATATTTTCATGTATCTTGATGATTGAAACTCACTAGCAACTGCTGCATTTCCCACCCTCGGCTTATACTTGGGTCAATCTATTTTCCTGGGTTTTCAGGTCAAAATTACATGCTTCGGCTTATATTTGGGTCGGCTTATACATGCAGTTACTGTTGTAAATAAATTCATTTATGTACTGATATATTTAATGTGAAAGTGTTTTATAGCTGTCATTGTATTATGTTTGTTTTTTAAAAGGCTATTTATTTTGTAGATAACCCACTCGTTTTTGGCAAATATACTTCTGTCCCGGTTTTGTGGAAGAGAACTATGGCAGCTCTAGTCGTGCAGCACTCGGGTATCAAACCCCGACCTTCCAGCCTCCAAGCTCAGCATCTTAACCACTAGGCCACTGTAACACTGATTCGCTTGCAGCTGTTCTCGTTTCTTTGCGCGTACGGCTGAATCTCTCACCTTCCTTGCAAAGGCCAAAATCACCAATTTTCACAAAACCCTCGGCGTCTAAGAGCAGGTTATCCATCTTTAGGTCCCTGCAAAAAAAAGGGGGGGGGGAATGAAAAACAAAATTAAACGACGGCTTGAAAAGGTTGGGACCCCTGAGTTAAGCAGTCAACACTTGTATTTCAGATCTCATGCTAAGTCACTGAACTGGGGAGCAACAAGAAATATAACTCCTCATTTAACAAGCTGCAAAAGAATTATACCAACAGATTTAATACCAGTAGGCAGTATTGTAATAGGATTCTGGCTGATATCATTATTCTTACTCTTACTCAAGGTAAAGCCAGTTGAAAGCCAGTCGAATCCGACTCTAGGGTTCGGTGCTCATCTGCAGACATTTCCATGGTCACATGGCAGGCACGACTAGACACCAGAGCGCACAGGATGCTGTTACTTTTCCTGCCGCAGCGGTACCTATTGATCTACTTGCAATTTCTTGCTTTCAAACTGCTAAGTTGGCAGGAGCTGGCTCAGACAACGGGAGCTCACTCCGCCGCGCAGCACTCGGGCCTCGAAATGCTGACCTGCCCACCTTCCAGTCACCAAGTTCAGCGTCTTAAACACTTTTTTAAAAAAATTAAACGGAAGACATACCATTTCTATTCTTTTTAATTCTGATTTCTGCTCAAAAAAGGTGCTTCTGGATTGAAGCACAGTAAGAACGTCTGCACTAGCTTTATGTTACTCTGCAGGGGAGTATGCCAGTGTGGTCCAGATCAAAGCATGCAAAGCAAGTGGTGCATGTGGCCCTAAACGAAACAGCGAGATTGGTCACAGGATGCCTAAAATCAACCCCGATACAAAAAATGCATTACTTAGCTGGCATCCCTCCATTGGGGCTGCGGTGACACAGTGGTTAAGAAGCTCACCTTGTTAGCTGGAAGGCTGGCAAGTCGGCAGTTCGAGACCCTGGTACTGCATGACGGATTGAGCGTCCGTCTCTGTCTCAGCTCTTGGGGTCACGAAAGGAGCCTCATTTGGGCGTTCCCTGAGTGGAGTTTCTCCCGCAAATATCCTTTCAATCCAGAATAATTTTTGATGCTAATTTATTATTATTAGTAAAGGTAAAGGTCACCGTTGCCTGAAAGCCAGTCATATCCGACTCTAGGGTTCAGTGATCATCTCTGCTTCAAAGCCGAAGAGCCACCGCAGACGTTTCTGTGGTCATGTGGCAGACATGACTAGACCTTCGAGCGCACAGAACGCTGTTCACCTTCTCACCGAAGTGGTCCCTATTTATCTACTTGCAATTTCTTGCTTTCGGACTGCTAGGTTGGCAGGAGCTGGGACAGACGACGGGAACGCAATCCGCCCTGCAGTACTCGGGAATCGTACTGCTGCCCTCCCGCCTTCCAGTCAATCAAGGCACAGTTTCCTCATAACTTCTGCCCCCCCCCCCGAACAACCAGCCCCCACAGACCACCTTAGAACTATGGAAGGTGCGCAAGGAGCTACCAGAAAACTGGGCAGAACCACAGGACTCTCTCCCGCCTGGCCAAGACCAACCATGGCCTGTGTGGAAAGCTTTAAATAGACTCCGTGCAGGGGTAGGAAGATCAAGGGCGAACCTGAGAAAGTGGGGTTTCACTGTAGACGACAGCCTGCACAACTCTTAGGAGTGCATTAGGAGTGCATTGCATCCCATAGGATACAATGCACACGATGCCCCTCAACATGCACCGAGGAGAACCTTAGGTTGGCAAGAGGAAATGCTGTTGAATGGCCTGATACTGGGCAGATGTCATCTATAGAGCCCTTTTAAATTCCATTTTGGTTTTATATGTGTTAATTTCAGCTTTGCATGTTATTATATAGGGGCTGCAGTGGCTCAAGTGGTTAAGACGCTGAACTCGACGACTGTAAGGTCAGCAGTTCGATTCTTGAGTACTGCAGGACGGAATGAGCTCCCGTCTCTGCCCCAGCTCCTGCCAACCTAGCAGGTCGGAAGCAAGAAATTGCAAGTAGAATAAGTAGGGACCACATCGGTGGGAAAGGTAAACTGAACTTGATGACTGGATGTTTGGCAGGTCGGCAGCTTGAGACCCAAGTGCTGCCAGACAGAGTGAGCGCCCGTCTCTGTCCCAGCCCCTGCCAACCTAGCAGTTTGAAAGCAATAAATTGCAAGTAGATAAAGAGGGTGGGAAGCTAAACAGCGTTCCGTGCACTCAGGTGTCTAGTCATGTCTGCCACATGTCCACGGAAATGTCTGCAGATGCAGACAGCGCTGTCTCTTTGGCTATAAACAGAAATGAGCACTGAGCCCTAGAGTCGGATATGACTGGCTTTCGAGCAAGGACAACCTTTACTTTTTACCTTTATATTCTTGGTGGTGTCTTTGACACCAAATAAAGAAAGAATTCTGATTTAATGCCAGCTGCACATGGAACAGCTGACGCAACCTTAAGTGTGCCTTAGAACCAGCGAAATGTATGAAGGAAGATGCTAAGCTGGGAGAAAGTTGAGCAAAAAAAGGTTTGGATCCAGATTTCAGGATTGCAGCTTTAATGAAATCTGTGAGCTTGCGTTTCCCCCTGTTCCTGAGCATTTCACTAGTGGCTCGGCTGAATTACAACATTAAAGGAGGATATGACTGAGGAACTCCACTTCCTCTACGTCACCTGGAAGACCCTGAATAGGCTGAGGGTTGGAGTCCCTAAATGCAAGATCAACAAGCTCAAGTGGGGGCCGCTGGCGGACAACAACACGCTTTGTGAATGTGGAAAGAGACAGAATCATTTGCTGGTCTGCTGATGACTGCCAGAAACATGCACTGATGAGGACTTGAGTTTGGCCAACGCCAAAGCCAAGAAAGCAGCTTCATGTTGGCAGTATAGGATTTCATTGGGACATGGAAGAAGAAGAACCAGAAACATGCACCGAGGAGGACTTGGGTTTGGCCAACGCCAATGCCAAGAAAGCGGCTTCATGTTGGCAGTATAGGATTTCATTGGGACATGGAAGAAGAAGAACCAGAAACATGCACCGAGGAGGACTTGAGTTTGGCCAACGCCAAAGCCAAGAAAGCAGCTTCATGTTGGCAGTATAGGATTTCATTGGGACATGGAAGAAGAAGAACCAGAAACATGCACCGAGGAGGACTTGAGTTTGGCCAACGCCAATGCCAAGAAAGCGGCTTCATGTTGGCAGTATAGGATTTCATTGGGACATGGAAGAAGAAGAACCAGAAACATGCACCGAGGAGGACTTGAGTTTGGCCAACGCCAAAGCCAAGAAAGCAGCTTCATGTTGGCAGTATAGGATTTCATTGGGACATGGAAGAAGAAGAACCAGAAACATGCACCGAGGAGGACTTGAGTTTGGCCAACGCCAATGCCAAGAAAGCGGCTTCATGTTGGCAGTATAGGATTTCATTGGGACATGGAAGAAGAAGAACCAGAAACATGCACCGAGGAGGACTTGAGTTTGGCCAACGCCAAAGCCAAGAAAGCAGCTTCATGTTGGCAGTATAGGATTTCATTGGGACATGGAAGAAGAAGAACCAGAAACATGCACCGAGGAGGACTTGAGTTTGGCCAACGCCAATGCCAAGAAAGCGGCTTCATGTTGGCAGTATAGGATTTCATTGGGACATGGAAGAAGAAGAACCAGAAACATGCACCGAGGAGGACTTGAGTTTGGCCAACGCCAAAGCCAAGAAAGTGGCTTCATGTTGGCAGGATGGGGTTTGATCGAGACACGAAAGAAGAAGAAGAAGAAGCTGACTTACCTATAAATTATCTTCTTCTCATGTAAGAACTGGAGCCCCAATACCACACAAGCAGCATAGAACCTAAAACGAAAGAGTTTCAGCTAGACAAGTCAAGGGCACCTGATAAAGCACACAGAGGGCAAAACCCTAATCACAAAACCCAGGTGCGCAAAGTGCAATCATGCAGCAGATTTTTCCCGTCTGGTCACAATGAATTTTGGAGAAGAAAGTCTGCCAGAGGAGACAGAACATGCTCACACTACTTCTGTCACGGACTTGTTGAGGGAGTTGCGGAGTAATGGAAAATCTAGCAGCCCACTGATCGTAACCAGCCTCTTGAACCCTGGCAAGGGTCACGTCCGTGACAACTTCTTCTTGTGCCATATCTGAGTCCGGATATAGGCGATCATCATGGTGATCAGGCATGAAGACTGTCCTGGGAACAATACAATGCAGTGGCTTTCCATCGGCCTTCCGCATAGCAGCGTGACACCAATAGTACCACTGATCCAGTTCCTTTGAGTCACTTTCTGGTCCGGAGCCCTTTTGGCACCCAAAGTCCTCATCCTCAGCCCCAGGCCAGGATGGATGAAGCTGCTGCCATCCATCAAGAGGGATTCAAATGGGACTTAATCCACTATAATAATAATTTTGTGTCAGAAATTATTCTGGGTTGAAAGGATTTTTGCTGGAGAAACTCCGCTCAGGGGACGCCCGAACGAGGCTCCTTTCATGTCCCCAAGATCTTTTCCCCACCAAAGTGGTCCCTATTGATCAACTTGCAACTTCTTGCTTTCGAACTGCTAGGTTGGCAGGAGCTGGGACAGAGATGGGCACTCAAACCATCATGCAGTACCCGGGTCTCAAACTGCCCACTTGCCAGCCTTCCAGCTAACAAGGCGAGCTTCTTAACCACTGAGCCACTAAAGCCCCATTTAATCCACATGGGGACCCTCACCCTTCCCTGTGGACTTTGACACTCGAGGCTGTGAGTCCTCAGGATTGTCAGGTTAGTTAACCATCACCTGATGATCAGTGTTGAGTCTTTGGAAGTAGGGTCTACTCTGTGACCATAACAGGGTAATCTGGCTAGACCAGGGGTGCCCAAACTACGGCCCAGGGCTGGATGCGGCCCCTGACACCAATTCATGCAGCCCACAAAGCCCTCGCCACTTCTGGAAGCGGAAATAAAACATGCCTGTACAGGCGCGTTTTACTTCTGCTTCCAGGAGCGATGAGGGCTTTGTGGGTCAGATGAATTGGTGTCAGGGGCCGGATCCGGCCCTCAGGCCATAGTGACCAGCTTCCCAAACTACATGACCAGCCCACAGCCGAAACGTTTGGGCACCCCTGGGCTAGACATACACTTACACTACTGCACTACCATTAGTGGATAAATTAACTGAATTCTGGCTCTACATGGCACAGGAATGGGGAATGCTCACCGGGCCATGGGCTCTGGAAAGACGTCGAGGCTAATGCGCATCATGAGGTCCCCACCGGGAGCATAATCCATCACAAAACACACGTGGCTGGGCGTCTGGAAGCAAGCGGACATGTTGACCAGGAAAGGGTGGCCGGAGGAGTTGACCACTTCAAAGATGCGCTTCTCGCAATTCAAGCTGCCAGGAATGAATTAGAGGGCAGAGTTAGAAGACCAACATCCTTCCTCTAAAGAAAGACAGAACAAGAAGCCGCTAAATCCTCCTGGTTTCCCCTTTTCTATCACGAAGACTAGGAACCTTTCTTTACGAATGGAAACTTGGAATCACAAATTTTCATATTTGCACAAGGAGGTTTTTTTTTTTTTAAAGAAGGCCACAGTCAGAAATTCTCCTAAATTAGAAACTGATTTCTCCTTTTTCCTGAATAAACATGCCGATTAGCTGTTGACCTTAGAAATCTTTTCTGTGAACATGGAGAAATTCAATCAATGCTACCGTATTTATGCTCCACTCTGTGTATAAAAGAAGATCTAATAAATGGCTCACATAATGCTATTGATGTGGCCTGCTTCTGGTCAAAAAGAGTCTAATTCTGCAATGTTCTGATGTACAAACAAACAAAGATCTCACCAAATTAACAGTTACTTTGTTTTCTCTGGGCAAAAACTTACCTGTCTACGTCGTCTCGGCTAATGATTTCGTGTTTCTTCAGGGCTTTGATGGCATAGAGTTTTCCCGTTGCTTTATGCCGAGCTAAGAGGACCTGAAAGACAAGTTTGCAAGTTCTTTTAAGCATGTGGTATTTAAAAAGCACCATTACTGTATATACTCAACTATAAGTCATCCTGAATATAAGTCGAGGTACCTAATTTGGACCTCAAAAACTAGGAAAATAGATTAACCCGAGTATAAGTCGGGGTGGAAAATGCAGCAGCTGCTAGTGAGTTTCAATAATTAATAGAAAATATGGTAAAATTAATTAATTTAGACATTTGTGTGGATATGTGTTTGAGTGTTTACGCTGACCCGAGTATAAGTCGAGTCCCATTTTTGGACCTCATTTTGGAGGCTAAAAAACCCAATTTATACTCGAGTACGCTGACTGGGAGGCGGAAGGTCAGCAGTTCGATACCCGTGTACTGCAGGATGGAATGAGCTCCCGTCTTTGTCCCAGCTCCTGCCAACCTAGCAGTTCGAAAGCAAGAAATTGCAAGTAGATAAATAGGGACCACTTTAACAGCATTCTGGGCGCTCCAGTGTTGAAGTCATGCCTGCCACATAACACCGCAGGCCGGGCCATGCTCACCCACCCACTGTCATAAATGCAGCCACTTCCACGTTTGCGACAGGTGCGGGTGCCTTTACACATGCAAAGATGTGTTTTACAGCTGACGGAAACCCATCTGCTTCTACTTTTGGGTGTGGCGGCAGCAGCATGAGCCACATGAAATGGTGCCACGGGACGGGTCTGGCCCATGGGAATCCCTGCATTAAGAGAAGCTCACTGTAAGCAGATAACACCTAACCTATCTAACCTATTCAGGTTTCTCCAAATCCTTACCAATGGGGTACACAGAAAGAGCTTCCTCAAAGATTGTGGTATTTATGAGCCACAATTGGGCGTACCCTGGTAACAGCAACCTTGTGTTGCCGGCTAATCTTTCTCACACTAGGTCAGACGAAAGGAATGGATTGTGGAAAGAACGTGGAGGTGTAAAACGCAGGGGTCCTACTAAAAAAGGGAAGAATACCTTTCCAAAGTGTCCACGTCCCAGAACAGCAATGCAGGTGAAGCTATCAAAATGAATCGTCTTTGTTCTTTGGTAAGGAGAAGCAGAGGGGGGAAAGTATTGAAAAGTTAGTTATGGGCAAAGAAGGAGAAAGTGAGACTTCTTCACTGCACAACAAAAATTTTGCTGCTGGGAATAACACATGGGATTTACATGATATCGAGTGTGCCGATTCCAAATCTGAACTCAGAATTTGCCTATCACGTACGGATTTTATGCCATGCTATAGATGATCAAATGGTTGGTAATCGGGTAATGTATTTTTTACATGGGAACATCATAACAGTTGCAGCTACCACTAAACCTGCTGCCGCCTCAGCTGACTCACGTCCCCCAGTGGCATGCATGTTCCAGCAGCCGTCAGGCATGTCTGGGCAAGTCAGTGAGCTGAGGTCAGAAATAAGTATATAAGGCGAGTTGGACCAAGGGCTTGTCTCTAGTGCGAGACCGTCTTATTGGATAGTACAGCTAGGCCATAGTGAGTCTGTTTTGAGCTAAAGATGTGTAGGCGCAGCTGTGTTAATAAACCAGACAATTTTTTTGCTATGTTTGTGGCAAATATATCCCACGTGTTCAACGCAAGCACCCAACCAAAAGGGTGAGATTTGCAAACTTAAGATCTGGACGTCCTAGGCAGAATCTGACTTTAGAGTCGGATTCAGCGCACTTGATTTTGTATAGGACACATGGATTAGACCACGTAGCAGACAATATTTTTTGTGTGCGATGCAGTATAATACAATACAATTCGATACGATATAATATACAGTGGAACCCTGCATAATGAACGCTTCGTATAATGAAAAATTCGTATAATGAAGGGGATTTGTGCTCACCGTTATACCCCATATAATGATTTTTTTGTTATATGAAGCAATGTATCTCTATGGGAAAAATCGTACAACGAAAGTCCCTATAGGATGCATCGTACAGCGAACATTTTCCTTTGTACGATTTTTCCCATAGAGATTTCTGCTGTACAATGATTCCCATAGGGATTTCATTGTATGAAGCATGCTTCGTATAACGAAAAAAATGCATATAACGAAAGACTTTTTCGTTATGCGGGGTTCTACTGTAAAGCAACGCAACGCAGACAGGCAGAAAAGTAGAATGGTTGTAAGAGAAGAGAATTTAAAAATAAGTTTAAAAAACACAGATTGAATGGAAAAGACATCCCTGTTGGGATGAGAGGGACAGTTTTATTTTCTGTGAGCCGCCCAGAGTCTTCGGAGTTGGGCGGCAATATAAATCAGAAAAATATTATAAATAAATAACACAAATAAACCATCACAGCAAAGAGTAAAAACTAGGGTGGGTGTGTTCATTTTGAGCAAGAGGTTAGCATGGTCAGTCACGAGAAAGAATTGGGCAGGTTACAAGACTATGCTTTCAGTACAAGGGCCATCCAGGGGAGAGTGTAAATTTGGGTGGCCAACACTAGTCCACATGGCTATAAGCTGCCCGCTGCTATCCTCTTGTTTCTGTCACTGAACTTTCGCCATTAAAGTTGGGAAAATTTAGAAGTGCAGGTGATTATAATGAAAGCCCCCCCACAGCCCATAAGGAGAGCTCAAACATGCAGGTGCATATCAACAATCAAGGGACGGGGCTTTTGTAAACTTAACAGCTCTGAACCCCTCACTGAAGAGCAAGGCATCTTCAGATGTTTTAACAATGGATTAACAAGGATGACTTGGAGAGGCAGCAAATCTCAGAGGAATCTGAGAACGCTAGAAGATGTAGCTTAAAATCCTAAAGTGTAAGCTCTGGATACACTTTGGAAGGGGTGACCAACCGTGGCACTCCAGGTGTTCTGGAGCACTACAGCATTTAATTGGCCACATTGGCCATGTGATTTAGTCGAGGCATGCGGGAATTCCTTAAGGCAGGCATTCGCAAATGACAGGCTGCGGGCCTAATCCGTCCCGCGGCACCAATTAATCCCGAAGCTCCCTGCCACCAATGGAAGTGCCAAAAATGTCGTCGCGAAAACTGAACGTGCCAAAATGCAAACCCCTGCCTTAAGGACTCCAACAGGAAAATATAAAATACTGTGGGATATTCTAAAGCAGGCTATCGCAAACCATGGCCTCTCCTGTTTGGCTTCTCACCTGTCAGGACTGTGACGTGCACCTTGCAAACTGCTGGTCCGTTCATCTCTAGGCAACTTGTTCTGACTCTAAAAAATAGAAAACGAACAAAGAACTCTTAATGATGTTTAAAAACAATTTCTGAAGTCCTATACAAGCAGAAGGGAAATGAAATACAGATTGACCCCCTCCCGGCATGCCCGAAGGCTTTTTGTATCCACAGTTTCCGTTATCTGCGGACTGCAGTGGCTCAAGTGGCTAAGACACTGACTGGGAGGTGGAAGGTCAGCAGTTCGATTCCCGAGTACTGCAGGACGGAATGAGCTCCCGTCTTTGTCCCAGCTCCCGCCAACCTAGCAGTTCAAAAGCAAGACATTGCAAGTAGATAAATAGTAACCACTTTTGTGGGAAGGTAAACAGCGTTCCGTATGCTCCGGTGTCTAGTCATGGCTGCCACATGACCATGGAAATGTCTGCAAAAGCAGACAGCGCTGGCTCTTCGGCTTTGAAACAGAGATGAGCACTGAACCCTACAGTTGGATACGACTGGCTTTCGAGCAAGGGAGACCTTTACCTTTACTAAAATTATTCTATTTTTTAAAAATCCTAAAATCCATAATATATTTTTATTTCTAAGGCATAGCAGTCAAGTATCCCGTTTTGGCCGGGAAAACCCCTTATTTTACTCTCTTCCCTGCCATCATTCCGTATTAATTAGACTGCAATGCCCTATTGCCCCCATTGGAGGGAAGCAAAGGATAAGCATACCTGTCAAGTATCCCATATTTTCTGGGAAATGTCCCTTATTTCCAAATCCAAAACTTGACAGGTATGTTCTAAGGTCATCATACATTAAATAAAATAAATATTTGGTGCATTACCAGAACTGGCCACTAGAGACCACTGTTTGCATTGTAAAGTAGAGAGTTCACTGTTATCTGTGGTTTCAGGTATCCGCAGTAAGTCTCAGAAGGCATTCCCCAAAGCCATGGGGTGGGGGTAACATATACTGTTAGTAAGTAAATGAATTATAAATGCTTGCATAGATATTTGCTTTGCTGGTAAGTACAGTAATTCAACTCCAACTTGGGTATTAATAATAATTTCGTATAAGAAATTATTCTGGGTTGAAAGGATTTTTGCTGGAGAAACTCCGCTCAGGGGACGCTTGAATGAGGCTCCTTTCGTGTCGCCATGAGCTGGGACAGAGACAGGTGTTCGATCCGTCATGAAGTACCTGGGTCTCAAACTACCGACTTGCCAGCCTTCTAGCTAACAAGGCGAGCTTCTTAACCATTAAGCCACCACAGCCCATCCTAGAAAAGACGAAGAAGGAATCTCTTCCTCTGCAGATTTACTGTATCTGGTCTCTTAGTAATAAAACTCAAGGATTTGAATGGCTCTTCTTTTTATTCCCTCTGCCATGTTTGGGCACAGCTTCGGACATTTTGGCTCAAGTTTCCAAAAACAAAATAGTTAAGTGTGGATCCTTGGGAAACTCTGAAATATGTTCCAGGCTCCAAGAAAGAAACCTGGACCCTCTCCAAAGAAAACAGCTAAATGAAGGCCAGTATCTGTTCTGCATCATTAAGTAACATTTCTACTGAAAGTTAATCCAGTTTATGATCAGAAGCGGGAGGGGGGGAAGGAAAGGAAATTATTCCGGTAGCTTTAGACATCATGAAAATCATTGTGCATTTATCAATTCAGTGTAATTTTGTGTTTTCTTCTGATGCTACTACAGTGGAACCTCATGCGACAATTGCCTCGTATAGCAATGAAATCGCATAACAATTAAGTTGGGGGGGGGGATGGCATCCCGCATAACAATTTTCCCTATGGAAAAAATCCCACAACAATTTTTCAATGGGAAAAAAACACTTAGCAAAAAAGATCGTACGAAGCATGCCATAGGGAAAATCGCTATACAATGCATGTATCGTGTAGCAATTGTATCGTACAACGACGAGTCCCGTGGAATGGATTAAAATCATTGTATGAGGTACCACTGTAATGCTATCAATACTCAGGAGTCGGAAAACCAGTCTTATATGAGAGGTTCCCAACCTAAGGCCCGCGGGCCGGATCTGGCCTGCAGCACCCTTTCATATAGCCTCCCACCCCTCCAAGGGCATTCAAGAAACAAAAGGCTGCTCCTTTGAAGCTGTTGGGACAAAATGGCCAGCACCATTTTGTTTCTATACATCTTGCTCCCTGAGTCTACCAGCACTTCAGATTTCAAGTTTTCACCAAGTTGAACCATACCTGTCAACTGCGGCTCCGGAAAATACGGGACCTGCGCAGAACGGTTCTGCACAGGTCACCTTCTACACATGCGTAGAACCCTTCTATGCTTGCGTAGAACTCTTCTACGCATGCGTAGAAGGCTTCTACGATCCCCTTCTGCGCAGATCGTCTTCTACGCATGCGTAGAAGGGTTCTACACAAGCGTAGAAGGGTTCTACACAAGCTTAAAAGCCTTCTACACATGCATAGAAGGCAATCTGCACAGAAGGGATGCACAGTACCTCTCTCCCCCCCGCCCCCCGCGCTGCCAATTCCGGGGTTTTGGCATCTGCGGCCAGGAAATGGCGCAAATCGGCGCCAAAAATCGGGAAATCCCGGCCAATCTGGGAAGGTTGTCAGGTATGAGTTGAACTGGCCTCTATCCCCTCAAATCCATAAGGACTAGAACCCTGACACCCTTAAAACGAAGCAGGGGGACGCGCTCTTCTTACCATATTCAGAACTTATCCAGAATTTAACCTGTTGGAAATGTCATTATGATCCTTTAGGACAGACAAATTATTTACTGGCATAACCTCATGAGGGCTAGAAACTTTGATTTAACTAAAGTTTACACTTCGTATTTAACAAATCACTCATCTATTCTTGTTTTAAAAACCTGTTTTCGCTGGTTGAAGGGTAAGCACACATTGCTATTTCTGCTTGCAAGAATCTTAAGTCTGGTTGACAAATTCAGCACAAAATGTGCACCATTTTCAAATCAATCGCAGCATTTTTGTGATTTATTATAATTGTATTCTCCCTCGAAGGATCTTAGCCTCACACTGGTCCGTAGAAACAATTTCCCTGGAGATCAGTTAGCCTCCTACCCCTAAAACACAAAATGTGGCAATTAAAATACCTCCCTTTTATGAAAACTTCTTATGCCTACGGTCTCTTCTTATGTTCAGCAAAAACAACAAAGACTAAATTTATTTGGTACACGCTTTCCTGGAAACAGCTGAACAAAAAGTCATCAAGAGGTTGACCAACTCATTTTCTGTCACCTGCACACAGACCAAAACTTCTGACAAAAATATTGTAGCACAAGTAAGGGGCGCGGTGGCTCAGGGGTTAAGAAGCTTGCCTTGTTAGCTGGAAGGCCGGCAAGTCGGCAGTTCGAGACTCGGGTACTGCGTGATAGAATGAGCTCCCATCTGTGCCCCAGCTCCTGCCAACCTAGCAGTTCGAAAGCAAGAAATTGCAAGTAGATCAATAGGGACCACTTCAGTGGGAAAAGATCTTGGGGAAATGAAAGGAGCCTCATTCGGGCGTCTCTTGAGCGGAGTGTCTCCAGCCAAAATCCAGAATAATTTCTGACATGAATTTCTTAATCTTAATCATAATTCTTCTTCTTCGTAAGGGGGTTTGGCATCACCATCAAAGGAGCCTTCTGTCAAATACTAGACTAAACCAGATCATATCGGGCCCCAACCTTACCCCATGATCCGTTGGAGACAGCTCCAGTCCTTTGGGAGAAGATGGTAGAAAGAGACGCGGAGGTTTGGGAGGGGGTTCATTGTCAGAGGTCAGTTTCATCACTGGGAAGTTGCTGCATTTGGGATGAAAAAAATGCTTTTATTTATTAATTTGGATTTATATCCCGCCCTCTTGCCCTAGGGCAACTTAGGGCGGCGCACAATCACATAAATATTATACAAAACCCCTTAAAAATTCAATAAAAAACTAATTAAAAACCATCCCGAATTTAAAAAGACCCTCCCGTGTACTTCCTCGTTTGTTTACTTTCCTTACCAGCAAAGCAAATATCTCCGCAAGCATCTATAATTCATTTACTTACTAACAGTATATGTTGCCCCCACCCCGTGGCTTTGGGGAATGCATTCTGAGACTTACTGCGGATACCTGAAACCACAGATAATAGCGAACTCTATATTTTACAATGCAAACAGTGGTCTCTAGTGGCCAGTTCTGGTAATGCACCAATTATTTATTTATTTATTTATTGTATGATGACCATGCATACTTGCGCTGCCAGGAGGTTTTCAGTCTTTTCCTAAAGGGCAGCAAATCTTTCTGGAGCCGTAGGTCTGCTGGCATGAGATTCCACATGGTTGGGGCGGACACGGAGAAGGCCCTTCTCCTCGTGCTAGAGAGCCGGGCCCCTCTAGCCGATGGAACATTGAGGGAGCCCCTCCGGTCCGCCCTGGTAGGACGGGCAGACTCTCTTGGAGAGCCTGATCTTAAATTGATCTGTCCAACCAACCTTCTACAAGTAAGCATTAGATCTTTCTTGATACAAGACCAGACATATGTGGGAGAAACCAGAGCTCCATAGTGGAACCCCTGATTTTGCCGGGTGCTGAAAGACACAGCTTCGATTCCAGCAGGGTGTGGAGAACTTGCCTGAAGCTGAGGGACACCCATGACTTTTTGCTGTCTGAGGCAAAAATAAATTTGACATACTATGCCCCCTCTGTCCAACTAAACTGAGATAATGTACAACAGCCGATGGCATTTTGGAATACGAGGCAGAAAACACCACTGGTAACAGCTTTGAGATTGATTATACAGTAGTATAAAATGGAAGGATATGGAATACATCAATAAACGATGGATTAACACGTGAATTAAAACTAAAAGAGTGATTAATTTTAAAAAGTCTTTAGAGAAATATGGGGAGAGTTTATAGACTATGTATTATTGAAAGGAGTAAGGCCTAGGCAAGATCTTTTATCTTTTTAGAATGAGGGGATAAATTTATAAATAAAATGTAATGAAATAGAGAATAGTTAAATGAAGATTTATAATGCCTCACTGGTGGTGGGTATATGTAGTAGCTATATATAAGCTTGTTAAGATTTTTTTTGTTTTTTAAAACATATTTATATTTTTCTTTGTTTATTTGGAATAAATTTTATATTGTTTAAAAAGAAAATACCACTTTCCCCAATCTCTGCCAATAAAAATGCAACCAACACCAGTTAAGTAACTAAAACCCTGCTGCCTTTTCATAATATAATTTGTTGTCTGAGGCAAAGACCCCACTTAGCCCAATGGTAGGGCCGGAACTATAGTCACAGTCTAGAATACTGATCAAAGTGAGCTAAAGGTTGTTTCAGTATAAGGCCACTTCCTATGTTCCTATGTATGTGACTCTTACAAGAAGCCAAAAGAACCGGAATAAGGAACTGGGCTTTCTCAGTTGTGGCCCCGTCTCTTGGGAACAACCCCAGCAAATGGGGTGGTATGCAAGTTGCAAACAGCCAAACAGCCAACCAACCCAAATCAACCAACGAACCAACCCAACAATCAATCCCAACCCAACCCAGCCCAACCCATCAATCAACCCAACCCAACCAATCAACCCAACCCAATTAATCAATCAATCCCAAAACAACCAATCAATCAACCCAAACCAACCCACCCAATCCAACCCAACCCAACCCGACCAACTAACCAACCAACCAACCCACCAACCAACCCAACAGACCAAATCACCCAACCCAACTCAGCCCACCAACCCAAACAAACAGCCGACCCACCAACCTGCTGACTTGTTGGCTTTACTTTTCTTTACAAAACAATGCAATATGCATAGATACAGCCATGTGATAAAAGTCACAGAATGAACAAGATGCCTTGTGAGATCAGGGCCAGAATCTTATGGGTGTACAATGTTCACTTCATCAGCCTAACTTAGACAGGGAGAGTTTACACATATTTGTCACATCAAACTGCCACATCATTTGCAAATGAAGCCATTTGAAATCCCTTCACCGATATACCACACTGCTTTCAGTCACATCACAAGTTGCCCCATTACAAAGACATGAAATTGACATCAAATCGACCCCCCCCAAAAAAAAAAACACCAACAACACACACAACAACACTGGAACCAACACCTGATTTATTCCAACTGTGCAGTTGAGCCTAAAGTATATCGGCATGGCTTACAAAGCATGGGCTACCTGGCTAAGGAAGATCCAGGGTTTTCTGAAGGGGTGGTGGCCATGTTGTCTGGACGCAAGGAACCCCGAAAGGGGGGGCTCAGAGTGTTGAGGGAGCTGCAGGGGGGCAGGAAACTCAGCATTAGGCGCCCCCAAGCGGCAATGCTGATATTCATCTGTGAGGCTCGGAGAAACTCTCTTCCTATAGAAAAGAAAAATCCCCAAGATCTAATAAATAAGCAGTGTCTGTCTCAAAAAACATTCCAAGATCTACCGTGGATAACCTGAAACCGTGGATAACAGTGAACCCTTCAACATTGCAGACAGTGGCCTCTAGTGGTCGGTTTTGGTAACACACCATAGAAATACATGAATGTTGTGTATTTCAGGGGTTTTTATTGAATATTTTTTGTAACAGAATGAAGTCTACCCTGTGCTTTAGTCTCTTTCAAAATGGTGATTTCAAATCAGGGGGAGAGAGAAAATATGTAAACATCCTTGCCTCATGAGTTGCCTCGTGGCTTTAGTGAAACGAAACCTAAAGTGTGATTGACATGTCTTGCTGTAAGATCATTGGTTGGAATCCCTAAGAGGGAGGGCCAAAGGTGGATCCTGTGGGAGGAGATATAACCCAGAGACTCACGCGCACACACACGCAGACATGGAGACACTCTCTGGAATGTTTTGCTTTTAAGCTGCCAAAATGTAGACGCTTGGGAGAAAGAGGGGCCTGTGAGCTATCCCTTAGAGAACCAGTTTGCTTTATTTCCTTGCTATGAAATGCTTCCTGATCTTTTGATGGACTGTATCCTGTATCTTGTTCTGCTTTCAATATACTGTACTTTTAAAATACCTGAAGGACTGGAGTGTTTATTTAGCTCGCCGCTACCTTATCTACACATATCTAGATGCCTTGGTTGTCCAGCCAGGAAGCTGCAACTCAGAAGAATGATAGGGCCTTGAGCCCTGGTGGTCAGGATCAAACTCACAACCGTTTGGTTGCAGTACGGCAGCATAACCACTGCACCACCAGGGCTCTATTGTGAACAGAGACACAGTTAGTGAGATTGCGCCATAGGAAGAAAGGAATCTAAGCACAATAACAAAATTGTTGCCATAAATAAAAATAATATATAAAAATAAACCTTTTTGACGTGGGAAGATGCGCTTCTGACGTTGCAGCCTGGGCCGTGTCTCAATCACAGGGCTATTGAATGTTATCTTTAAAGGAAGGGGCAGGAAAAGAATAAAAGGACAAGACCTTTGAAATAGATTATTTCCTTGGCAAAGAGCCAGAATAATAGCAATAAAAATGTGCCGTCAAGTCAATTCTGACTTACAGTGACCACTTACAGAAGGGGTCCACAACCTAAGGCCCATGGGCAAGATCTGGCCCATGGTGCCATTTCTTGTGTCTCCCCACCCCACCAAGGGCATTCGAGTAACAAAATGCCCACCCCTTGGAAGCTGTTGGATCAAAAAATGGCCACCGCCATCGTGCAGGCAGGGCAGAATGGCTGTCCAGCCCTCAAAGCTGACTGAGAGCGTGACCCGGCCCCCGGCTTGAAAAGGTTGGGAACCCCTGTTTTACAGAGTTTCCAAGTACAGTAGAACCTCATATAACGAAAATAACTGGTTGTACGATTTTTCTCATAGAGTTTTTCGTTGTACGATGCTCCCATTTCTTCGTTGTACGATTTTTTCATTGTATAATGCATTCATTATAAGAGGTTCCACTGTACTGTAGATAATACACAGAAGTGGTTTTACCACTCGCCTCCTCTCAGGGGAGTCCTTGGATGGTGCGGTTTGCCCAGGGCTACTAAGGCTGTCTCTTTCTCCCAGGAGTCAGAGTGGGAGAATCGAGCTCCCAAACTCTGCCTTTGCAATCAGGTACCTAAACCACCAAGCTATCCAGCCAGCTGAAAAAGGCAACAGCGATCATTCCCATGTTCTGAGCATGCAACATTTAGGATTCAATCTGCACATCTCCAGGTAAGGTTTCAAAGCTCTGTCCCACCACCAGCCAACCTAGCAGTTGAACTTGGTGACTGGAAAGGCGAGAAAGGTCAGCAGTTCAAGAACCGGGTGCTGCGCGACAGAGTGAGCACCTGTCGTCTTGTCCCATATCCTGCCAACCTAGCAGTTTCGAAAGCAAGAAATTGCAAGTAGATCAATAGGTACCGCTTCGGACGGAACGGTAACAGTGTTCCGTGCACTGCTGTGTAGACACAGGAGTGCACGGAACGCTGTTACCTTCCCACCAAAGTGGTCCCTGTTTATCTACTTGCAGTTTCTTGCTTTCGAACTGCTAGGTTGGCAAAAGCTGGGACAGACGGCAGGAACTCACTCCGTCATGCAGCACTCAGGTCTCTAACTGCTGACCTTTCAATCGGCAGGCTGATTGAACCGCTAAGCCATTGTACTCCCTTTACCTCTGCAAAAAGTGTCCCTTGAGGTTCCAGAGCAAAGGCCACGCCGTGGCGTTTGTTATCAAGGAAGTCTTCCAGGCGCAAGAATTTCACGGCGCACAGTTCCCGCCAGTCATGCCAATAGACTGAGATTTCCAGCTCTCGAGACTGAGGAGAAAGAGGTCAGAAAGCTTTTAAGACTACTACGGCCCTTCTTGGCCAAAGGCAGCCTGTTTCCCCATGCTCTGGTAACATCTTGTCTAGACTGTTGTGGCCGAGTCCGATGAGGAGGACTTCCTGCCCCTGGAACCCGGGTCCGGTGAGGACTTTCTGCCAGTATCTCAGCCTGCTGTCGGCATGGAGCTGCCTCCAGTTGATCCAGATCTGGCCCATGGCACCTTTGAAGCTGTTGGGACAAAGTGGCCACCCCCATCATGCAGGCAGGACAAAATGGCCATCTGGCCCTCAAAGCTGACTGAAAGCTGACTTGAAAAGGTTGGGGACACCTGATCTTGTTGATCAAGACTTGACAGGAGCACGTGCTGAGGCACCAACTGTCAATGGAGACGAGGAGGAACCGAGCACATCAGAAAGATGCAGGATGCAGTTAAGAAATGAGCTACAGGTGCGAAGGAGAACAGCAAGGGCTCATTTGCAACGGCCACTCCCAGCTGCGAGCCCTGAGCCTGAACCTTCTTGAGCAGAAATGCCTCCCAACACAAGTTTTTTGGAACAATCTGTGTTTGTGCAGACTCCACGCCACTCTGACCTGGACCTCTTGACTGCTTACTGACCCTGGACCTTGGACCCACTGCCTGAAAACTCGACTACTCTTCTGGATCATCCTTCCATCTCGGTTCTCCAACGACTGGCTTCTGAACTTGGCTCTTCCTGACTAATGAAATTGCTTTATCCTTTGGACTGTAGTAAGACTCTGCCTCTTGTTCTCACTCCTTGTGCAGTGGCTGCCAGCCAGTCTGCTCTCCCATGCGGGATGGGCCACAACAGTTACACAATGGGCTTCCCTTGGAGGCTGTTAAAAATGGCAATTGGTTCCAAACATTGCCCCAAACTGAACCCAACGCAGCCAATCAATCAATCACAAACCAAACCAACCAACCAATCTCAACCCAACCCAACCCACCAATCAATCCAATCCCAACCCAACCCAACCAATCCAATCCCAACCCAACCCAACCAATCTCAACCCAACCCAACCAATCAATCCAATCCCAACCTAACCCAACCAATCCCAACCCAACCAATCAATCAACCCAAACCAACCAACCCACCCACCCACCAAACCAAACCAACCTGCTGGTAACTAGCAACCAATCCAGGGAAGTGCAATTTTCACCCTCAAAAGATCTTGGGGGGGGGGGAGTCCATTGTTCCAGAAAGCACACACACTTACTCTGTCCAGTTCAAGGTTGAAAGTCTGGTCCCAGCCTTGCTTATTAACTGGTCCCCAATTTGTCTGACCAACCACCTTGTTGTCAACTTTGAGCACAGCAAGGACTTCACCTGGATCATGTCGGGAAAGGAACAATTACTCTGCAGCTCTTGAAAGGATCTCGCTAACGACACCTAGAAGACTAACACATTTTATTTAGCACTCTCGGCTTCGTGGCTCCAGCCCACCTCTTCAGAAACATAGGGTGAAATGTCCATACAGAATCACAGAATAATAGGAGTTGGGAAGGGACCGTTGAGGCCATCCAGTGCAACACAGTGCAAAAAATCTGAATCAAAGCAGGTCACAGAGGGTCGTCCGAGTCTCTCTTGAATGCTTCCACTGTTGGAGCGTCCACCACCTTCCCCGGTCGCTGGTTCCATTGTCGTACTGCTCTAACAATTACTGCTGACTAGACAATGTCTAATAGGTTTTGAAGGCTTCACTACTGTTAATCAAGACTAGATTAGCGTTGGCTTTTTTGCAGACATGTTACACTGTTGGTTCATATTCAGCTTGCAATCTACAAACAATTCCAGAACTACAGTATTACAGAATTAAGTACCCCCCCATCTTTTAACTGTGCGTTAGGTTCCCCTCCAGGTGTAGAACTCTGTACTTATTATCCCTGTTAAATTTCATTTTGTTGTTTCCAGCCCACTCAGAAGTACCTAAAGAGCGGACTTTTAAAAATACAGGTGAAACTCAGAAAATTAGAATATTGTGCAAATGTTCATTCAGTTCAGTAATTCAACTTAAAAGGGTGAAACAAATATATGAGATAGACTCATTGCATGCAAAGTGAGATAGTCCAAGCCTTACTTTGTTATAATATTGATGCTTATGGCTTACAGCTTATGGAAACCCCAACCCCCCAATCTCATGTACTCCATAATCATCACATAATCTCATGTACGCTGTACGCAATGATCATCACAATTATAATGAATTAAGGCATGGCATTTCTTGCTTTGCATGTAGTGAGTCTATGTCATATATTTGTTTCACCTTTTAAGTGAAATGAATGGACATTTGAATGATATTCTAATTTTCCGAGTTTCACCTGTATGTTTAAACAGTATCCATACTGTAAGTTCACAAAATGGTGCAGTGGTTAAACCGCTGCACGGCAGCCAAAATGTTATGAGTTAGATCATGACTGAGAATCAAGGTTGACTCAGCTCTTCCATCCTTCTGAGGTTGGTAAAATGAGTACCCAGCATGTCGGGGACAAAATGCCGTGGGTGAACCGTCCACACAATTCACTAGGCCAGGGATTCTCATACCCATTTCTGTGGATCCACAGAGACCACAAAGAGCAACAGTTACAGGTAAGCATCCTGCCCTTCTAGAGCCCTGGTGGCGCAGAGGTCCATTTCTGCCCCTACACTCTATCATGTTCTTCTTTGTGGTTTCTGTGAATCCACATGAATGGGTTTACTGCACATACACACAGTATACCCATTGGTGTGGAATCACAGGGGACTGCGAACAAGAACAGTTACAGGAAAGCCACCTGTCCTTATAGAGCAGGGGTGCCCAAACTACGGCCTGTGGGCCGGATCCAGCCCCCAACACCAATTCATCCAGCCCACGAAGCCCTCGTTGCTCCCGGAAGTGGAAGTAAAATGCGCCACATCCAGCCATATACCACCCCATAGCACTTAGTTCACAAAGCTCTATTACAGGGGTGCCCAAACCTTTCGGGCCGTGGGCTGTCATGTGGTTCAGGGGGGAGGGGCGATTACTATGGCCCATTGGCCAGATCAGGTCCCCAATGCCAATTCATCCGGCCCACGAAGCCCTCATTGCCCCTGGAAGCAAAAGTAAAACGCGCCCATATGGGCCGGGTGCATTGGCGTCGGGGGCTGAATTCAGCCCATAGGCCATAGTGACCGCCTCCTTGGACCACGTGATGGCCCACGGCCCGAAAAGTTTGGGCACCCCTGTTATAGAGCCTTGTGAACTAAGTGTTATGGGGAGGTATATAAGTGTAATTGCTAACTGGTGCCAAAATATGATTAAACCATCCTTTGCTCTCTCTATGAAAAACCAAGAGGATTTCAGCCAGCTTCAAAAAACAAGAATTCAAATTTTATTTGTGATTGCAGAACAATCTTGGGGGCTGCATTTGATGCACAGACCGCGGCTGTCGAATCTTGCTAAACGGGGAACACTTAGCGCATCTGCCTTGCTGAGCAAACGAAGAATCCCGCAAGAAACCCAAACCAAAGAACTGTTTCACTCACTGCATAATTCCTCATTCTGCGCCTGCCTTCCAGAAGCACCGCCACGGCCAGGCAGGTTTGCGCCAACCCACATCCGAGACAAGGGTCTCACGTCACCTGGGCTTCCGTAGACAAGCGTCGTGCTGGCCACCCGGGAACGGCCTGGAACCCTTTCCAATAAATCTTGGCAACCCATCATCCGCACGTCCAGGGTACCTAAGTGTGGGCAAAAGAAGGTAGCATCCTAAGCAATGAAAAACTAAAGCATAACTTTGTGGTTAAGACGCTGAACATGAGGACTGGAAGGTCAGCCGGTCAGGTCGAGACCCGAACTGCACAACAGAGTGAGCTCCCGTCCTCTGTCCCAGCTCCTGCCTACCTAGCAGTTCGAAAGCAAGAATTTGCAGGTGGCTGGTGCATGTAGTAGTATTGCATACGTTTGTTAAGATTTTGTGCATTTTTAAAATGTTCATATTTATACGTTGTTTTTCTATGTTTATTTTGACTTAAATACAGTTAAAACCCCGGGTTACGACGGAGGTCTGTTCCAACAGCCTCCGTTGTAACCCGAAAGAATTGTAAACCCAAAACATCCATAGGGATGCATTGAAAAATTATAAAAAATGGTCCTGAATTGATTGTTGTAAACCGGAAAAAAAAATACATTAAAAATTTCTAAACCGGGACGGCATTTCCATAGGATTCGCCATTGTAAACCGCAGGAAATTTAAACCGAGATGGTGGTAATCTGGGGTTTTACTGTAATATAGATATGTTTTAAAACAGGAGTGCCCAAACTTTTCAGGCCACGGGTCGGTCACGTGGTTCAATGGAACTGGTCATGATGGCCTGGGGGCCACATCCGGACCCCGGGGCCATAGTTTGGCCATCCCTGTTTTAAAAGGATGCTACCTGTCAGAGCTGTAGCCTTGACAGGAGACGGGGCTGGCTGTATCCTGGTAGCTGGAGAAGCGCCCACAACATCGGCCAGTTCTTTTTTGACGAGAGCCCGTGCGGGATGATCCTGGCCCAGTTTGCCAAGAAGGTTCTCGAGGGAGAGTCTCAACAGATCGATCTTCTGCCCAGATTCTTGCAGACAAACTTGTGCCTGGAAAGGAAAAAGATCGAAACGGACACAGATCAAGGGAAGTCCTGTAGGACGTGAGGCCGATCCTCCCAAATCCACCGCCACTGGACTACAAAATCCCTTGAGTGGCCTACCTGGTGGCGCAGAGGTTAAACTGACTGTCCTGCAACCAAAAAGTTGGGACAAAATGCTAATTAACCTGTGAGGGCTAGGGGGTGGCAGAGAAGTGTAATTGCTATATCCTTGTTAAATGCAGTGGCTCAAGTGGCTAAGACGCTGACGGGAAGGCAGGAGGTCAGCAATTTGATACGCCCGTCTTTGACCCTGCTCCTGCCAACCTAACAGTTCGAAAGCAAGACATTGCAAGTAGATAAATAGGCACCACTTTGGTGGGAAGGTAACAGCGTTCCGTGCACTTCGGTGTCTAGTCATGCCTGCCACGTGACCACGGAAACGTCTGCACTGGCTCTTCAGCTTTGAAACAGAGATGAGCACTGAACCCTAGAGTCGGATATGACTGGCTTTCGGGCAAGGGTGACCTTTACATTACCTGTTAAATGTAATGATGTTCTATGATGGACTATCTACAATGTCTATTTCTGTCCCTATGCTCTATCATGTTCTTCTTCATGGTTTCTGTGAATCCACATGAATGGGTTTACTGCACATACAGTACACCCATTGGTGTGGATTCACATTACAGGTAAGCCCTGGTGGTGCAGGGGTTAAACTGCTGTCCTGTAGCCAGAACATTGCGAGTTCAATCCTGACCAGGTATCAAGGTTCACTCAGCCTCTTCCATCCTTCCAAAATCAACCCAGTGAGTTCCCAGCATGTTGGGGGCAAAACGCTCATTAACTTGTGAACCGCCCAGAGAGGGAACGAAGCGCTATTTTGTGTGTGCGTGTGTGTGTGTGTTAGAAACGTGTGATTATTTTGCTTTACCTCCGCCAGCATTTTCCGGTCCTGGACCCGCCTGCCGCCGAGGATCTTGACCACGTTTTTGGCTCCTTCGGCCACAGCCGCTTCGACGCGCAAGTGATGGCGCAACTCTTCCATCCGTAGCTCCACGAGATGGATAGGCCCTTGATGCCCCCCTATGAGCAAAATTGCCAGCAGATGGGAAACCAACCATAATTTGACCATTCGGGAAGGTTTCCTGCTGTTCTCAAATTCAGTGCTCTGGAAATATATTGGGCTATTAGTGGCTTAGTGGTTGAAACACTGAACTTGATGACTGGAAGGTCAGCAGTTCGAGACGTGAGTACTGCATGACGGAGTGAGCTCCCGACTCTGTCCCCAGCTCCTGCCAACCTAGCAGTTCGAAAGCAAGAAATTGCAAGTAGATAAATAGGCACCACTTTGGTGGGAAGGTAACAGCGTTCCGTGCACTTCGGTGTCTAGTCATGCCTGCCACGTGACCACGGAAACGTCTGCAGCAGCAGAAAGCACTGGCTCTTCGGTTTTAAAACAGAGATGAGCACTGCACCCTAGAGTCGGATACGACTGGCTTTCAAGCATGGGAAACCTTTACCTTTACCCCTAGTTTGCCTTAATGAAGCTCTAGGACATTTTTTGACACTTTCAACCCAGATGGGAGAGAGAGCTGTCTTTTAAGGGAAAAAACCAATTTCTGTACATTTTGCGTTTTACTGATTCCAAACAGAGATCTGAAAAATGTACTGGCCATTTCTGGTATTTCCAGATCTTAGATCAGGGGTGCCTAACCTTTTCGAGCCGGGGGCCAGGTCACACTCTCAATCAGCTTCGAGGGCCGGACAGCCATTTTGCCCTGCCTGCACAACGAGAGTGGCCATTTTGTCCCAACAATTTCAAAGGGTGGCCATTTTGTTTCTTGGAGGGGTGTGGGCCACATGAAACGGCTCTGGGGGCCGGATCCAGCCCACGGGCCTTAGGTTGGGAACCCCCGTCTAACATGGAAACGTTTGGCATTCCAGTTATATATATTTTTACTACATTACCCATCAGACTTTACCACTGGAAATGAAAGCTGGGGCTTTCTGGGACCTGAGATCCCAGATATCTAAAGCGCTGATGTTTTCACATCAGTCAACTCTTACAAGTCTGGCCTTTCCCACAACGAGCAGAACAGAAATCGGTTATTCAAAACATGAAAAAAAATCTGATTTGCTTAATTGCATGCAAATGAGGCAGCTTTGTATATCATCAGGATATTGACAAGCTATACATGTGCTTAGGGTTGCCATATGTCCCAATTTCCAGGATTTTCCCGGATTCAAGCTGTCCCGGGCGGTTCAAGAAAAAACATGTAAAAGTCCCGGATTTTTAAATTTGAACAAAGGAAGCAAGATCACCTCCACCAAGGGATTTTTGCAAAGAGTTAATTCACTGCCTCTCTGCCTTTCTTTCAATTATCCTGCTTGAAAGCAGTGAAGGCAAAACAGCACCCTGAGAAGTCCGCCTGGGGAGAGGAGACACTTACAAGCGAGATAATTGAAAAAAAGGCACAGAGGCAGGGAAATAACTCTTTGCAAAAATCCCTTGGCTTACCTTGAAGTTTGGGGGACAAGGAGTCGTCCCCAGCCCTTTTCCTCGAAAGCTGGGAGGGAGCAAGAAATACCCATATCTAAGAAGCCAAACCTCCACCATACACTGGGACGGAGGATGCCTTCTTCACGTGACTGCAAAGGGTTAACTGCATAAGGTTGGTATCCCCTTTCTGCCCTGGATAGGGATTCTGTGGGGTCTTAGAGCCACAGTCTCCCTGACAGCCCCGTTCAACACATGCACAGTTTAAAGAATGCAATGGCGAAAGTGTCCCAGTTTGGCGGGAGAGAATTATGGCAACTCTACATGAGCTCAACCATCCATGCTGCGCTCATCAGCTTTGGCCCTGACCACTCCGGTAAACTGCTCCAGTTTGGAACGCATCTACACTCATGAAACAAACTGATATTCCTGTTAATGAAGCATGTGTAGAGTGACAGGATGCCTCAAACCTATACCAGTTGAGAAATATATATCCTCTTGTTGTAACTGCTCCACCTAAGATCAGGAGAGAAGCAGCAGCAGCTGCTGAGAGAACTAAGCAAGAGAAGGACCCTCGACTCCCTCTGAGTGGATATGAGCCTCAAGTCTACCGGCTCAGATCCAGGAGGAGCTTTAGGGCAAGAACAAACACTCTTGAGCGTAGACAAGAACAAAACCAAATTAGAAGATGGAGGAAGGAGCTCATTGGACAAGGAACAACATTAAAGGTGGATATAACTGAGGAAATCAACCTCCCCGACATCACTTAGAGGACCCTGAATAGGCTGAGGGTTAGAGTCCCTAAATGCAAGACCAACGGGGTCAAGTGGGGGCTGATGGCGGACAACACACAGTGCGATTGTGGAGAAACACAGAACCCTACTTATCTGTCATGCTAACCATTCTGTGTATAAATCACGGGTTCCCAACCTGAGACCCGCGGGCTGAATCCGGCCCATGGGACCATTTCATGTGGCCCCCACCCCTCCAAGGGCATTTGAGAAACAAAACAGCTGCCCCTTTGAAGCTGTTGGGACAAAATGGCCACACACACCTCATCATGCAGGCAGGGCAAAATGACTGACTGAGAGTGTGACCCGGCCCCCAGCTTGAAAAGGCTGGGAACCCCTGGTATAAATTGATGCCGTGAAGCCTCACTGTTATGTCTGACAAAGTGGGCTTGATCCACGAAAGCTCACTTTTAAATACTGGAGCGAGTCTTTAAAGTGCCACAACAGTTTTTGGTCTTTTTGTTTTGCTTACTATCTGATATACTTGAAACACAGACTAATAGAGCAACCCTTTCAAACATTTCAAAGAAGTCTACTTGGTTAATTATTCCCCCCCCCCCTTTATTCTTTTTCTAGACAGCAACTCAAGGCCTGAAGAAATGACACAATTCCCATCGCAGGTCTGGACGATAACAATAATAATAATTTAGTGTCAGAAATTATTCTGGCTTGAAATGATTTTTGTAGAAGAAACTCCGCTCAGGGAATGGCCAAATGAGGCTCCTTTCATGCCCCCAAGAGCTGGGACAGAGATGGGCACTCAATCCATCATGCAGTACCCGGGTCTCGAACTGCCGACTTGCCAGCCTTCCAGCTAACAAGCCGAGCTTCTTAACCACTGAGGCACCGCAGCTCCTTGGTCTGGACGATAATATCTAGGGTTCCTAGTCACAGCCCTTACCTGTTTGGTCTGGACCCTCTGCAATACTCCCCGACGCCTGGGACACCTTTACGATCTGCATCCGTAGCAATTCAATCTTGGTCTTACTCTCTCGTAACATCTGCTGAGCCGTCGCCAACAGCTTCTGCTCCTGCCACGGAGAGATGAGTAAAGACCCGACCGTACAGAATTCAAGGAGGTGTTCCTAGAATACAGTCAAGAGAACTGTCAAAACTCTCTGGGGGGGGGGGGGGGGTGTTAGGATGCAATCATGCTGAGGAAGGAAGAAAACAGCAGGGAAAGAGGAAGGTCAAGTATGAGATGGATTGATCCATGAAGGATGTCAGAGAGTTGAGTTTGCAAGAGGACAGAAGATTTTGGATATTGCTCATTCGTAGGGTCGCCATACATTGGAGATGGCTTAATGGCATGTAATGATGTCAACAACAACACAGTGGAGTTTGCCAGCTCACCTTGGAGGCACTGGAGTACATCTGAATCATATTCTCAGCCCCCTGCTTCACCTTAATCTCGATGTGAAGCTGTTTCTTCAGGGACTCAACTCTCCTTGGCACCCGGTTCAGGTTCTCGATCTTAACACAGGCATCGGACGCAGATCCATCTGTAATGATAAAAGGGTGGCCATCAGATCAGACCAAGCATCTTATGCAAAAGCCAGGAAACTTCCAGCATAGCCGGTGCCTGAATATTCTTCTTTTCCTTTTCCCTCCTCGTCTACTTTTCCTTTTGTGTTGTGCTTGTTGCCACTATATGCCTGAAGGCTGGGGCTGCTTCGTTTGGATTGATCTGGAAGACACTTTGAGAGCATTTTCAGCTGGAGAACAGCATAGTCGTGTTGAAAATAAGCAGGGGGAATACATTAGCTCTGTATAATCCATGGTTGTTAGTCTTTCAAGTAGTGACAGGATGCCTTAAACCAGGGGTTCCCAACCTAAGGCCCATGGGCCAGATGTGGCCCATGCCGCCATTTCGTGTGGACCCCCACCCCTCCAAGCGCATTCGAGAAAGAAAAATTCTTAATTTCCTTGCAATTTTATAAACCATTTGTAGTCATCCTAGAAACCTCACCTGTCCGGTCCTTTTCTTTCTCTGTCATAGCAATCCAGGTGTTGATTTCATGAAGATCCCGATGCAACTGCTTCAGTTTGTGGCCAGACAATTGTAGTAATTTCTCCACATGGATCAAGGTCTTTTTGTCGGTTGTGGCCCGGCGCAAATTTTCTGCCCCTTCCTTGATTTTCAGCTCCTTCTGGATCGTTTGATGGAGGAACTCTTTCTTGTTTTCCAGCTTCTGATGAAGGGCTGGGTCCTCCCTGTTGCCCAACGGAAGGAATGAGCCTTCCTGTGACCAGTCAAATTCAGAAAAAGAGAATTTCCAAAGTTATACACAAGCACACCAAAATAAATGCACACAACTTTTCCTGGGAATAATATTGTTACTATAGTATGAAGGGTACAGTTCAGGTTCTATTAATTCCAGAGCTACCAATGTGAGCTTAGCTCCAGTCTCTTTGGGAGCGTGGGTTCAAATCCCACCACTGCCACCATGTAAGGGTACAGTTCAGGTTAATAGAACCTGAACTGTACCCCTACATAGTACAGTAATTAAGAGTGCTGAGCAACCTAGGTACAGTACATGCCCTCGTTGAGCCACGAAATAGTCTTGGGATTTAAAGTTCTCTTTCAGCATTGTCTACCTCACAGGACTGTAGGGAGGAAAAAGATGGAGAAGAGCTCCCTATTGGCTGCCACGATCCAGCTGAAGGAAAAATGGAATAGAAAACTAATTAGTATATACAGGTCATCTCCCCCGTATCAGCAGGTTTAGTATTATCCACGGGTCTAAAAATATTCAATGAAAAACCCTGAAATACATAATACATATGCATTTCTATGGTGCATTACCAGAGCTGGCCACGAGAGGTCATTGTACGCAATGTAAAATATAGTTTGCGGCTGTTTTCATATATCCATTGTAGATGTCAGAACATATCCCCTATGGATAGGGGGGGGGGGAGAGAGACATGTAATAGGAAAGCAAAATCAGGACCGTGATTGAATATTATAATATTTTTATTTATTTCCTTCTGGGTTTTTTCCTCATTTGTTTTAGATTGGGTGTGTGGGATTGGGTGTGTGGCCACTGAAATTCCAGCAGGTTATTTGACGTCATTTCCCCATATCCAATCTTGGCACATTGAAAACCAGAAGTGGTAGGGTGGAATGCCAAACCACATTCCCTTAAGACTAGCCCTATACATATATTTATATCTATGTATCTCTCTTCTGTCTGGCCAAACATCCCGCTACAGTAATGGAGTAGACCATACAGCCAGAGACTCTACGCCGCGTGTTGGGTGGATGTAAATAACCTGACTCCCTAAAGGGACCAATGGCTACGGGCGGATGAGCCCCTTTAGGTGGGGTGATGGTCCCCCTCAGTGGAGGAAATACCACTGGCAAAATGAGTGGAGGAGAAACTCTGATTCCCAACAGTCATGGAGGGAGAAGAGGCCATGCCAGATGGGCTGGCTGTGAAGGTGTTAAATCCTGCATGTCTCATTTCATATGTGCTGCAGGAGATGGCTCCGTGATGGCAAGCTGGGATCCACCTTAAACAAATTAACAAAACAAATTAACGCCAATGGCATTTTTCCTGCTTCAGAAAAAAATCATTCTTGTATAGGGAGTTGCAGCCGACGATATATCAATCTTTCTATCTCCAAAGCCGGTGTCTTTTCCTCTCTAAATCCTGTTATATATACAAAGGACAGGATCCGGACCCCCTCCTCCTCTTCCTCCTCCTCTCCTCCTCCTCCTCTTCTTCTTGAGATGTTCATTCTTAAGAGCTTTTTTTTAAAAAAAAATCCCGCAAAAATATAGTTCCACCAACAAGAACTGGAAATAAGATAAAGGTGTTTTCTTTTAATATCCTGGGTTTAGGAAGTTCTCGCCCAGCAAGTTACAGCAAAGTTGTGGGACCGGGGGGGGGGGGGATCCAGGCTGTGTCTACAGATACACATTTGTGGAACCTAAAGTGTTAATAGGTAAATATTAACACAGGCCAGATTGAGAAGTCTGTTTACATAGCAATGCAAATAATGATCAAGAAACTGGCGGTTTGCAAAAAAAACCCAACAAATTTTAAAGGTAGATATTGGAGGGAGGTTTATGGTCAAATTCCTATGGTTTCTCCCCATCTCTTTTTGCTTCGCTGCCCTAAAGGGAGGTTAAAAGGTTGCCCCTGCTCGAAAGCCAGTCGTATCCGACTCTAGGGTTCAGTGCTCATCTCTGAAGACATTCAGTGCTCACCCTGAAGACGTTTTCATGGACATGTGGCAGGCATGACTAAACACCGGAGTGCACAGGACGCTGTTTACCTTTCCACCAAAACGGTACCTATTTATCTACTTGCAATTTCTGACTTTCGAACTGCTAGGCTGGCAGGAGCTGGGACAGAGACAGGTGCTCACTCCATCATGCAGCGCTCAGGTCTCGAACTGCTGACCTGCCAGTCGTCAAATTCAGCATCTTAACCACTAATCCACCGCAGTCCCAAAGGGAAAAATACATTAAATTGTTATGATGTCAAAAGAAAAGGAGGAAGAATTAAGTTTTATAGCCCCCATTTTAAGGGCCACCCAAGACATTTTGCTGCCTGAGGCCAGGGCTGGTGTCTCTCCCCAAGATGGCAATAACAATTAGGCTATGACTGGCTTTCGAGCAAGGGAAACTTTTACCTTTACTACCAACCCCATAGCGCTTAGCGCACTCTGCAAATGTAGCTTAAATCAAAACAACATGTGCGTGTACGCGCATCAGACACCAAATTCGTTAAGCCGGTGAAATTGTTGCTCGTACTAATCCGATTTCAGCAGCACTCGGAAACTGCCAGGATTGTTCCTCGGAAGGTTTCTCCGGGAATAAACTTTTGAAAACAATCACCATTAAAACGATCCCAACAGACCGGAAAAGATAACATACAATGGGCAAAGATTAAACCCCAGAAAAGGTTGCGCAAAGAATTAGCTGGCAGACAAAGCAAGGAAACGGAGTTCTTGTTAGGAAGACGTTTCCTCCATGCAGGCCAAAAAATTAAAAATGACCTGTATTAACCTCAATCTCATTTTTTTATTCATTGGTGCTTCCAAAGCTAGTTATGGAGATTTCCTCTGCAAGTATACCCGTGACTGTCTATAAAAAAATATTTTACTCCTAAAACATCTCTAGGTGTATAACACTGCACAACGATTTTGCCACTGAGAATAACACATGTGCTTTACGTGATATTGAGTGTGCTGATTCCAAATCAGAATTTGCCTATCATGTACAGATTGTAAATTATAGGTGTGCTATAGCTGTTCAAATGGTTGGTAATTGGATAATGTATTTTAACATGGGTACATTATAACAGTTGCAGCTACCGCTACGCCTGCTGCCGCCTCAGCTGAATCACGTCCCCTGGTGGCATGCATGTTCCAGCAGAGGCCAGGCATGTCTGGGCGACTTAGTGAGCTGACATCAGAAATGGGTATAAAGGGTGAGATGGACCAAGGGCTTGTCTCTAGTGCGAAACCATCTTATTGGATAATACAGCTAGGCCATAGTGAGACAGTTTTGAGCTAAAGATTGTCCGGTGTTAATAAACCGGACAATCGTGTCTATATGCGTAATTAACTTAAGATCCTGACATCCTAGGCAGAATGAGACATCAGATTTGGATTCAGTGCACTTGATTTAGTATAGGACACATGGATTAGGCCAAGTAAAAGACAGTGTTTATTTATTTTTGTGATGCCGTGTAATCAACTAGTAAATCTCTCAAGGTGCTAGTCCTCATGGAGTGACTACAAAACACTGGCTTGGAAGTTACATCTTATTTTATATTTATTTGCAAGATATGCATTCCATTAAAAATTAAAATTCAACTCTGAACTTCGCAGCAAAGATGGATTGGACAGAGGGGGTAAAGAGTGGCAGAAAACTATGCTTTATTTATTGTGTCAATTTTAAATTATATGTAAAGTTTTACCTATTGTGTAATCCAATCTCAATATGAACCAGCTTTATTGTGCCAATTTTAAATAGTTTTATATGCAAAGTTTTACCTATTGTGTAATCCAATCTCAATATGTACCAGTTTTATTGAGCCATTTTAATTTTTTTTACTGTATATACAAAGTTTTATTTATCATGTATCCAATCTCAACAAGTACCAATTTTACTGTGCCAATTTTAAATCATTTAATATGGTCAATTGACTGGCACAACAAACAATTGATTGTTTGCTCAATAGTGAGTCGTGATTTATTATTCAATGGGTCTACTCTAGCCAGGATGACTAGCCATTCCCTCTGTGAATTTACTCCTGAGCAGACTTTTGCAAGACTGGTCTTTAAAAAAAGAAAGACGGAAAAGGAAATCCAACTGCGGAGAGAATTGGAATGTGTAAGGAAATCATAATGTGCAAAGTGCTCAAATCTTCGAAGAGAATGCATTCAGCCCTTCGAAGGATTTTCCTTGCAAAGAATTAGGATTTTTTTTAAAAAAAAATGCTATTTTTTCTCACCAGCCCTGTTCCTTCTCTGGACGTTTGCACAAAACCAGATTTTCTTCATTTATATTGAGCTTTTAAAGTATTAAAAGGGGCTTTAAGCTTCCAGAATGTTTGTGCATCTTCTTTGCTTAAGTAAAATGTAAATACTGTACTTTACTTTAAGCACACCCTTATCATAATCTGCAGGGACTGTGGTAGCTCAAGTGGTTAAGACGCTGAACTCGACGACTGGAAGGTCGGAGTTCGATTCCCGGGTACTACATGACAGAGTGAGGTCCTGTCGTCTGTCCCAACCGTGCATGCCCCCAGCTGTGTTGGAATACAGACTCTATAATCCCCACGCTGCCTAGCCATGTTGGCTAAGGATGATGGGACATGTAGTCTGATCCCGCTGAAAAAATATCAGGCCACACTTTTTTCTGGACTGGTTCGTATTTTATGTGCGGTGCTGCAGTTATAAAACCTCTCAGACTGTGGCCGTCTGACAAATCTTGATGCCCTTTAAATACGGAATGAGTTTTATCTGTGTGACAAACTTTGGCAAATGCTGTTTCTCCAGGCCTGTCTATGGAAACCTATAAAAATTACCCATCTTTAAGGTGATAAACGACTCTTAGTTTTATTTAACCACTGTTGTCATGTCCAGCTCAAGGGTTTTAGTATCCAGTTACGCAGCCAGAGGTTGGGAGTTCGACGCGCCACTCTGTATCCCAGCCTAGATAGCCCTGGGGCAAACTGCACATTCCCAAGAGCTTCCCCGAGAGACAGGGAAGGGTAAAACAACTTCTGAGTATTCTCTACCTAGAAATATACCATATAAACTTGACTATAAGTCATCCCAAATTATAAGTCGAGGTACTGTACCTAATTTGGACCTCTAAAAATAGGAAAATAGATTGACACAAGTATAGGTCAGGGGTGGAAAATGCAGCACCTGCTAGTAAGTTTCAATAATTAAAATACATGAAAATATGGTAAAATTAATTAATTTAGACATTTGTATGGGTATGTTTTTACGTTGACCTGAGTATAAGTCGAGTCACATTTTTGGACCTAATTTTGGGGGCTAAAAACCCGACTTATACTAGAGTATATGCAGTAGGTATAGTGAGAGGATGCCTCAAACCTACACCAGACACTCTTGTTGGTATTGCTCCCCTAAGATAAGGAGAGAAGTAGAAGCAGACGCCAAGAGAATTAAGAATGAGAAAGACCATCAACATCCTCTCAATGGATATGAGCCTCAAGTGCGCCGGCTCAGATCCAGGAAGAGCTTTATGGCAAGAACAAACATTCTTGAGGGTAGGCAAGAGCAAAACGAAATTAGAAGATGGAGGAAGAAGGAGCTCACTGGACAAGGAAGGACATTAATGGAGGAGATGGCTGAGGAACTCAACCTCCCCTACGTCACTTGGAGGACCCTGAATAATAGACTGAGGATTGGAGTCCCTCAATGCAAAACCAGCATGCTCAAGTGGGGGCTGCAAGTGGACAACAACACACGGTGTGAACGTGGAGATACAGAATCAGGCTCGTTTGCTTGTCTGCCGATGACTGCCAGAAATCTGCACCAATGAGGACTTGCGTTTGGGCAACGACAAAGCCAAGAAAGTGGCTCCATTTTGGCAGTCCAGGGTTTGATCGGGACATGGAAGAAGAACCACCTAGGGTTGTGATAAATCAGAATAAACATGACGGCATACAATTATTGTTGTTTTCGCTGCAAATGGGCAAATCACAGCTCAGGGTGGCTGTGGGTGACCAAAAGGAACGCATGCACCAAAAGTACAAGAGATAGGTAGAGAAAGGCTTTATTTCTACGCATGCCTACGGGTTCCTTTGCAGGAAGAGGGGCAAAGATACACGGACAAAGGCTTTTATAGACCTGAAAAAGACTCCTCAAAGACTGTGGTGTTTTTGAACCACAATTGGGCATACCCTGGGGCAACGGCAACCTTGTTGAAATCTTTCTCACACTAGGTCAGGCGAAAAGGAACTATGGAATGAATTCACCCAAATGTGGCTTCCTTTTGGCAGTTTAAAGTCTGACCTAGACACAAAAGAAGAAGAAATAGACCAGGCCTGAGGCAGCAAGCCAAATACACAAAACTCACAATAGTGCATACAGTACCTGTTTTTATACTAACTCAGATCTTTTACCTGCTTTCTGACATTGTACACAAAGGCATCGAGAGGGAGGGAGGACTTTTTAGTTCACTTGATATTCAAAACGGCTTTTCTCGCGCTACGTTATTATAGTCCTAATGTTGCTTTTCTTCCACTGAACCAATGCCAGCTCAGATCCAGGAAGAGCTTTACGGCAAGAACAAACATTCTTGAGGGTACGCAAGAGCAAAACCACATTAGAAGGCGGAGGAAGGAGCTCACCGGACAAGGAACGACATTCAAGGAGGACATGGCTGAGGAACTCAACCTCTCCTACGTCACTTAGAGGACCCTGAATAGGATAAAGGTTGGAGTCCCTAAATGTAAGACCAACATGCTCAAGTAGGGGCTACTGGTGGACGACAACACGCCGTGTGAATGTGGAGTGGTACAGAGTCCATTGGCTCACTTACTGGTCTGCCAATTCTGCCTAAAACATGCACCGACGAGGACCTACGTTTGGCCAACGACCAAGCCAAGAAAGTGGCTTCATTTTGGCAGTCCAGGGGTTTGATGAATTGAACCCAAGGCAGCATCCCATGACTCTGTCTCTCTCTACAACACCCCTGAAAGGTAGGCCAGGCTGCGAGAGGGAGAGAAGGAAAACAGCCCAGTGGCGTAGCTCGTGGGACACTTGACTTGGCTTTTCTCCATATTCTATCATCAATACATTTCTCAAACATTTCATTCCCCTGGGATGCAGCCAGCCCATCTGCTTCCCCACTGTATCGATTTGGGGCGTGGGGGAGGGAACAGGATCCAGTTCCCTAACCACTGCAACCACTACACCACACGTTCACCCCTGCATGACTTCAGCAGGTCTCAGAAGCGCACCGGTTTCTTAACGAGAACTTTCCCCCTCCCCAAAACGGGATGCTTCTGGCTTGGGGAAACCAGACCTCTGGGTCATCTGCACCCACCTTCCCCCGGTCCTCCCCTCTCACCTGCTGGGTCTCCTCGGCCGCCATGGCGACGATCCAGGCTCCTGTCCAGCTTCACCTTTCCTTCGCTTTTAGCCGATCCGGATTAGTCACACCCGGGCAAAAAACAAACTTTCTCCAAACTTCCACCAAACTTCTCCGGAGCGCCTCGAGGGCGCCCTCTGCGGGCCATCATCCACTGGTGGATCCCAAAGGAGGAACGGAGCCAGCCCGAGTTACCCCCTTCCCAAAAGTAACGTTTTAATTCATCCCTGTACCAACCCTCCCAAAAAAATCCTGCCGTCCGGTTGAAACGGGGAGATTTGTTGTTGTTGTTTTTTCTCATCAAAAGGATGCGCGCGTTCCAAGTCAACTCTTGCAAAAGTTTTATATATATATATATATATATATATATATATATATATATATATATATATATATATATATATATATATATATATATATATATATATATATATATATATATATATATATATATATATATATATATATATATATATATATATATATATATATATATATATATATATATTTTTTTTTTGGGAACTAAAACTTCCAGAATTGCAGGCTAGCAGGGCCAGGGAGGTGGAAGCAGGGCCCCCATTTAAAGGAACTTTTGTGTGTGTGTTGTGTGTGTGTGTGTGTGTAAGGTGGGAAGCCAAATCCTGGCTTCCAGGTTGTTGCAATAGCAGCAGAGGAGCCCCAAAGGAAACCCAGTAAAAAGACATTCACTCTGGTTCACACCCAAAGGAAATATCTCCAGTGCATTTAACAATCGGTTGGGCAAAAAAAAAAAGTTGGCAAGTGGCTTGTCATTTCCTTAATTAACCAAAGGGTCATAAATAACAGCTGCAGTGGCTCAAGTGGCGAAGACGCTGCTGACTTGGAAGGTCGGAAGGTCAGCAGTTCGATTCCCGAGTGCCGCAGGATGGAATGAGCTCCTGTCTTTGTCCCAGGATCCTGCCAACCGAAAGCAAGACATTGCAAGTAGATAAATAGGGACCACTTCGGTGGGAACGGTAAACAGCGTTCCGGTGTCTAGTCATGCCTGCCACATGACCGCGGAAACGTCTGCAGAAGCAGACAGCGCTGGCTCTTCGGCTTTGAAACAGATGAGCACTGAACCCTAGAGTTGGCTACGACTGGCTTTTCGAGCAAGGGAAACCTTATAAATAACAGCACGGTTTAAAGGGTCTGCAGCACTTTGCTTGCAGCACATCCATTCCCCAGAAATCTCCAGCAGGCAAGGTGAAGCTTCAAAATAACCAGCCCAAATAATGTGTCCTTTTGGGTTTCCAGAATGAGTCCCCTCTTTTTAATTGAGATCTTTTTTTTAAAAAAATATTTTTTATTAATTTTAAATTATAAAAGACAATACAAAATATATATTAAAAATACATAAACAAAAAACAAACAAATTAATGCATTGGGTTACTGTACTTAAAACTCTATTATAATAGTATTGTGAACAATTCATTGAGATCTTAAAAGCAAGGAATGTGCTTTTTCTTTTTTAAATGGAGGAACACAGATTGGGGTTTGGAACACTACTAGGCCTTTGGAAATGTGGGAATAAATAAATAGCTCTTTTACATGCAGTCCAGTCACAATGTCCCTAAGCAGGGTTTCCAAGTATGTGAAATATTTGAGGGTTTTTTTTAACGAAACACACCCAGACACACCTTGTGAGTTCCCACAGCCAAGTGGGGTTTGGGAAGCCAGATCTCTAGTCACCACACACAACAGACTGGGATATTTTCTGATAGGCCCCTGTATAATAAAAGTATTTGGGACTGCCGTGGCTCAAGTGGTTAAGATGCGGAACTCGACAGCTGGAAGGTCGGAGCTCGAATCCCGAGTACTACACGACAGCGTGAGCTCGTCTTTGTCCCAGCTCCTGCCAACCTAGCAGTTTGAAATTGCAAGGAGATAAATAGGGACCACTTGGGTGGGAAAGGTAAACAGTGTTCCGTGCGCGCCGGGGTCTAGTCATGCCTGCCACATGTCCACGGAAACGTCTGCAGAAGCAGACAGCGCTGGCTCTTCGGCTTTGAAACAGAGATGCACACTGAACACTAGAGTCGGATACGACTGGCTTTCGAGCAAGGGAAACCATTCTAGCAATTGTCATCAGCCAAGGACCTAGGCCAGGGATGCACAAACTACGGCCTGGGGGACCAGATCCAGCCCCCACCACCAATTCATCCGGCCCGCAAAGCCCTCGTCGCTCCCAGACAAAGTAAAATGTGCCCATACGGACACATTTTACTTCCGCTTCTGGGAGCAATGAGGGCTTCATGGGCTGGATGGATTGGCCTCAGGGCCAGATCTGGCCCCCTGAACCACAAGACCAGCCCACAGCCCCAAATGTTTGGGCACCTCTGCTCTAGGCTTACTTAGTTCACAATATCCGTGTGGTAAATTTGGCCAATCAGTTTCAGGGGTGGTTGTTATCAGACAACCAAATAACCATGGATAATAGTAATATAAAACATTGAGAATAAAAACATCTTGGCATCTTAAAGATTAGCTGGCACCATTTTAATGTGAGCTTTGGTGGATTAATTCCACTTCCCCAAGACATAAGAGTGGAGCCAGACGGGCCACATTTATGAAGAAATCCCATGTTCAAGTTTGAAGCCGTGGAATATCAAGCTGACAGGAGACAGGTGTGTTTCCTATCGTGGGTTTGTTCCCCTCCAAAAGTACCTTAAAAATAAAGTTACCTTTATCAAGAATTGCAACTATACTAAGTAATTACTTTTCAAAGTAATGGCCATGTTAATGTCCCATTTAACATCACTTAGTGGTTAAGATGCTGAACTTGATAACTGCAAGGCCAGCAGTTTGAGACCAGAGTGCGGCACAAAGGAGTGAACTCCTGTCTGTCCCAGCTCCAGCCAACTTAGCAGTTCGAGGGCAAGAAATTGCAAGCAGATAAATAGGGACCAGCGTTCGTAGTCATGCCTGCCACATGTCCACGGAAATGTCTGCAAACGCAGACAGCACTGCCTCTTTGTATCCCCCTTATTTGGTTTAACTGAGTTTGTGCGCTGGAATTTTAAAAAATGTAAATTATAGATTATAAATTATAACAAAGTAAGGCTTGAACGATCTCGCTTTGCGTGTAATGAGTCTATCTCATATATTTGTTTCACCTTTTAAGTTGCATTACCGAACTGAATGAACGTTTGCACAATATTCTAATTTTCCGAGTTTCACCTGTAAGCCTTCCTCTATTGTAGCAGCTACAGTAGCTTTCCACAAGTTTTTTTTAAAAAACCTTTAAAACTTTCTACTAGCTTTCTCAGAGGCAGCTTACACTTTAGGCAACATGAATTTTAAGCTAGAGTATTAAATAGTAGGGTATAATAGATCAAAAGCCTTCTCCACTTGCCAAAGGAGTTAACCTGTGTATATTTGTGGGGAATTACACCCAGACGCTTCCATGGCTTTCTGCAGGATTGTTCAAATAGTTACACAACATAGGAATGTCAAGGACACTAACAGGATCTTGGCCATTGTATCCCAATAGTTGAAACCAAAGACCTCACTGCTCACCCACTAGAGAAATCATTTCCAGTTGTGTTGCATCCATTCTCCAAAATGGTGAAAATCATCCAACAAGAATAAAGTGTTGCTCATCATCAGCATGAGTAATTTATGGGGCATTTTAATCCCAGCAAACCATTAGCAGTTATCTGCTTCCAAACATTTGGGTTACTGGGGTTTACCCGACTGCGGTGGCGCAAGTGGTTAAGATGCTGAACTCACTGGCTGGCAGGTCAGAGTCCGATTCCTAGGTACTGCACGACAGAGTGAGCTCCCGTCTCTGTCCCAGGTCCTGCCAACTTAGCAAGAAATTGCAAGTAGATAAATAGGGACCCACTGGAACAAAACTGGGTTAAAATCCAAGTCAAGTTCCTTCATAACACTGCAATGAAGCCTGATGACAAATCAAATTTAATCTCATCTCAGAATAAGCAATTTAACCTTCCCTTGCTTTAAATCTGTCCATATAATATGGATGATTTCTGATACTCATCTATGAAGTTCCAAATTGTGAATTTCACTTTTTATTAACTAAAGCCTAAAAGCTAAGCTTAACCCCAACCACAGTAGACCCACTGAAACCAACTGGACTTGTGTTAGTGGCAAGTCACATTAACTTCAATGAGTTTTCTTTAGCCATGATTAAAACTGGATTGACCCAACCAGTCATTAATTAGGTATCCAGTTGTTATATATATGTACATCTGAATAAAATCTTATAAAAATCAACTATAAATGAACATTTTAAAAGAAACATATTGATGACAAGTCACCCACAACCTTCTTGCCAAGTGGAATTAAAAATGTTTAGATTCAAGAAGTTCTGAAGGACCAAACCCCATTAACACAACGTGCCAATCCAATGATGATCTTTATGAACCGAGATGAGTTACCTAATCCTTCCTTACATTGAATGCATTTCAAAATATTACTCTACCACTGGCCCTGGGAGGCAAAGCCACCTCTCTAAGGTGGCCCAAAACCGATGGCTCAGATCCGTTCTCAGACTGATTACACTGCAGAACAATAATTTTGCTACTGGGAATAATACAAATGATTTACATATTGAGTGTGTTGATTCCAAATCTGAACTCAGAATTTGCCTATCACGTACAGACTTTAAGGCGTGCTATAGCTGTTCAAATGGTCGGTCACTGGATAATGTATTTTTATATGGGAACATTATTGCAGCTACCACTATGCCTGCTGCCGCCTCAACTGAATCACGCCCCTTGGTGGCATGCATGTTCCAGCAGCGGCCAGGCATGTCTGTGCAAGTCAGTGAGCTGATGTCAGAGATAGGTATCTAAGATGAGCTTGTCTTTAGTGCAAAACCATCTTATTGGATAGTACAGCTAGAGACCACCTGGGCAAACACCTCTCCTGTACAAATCTGAATCCCATCAGCTTTTGCCAGATAACCTACACCAGGAGCTTTAATTCGGCAAAGAGGAAGGGTCCGAGATGATTTATGTATGTACAACTGGTACTTTGCTATATATATATATATATATTTTGCTTGTAATAGATTAGTCCTAACGGTAGGGGTTGTGGTGCTCATTGGTTAAGAAGCTTGCCTTGTTAGCTGGAAGGTCAGCAAGTTGGCAGTAAGAGAACCCGGGTACTGCATGATGGATTGAGCTCCCGTCTGTCGCAGCTCCTGCCAGCCTAGCAGTTCGAAAGCAAGACATTGCAAGTAGATAAATAGGGAACACTTTGGGGGGGGGGGAGATCTTGGGGACATGAAAGGAGCCTCATTCGGGCATCCCCTGAACGGAGTTTCTCCAGCAAAAATCCTTTCAACCCAGGATAATTTCTGACACAAAATTATTATAGTCCTAATTTGTAGGATGAGATACCAAACTAAACGGGGGAAAGGGTCAGAAGCATGCAGGATTTTTTTTAACCCAGTGAAGACTATTAGCCATCTTGTGTACACATTAAGTTTTATTGTAACAAAGCAACTTGTACACTTTTAACGTTTAAAACTGAGCATTTTTCTCTTCCAGTGAAACAAAAAAAAATAGTTGGAAAAAAAAACAAGGAACAAAATTACAATAGAGAATGTAAATTCCAAATAAGATCCTACAGGTTCTGGTGATTCTCCGTCAAGTGGCAGGGCTCAACTGTAATCATCAGGAGAGAAATTTATGTTTAAAAGTGTCATCTTTAAACTGCAAGGATGTTTGTCAAACATCACAATTAAACATGCCAAAGAAGCCGTCATGTTTATGTTTTCAAAATGCCCATTTAACCCACCCCAATGTCTGAAACCCACCCCTGCTTACCCGGTCTATAACCCCCCCCTTTTTTTCTGCTTTTTCAATTATTATTTTTTAAACAAGAGAAGTAGACAGATACATGTTGGTAAATGCTAACTGTCCATATTCACAGAGACACAGTGTAATCTCTGAGCCCAATATACAGAGAAGGGGGGAAAAGCTAGATTCTATGCACTACTACATGGGGCCGTAGCACGTTTCAGCTTCCAGAATTGACAGCGGAAGGGTCTCTTTCTTCCCCACAGAACACGGTGTGTGTGTGTGTGTATTCGATTCCGTTAACAGGGTTTTTTTTGTTTCAAAAGAGGGATTTTTTTTAAAAAAAACTGAAATGGTTTAAGAGATTCTTTTTCACTGTATTTTGCTCAAGATAATTTGTTTTTCTCCAAAATTACTGCTGAACCATGGAGAGGAGGGGGAAAATAAGACCTCAGGAGAACAAGGAGACTGAGCACAAATGAGGAAAGGGGGGGGGGGGAATAGACACAAATTTGCTCCCAGGGAAGGGGAAGGAACTGAGAGAGAGAGAGAGGGTGGTTGGAATCTGTGTCAGTGTTCAGTCATCTTCTCCTTCATCCTCCTGTTAAGAGAAAAACAAGACTTAAAAGATCCTGCAAAGTACTTTGCATTACTTGAAGATTTATTTCCTCAGTATCATTGCACTGTTTAGGCATCCATCCATGTTGCCTGAAGGTTCTTCCAAAGGTTAAGATCCTGTGTAAGCAATGCTAGGCTTATTAAGAAGGCATTTCCAAAAAAAAAAAAAAGACACCCGGTACTACTTTATGCAAAAAAATGAAGCCAAGATACATACACACACATACTTGCAACTGAAAGTCAGTTTGGAAAGGGGGGAGAGAGGAGAAAATGACAAGTTCCCAAACATTGCCAGGTTCACATTGCCGGCTCTGCACACAAATACAAAGGAAGTTTCTCTAAAAGAATAAAGTTGGTTAACCCAAGTCACCCAAAACTACAGCATGTGGAAAGACCATTCCATAATAGTTATGCACACGGGCGTATCAGCCAGGCGCCCAAAGGAAACAGCCATACCTTTTATGCAATAGAAAGCAGAGACTGAAAGCCCCCCTCCCCCAGCAAAAAAAGTCATTTTTATACCACAAATAACACAAAATCCTTCCTAGATTTGCTATCGTTCTGCACTTCACTGCACACCTGTCTCACTTGCCCACTGAACTAAATCTATGTTTGGTAAACTCTGCTTTGGGGCTAATGGAATTCCAATTTGAAAAGGGCCAAAATGGCAGGGCTTTTGATGTAATTATTCAGCACCTGATTATTAAAAGGCGCGTTCTTCTATTCCAATATGGCCTATGGTTTTTAGTTTTATAAAGCCATTTGTTTGTTACTGAATGGTGTCATTCCAAGAATTAGGCTTCAGGTTCTAACCTCCCCTTCTTCTCCCTCGTCATCATCTTCATCTTCTTCACCCTCATCTTCATCACCTTCCTCATCAATGTCCTCCAAGCCTTCTTCCTCATCGTCGTCATCGTCCTCTTCTCCTTCGCCTTCTTCATCGTCCATGTCAGGAACCTTATTTGACAAACGCTAAAATGAGTACATTTATCTTACAGCAGTCATAAAAGACTTGCCCCCCCCCCAAAAAAAAAAACCCTAAAGAGATCTTCCTACCAGGTAGTACTGCAATGGATTTGGCCAGATGTCATCTTTGATGACCTCGCCCAACTCATCAGCCCCGGCATCAGAATGGTCGGTGAACCAGGTGAAGAAGCTCTCTGGCTCTTCATGCTGCCTCTTCCTGCTGGCTTTATTCTGTGTCTGACTGGAGCGCTTGGTCAGATCCTTTAAAAGAGAGGCATAGAAATCAAGCAAAGCCAGCCATCTGATCCATACACCTAAATGTAGAAGGCGGCAATACCTTTTTTGGATCACTAAACACAAACAAATATCATTGCAAGCTTTTGTGATTCAAGATCACTTCTTCAGGCATTCTTGTGGGTAAGGCAGGGAAGTTATCAAAGTCCATATGTTCATGGCACGATGATCTGTTTGCCAGGATCAGTTCTTAAAAATGATTTTGAAGCAGTAGTCCATTTGATACCCTTCCCCCATCTGACACACATAGGAAACCAGGCCTCTGCAAAAGGACTGCTGCTTCAAATCCATTTTTAAGAACAGCCTGGCAAACAGATCATCATGCCACGAACATCTGAACTTTGATCATTTCCCTGCCTTACCCACGAGAATGCCTGAAGTGATCTTAAATCGCAAAAGCTTGCAGTGATTTTTTTGTGTGTTTAGTGATCCAATAAAGGTATTGCCTTCTCCTTCCACATAAAAATCAGATCCGCCCCCTCCTGAAACTGTAAATTCCAGAGAGCAGAATGTGTTTTTACTTTCATAAATATTAAGATTACATTGGTTCTCCGTGTTTATTTGGATCACATCTACTGTGTGGGTGGCTGGTGGGCTAATTTAAGTGTGCCCAAAAGCGCCTTGTGCATAAGGATTTAAATATTGACATTCCCACCAATTTCAGAAAACAATGTGTCATTTGAAAACACACATCTGAAGGCCCTGAAACCACAAGAAGTCATTGATAAGCCTCATAAATACTCTTAACATGGCTTAATAAAGGAAGCGATTAACATAGTTTAAAAAATAATAAGCCCAACCATGGAGAAAGTCAAACCCGTAGATTTTTTTAGTGCTTTATTTAGTCATCCAAGTCTGCCTGTGCCATTAAAATACTGAAAAATAAACAAAGGGGAAAAAATGTTAGCAACTTAAACCAATTCAACTAGTTTTGAAATCTTCATGCTCTCTTCCTTCCCTCGAGTACCAGCATTACTACTGCTCTTCCAATGACACATGCAATAAGATAAATTGTCTCCATTCGATGCTAACTCCACTTGGCAAGTGTCAAAAAGAGAAAGTTGCAGCTGGAGAAAACACCCTGTTAAGTAACTAGATTAAAGAAACTCAAGAGGACCCTGAAAGTTGTTACTGTTTGCAATCGTTAGTGCTTGTCATGCATACCTTCCCAGATTTCCACTTGATTTCACTGGACTTTGACGACGGGTCCCCACTCTCATTCAGATGAAACTCTTTAGAGAGCATCTTGTTTTCGAAATATGGATTCTCATCAAAATACTGCAGTCAAGAGAACATAAGAATGTAGACGCTGATATATTTAAGCTGTGCAAATAATGCAGCAAAGTGTACCAAAGCAGTCCTCCTGGCCACCCACAAACACGTAGGAGTAGTGCAGCACACGGACACTTACAAAATCTATTCTGTAACCTGATTTGATATCTTCAAACTCCGTCACCTCAACTCTGATCAAATAATGCAGTGCCTCTTCATCTTCTTCTCCCAAGAGTGCAGATACTAAAAGCAAACAAAGAACAACATATTTATGACAAATTCAAGTTTGGTATGGAAACTAGGTTAATTTTCATGTAATATTTTGATGATGATAAATAACAACATAACATCAAGCCAATTTTGACTCACAGTGATCATTTACTAAAGTTTCTAGCCTTTAATACAAGTAGCTGCTCCCCACTTTATCTTGACAATGACCCCCTGAGGGGAACCAGTTTGAGAATGACTCACCCAAGGTTACACTATGAGTTTCATGGCTCAATGGTCCCAAGCCTAATGTTTAACCACTGTGCCATGCTACTTATTTTTTTCTTCCTATTGCCAATAGGTTTGTTTCTGTATGTTTTGGTAATATATCATAGCCTCCACTCTTTTCTAGTTCTCTTGTAATTTATAAGATGTTTAAGATATAATTAAGTGCTGCATACCTTGTGGATGGTTGACAAATGTTGTTACCCAAAAATTTGGGATTTTGGCGATCAATTCTGACCTCTTCTGGAAGAATGGTTGGCGGAGTTTGTTGTATTTCTGTTCTACTTTCAAAATTTCCTCACTGGCTTGTTCATTCAGTCTGAAATAAGGACAAAACATAGCACCGTAAATTGAACTGAAAATATCAAAACAACACTCTTACAAATATTTCTATTTATCAGAGCATCCCATCTGAACTGTGGAAAATTCAAATGTTCCAACTCTGTAAGCACTCGTTTTCACAGTAAAGATCAGCCTGAGTCAAAACAAGTGGACTGCACAGAATTTGTCAAGGACAGTCATTAGTTCTACCTTTGGTTACAAAACTTCAACTGAATGACAAGTTCACAAGCTCACCAATGCAGATCCTACATTTGACTAAAAGTAAAGGTTTCCCTTGCTCAAAAGCCAGTTGTATCCGACTCTGGGCTTCAGTGCTCATCTCTGTTTCAAAGAGCCAGGGCTGTCTGCTTCTATAGATGTTTCTGTGGTCATGTGGCAGGCATGACTAGACACCAGAGCGCACAGAACGCTGTTTACTTTCCCACCAAAGTGGTCCCTATTTACCTACTTGCAATGTCTTGCTTTCTAACTGCTAGGTTGGCAGGAGCAGGGACAAAGACGGGCGTATCAAATTGCTGACCTCCTGCCTTCCCGTCAGCGTCTTAGCCACTTGAGCCACTGCAGTCCCACATTTAACTACTTCCATTTAAATTGTAAAAAAAAAAAAAGGGGGTGGTAGTGGTGATGGAAAACAAATGCACTCCATTTTCTTTTTTAAGTGCATTGCAAATATTTCCTGCATACAGTGAAATGGGCACACTTGAAACTAACTTTGTTCAAAAAAGGGCCCAAGATCTGGGATTCATCAAAATACTAACATAAAATTTTAAAGTTTTTCCCGGTAAATATCAGAAGACATGACATCTGCATGGAATTGGAGTCTAGTAAGTCTCATATTGAAATAAATGAAAAGTGCAATTTACACGAAGAGAAATATGAAAGAAATATGCATGGAAAATATACTACCCATGTTTACCTACTGCTTTTACTTCTGACTAAAAAGGTTTAACGCCTAGAACTCAGGGTACTCTCTGCCTCAAACGTAAATATTCTTAAAATTAGCCAGCATTACTTGTTCCTTATTTGTCAATTACTGGGAAAACATATTTTTCAACTATAGCCAACCATGCAGACCTCAGATATAACAACATAGCTTATAATGTATCACTTAAATGTTCCGTCGGTGCAGTCTAAAGAGACACCAACAAGTTACCTGTCTATTTCATTCTGTACTTCATCAATATGTTCGATTGCTTCCTGCTGCTCCTTGTCTAGAAAAAAAAGTGTACCAGTTAAATTTCCCAAGACATAAATCAACACCACAAGTAATACTTTGTACCCAGAATTATTATTATGACTAAAGTATGCTTCTGGATTTACTGCACTTTTAACCTTGTTCATACTTTGATCTAAGCAATTTCAACCAGTCAGGTTGCAGTCCAAAGCACAAGCAGGGAACTAGATGAGATAAATTTTTGAAGCAAGGTACAGAGGTCTGAACTGTTAGGTTCTGAGCTCTGTGCAATTCATGCCAAAAAGAGATGCTCTCAAACAGCTTTTTTTGCCCACGCACCAGATGCAACTAGGACAGCTACTGGTCTTTCTTTCCTAGGGATGATAAATATTGTAGTTTTACAATACACTTAGATCTGTTCACTTAATGTTTCACAAAAGTTGTTCTGCTAACATTAAAATATAACAGCCTTCAAAGTGCTACAGCGTTTGTTTATTCTCTGGTATGCTTGAAACAGACTAACACGGCTAATACTCCAATAAATTCAGTCTTGCAACAATGTCCAGGGCCAGAAGGTTGCTCAACTAACTGCATTTAAAGAAACAAAGCAGGGGACTTGAAAGGAGCATATCTGAAAATATTAAGTTAAAAGCAGCCAGATCATCTTTTCAGAACATGACTATAGCACGATTCCTTTAAAGGTAAACTGCATTTGCAGCGAGAAACAGGCATTGATAATCCTAAAGATAATCACCAAGGCAAGAAAGGCGGCCTATAAATTGAATAAATAAATAAATAAAGGGCACAATTCAAAGCTCAGTCCTAACCCCGTTTTATGAGACCAAAAGGATTTCTACAAGGAGCTAAGGACCCTCCCAGTCCGTACAAATATGGCTCCAATCCTATTATTCACGCTTTCTTGGGAACACGCTCGATGTAAGCCCCAGTGGATCCTATATTTCTGATAATTCATAATAATAATAATGGTGTGTGATGGTCCATGGAGTTGCAAAGGGTCGGACTCGACTGTGCGACTGAACAACAAATAACCCTACGACCCATCATCCCCACCAAAAAACTTTCTTTTAAAAGGGCAGGGAGAAAGGAAAGGTGTGTGAGAAACACGTGTGCGCGAAGTAAGTAGTGCACAACAATCTGCCCTTGAACACACAACGTGGGCATCCCAGGCTGCAACTTTTAAGAGGCACAGGAAGACCTTTCCTGTCTGGAGAGACAAAAATCATTTACTTTACAAGAGCTGAATTTGTTTAAGGGAAAAGGGGGGACACACAAAAGCTTCCTGTTACAACATAATGGCAGATGCACAATTATGTTCCAAAGGAGAAAGTGGGAAATTGCTTTAAATGACAAATTGACATGTGAACTGAATGTGAAGAAAGGTATATCTAAAGGAAACAATTTTTGGGAAATATGGAGACTATTTGTGGAATATGTATTAATAGGGGATAAAGGAGATAAACCAATACCTCAACATATGAGCTTCTGGGAAGATTAAATTATAAATCTGATCCTCATGGCTTATACATATCACTGGGTGAATAATTATTATTTTGTAGTACATTAGATTGAGTCTTATATATTTTTGAAATGTTAAACATATAACTAAATGTAATGAAATAATGAGAATATAATTGATGACAAGTGACGAATAGTATAGATGTTTATGAAAAGATGTAGGTTGTAAAGAATAGGTTTAAAGGTACAATATAAATGAGGTTCAAGAATTGGTATTGTTGACAATACTATTATAACAGAGTATATGTAATTTAATGTACTTAATTTGTTTTATTTTTTTTCTTTTTGTAATGTTTATTATATCTTTGTTATGAAAACCAATAAAAATTATAATAAAAAAGGAGAAAGTGAAACTTGGGATAAATACCTGTGCAACGGGATATAAAATCACACCAGGTGGCGATGGGAGGAAGTTTTATATTATTATTATACTTATATTTCTATACCGCTTTACTTCCCCTAAGGGAACTCAAAGCAGTTTATGAGATAGGAAATATAATAAACAGGAAATGAATAGGTACAAAAACAAGATACAAATTTACAAAACAATACAATAACAACTCGAGCACAATTCAATAGTACATTTCATACATAAACTATTCAAATAATACATTTCACAATTTAATCCCAAAGGGACATAGAAAAATAGATCACAAAAAAAATTATTAATACCAAATAAATTGTATATATGTATGTAAGGTCAGTGGGAAGCGATTAGGCGGATATTCCTTTTATTATTTTTAAAAGGACCCTCCCTCCTCCATAAACGTGCCTTCCGATTCCCCCTTGCTTTCTATTTATAAAATATAATTAAAAATTAAAAACCTTCTCAGCCATGCGGCGAGCGAGGAGAGCAATCATGGCGGCGGAAGGCCATTTCCAAGAGGGAGGGGAATATACACACACACATTTCTATATTATGGGCGTTTAAAGATATCTGCAAATAGATTACTATCTGCAAAAAAAAAAAGAAAGGCGATTCCCTGATAAAGCTCCGTCTTAATGGCGGGAAGGGGCACAGGGAAAAAAACAACACGGTGGAGGTTTTATTTCATAGCGGGTGGGGCGAAGGAAAGGGGTTTTTTTAAAAAAAATTATATATAATTAAATGAGAGAATAAAAGGGCGATTGGGATGCGGGAAAAAAAGACAAGAGGGAAAGGAGGGCGGGAGGCAGGCAGGGGAAGACAAAAGGGGCGCCCTAATAACATGGCCTCCTCCTCCTCCTTGGCTCGTCCGGAGGTGGCTTTGCCGCGGCCTGCACATCCGGCCGGCGCTTCTCCCCTTCCTTCCTTCCCGCCCTCCCTCTCTCTCTCAGGGGCCTCCGGGGGAAGATGGCGGCCTAGGCCGTGTGCAGGGAGGGAGGGAGGGGGACGAAGCGTCCAATGGCCTTCCCTCAGCCTCGGAGAGAGCGAGCGAGCGAGGCCTACCTGGCGGGCCCCGCCTTCTCCTCCCCCCTTTCCCGCCCTCCATGGCTGCGGCTGCTGCTGGGCCTACTTTCCCTTCCCGCCCGCCTCACCGGAGATCTCGTCGGCCCCGTCGTGGTTGGAGTTGAGCTCCTTCTTGCTGACTTTGGCCGCCGGCGCCGACATGTTGGGAGACAGAGAGCGCGAGGCTGAGGGGAGATAAAATGAAGGGGAGACGCTGAGAAGCGGCGGAGAGCCGGAGCCTCGCCTCGCCTCAGGCCGGGCTCGCTCTTCCTGGGCCGCCGCTGCCGACCAGGCCCTCCTCCTCCGCCTCCTTCCCCGCCCGCCGCTCCCGGTCCTGCCCCGCGTGGGACACTGGGGGTGTTTGTTGGCGGTGGCGGGGCGGTCGAAGCTGGCTGGGCTCCCCTCCTCCTCACGCTCGCTGGCTTCTCCTCACAGCAGCGCAAGAATGAAGGCCCCTCCTCAGCGAGTTCTGCGCAGGCGCGGAAGGCCGCCTTTCCATTCTCCCGCCGCCGGAGACAAGAAAGCGCGGAGTGCGCCTGCGCGGAATCAAAACCGCCCCTCTCTCTTTTTTTTTCCTCCCTCCCCCACCTCCCTATAATTCCGCCCACTCTCCTCAGTCAGTGCGCGTGAAGAGCCAAGTGCGCGTGCGCACTGACTCGGTCGGAGTTACACTCCCCCTCACAGCGCAAGGCTCCTCCTCCTCAACGTGCTCGCCAGCCAAGAAAGTGTGAAATGCGCATGCGCGGAATCAAAACCGTCTTTTTTTTTTCCTCTGTCCCCCACCTCCCTATAATTCCGCCCACTCTCCTCTCAATCAGTGCGCGCGTGAAGGGGCAAGTGCGCGTGCGCACTGACTCGGTCGGGGTTCCACACTCCCCCTCATGGTCTCCTCAGCGTGCTCTGCGCAGGCGCGAGGGGCGCCGCCAAAGCCAAGAAAGTGTGGAATGCGCATGCGCGGAATCAAACCCGTCTCTTTCCCTATAACGCCTACTGCGCAAGCGCCGGAGCATTAAAAGAAGACAGCGCCATCTACGCATGCGTGGAAGCGTGCTCTCTCTCTCTCTCTCTCTCTCTCTCGCTGAGTGCCGGCGCATGCGCTTTGTGTCGTTATGGGAACACATGGCGCCTTGCCATTCGCTCCGCCCCTCAGGTCGAATGAGGGTTGCACAGGTGTTTTTTTTTATTTAAAACAAGAGCCCGTGAAGAGAGAGACTGCGCTACGGCAAGCGGGAGAGGGAAAGTTAGCGCATGCGCAGATTTCACTCTTTAGCCCAGCCGTGTTTTTTTTAAAAAGGGCAACAAACAGGCGAGCGATTTAAGCCCGCCCACGGCGGCTGCTGATTGGTCGCCGGAGAGGGAATGACATATGTATAGACGGGCGAGACGAGAAAGTAGGTCGGGGACGGTTGCGCATGCGCAGTGGAGTCTGCTTGGTCTGGAGGGAGAGAATCTGGTTTTCCAACGATGCTATATTGAAGACAAAAGCACAAACAAATGCCATTTAGATCCATGTTAGAAAACTAAACAAGACTTCTAGCAGAACGGGTGTTTGATCTATAGGGGGAAATGCTATCATTTCTCATTTAAAAAAATATTTTCTTTTATATCATAGGAACTGTTAATGCAATTTTTAAAATTAAAATGGAATGATGCAGAAATAAAAAACCAGTATGAGCAACAATGTATCAAAACATCGCAAACTCAAGAGTGATATTGAGGTGCATATAGATTTATGGTTTTGATTTATTGTCCATTTGTGTGTGTGTTTTGTAGTTCTTTTTCTGGCCTGGCATGCGGTCCATGGGGTTGCAAGAAATTGCAAGTAGATAAACATCTTTTCCAAAAAATCGGGGAACTTAAGGGAACATTCAAAGCAAAAATGACCATGATAAGGGACAAAGACGGCAAGGAGTTAGCGGATGCAGAAGAGATTAAGAAAAGATGGAAAGAATACACAGAGGAACTTTACAAAAAGGACCTCAACACCACTGATAATCACAATGAGGAGAACATTGAACTTGAGCCAGACATCCTGGAGAGTGAAGTCAGAAAGGCCCTAAAAAGTACTGCAAACAACAAAGCTAGTGGAGATGATGGTATCCCGGTTGAATTTTTCAAAGCTCTAAAAGATTACGGAATCAAATTACTGCATTCGATATGCCAGCAGATCTGGAAATCAAAACAGTGGCCACAGGACTGGAAAAGATCAGTATACGATCCAAAACCAAAGAAGGGTAGTGCCAAAGAGTGTTCAAATTATCGAACAATTGCACTCATCCCACACGCTAGCAAGGTGATGCTCAAGATAATACAGGATAGACTTCAGCAGCACGTGGAGAGAGAATTGCCAGAGATGCAGGCAGGTTTCAGAAGAGGCAGGGGGACTAGAGACCACATTGCCAACATACGCTGGATCATGGAGAAAACAAAGGAATATCAGAAACAAGTATACCTCTGCTTTATTGACTACACCAAGGCCTTTGACTGCGTGGACCACAACAAAATGTGGCAAGTACTTAAAGAAATGGGAATACCAGAACACCTCATATGCCTCATGAGAAATCTGTACAAGAGTCAAGAAGCAACAGTCAGGACAGAACACGGAATGACAAAATGGTTTGGAATAGGAAAAGGAGTAAGACAAGGCTGCATTTTATCACCCTACCTTTTCAACCTGTACACAGAGCACATAATGCGCAATGCAGGGATGGAGGAATCACAATATGGGATCAAAATTGCTGGGAGAAACATCAACAATTTGAGATATGCAGACGATACCACCCTAATGGCAGAAAGTGAGGAAGATTTAAAGAAGGTCCTGATTAGGTTGAAAGAAGAGAGTGCAAAAGCTGGCCTGAGACTTAACATCAAAAAAACCAAGATAATGGCAACAGGCCCTATCAGCACCTGGAAAGTAGACGGGGAAGAAGTAGAAGCAGTGACGGATTGATGCGGTTTCCCCATGCCCAATTGGCACGGAACCTTGGCAGAGGTTAAACCAGCTGAGCAGACTCCTGGCCACTGGCCCTTGCCAGTACGGAAATTGGGGGGTGGATTAATAATAGGGTTTGATTCACCCAATTAATGACCTGACCGGCGGTTCTGCTGAGAGGGCAGATCGCTAACCTCCGTTACCCATTAAGCAATTACTGACTCACAGATCAGCCTAAACTTTGGTGCAAATAGAAGCCATATTTACCCCAGTCTAAGCCCTAAACAATGGTGTTTCCCCTGTCAATGTTTTCCCCCGTTAATTAACTTCCCCAAGAAGGATTCCCATTAACCTGAGTTAATAGGTGATGTAACTTTCTGTCAGATGACGGTTTTTTCTGCCTTGCCTTCTGATCTATAAATGTAGATACTTTTCCTTCAATAAACGACTGATCTGATCTCGCTCCAAACTGCCTCGTATCGTTTCTTGATCAGTCTCCTCCGGGACCTCCGGCCCCTAGCGGCCCCGATTCCTACAGATTTTACTTTCTTGGGATCTAGGATCACTGCAGATGGTGACTGCAGCCATGAAATAAAGAGGCGACTGATTCTAGGGAGACAAGCCATGAGAAACCTGGGGAACATAGTGAAAAGTAGAGACATCATCTTGCAAAAAAAAAAAAAAAAACCGTATTCCCAGTGGTAATGTATGGTTGCAAGAGCTGGACCATTAGGAAAGCTGAGCGCAGAAGAATAGACGCCTTTGAGATGTGGTGTTGGAGGAGAGTTTTGAGAGTACCCTGGACAGCAAGGAGAACAAATGTCAATCTTGAAAGAAATCAGTCCTGACTGCTCCTTAGAAGGTCAAACAGTAAAGATGAAGCTGAAGTACTTTGGACACCAAATGAGAAGAGAGGATTCACTTGAGAAGGCCTTGATGCTGGGAAAGGTGGAGGGCAAAAGAAAAAGGGGACAGCCAAAGATGAGATGGCTGGATGGCATTGTGGACGCAGCGGGCACCGAGCTGAGCGGGCTGAGGAGGATGGTGGAGGACAGAGGTGCCTGGAGATCAATGGTCCATAGGGTCGCAAAGGGTCGGAATCGACTGTGCGACTGAACAACAAAAACAGGTACCACGTAGGTGGAAAAGGTAACAGCGTTCTGTGCTCTCTGGTGCCAAAGCATGCCTGCCACATATCCACGGAAACGTCTGCAGATGCAGAGAGCTCTTTAGCTATAAACAGATGAGCACTGAACCCTAGAGTTGGATATGACTGGCTTTTGAGCAAGGGCAACCTTGACTTTTACCTCTTAAGTCCTCCTTTGTTCTACTCTCCAGTTGCACAAATGCTAAAGCAGACTGCATCAAAAAGCCAGAAATTAGACAAAACTGAAATAATTCAGAATAGTTTTCCTTCCTTAAATATTTTCCCTCCGGGCCAGGTGAGATGGCTTGGCTCCCTGCAACCAAAACAGGACTCTTGTGAAACTTTAAATTGTTAACACATTCCACTATGGCCAAAGAAATTCCCCTGCCTTCCAGTCTGCTCAATCAGATGCCTAAATTGTTGTTTTACTTTGCAGATTACCCAATTTATGCTTGGGTGTGTGATTGGATTAGGGATTGACTATCAGTGGAAATCAGGGGGAAATGACAGGTAGAAAGCTTTGTGATCCTTATCTAAAAAGTAGCCATTAACAAGACTTGGTGGGGAATCTTTTCAGAAGCAGTCAATTAAGCCATCTATCTTGATTTAAGACATAACTTTTATCATGTTAAAGGCACACAAAGGAGTTTAGCCTCTTGACTAATTCCTGTGCTGCTATTTGGAGCAGGAATCTGCATTTTAAACCCGTTTGCTAAAGAATGACTGCCTTGAGGTCATAGATTGGAGTGTTTCCCCATCATCTGCTTGTCCTTGAATTTAGATTTGGGGGTGGGGGAAGTTGGCAGATGATGAAATTATGAACATGCAGCTCCTGCCAACCTAGCAGTTTAAAAGCAAGAAATTGCAAGGAGATAAATAGGGACCACTTCGGTGGGAAGGTAAACAGTGTTCCGTGTGCTCCGGACTGTGGGATGGGCTTAGATTTGACTATTTTCACCTGCTTGATTAAAAGCTCGGGGTCACAAGTAGCTGCATAAATTTACTGAGATAGGTTAAATCTTGCAGTTTGGTTTGCAGCTCCTTCCTAAAAATTAAAGGACTCTCCTTATCTTACAGATTTCCCTCTCAGAATAGGTTGAAATCATGCACAGTTCAGAAGAAATGTTTGTTATGTGTCATCAAGTTGTCTCCAATTTATGGTACCTGTATGAATGTGAAGTTAAATCCATCCATCCACCCATCCATCTGAACAGACATTAAATCCATCCACCCACCCACCCACCCACCCACCCATCTGAACAGAAGTCAAATCCATTTATCCGTCCGTCCATCCGTCAGTCCATCCATCCATCTGAACAGAAGTTGAATCCATTCATCCGTCCATCCATCCATCAGTCCATCAGTCCATCTGAATAGAAGTTAAATCCATTCATGCGTCCATCCATCCGTCAGTCCATCCATCCATCTGAACAGAAGTTAAATCCATTCATCCGTCCATCCATCCATCAGTCCATCCGTCCATCTGAACAGAAGTTAAATACATTCATCCGTCCATCCATCCGTCAGTCCATCCATCCATCTGAACAGAAGTTAAATCCATCCATCCGTCCATCCATCCGTCAGTCCATCCATCCATCTGAACAGAAGTTAAATCCATCCGTCCATCCATCCATCAGTCCATCTGTCCATATGAACAGAAGTTAAATCCATTCATCCGTCCATCCATCCGTCAGTCCATCCATCCATCTGAACAGAAGTTAAATCCATTCATCCGTCCATCCATCAGTCCATCCGTCCATCCATCTGAACAGAAGTTAAATCCATTCATCCATCCGTCCATCCATCCATCTGAACAGAAGTTAAATCCATTCATCCGTCCATCCATCCGTCAGTCCATCCGTCCATCTGAACAGAAGTTAAATCCATTCATCCGTCCATCCATCCATCCGTCAGTCCATCCATCCATCTGAACAGAAATCAAATCCATTCATCCGTCCATCCATCCGTCAGTCCATCCATCCATCTGAACAGAGGTTAAATCCATTCATTCGTCCATCCATTCGTCAGTCCATCCATCCATCCAACCATCCATCCACCCATCCATCTGAACAGAAGTTAAATCCATCTTTCCATCCATCCTTCCTTCCTTCCACCGCCCATCTGATGTTTCCCTCTCTGGATGCTGTACTAATAATTCAATGAACAATCAGCAACACCATACAACAAACAAAATAATAAATCAAATATCCAATGGTGTCCAAGGCAAGCAAGCTCAGTTCTAAACGTCTAGCTTATTTGCAGTGGTAAAATATAGTTAAAGGTCTTTTCTGAATAGCCCTGTCTGGGCACAGATCCTAGGCCCATGATGGCCAACCTTGGCACTCCAGGTGTTCTTGAACTTCAGTTCCCAGAAACCCTGATCGGCAGGTGTGCTGACTTGGGCTTCTGGGAATTGAAGTTCGAGAACACCTGGAGTGCCAAGGTTGGCCATCAGTGTCCTAGTTTATATCCCATCCTAGCTTGTCTTGGTTACCCAGTTTGATTTGGGGCCGGTGAAAAATTAGCTGAGAACCGAAGAAAGTGTTTTAGGCTCTAGATAGGGCATTCCAGTCTAAGAAGTGAAGTAAACTAACTCAAGTGATTTGAAAAGCTCCCTGGTTAAATGGGATTAAATTTAAAGATCAATTCCCAACCGCTCATCCTCCACACCGGTATCTCTATCAAATCAATCAGTGAAAAGCCAGTCTTTATGTTAATCCTGCTGATTTCAATGGCCTTTCTCCAGGTAAAGGAAAATCGCCCTTGCTCGGAAGTCAGACATATCCAACTCTAGGGTTCGGTGCTCATCTGTTTACAGCCAAAGACACAGCTGTCTGTGTCTGCAGACGTTTCCATGGACATGTGGCAGGCACGCCTAGACACTGGAGTGCACGGAATGCTGTTTTACATTCCCACCGAAGTGGCACTTATTTATCCACTTGAATTTCTTACTGCTCGGTTGGCAGGAGTTGGGGCTGAGACAGCAGCTCACTCCGTCGTGCAGTACTTGGGTCTCGAACTGCTGACCTGCCGGCCTTCCAGTCAGCATCTTAACCACTTGAGCCCCCGCAGTCCCGGGTAAGACTAAACGCTTGGATTAAAGCCACAATGCATTGTTGTGTTCCTGGTCTGCATCCTTCCCATTTCCCTAGTTAATGTGACATGATGAAGATCCTTAACCGTCTTTTACCCTGAAGACTTGATCTTGGAGAGCCGCAAAAGCTGTAGAATTACCCAGATCCAAATTATTTTAAACAAAACGTGAACCTATTCATGGGCTAGAGAAATCCAGAATCTCATAGACTGCAACCTGGCATCGTAGAGGGGTGATTATATTTTAAAAGCAATTTCCCATTGATTGGTTTTCAAAAGGGCAATACTATGATTTGTGGTTGTTCAGTGGAACCTCGGCTAACAAATGCCCCCGGCAGCAACTAAATCGCATAACGGAGCGGCTTTTAAAGAAAATGGCGCACCGCATAATGATTTTTCCTGTACAACAAATTTTCAATGGGAAAAACCACTTAGCGAAAAAAAAAAGTTGTACGATTTTCCATAGGAAAAACCGTACAACGACAAAATCGTATAGCGACCAGACTCGTGGAACGAATTAAAATCACTATATGCGGGGTTTTTACTGTATAGTTTATATGGCATTAGCAAATTTGCCTTTAACTGTATCAGGTTTCCTGTAAGCATTAGTTATAGCAAGAGTGATGGTGGGCCAGATGAAATGGCTTTGAGGGCTGCATCCGGCCCACGGGCCACAGGTTGAGAATCCCTGAGTTATAGGGTCCTCTGCGCCCTCAGATGCCAGTTATTTTATTTATTGATTGTATTTATTGGGTTGGTTTATTTTTCATTTGTTGTGCATTTTGTTATGTTATTTTGATATTTGTATATATGGAGTTTCCCAAATGGGTAGTATAAAAATGCAATAAATAAATAAATTTACAAGTCCACTAGCGATTTACCCCCAACATGCTGGGGACTCATTTTCCCAACCTTGGAAGGATGGAGATGGTTGAGTCAACCTTGAGCCCTGGCCAGGATCGAACTCACAACCTTTGGGTTGCAGTACAGCAGCTTCACCACTGCACCACCAGGGCTCTTGGATGCTAGTGAAACTCAGATGCGGAAGGTAAATAGGTAGATATACTTCATCATAGTCCCAGGACAATCTTTATGGCTGATCGCCATGATGGGAGCCAATATTCATAATCATATACGGCACTTGAAGAAGGAGTCATAATAAACTTGCCGATGCACAATTATTCTTATGGAGCACATGGCTACTTTGCCACTAGGGGACAGTGATGTTTCTCTTTGATTTTAATTTGAGGCCATGAAGATGTTTTGACATTTAATAAACACAAGGTAGAGATTGCTTTTAGAAGAGGAGGGTGGAAAGTTGGCATTTCTGACACCAAAGCACTTTCTGCCTGGGGCTTCTTATCTATTTAAGTGTGACTTCATAACCTTTTTAATTGGGGTTTGGCGAAATACAGTAACCCCCGATTCAGATCCTTGAGTATAAGCCGAGCTTTTTAGCCCCAAAAATGAGCCCCCCAAAGGGGACTTGGCTTATACTTGCGTCAATACCCACGAGGGTTCCAAGACGGCGCCGGATTGAGATGTGCAAACAATTTAATTAATTTTACCATATTTTCATGTATTTTGATTATTGAAACTCACTAGCAGCAGCTGCATTTCCCACCCTCGGCTTATACTCAGGTCAATCTATTTTCCTGGGTTTTCAGGTCCAAATTCGGAACCTCGGCTTATATTCGGGTCGGCTTAGAATCGAGTATGTACAGGTAAATGTGTCTTAAGATTCTAGCCAATAAACATAGTTAATAGTTGCTGAAACACCCAAGAAACATTTTGAAAGCATGAAGTTGGCATGAGGAATAACTGATCCATGCAAGCAGAATTTTATTTCCAATCGTTTGTCTGAACCAGTCTTTTCAGGTGGAGTGGATGTGTCTATGGCAGGGGAGACCGGGTTTATATTGAAAATTGGTTGAACTTGCTAACTAATTTTCAGAATTGTTAGTAATTTGTGTTTGCTCAAGAGAATATGCTGATGGGTTGGCAAAGAACTGGGTCCCTGGCATCCTACCTGATTTTACAACCGGGAATACAACCAGCCCTTTTGCTAATGAGCAGCAATTTGCCACCGAGAAGTCCAAGTAAATTGCCAACAGAAAATTGTATTTTTGTGTCTGTGGATGGATATGCAAGACATGTGAGAAATTCAACTAATGCAGGAACTCTTATTGTGAAGCTGCAGTATGCAGTTCCTAGTAGAGTTGTTTTTGGGAGAGTTAGGATTTTCAAGTCCGATAGGTCCAAAATTTCCAAATATCTAGGGCAGGGGCACTCAAACTATGGCCTGTTGGCCAGATCTGGCCCCTGACACCAAATCATCCAGCCTGTGCTGCCCTCGCTGCTCCCGGACAGCTGCATCCATGTTTTACTTCCGCTTCCAGTGGGAGGAACCACGTGACCGGCCCACTGAACCACATGACCAGCCTGCGGCGAAAAACGTTTGGCACCCCTGATCTAGGGAGTCCTTTAAGTATTGCTCCAAGGGCTCCAATCACTACAACAACAGATTTCTTCCTCCATAGATGCTCAACTTTAATTTGCAAATCACAATATTTAGTGACTTTCTCCAGTTGTTTGTCTTCAATTCGTGCATCTCCTGGTATAGCAATGTCAATAAACAAGAAACCCCCTCCTTATTATTGGGTACAAATCAACCATTTGGTTCACAGTTGAAGAATGGAATAAAATTAACAGTTTAAGCCCTAACCAAGGACCTAAGAACTGTTAAGGTAACGTCAGAGTATATATGCAGTTCCTAGTAGGTTTTTTTTTTTGGGGGGGGGGGGAGTTAGGATGTTCAAGTCCAAATATCTAGAGCAGGGGTTCCCAACCTTTTTACACCATGGGTCTGACCATGGCCCGGACAGCTGAGCCGGCTGGACCACGCCCCCTGAAGCGGAGGCATCTACGGCCATACCTGTCAAGTTTGGGATTTGGAAATAAGGGAAATTTCCCAGCAAATAAGGGATACTTGACAGCTATGCTTATCCTCTGCTGCCCTCCAATGGCGGCAATAGGGCATTGCAGTCTAATTAATAAGGGATGATGGCAGGAAAGAGGGTAAAATAAGGGGTTTTCCCGGCCAATAAGGGATACTTGACAGCGATGATCTACGGCTGCAATGAACACGTCTGCTTCCACCTCCAGGTGCGGTGGCAGTGGGCCACATGAAATGGTGCTGTGGGCCAAGTCGGCCCACAGGTTGGGAATCTCTGATCTAGGGCAGGGGTACCCAAACCTTTTGGGCCGTGGGCCGGTCACATGGTTCAGGGAGCTCATCACTATGGCCCAGGGGCTAGATCTGGCCCCCTGCACCAATTCATCCAGCCCACGAAGTCCTCGTCGCTCCTGTAAGTGGAAGTAAAACACGCCCATACAGGCACATTTTACTTCTGTTTCCAAGAGCGACGAGGGTTTTTCAGGCCAGATGAATTGGCGTTGGGGCCGGCCCCCAGGCCGTAGTTTGGGCACCCCTGATCTAGGGAGTCCTTTATTAAAACAGACTCACTGGATAACTTTGAACCCTGTAAGCTCTTGTCCACATTTGTTGTGAGGGTGAAGCAGGGAGGAGAGAAAACATACATTTTGTCTTGATTCCACTGGAGGAAAGACGGCATATAGCTGTAATTCGTTTAAAAGGAAAACAGCAAGACCCATAGCTGTCAAGTATCCCTTATTGGCCGGGGAAACCCCTTATTTTACCCTCTTTCCCGCCATCATCCCTTATTAATTAGACTGCAATGCCCTACTGCCACCATTGGAGGGCAGCACAGGATAAGCATAGCTGTCAAGTATCCCGTATTGGCCGGGAAAACCCCTTATTTTACCCTCTTTCCCGCCATCATCCCTTATTAATTAGACTGCAATGCCCTACTGCCACCATTGGAGGGCAGCACAGGATAAGCATAGCTGTCAAGTATCCCTTATTGGCCGGGGAAACCCCTTATTTTACCCTCTTTCCCGCCATCATCCCTTATTAATTAGACTGCAATGCCCTACTGCCACCATTGGAGGGCAGCACAGGATAAGCATAGCTGTCAAGTATCCCGTATTGGCCGGGAAAACCCCTTATTTTACCCTCTTTCCCGCCATCATCCCTTATTAATTAGACTGCAATGCCCTATTGCCACCATTGGAGGGCAGCACAGGATAAGCATAGCTGTCAAGTATCCCTTATTGACCGGGAAAACCCCTTATTTTACCCTCTTTCCCACCGTCATCCCTTATTAATTTGACTGCAATGCCCTATTGCCGCCATTGGAGGGCAGCAAAGGATAAGCATAGCTGTCAAGTATCCCTTATTTGCCAGGAAAACCCCTTATTTTACCCTCTTTCCCGCCGTCATCCCTTATTAATTAGACTGCAATGCCCTATTGCCACCATTGGAGGGCAGCACAGGATAAGCATAGCTGTCAAGTATCCCTTATTGACCGGGAAAACCCCTTATTTTACCCTCTTTCCCACCGTCATCCCTTATTAATTTGACTGCAATGCCCTATTGCCGCCATTGGAGGGCAGCAAAGGATAAGCATAGCTGTCAAGTATCCCGTATTTGCCGGGAAATTTCCCTTATTTCCAAATCCCAAACTTGACAGGTATGGCAAGACAGGTTGCAAACATGCACACACACAAAACATTGGTGGGGTGTTTCTCTCCCCTCTTTTCTCCCCCCTTTCAGTAAAAAGATTTGGTTTTAAAGCTCCATCAACATTCGCCGCGTTAACACTGATCGTTTCATGCATGGAAAAACTTTGGTGCTGGAATTTTTTTTATCTCCACCGTTTGTTTTTACAGCAGAGGCAAAACTGGCAAGATCAGCACAGAATGTGAAAAGATACACACAGACATACACAGAAGGGGGAAAAGACGTCAGGAAAAAAATTTCCCCAAGCAATGAGAATACACTAAAAAAACTCATAAGCCTCAAAGAGAAAGATTTAATTTGAGCCTTCCAATGAGTGGGAGTCCGGCCAGGTTATCCTGCTGTGGTCATAGAGTAGACCCGTGATGGCGAGCGAACCTTGGCACGCCAGATGTTATTGGACTTCAATTCCCAGAAGCTCAAGCACTCTATGAATCCACATGAATGGGTTTACTGCGATTCATCCGGCCCGCGCTCCCCTCGTCGCCCCGGAAGCGGAAGTAAAACACACTCATACAGAGGAAGGGTTAACACGGAAGAGCCTTAACCGTACGGGCGTGTTTTACTTCCGCTTCTGGACAACACGGGCCGGATGAATCGCAGTAAACCCATTCGTGTGGATTCACAGAGTGCTTGGACTTCTGGGAATTGAAGTCCAATATCATCTGGAGTGCCAAGGTTCGCCATCACGGGAGTAGACCCTACTGACAGCGACTCAATACCGAGTGTCAGGTGGGAGTTATTTAACCTGACAACCCTGAGGACTAACAACTTTGAGTATGGTGAAGTCCACAGGGAAGGGTGATGGTCCCCAAATGGATTAAATGGTCCCACTTGGATCACTCTTGATAGAGGGAAGCAGCTTCATCCATCCTGGCCTGGGGGTGATGATGAGGACTTGGCGTGCCAAAAGGACACAGGACCAGAAAGTGACTCATGGAACTGGATCGGTGGTGCTATGGGTGCCACGCTGCGATGTGGAAGGCAAGTGGAAGGCCACGGCACTATAGTCACAGGACAGTCTTCATGGCTGATCGCCATGAGGATCGCCAGTATTCGGATTCAGATACAGCAGAATAAGTGAGTCGGAAGGATGGATTGGAGGAAAAGATAAAATAGATCAAAAGAGGAGTTTTGCATTTACCGTCTTCAATTCCCGCCAGGCAGCGAAGGGCACATTTCTAATTTGGGGGAGAAATCTTCTATTTTCCTTCTTCTTCCTTTGGCTCCAGTTTGACAGTGGGTAAGATCACCTCCAGAGCATGTTAAAACTCACAGCCTTTGATCACAATTTCCCCCTTTTATCATAGCTTTCTGACACACACAACCAAAAACACAGCAGCAGCAGCAGCATTGAAACCAGCAAATAAATAAGTATCCATCATTTAGAGGTATTTTTTTTAAAGAAAAAAGACGCCTTGCTTTTCCTACACACATAAAATGAAATAAAAGCATACAATACTGTGTCAAAGCAAATTAATGCACATAAATAGATATGTGTGTAGCTTTATATGTGTGTATATATATATATATTCCTTAGCGATGCAATTTGCTGCAAACCAAGACAATGATGATGATGTTGCAGAACACTGATTTCAAAATGCATTTGTTTGGTGTGTGTGTGTTTTTTTTAAAGAAACCCCAGTTTAAAAGCCAACGCTTGCTTTTCGGGTGGCCGATCCACCCTGCCGGTCCCGATCCAGTCCAAATGGCTTGCCGGACACGTTGCGTTTAAGAGCATTTCCCCTTCCAGTCTGTGTGGGTCCCCCCCCCCCCATTTTCCACCAAAGAAACGTGGAACATTGCTTGTTCGTAGTCCATTTCGAAGCAAACAAGGAGACAAACCAAAAAATAAAATAAAAATCAATTATGTTAGAAGAATCTCTACCCAGCAACATAGATGGCCCCGAAGAAATTATATTCTTTTCCTCTTTGTTAGTTGTTCTTCTTTCGTTTGTTTCCCCTTTTCTCTCTTTTTTAGGATTTTTTTTTGGTTCGATACAGGAGTTGGCAAATGGAGACAAGTTGGTTTCAAGCGCAAGGTGTTTAGGTTTGAAGTCGGGCTCCACGTTCCTCCCTGGTTTGTACTTAAGAGGAGGGTTAGATGACCTCAGATCAACATCTTATCTTGGGGTGGTGGTCTGATGGCACAGGAACTATGGTTCCCTCTGGTGTGTCTGGAGGGAAGAAGGAAAGAAAGAAAGGGTGTAAGGAGAACATAGCCTATCATCCCACTATCACAGGACCCATTCCACCTGATAGAGACTTAAACCCATTTAAGAAGCCACCATAAGGCCTTTGCTGCTTCAGAGTACTTGACATTCTGCACCCAGGCTAGGGAAATCTAGGATAGGTTTCAATCCCTGGTCGCCCTTGCTTAAAAGCCAGTTGTATCCGACTCTAGGGTTCAGTGCTCATCTCTGCTTACACCCAAAAAGCCAGCACTGTCTCCATTTGCAGACATTTCCGTGGACATGTGGCAGGCATGCTTTAGTGTAAGGGACCAAAGACAATGAAACAGCCGAAGGGTTGGCTTAACACAGGTTTATTGCATGATGATCCGGAGGAACATGTGGTAATGGCGGATGGGTAGCTCAATATATACAGCTGGCTATACATTTGAAAGTGGCTCGTCGACAGACTATTGGTTGCTGCCTGCGTGACGTCGTAGAAGGTCACGCCCTTCTTGTCCAGGTGAAGAGGTGGCGGGAATCTTCCCGCGCTGCTGATCCAGGTGAATCTGAGCCATGAGAGCTGGACGCTCGCTATTGCCATCTAGTGGTCACTAGCTCGCGTCCCCTTATCAGGTTTACATTGATACAGCTGAAGGTTATAATGTTGCACACAGAAAGGTTACATTGTTACCACATGGCTGAGGTACATTGTTAAAGGCACAGCTTCACAGAACACAACATCCCTCCCCCCTAGGATGAGACGAAGTCTCTCAGCCAAGATGGCTTATTGCATGTACGTTTGGGCCGTGATGAGGGCTGACCCCCCCCGGGGGCGCTACTGCTTCTTTGTTCCCTGGTCCCTTGTCCTGTAATGGGAGAGGGAGACTCGTTAGTGGCTTGCCGCGGTTTGGCGGCCTTAGGGGAAGGGAAGAACTCCATTGTGGGCAGACCGGGGGCAATCGGGGCTAACGAAAAACCCCTCTTCTCGCTTGGATGGGTGGGGGACCACTCCGAAAAACTCCCCCGGTTCTGAAAATCAAATTCTAACTCAGTTGGGGTATCCGCATTTGTGGGGGAATTCCGCGAGATATGTATGGGGTCGGTTTCCTCCTCCTCAGAAAGATCCCCCAGGATATCTACGAGAACATCCTCCTCCCCCCTTGGTGGGGACCCGCGGCCCCCTTTCCCTCCCCCTTGGGCTGAACGGGTGGGGGAGAACCCTAACGCTGATTTTTTCTCTGTTTGGTCTGCGCCCTGCTCATCGGGGACCCTGCGTCGGAGCTGGTCCGCGTGCCGCCTCCACAGTAGCCCTGTGCTGGTTTCTACGCGGTACGACACGGGGCCGGTTTGCTCCACAACTACGCCCGGTACCCAGGCTGGGCCCGCACTGGCGTAATTCCTGCAATGCACGGGGGCGCCTACACTGAAACTCTTTGTGGCCTCTAGCCCAATGTTCCTTCCCTTGTCCTCTACCCTCGTGGGGTCTAGCCTAGTAAGGATGGTGGTCAGTTTCCTCCGCATTAGGAGCTCTGCGGGGGAGTATCCTGACGCCAACGGGGTCACCCTGTACCCTAGCAGAAACTGACACACTTGTAGGTTCAGATCCCCGGGGCCCATGCGCCGCAACGCGTCCTTCGTGGTGCGAACGAGGCGCTCTACTTGGCCATTGGTGGCTGGGTGAAACGGGGCGGAGGTGATATGCCGAACGGCGTTAATCTCCATGAATGCCCTAAACTCGGAGGACGTGAAACAACTAGCGTTGTCGCTAATTAATGTGTCGGGTATGCCGAACGTGGAAAAGAGCCTCCGCAAATGCTTAATGGTCTGGGCCGAGGAGGTGCTCGTGACTGGGATAACCTCCAACCACTTGGAGAAGGCGTCCACTACAAGAAGGAACAGGGTGCCTCTGAACGGGCCCGCGAAATCAACGTGCACCCGGGACCACGGCCCCTTAGCCGTGTCCCATTCCCTGTGGGGAAGGCGGGCCTCCTCTGGTCTGGAGCATTGGCAACTTTCACAAGTGCCGACCATGTGCTCGATGTCGGCGTCCAACTGGGGCCACCAGAAGTAACTCCGGGCCAGCGCCTTGGATCGCACGATGCCCGGGTGGCTGACGTGCAGCAGTTTGAGCACCCGCGGCCGAAGGGAAGTGGGAATCACCACCCGCTGCCCCCACAAGAGGCACCCCCTCTCTAGGGACAGCTCTAACTTTTTCCTGAAAAATGGGGCGAACTCCTCCGCTGGGGAGGACGCCGGCCACCCTTTCTGCACCCAGGAGCTAACTGCCGCTAACGTCTTGTCCTTCTCTGTCACTTTGGCAATGTCGGCGGGCATTACGGGGGGCGAATCCAGCACCTCTATCATAAGAACCTGATGGTCTCGCTCCCCCTTGCTCACCTGGCTGGGCGTTAGGGGAAGGGGAGACCTAGATAGAGCGTCCGCATGGCTGATCTCTTTCCCGGGCCGGTAGACCAACGCGTGCTGGTACGCGTTGAGAAAAATAGCCCACCTGACCATCCTCGGGGACAGGATCTGTGGCGTGGGCTTATCTGCGGTAAAAATGCCTAGCAGGGGCTTGTGGTCCGTTACAATGGTGAAGGGGCGGCCATACAGAAAATCGTGAAATTTTTTCGTCCCCGCGACTATTGCTAGTGCCTCCCTGTCTGTCTGTGCGTAATTTCTCTCCGCTTGGGACAGGGACCTGGAGTAAAATGCTATCGGGGCCTCCCTTCCGTTTTCCAACACGTGGCACAGCACCGCCCCCACCCCCACCGGGGATGCATCACAGGTCAGGACTACCGGGCGCTTGGGGTCGAAGTGGGTCAGTATGGCATCGGACGCTAGGAGGCTTTTTAGCTCACTAAATGCCCTTTCTTGGTCATCGCCCCACTTCCATGCCTGGTCTTTCTTTAGCAGTTTGTGTAGCGGTTCAGCCACCGCTGCCTTCCGGGGGAGGAAGGAGTGGTAAAAGTTGAGCAGCCCTAGGAACGACTGCAGCTCGGGCTTGGAGGTGGGGCGGGGGGCTTTCTTAATGGCGGCCACCTTGGATTTGGATGGTTTTATCCCCTCAGGAGTCACACAAAACCCTAGGAACTCAACCTCGGTCGCGAAGAAGACGCATTTGTCCTTTCGCAGTCTCAACCCCGCTTTTTCGAATATTGTCAGGACCTTCCCCAACCTCTTGGCCAATTCGACCCGACTCCCCCCCGTTATTAACACGTCATCAAAATAAGGCAACACCCCCTCTAGCCCCTTCAGGAGGCGTTCCACGAGTGACTGGAAAATTCCAGGCGCCGAATTCACGCCGAACTGAAGGCGCGTCACCTGGAACGCCCCCTTATGGGTGACTATGGTCTGCGCAGCAGCTGCGGCAGGGGACACCGTAAGCTGCTGGTAGGCCTGTGCTAAGTCGAGCTTAGCGAAACACTTTCCCCCGTGTAACCTGGCCAGCAGATGGCTGACTACCGGCACCGGATACGCATTCGGGCGGATCGCCTTGTTGATGGTGCACTTGTAATCGGCGCATATGCGGACCTCCCCATTGGCCTTTAGTGCGGTTACAATTGGAGTTTCCCACTCCGCAGAATCAACAGGCACAAGGATTCCCTGGCCCACCAATTTGTCCAGTTCCGCCTCTATCTTGTCCTTGAGTGCGAACGCACCCGGCGTGGTTTGAGTCGAATTGGGCGGACCTCCGGGTCCAGGTCGAAAGTCACTGGGGGCCCCTTGAATTTCCCCAGTCCTTTTTTGAAAACTTCGGGGTGCGCCTCGCACACCTCCTGAATCGGGTCAGTCCCAACGGCGTGCATCCCAACGGCGTGCACCCCCCCAATAAACAAACCCAGGGGCTGGAACCATTGAGTCCCGAGGAGGCTGCAATCTCCCCCTTTAAGCACGACTAGAGGGAGGGACGCGGCGTGCTTCTTGAATTTAACCTGAAATTCTCCAACCCCCAACACTGGAATGCTGTTCCCTTGCACGTCCCATAGTGTGGACCTCAACACTTTGAGCTTGGGTCGCCTGTGGGGGGCAATTCTCAAAAACCCCCTCTGGGAAATGATTGAATATGAGGACCCCGAGTCAATTTCCATGCTAATGGGAACCCCTTGAACTAGTACCTCAACAAAGTAGCGGGGGTGTCCTACGGACACGCTGAATACTGGGGCGTCGTCCTCGCTGCCGTCGGAGATGCGGCCCACGCCGTCCTGCTTCCGCGTGGCCTGAGCGCCGTCCTTGGGTCTCGTTGAGTGGTCTTGTCCCGCGGAACGGTCTGCCGAGCTTCTCCGGGTCTCGCGCCTCTTCCTGCACACCTTGGCGATGTGCCCGCGGCGGCCGCAGTTGTGACACTCAGCCTTCCGAAACGGGCATTTTGCGCGGTCGTGGGCCGCTCCACAGCCGTCGCACCGCCGGCTCTCTTTCCGGACCCTCCGGACGTCCTCGTCGTCACTGCTCTCCGCGGACGACCTCGAAGCTCGCCGGGCGGCATGCACCGGAGTCTCCGCCTTGCTCGACCTCGGCCGCCAGTCCTGGAGTTCTTGGACCCCAGCCTTTGTAGCTTCCGCGGCCTGTGCCGCTCTGATGACCTCCTGCAACGTGGGAGGCGGCTCTTGGTTCATTAATGTGCGCTGGGGTTCAGGCCGCACAGCACACAGTCCCGGAGGGTGATTTCGACATTCTCCCATTTGCACGGGCCGGCCGCCAGCCGCAGGGCCGCCACGAATGCGGCGACCGTCTCCCCGGGCGCTTGGACTCGCCTCCAGAACGCACTCCGAGCGGGAAACATCGCCGTGGCGGGCTGGACGTGCTCACGCAGCATCTGCATGAGTTCCTTGGCCTTGAATTCGCTCACCCTCCTCGGTGCGATCAGGTCCACCAAGGTCCTTTTGGTTTCTTGTCCGAGCATCCTGGTGAAGATGGCCCTTTTCTTTGCCTCTTCCGTGACTTCGGACTCAATCAGTGCGGCCTGGAAGTCCATTTCGAAGATCTCCCAGTCGCCCGGTTTCCTGATTTCGAAACCGGCGCATGTCTTGGTCCAGTGGGCTGCCATCATCCCACCTTCGTCGCCAATTTAGTGTAAGGGACCAAAGACAATGAAACAGCCAAAGGGTTGGCTTAACACAGGTTTATTGCATGATGATCCGGAGGAACATGTGGTAATGGCGGATGGGTAGCTCAATATATACAGCTGGCTATACATTTGAAAGTGGCTCGTCGACAGACTATTGGTTGCTGCCTGCGTGACGTCGTAGAAGGTCACGCCCTTCTTGTCCAGGTGAAGAGGTGGCGGGAATCTTCCCGCGCTGCTGATCCAGGTGAATCTGAGCCATGAGAGCTGGACGCTCACTATTGCCATCTAGTGGTCACTAGCTCGCGTTCCCTTATCAGGTTTACATTGATACAGCTGAAGGTTATAATGTTGCACACAGAAAGGTTACATTGTTACCACATGGCTGAGGTACATTGTTAAAGGCACAGCTTCACAGAACACAACACATGCCTAGACACCGGAGTGCACGGAACGCTGTTTACCTTCTCACTGAACTGGAACCTATTTATCTACCCGGGCTGCGGGCAATGCATGAGCGCCCGTCTCTGTCATAAGAACATATAAGAACATAAGCACAGCCTTGCTGGAACAGGCCACAGCCCATCCGGTCCAGCATTCTCCCTTTATCCCCGGCGGGGGGATAAAGGGAGCCTCCCGTGGCCCGGGAGGCTCCGAAAACGCCGCCGGAGCCGCAGCCGCGCTCTCCCCGCCCCCACCACCGGCGGGGGGATAAAGGGAGCCTCCCGTGGCCCGGGAGGCTCCGAAAACACCGCCGGAGCCGCAGCCGCGCTCTCCCCGCCCCCACCACCGGCGGGGGGATAAAGGGAGCCTCCCGTGGCCCGGGAGGCTCCGAAAACGCCGCCGGAGCCGCAGCCGCGCTCTCCCCGCCCCCACCACCGGCGGGGGGATAAAGGGAGCCTCCCGTGGCCCGGGAGGCTCCGAAAACGCCGCCGGAGCCGCAGCCGCGCTCTCCCCGCCCCCACCACCGGCGGGGGGATAAAGGGAGCCTCCCGTGGCCCGGGAGGCTCCGAAAACGCCGCCGGAGCCGCAGCCGCGCTCTCCCCGCCCCCACCACCGGCGGGGGGATAAAGGGAGCCTCCCGTGGCCCGGGAGGCTCCGAAAACGCCGCCGGAGCCGCAGCCGCGCTCTCCCCGCCCCCACCACCGGCGGGGGGATAAAGGGAGCCTCCCGTGGCCCGGGAGGCTCCGAAAACGCCGCCGGAGCCGCAGCCGCGCTCTCCCCGCCCCCACCACCGGCGGGGAGATAAAGGGAGCCTCCTGTGGCCCGGGAGGCTCCGAAAACGCCGCCGGAGCCGCAGCCGCGCTCTCCCCGCCCCCACCACCGGCGGGGGGATAAAGGGAGCCTCCCGTGGCCCGGGAGGCTCCGAAAACGCCGCCGGAGCCGCAGCTGCGCTCTCCCCGCCGGTGGAGATGACGGTGCGAGGAGGGATTCCTGCCTACCCTGGAACTCTTACACTGTTCTGGGGTTTTTAGGCTACTTGCAACTGTTGTGCAGTTGGAATTGAGGACTTTCCTTTCGTGCCCTCTGGCCTATGTATGTATTTTTGTATTGATCGTTTTAACTGTATTTTTTGATTAATTATTGTATTACTATTGCTGCTTATGTCTTTATTGCATTTCTGTATTTTTTGGTATTTTTGAAATTATATCCTTTGATTATATTGATCACATTGTTGCTATTGCTGTTATACTGTGTTTTATAGATCTTGTATTTCTAATATTTATTGTTAATTTGCTGTATTGCAACACTGTACCATCTGTAATTTTTGTATACTGTATTTGATTTACTTGTTGTAAGCCGCCCAGAGTCGGCCCTGGTCGAGTAGGGTGGGGTATAAATCGAATAAATGAATGAAATGAATGAATGAATCTACTTGCAATTTCTTGCTTTCAAACTTCTAGGTTGGCAGGAGACAAACCAGGTAGCAATAGGTAGGTAAAGGGTGCCCTTGCTCAAAAGCCAGTCGTATCCGACTCTAGGGTTTGGTGCTCCGTGGTCATGTGGTTGCCGTTGCCAGGGTATGCCCGTTTGTGGAGCAAAAATACTACAATCTTCAAGGAGGCTCTTTTTTGTGTACCCCATTTTATAGACTAAAGCGTAGCCTTCTAAGCTAAAACTCCAGTAAACCTAGCCTTCAATGTTTCTAATGAATGGTTCAATAAAAAAATGCAGTAATTACAGTTTCTTCTGTCTTGATTTTATTATCCACATCATTATGCACCGAAATCAGGGATTCTCAACCTGAGGCCCATGAGCCAGATGTGGCCTGCGGCACCATTTCACGTGGCCCCCTAACGCCTGCACAACGCCAGGAAGTGCCATGTGGTGGAGGAAGGGCAAAATGGCCATCCGGCCCCCAAAGCTGTCTGAGGGAGTGTGACCCGGCCCCCGGCTTTAAAAGGTTGAGAATTCCTAACCTAAACCAAAATCCAACGGCATAGCAGATTTCTGGTTATGCTTCCCTGACTGCTGAGGCAGCAAAGATCCTGTGAATCTGTTCCCAAAAGTGATGGGGCCAAATTCTACCCAAGCTGCCTGTTCTCCTCGGCTTCGGAGAGAGGTACCCAATTCATGGAGTTCTCTGTCCAAGTCCATGTATTTGTTAATCAAATGTATATCCCATCTGAATGTGGCTCTTGTCAACTTATTTTGTCTCCCAAATCTAACCACCACACCAGGGATGGCCAAACTATGGCCTGTGGGTCACCCTCGCCGTTCCCGGAAAAGGAAGCCGGCATGTTACCACAGCATGCGTAGACGCACCCCCGCCTGACGTAAACGCTGCTCCAAAGCCACCCATGGCTGTTGTAAATGCGTTTAGGACAGCTGTGAACATGTTTTATGGTGGGAGGCCTGCTCAACCACGTGACCAGCCCGCTCAACCACGACTGGCCCACAGCACAAAATGTTTGGCCACCTCTGCACTACGCCATACTATGATAGGGTGTGCATTAAACACCCTATTCAGGTGATCTTCAGGCATACTTGTCAAGTTTTGGATTTGAAAATAAGGGAGATTTCCCGGCCAAAATGGGATACTTGACAGCTATGCTTCCCTCCAGTGGCAGCATTAGGGCATTGCAGTCTAACTTATACAGGAGGCCGGCGGGAAAGAGGGTAAAATATGGGAGTTTCCTGCCCAATACGGGATACTTGACAGCTAGGTCTTCAGGCAAAAGGGATTTTCAACCCTCACCCTTCATTCATGCTTCTGTTGCTTCTTTCCACCCCAAGACCATCCTTTTTAATGGGGCTGAAGAGAAGATACTCATGGAAAGGAACTTACCAAAAGCAATGGGGCCAGGGGAATTATACGAGTCCATCGTAGAGGGACAGAGCCTGGACAATGGATGGGTCAGCCTTGGAGCCCTCCTGGAATTCCTGCAGCGTCAGTTTTCCATCGGCATTCTGGAAAAGATGCACCAGGAGGTGTCAGGATGGATGGAGCAGACTTCCCAAAACACCCAACCCTTCAGAGCACTCTTTCCCAACCTTTGGATTTTGGACTTCCAATTCCCAGAAGCCTAAGTCAATTTCCCAAAGCACTGGTCGGCCAATGTACTGATTTAGGCCTCTGGGAATCAAAGTCCCCCTGTGGGGCCTGGGCCCCACGTTGGGAACCACTGCCCCAGAATGAATGAGCAGAAGAGATTTCACAACGGAGCAGCCCAAAGCCTTAGGCAGTCCAGCATGGAAAGGAAAGTTTGAAAAATGAGAGAGGGAAAACATTTGGACTTGAGGGACATCTCAGCAGCGCATAGGAGGTAAAACAGGTCAGTAGCTGTGCATGGACTTTGCTTCCGTTGCAAAAAAAAAAAAAATCCGGATTATTTTTTATGGGCAATCTGTTTTTCGTGGTTCTGTTTCCCCCCCTGGCGCTTTGGGTCGCAGGGAAAGATCGCTGCAGACTCTGTTGCTCAACTAAGGAACGGAAGATTTTATTGCATCTCTTTATTCTTTCTACAGCCCTCCCTTTCTCTGAGAAGCTCACTGTGGAAGCATCGCTACCAAACACGGCTAAGAGCGAGAAAGCAGAGAAACAGAGTGAGCTCATGGCCATCACATTGATTTCATGGTTGAGAGGGGTTTGATTCTGCTTGTTTTCAACTCCCTCGCCCTAAATCCCGTTAGTTTTTCTGGGATATATTTTCCAAATAATGCCCTGGCTGAGGCTTCTGAGACCTAGAGGTCCTGCTCCGATTCCTAGTGTACCAAAGTGATGGCGAACCTTTTAGAGACCGAGTGCCCAAACTGCAACTGAAAACCCACTTATTTATCGCAAAGTGTCAACACAGCAACAGTGAAGGGAAACCCTTCCATTGGGCTGATGGGCAGAGGGGTGGGGTGAACTCTGTGCTGGGCTAACTGTACGGGTGCCCACAGAGAGGGTACGAAGTGCCACCTCTGGCACGCATGCCATAGGTTCGCCACCACTGCTATACCATTTGCTTTACTGTCATTTATTTCGGCCCCAAACTTGTTAGAATCTTTCCCAAAGGTGATCCATTTCCCTTATTTCCTGTTTTATCTTCCCCTGCATCAAACCCTACTCAAGAAGGAGGAGAAATCGAGATAACTCAGAAGGTTGCTGCTTACATTTTAATGCTAATCTGGTCCTATTTAAGTAAACTTTTCGGCCAGCCAATTTAGACTGGCTAGTTAAGTCCCATAGCACATATATCCTACAACTGGAAAAGGAGAAAAAATAATGTAGCCAAGCTTTCTGGTTAATGCAGGTTCTGCGGTTGAAATAACTCTAGAAAAAGAGATGTTATTGTTTATAACTCTCATGCGGATCTACACCTCCCAGGAAGCACCAAGGAAGTTTATTTTTTGTACAGGAAGTAGGCTTGAAATAGCCTGGAATAGGGTCCCTCAAACTTGGCTCTCCAGGTGTTCTTGGACTTCAATGCTCAGAAGCCCAAGTCAGCACACCTGCTGATCAGGGCTTTTGTGAATTGAAGCCTAAGAACATCTGGAAAGCCAAGTTTGAAGACCTATGGTCTATGGCAAGGCCAGTGGTTATCACCGTGGGGCTCAGGCCCCACAGGGAGACTTCAATTCCTAGAAGCATAAATCAGTACATTGGCCAAATAGTGCTTTAGGGAATTGACTTAGGCTTCTGGGAATTGAAGTCCAAAAACCAAAGGTTGGGAAACACCAGTCTAGGCCAGGGATTCTCAACCTGCAGCCTGAGGGCCCAGATGTGGGCTGTAGCACCATTTCATGTAGCCCTCCACTGCCTCCACCACACCAGGAAGTGTGTGGAGGAAGGGCAAAATGGCCGTCCGGCCCCCAAAGCTGTCCGAGGGAGTGTGAGGTTGAGAACTCCTGGTCTAGGCCATAAGAATCAGTGATGGCTAACCTTGGCACTCCAGCTGTTCATGGACTTCAATTCCCAGAATCCCTGATCAGCAGGAGTGCCAAGGTTAGCCAACAGGACCCTAGGTCTAGGTGCTCAAACATGGCTCTCCAGGTGTTCTTGGACTTCAATTCCCAGAAGCCCAAGTCAGCACACTTGCTGGTCAGGGAGTCTGGGAATTGAAGTCCAAGAACATCTGGAGAGCCAAGTTTGAGGGACCTGGCCTGGAAGATAGGACTTGTTCTAGGCAAGTGAAATATAGGTGTCTATAGTGGGTAGGAACTCCCAGAATTCTGGGAAATGGAGTCCAAAAACTGTAAATGACATTCTCTGGGCTGGGCACCAGGATTGAGAGGCATCAGAGAAGGTCTCACTTTGTCCATCATGGCGAAAATCCGGTCCACTCTCTTCTCCGGTGTGTTTTCCTCTTCAGGAAGCTCGACAGTATTGCCCTTTGGAAAGGAAGAAGGGACGTTAAATGGATTCTATGCTCCCTGCTTTGCTCCTCTACACACTGTATTAGACTGGCTTCTCTGTTTACATGGGCTGCCTGTGGCCTGAAAGCTCTTTTTCAAGGGTCCCCAGAACCACACTGAACCCTCTGTAATTCCAGCCCAGGGAAACTATTGCCCACCATTTCTCTCTGGGGGGAAATTGGAAAAAGGAGATTTTATTATTATTATTATTATTTTGCATGGAAGTGTCAAGTTTTCTGCAAGTCTGGCCAGGTTGTCTTGCTATGGTAATAGAGTAGACTATACTGCGAGTGACTCAACACGAAGCGTTGGGCAACAGTTAACTAACCTGAGTACCCGGAGGACTAGCGGCCTTGGCGAAACCCACAGGGAAGGGTGATGGTTCCCAAGTGGATTAAATCCCACTTGAGTCCATCTTGATGGAGGGCAGCAACTTCAATCATCCTGGCCTGGGGATGATGATGATGAGTACTTCACATGCCAAAAGGGCTCAGGGCTAGAAAGTGACTCTTGGAAATGGATCCATGGTACTATGGGTGTCACACTGCGATGCGGAAGGCAGATGAAAGGACACACGGCCTTTACTCTTTGGTGCACATTGCACGCTCCAATGAAGCATCGCCAAGTCTCTCCGAGTGAACATTTTTTGAATAATGGGGAGGGGAAATGTTTTAAAGTTATTTTTATGTTTTTAAGTTGTTGTGAGCTGCCCGGAGTCACCCTATGGCAAGGGGGTGGCGCACAAGTTTGCATGAATGAATGAATGAATAAATAAATATCCACGTGAATGCACCAAATATTAAAATTTGGATTTTCATTCTAACCGAGTGCAGGGGGCCCCAGAGACACAGGGCCCGTAGCATTTGCTACTCCTGCTATATGGCTGATCCGGCACTGACCATAGCAGGATAACCTGGCCACCCTGGCCTAAGAGAATAATTTATGGCACTTTGGTAGTCTCAAAAGACAGAGCGAATTGGCTTCTCTCTTTTGCCAACATGTTCTTGTCTGGTCATCTGGAAATGCTTTCTACTCGCCCCAGGGAGGGAACCGAGGAAGTTCCTGCTTCTCAAACCTATATTAGGTATTCTATTTTACAGGAAGGAGGCGAGACATGGGAAACTGGATCCCTTTTGGAGAAATAACAGCTGGAATGCATTGTCCCACTTACCACCATCTGGTAAATAGCGTCTACGATATCCAGCATTTCGTTCCTTGTGATGTATCCGTCATTGTCCAGGTCATACAGTTTAAAGGCCCCTGAAATCACAAAGAAAAGTTGCAGAATCTTATGGCTGGCATTCAGGGAGAAATATGGCGTGCAAAGAAAATGGTCAAGCCAAGAGCTTTGGTCTACGTAATGCAGGCAGCTCTAGGGATTTTAAGACTTGGATAAAGTTACAGCAAGGGAACATACCTGTCAACCCGCGGCTCCGGAAAAAACGGGACCTGCGCAGATCGCTTGTGCGCAGGTCGCTTTCCACGCATGCGTGTAAGCGCTATGCCGCTTGCGCGGCCCCTATACAAGCGCCGTAGCGCTTCCACGCCTGTGTGGAAGGGTTTTACACTTGTGTAGAACCCTTCCACGCATGCGTGGAAAGCGTTTCCCCTCGCTGCCAAATTACGGGGTTATGACGTCAATCGGCGTCAAATTCCGTGGAAATCCCGGCCAAATCGGGTTGGTTGACAGGTATGCAAGGGAAAACAAAGCTTGCATGAAGGTGTTTAAGGAAATGGTTTCTAAAACATAAGATGTGAGGTGGCTGGGAGAATGTGGGAATTCCTCCCCCTACCCCCCCCGCCCCCCCCCCAAAAAAAAACTTTTGCAAACTCTGGAATTTGTAGGAATGTAAGGAAACAGAGACAAAGTCTTTCTGACGTCTTTGCCCAAACCGAAAGGCTCCGGACAGCTTTAACCATAGAAATGTGGGGGTAAAAAAACCCAGGAAAAATAATAAGAAAAAACAATTTTCTCCCAGTTCCCCCACTGGACTTGTTTTTGTTGTGTGTGTTTTTGGAGGGGGGATGAAAAAATGTAAAAAGAAAAAAAAACAATTTCAGAATGTTTTTTTTTTTTGCATGATAAAACATTTAAGACAAGGTGTTCATATATTCTCTAAACCATTTCTAAAAACTACGTATAGTATAGCTCAGAAAATGAGTCTTATGTCTATTTGATACCATGGAGAGGAAATATAAATAATTGTTTTATTTACTCTCTGAAATATACATATTGTCTTTGTTACTAATGTTGATGTTTTCTTCTGGGTTTTTTTACATATTTTTTTTTTGCCTGCTACATATAAAGTAGAAAAACCAAAGAAGTTCCATCTGTAATAGTTCAGGACACTGTTATTCTATTTGTTACAATTACAGTACAGATAAAGTAAATTCCGTTTTGTAATTTTTTCCTGTAAAAAATATCCTGGGGGAAAAAAGTCCCGACCCCCCCCCCCCAATGGTTTCAAAATTTCTGGAATTTTTCCCTCTATACTCAAGTGGATAAGACGCTGGCTGGAAGGCAGGAGGTCAGCACTTTGATCCCTGAGTACTGCAGGATGGAATGAGCTCCCGTCTTTGTCCCTGCTCCTGCCAACCTAGCAGTTTAAAACCGAGAAATTAAAGGTAAAGGTTTCCCTTGCTCAAAAGCCAGTCATATCCAACTCTAGGATTCAGTGCTCATCTTTGTTTCAAAGCCAAAGAGGCAGTGCTGTCTGCTTCTGCAGATGTTTCCGTGGTCATGTGGCAGGCATGGCTAGACACCGGAGTGCAGGGGACGCTGTTTACCTTCCCACCAAAGTGATCCCTATTTATCTACTTGCAATTTCTTCCTTCAGTGGGAAGGTAAGCAGCGTTCCATGCGCTCCGGTGTCATGCCTGCCATATGACCACAGAAACATCTGCAGAAGTAGACAGCGCTGGCTTTTCAGCTATGAAACAGAGATGAACACTGAACCCTAGAGTTGGATATGACTGGCTTTCGAGCAAGGGTGACCTTTACCTTTACTTAATCATCAGCTGCTTGACAGCAAAAAGAAACCAAACGTATTGCTCAGAGAAGATGAGATGAACTTTCAGCTCCAAAGGGTCGTTTTGTCTAGGGTGGGGCGAATTGACAGCCTCTAATTTGCAATTTTAAAGCCGAAAGGTCCAATTCTGATTTCCAACATAGCTGTCAAGTATCCCGTATTGGCCGGGAAAACCCCTTATTTTACCCTCTTTCCCGCCGTCATCCCGTATTAATTAGGCTGCAATGCCCTATTGCCGCCATTGGAGGGCAGCACAGGATAAGCATAGCTGTCAAGTATCCCTTATTGGCCGGGAAAACCCCTTATTTTACCCTCTTTCCTGCCATCATCCCTTATTAATTAGACTGCAATGCCCTATTGCCGCCATTGGAGGGCAGCAAAGGATAAGCATAGCTGTCAAGTATCCCTTATTGGCCAGGAAAACCCCTTATTTTACCCTCTTTCCCACCGTCATCCCTTATTAATTAGACTGCAATGCCCTATTGCCACCATTGGAGGGCAGCACAGGATAAGCATAGCTGTCAAGTATCCCGTATTTTATGGGAAATTTCCCTTATTTCCAAATCCAAAACTTGCCAGGTATGTTTCCAAGTGCCACCTGAACACTTACATCGCAATTTCTCATCCAAGGTCCCTCGGGAAGTGACGGACAGGGCCTGGATGAACTCGGAAAACTCAATCCTTCCATCCTAAAAAGGAAAAAAAAGAGAGACTGAATGAAATTGAAACTCCCTAGAACAGTGTGTTCCCAACCTTTGGTTTTTCAACTATAATTCCCAGAAGCCTCAGCCAATTCCCCAAAGCACTGATCAGACAATAGACTGACTGAGGCTTCTTTATATCTCCCTGTGGGGTGTGGACCCCACATTGGGAACCACTGCCCTAGAATATATTTGGGTTTGTTTGTTTTTTTTGGGGGGGGGGAAACATGTAAAATGTTAAATTATTCGACCTCCCCTGCTTTTTCTAAATTCACCGTGCCACACAAACAAGCAATGAATTCCACCGTCAAGCACAGAAATAGAGAATCTGTACATTTAAGGAAGAAGGAAAATGGAAATAAATGCAATACTTATTTACTGATAAAACATAACATGATTTTACTGGCTTTGGAAAATAACACACAGTTTTTATTTATTTATTTATTTATAGTCATATTTATATATGCCGCCCACTCAGGCAGAACCCGACTCAGGGCGGCATTACAACAAGTTCTAAAAACACATAAAAACACTTTAAAAGCCCCATATCCCACCCACCCATCCCACCCACTATAACAACTGATCATATACAATTTTGGCATCCTGAACACTTAGGAAATGTATAGCGCAGTTCTGTGCAAGTATTTTGAAATAGGATTTGCCTTCCTTAGATTTATAGTCCAACACATATACAACTGCCAAAATCAACAGTGCAGTCAATAGTTAGAGCAGGGGCTCCCAACCTAAGGACTGCAGGCCAGATCCGTCCACCGGCGCCATTTCATGTGGCTCCCACCTCTCCAAGGGCATTCAAGAAACAAAATGTCTGCCCTTTCAAGCTGTTGGGACAAAATGGCCACCCCCACCCCCATCTTGCAGGCTGTCTTGCTCTCGAAGCTCACTGAGAGAGTGTGACCCGGTCCCCTGGGTTAGAGACTTAGGTGATGCAAGTTCTTAGCTCCAAGTGTCCCTCGAAACTCACTGTAAAACCTAGGCCCAGACCCTGCCATTCAAACTGGCCTACCTTACAAGGTGGTTGTTAAGAGGACTACTTCACTGAAGAAACAGTGCATTGTGATGGCAAGTAACTAATAAATACTGGCTTCAGCAGTCTAGATGGCTATATGAGCTTACTTTGGAATTACAGTAAAACCCCTACTTAGGGGAAAAAAAGTCCGTTCCATAGGCTTTTGCTTAAATTGAATTTTTTTGTAACTTGAAACAAACTATAGGAAAAATTAATTTTTTTTACGTAACTCAAAGCAAACCCATAGGAAAAATGAAAATTGTATGTAAATTGAAGCAAACGCATAGGAAAAAGAATTTTTACGTAACTCGAAGCAAACCCATAGGAAATCGTGTAAATCGGGACATGGTTTTAGCCCAAAATCATTATGTAAGTCAAACTTTATGTAACTCGAGGCATTTGTAAGTCGGGGTTTTACTGTAACTCCATTCAACTCAATGGAATGTATAGCTGAGTAGGCACTTAAAGGGTTCTCCAATTCTGTATTAGCAAAATTGTAATTATACTCAGTTTGAGTCAGGCAGGGGGAGGATGGGGGTAACTTATTGATCCCTCTATTACTTGAACTAAAGCACAGCAAATTTTGCTGTTTCAGAAGAAGGAAGGAACAGAAAATAAAAGTGACCAATGTTGTAGTAAGTAAAAGATTTTAAACAGCAACATGTCTTTATGCAATCATCATCTTAATTAAGGAAACTTGGATTTCCGTTATATATCAATGTTTATAGCACACAGAAGTCATCCTTCTCTAATTACTTTTTGGCCTTGCATATAAATCTGCATGTTACACATTCTAAGTTAGAAAAACCCAATTCAAAAACCGTCTCACTAATTTAAAGATGAGAATATATTTAATGTTTAATTTCCACAGAGCTTAATCTTGTTGGCAAAATGAAACCTGACGTGTCCTGTTTAATTCCTGCCACCGATCATTCGCGAAGCTTTTACCGGGATGGGAGAATCCATCCATCTATCATGTATTTGTATATTTTGAACTAGTATATCTAACTATCTGTCTATCTATCTGTCTATCTATCTATCATGTCTTTTGAACTAGTATTTTATCTATCTATCTGTATTTGCATTTCGAACTAGTACTGTATTTTATCTATCTATCTATCTATCTATCTATCTATCTATCTATCTATCTATCTATCTATCTATCTATCTATCTATCTATCTATCTATCTATCTATCTATCTATCTATCTATCTATATTTGCATTTTGAACTAGTACTGTATTCTATCTATCTATCTATCTATCTATCTATCTATCTATCTATCTATCTATCTATCTATCTATCTATCTATCTATCTATCTATCTATCTATCTATCTATCTATTTATATTTGCATTTTGAACTAGTACTGTATTCTATCTATCTATCTACCTATCTATCTACTTATCTGTATTTGCATTTCGAACTAGTACTATATTCTATCTATCTATCTCTCTATCTATTTATATTTGCATTTTGAACTAGTACTGTATTCTATCTATCTATCTATCTATCTATCTATCTATCTATCTATCTATCTATCTATCTATCTATCTATCTATCTATCTATCTATATTTGCATTTTGAACTAGTACTGTATTCTATCTATCTATCTACCTATCTATCTACTTATCTGTATTTGCATTTCGAACTAGTACTATATTCTATCTATCTATCTCTCTATCTATTTATATTTGCATTTTGAACTAGTACTGTATTCTATCTATCTATCTATCTATCTATCTATCTATCTATCTATCTATCTATCTATCTATCTATCTATCTATCTATCTATCTATCTATATTTGCATTTTGAACTAGTACTGTATTCTATCTATCTATCTACCTATCTATCTACTTATCTGTATTTGCATTTCGAACTAGTACTATATTCTATCTATCTCTCTCTCTATCTATTTATATTTGCATTTTGAACTAGTACTGTATTCTTTCTATCTATCTATCTATCTATCTATCTATCTATCTATCTATCTATCTATCTATCTATCTATCTATCTATCTATCTATCTATCTATCTATCTATCTATCTATCTATCTATCTATCTATCTATCTATCTTTGCATTTTGAACTAGTACTGTATTCTGTCTATCTATCTATCTATCTATCTATCTATCTATCTATCTATCTATCTATCTATCTATCTATCTATCTATCTATCTATCTATCTATCTATCTATATTTGCATTTTGAACTAGTACTGTATTCTATCTATCTATCTACCTATCTATCTGTCTATCTACTTATCTGTATTTGCATTTCGAACTAGTACTATATTCTATTCTATCTATCTCTCTATCTATTTATATTTACATTTTGAACTAGTACTGTATTCTATCTATCTATCTATCTATCTATCTATCTATCTATCTATCTATCTATCTATCTATCTATCTATCTATCTATCTATCTATCTATCTATCTATCTATCTATCTATCTATCTGTCTATCTATTTATATTTGCATTTTGAACTAGTACTGTATTCTATCTATCTATCTATCTATCTATCTATCTATCTATCTATCTATCTATCTATCTATCTATCTATCTATCTATCTATCTATCTATCTATTATTTTAATTTTATTTCAGTTCAGTTTGTGATGTATTTGTTAGTTGTTGTTTTTTGCTGTGTGTTGTTGTTATTTGTTAGCTCACTGCCCAGAGTGGGATACCACCCAAATGGGCAGCATAGAAATACAATAAATAAACAATCCCCTCCCTTCCCCCGTTTCCCCATTTAGTAGCTCACTTAATATTCCTTTCCCCCTGAAATAAGAACAGAGCAAAAATTAGCCCAGGGAGAACAGTCTGAGACAGGGAACATTTTCCTATTGTGGTGAATCAAAGGGCTGGCTCTCATTCCACCCCTCCCAATTAGAGAGGGTACAGTGAGGAAATGTTCTGTGTGTGTGATAAATTGCAATCCCAGGAATGCTTTACAGCAACAGAGGCTAGTCAAGTCCAAATGAATCCACTCCAGGTTTTAGCCTGAACTTTTTTTTTTTTTTAAAAAAAGAGTGCTCTAAAGTGCTGGGACCATCCTCAAATTAGGCCTGTGTTGCTATGCTAAAACCTGGAATAGATTCACTGCCCTGCGGAATGGGAGTCTGCAATTTCACTGCTCTAAAGCAGGGATTCTCAACCTGCAAGCCACGGGCTAAATGCAACCCACGGCACCATTTCATGTGGGCCCACCACCGCCTCCGCCACACCAGGAAGTGCCATGTGGTGGAGGAAGGGCAAAATAGCCGTCCAGCCCTCGAAGCTGTGTGAAGAAGTGTGACCTGGCCCCTGGCTTAAAAAGGTTGAGAACTCCTGCTCTAAAGGGGAGGGATAGGGTGGGTGGGTGGAGAGAAACACAAGTTACAAAGGGACAGAAGTAAAAGTTACTTTGTTTTCATCGAAGACGTTGAAGACGAAAGTGGCAAACTTGGTGGGGTCGCCGAACGGGAAAAACTGCTTGTAGATCTTTTGGAAGCCGGCCGCATCCAGCTGACCACTAGGGCAGTCCTTGATAAAGCCTTTGTACCTGAGAAAGTGAAGGAGGAAAAAGAGGGAGTAACTGGATTGGAAGCAAAAAATCCTTGCAGGGCTGTCTCTCTCTCGTCTTCAAACTTCTTGTCAGGCCTGTGCTGGCCATTTGGGACACAGGGACAAGTCCCGGTGCGCCCCAGTGGCTGGCACCCCCCAGAGGTGGGCAGAAGTATGTCACCTGGTGGCTACAACCCATAATGTAATGCAGTATCCCCCCATGAGTGCCGCCCCCTCCCGCCCTGTCCAGCGCCCTTTTAGTGTAGCCAGCACAGCCCTTACTGCAGTGTAAAATGACACAGGGACTAAACTAGAAACAGGATCAAACAAAGCAATACGCTTATCCTGTACTTAGAAGAGGTGCTCCTCCAAATGGTGAAAAAGGTTTGCTTGTCACAGTGTGACGTCTCCTCCCCCCCCCCCCGCTTTCCACTCCTTATCTTGCAAATGGCACGTTGTACTTTGCGCTCGGTCTGCAGGAGATATATACAGTGGTACCTCGGATAAAGTCCGATTCAGATAAAGTCCGATTCGGATAATGTCACGGTTTTCATGCACACACGATGCATCGCATAAAGTCCAAAAACCGCTAAAAATGGACGTTATCCGAGGTATTTGGTATAGGATCCATTTTTTGGGCGTTATCCGATGCATCGCCCATTTGATTTGGATAAAGTCCAAAATCGGATAAAGTCCAAACTTGTGGAACGGAGTTTGGACGTCATCCGAGGTTCTACTTTACTGGGTTATTTTGCAAATCGGATTAGTGAGGAACATATTTAGTGAGGGTTATTTTTTCAGAACTACAAAGGCTAACTGCGCACAATCTGCATCTCTCTCTTCCCCCCCCCCTTTCGCGTCGGTAATTGGACCGTGAATCAGCCTGGCATTTAAAAATGCCAACCTACACAGGAGGGAGGTTTCGCTTCCTCCGGGCTGTTTCCGAAGGAAGGGAAGGAGCTGATAGTTCACCCGCAGAGGGTCCGCGGTCCCCTGACATCTCTAGGGAACGTGGGAACAAAATCTGCCCACAGCCCTGGAGAGAGGAAGACGGTCTGCGCTGACAACATCAATATCCCGACAGGTCGAAATTCTGTCGTTCCGTAGTGCTGTTGCAACCAAATCCAGACAATTCCAAGGAAATAAAAAGGTGTCCACCAAATCAGCATAACGGCTCCGTGGAAAACAATGGTGAAATGACAAGGGACATGCAGAAGCGTCCTGGCCACAAAATAAGCCTTGAGCTGGTCCAATAACATTTGGAGAGTCATGCATTTCTTGGTCTCCCTTGCGCAAAAGCCAGTCATATCTGACTCTAGGGTTCAGTACTCATCTCTGTTTACAGCCAAGCGGCCAACACTGTCTGTGTCTCAAGACGTTTCCGTGGTCATGCGGCAGGCATGACTAGACACAAGCATGGGCTGGGCCACCGGGACAGGGGGATTCATCCCAGTGTGCCCTTGCCTCTGGCACCTTGGGGCGCAAATCATAATTTTATTATTGTTTTACCTGCACTTTAGATTAAGCCATTGCTCCAAGCTCCCTCCTTCAGCTTGGAGCAATGGTTTCTTTTAAATTGCTGTGTGCCGGGCAGAGCACTTGCAATTTCTTGCTTTCGAACTGCTAGGTTGGCAGGAGCTGGGGCAGACGATGGGAGCTCACTCCACCATGCAGCTACTTGGGTCTTGAACTGCTGACCTTCCAGCTGTCAAGTTCAGCTGTCAGGCAGCAGTTTTCTGGGGCTCAGGAAGCAAACCGGTACGTAAGCATGTACGGGAAGATCCTAAGTGGGTTTACATACGAGTAACCCAACAGGCTCCGTGTCAGGGCACGTAGACATGTAGGTCTGCAGTTTGACCTGTCATTGAACAATGCAAGGTGTTGATCAAGTCTCGCTATGAAACAGGAATGGCCCCGATCCCCTATGCTTCGTTGTTAGCCAGCTAAGCTTTTCTGCTAAGGGTGCGGCTCAAGAAAATGACGGGCTAATGGTTTTAGCTTTAGTGGCAGAGGAAGGATTTAACCCTTGGGCATTATGTCCATTTTGTCAGCTTCTGTGTGGTATAGTGGTTACAGAACGGATGCATTTAGAGTAGGGGTTCCCAACCTTTTCAAGCCGGGGGCCGGGTCACACTCTTTTAGTCAGCTTGGAGGGCCGGATGGTCATTTCCCCCTGCCTGCATGATGGGCACGGCCATTTTGTCCCAACAGTTTCAAAGGGGCAGCCATTTTGTTTCTTGAATGCCATTGGAAGGGGTGGGGGTCCACATGAAATGGCATCATGTGCCATATCTGGTCCACACAGGCCTTAGGTTGGGAACCCCTGATTTAGAGCAATGTTTCCCAAAGAAGAAGAGCCAGAAACATGCACCGATGGGGACATGAGTTTGGCCAATGACAAAGCCAAGAAAATGGCTTCATTTTGGCAGGGTTTGATCGGGACACGAAAGAAGAAGACGGGATATGATTCTTTCCGTTCCGTTTGAGGCTCACAGAAGCCCATGCAGCTACCGTGAGCGAAGAGCAGTCATCGAGGGGGTTAATGTTAATATTTCCCTGGTTTCTCCCAGCGAGACCCGTCCAAATAGAGACAAACCATGTCAGCCATCCATCTTTACTTCTTAATCCGTGGCGGGAGCAACGACAACAAATGGCCAAAATATTTATCCGCTCGGACCCTTCCCCTACCGGCTGTTATTTCTGATTTAGGTAACACAGCAGCTGGACTTAGAATAATATTTACAAGAAAAGGGACAGTGATGGATCTCGGAGCTGTCATTGAAGGATCCTGGCTTACCTTTCGGAGCACTGGGCTGGGGCAGGAAGGAAGCCGGCATGGTCCAAATGGGCCATTTTTGGACTGTGGTTCCATTTTGCATCTGCTTCTTCCTCTCCATATATGCCTATTTGCAAACAGAGAAGATCGGGCCGGCCAGCCCTTTCCTTCTCTAACTGGCTCCACTGTTAGAAGATCCATTGAGATCCTTTTAAATCCTAGGACAGACTTCAGACACAATTCTGGGTGAATAATTCTGATTGTCGTTATTCTGATTTGCATCGGGGTCGTGCAATGGTTTCATCGGAGCCACTCCAACCAACAGCCACACCCAGTGGCTCCTGCACCACCAATTTGGCTCTTACACCAAGGCCACCAATCTCTCTAAAAACCAATCGCGCAGGGGTGACTCACCTTGTTTTAAAGCAAAAGTGTCTTTTCTGAGAGTGTCAGTCTGGTTTAAAACCAGGCAAGCGCGCAACCATCCAAATCAGAATCATGTTTTCTGAGAATGTCAGTCTGCTTTAAAACTTGGCGAGCGCTCAGCCATCCAAACCAGAATCATTTATGATTATGATTATGATTATGATTATGATTATGATTATGATTATGACTACTACTACTACTACTACTACTACTACTACTACTACTACTACTACTACTACTACTACTACTACTAGCTGGTTATCCAGCTTCGCTCGGGTATGTATAGTTTTGTATGTGGGGCACTCCTCCCTTTCCTCCTGCTTCTCCATCGACGGTTACTTACCACCCTCACCCTTCCCAACGGCGCCTCCCTGTTGCGTCTTGTGACCCCCACAGTCCTGATCTTGCATGCCCATTTGCCTTTCACCTACTGTGAAAACTACAGATTTGTTCAGAGGGAAAGGCAAATGATGTCACAATCCCAGGTGGCCAGTGGGTGACATCAGCCAGCTGCCTTGTGACATCATCCAGCTCATTGGGCAACAGATCAGTGAGAAACAGATCAATTTGTGGGGCGCAGGGCCTCCCATTGCGGTCCAGACCCCGACAGTGACCTTCTCTGATGGGCCAGGTAAGTGTGTGCGAAGTTTGGTCGCAGACAGTTAAGAGGTGAGGATTTGTATTCAGAACCAACAACTGGACACCCCTCTTTTATAGATATAGATTATTATTGTGATCCAAAAAACAACACCACCACAATCTTCAAGGAGGCTCTTTTTGTGTACCCTGCAACTCAAGATAAACTGATGGCAAAGAACATTCATTTTAGAAGTGGGAATGATTGAACCTGAGGGGCTTTCGAGCCATCGGCTCAACCAACCTGTTGAGCTTCTCCAATGGTGGAAAGGAAGAGGTGGGAGGATGATGGATCTGGAAAAGTTCCTTCTAAGTCAGCGGAAGGAGAGATGGAAGTGACCTGGCTTTCAAGCGGAGTTTGCCTCCAATCGATTCCCTGACATTCTCTCTGCAGCTGAAAGCTAGTTCTCTCTCATTGTAATTGGCAAGCAGTTGAGTTCTAAAAAGAAGTGGGGTGGGGTGGATTGGGGTGAAGGGAAGATTTCTACTACCATCGTGGCAGTAGAGATTCTATCATCATCCCCAACCCACTCCGCCCCACATGTTTTCGAGAACCAAACTCTGCAGAGAATTAGAGCATCCCCACACTCACACAAATGCACCCCGGTAAAAAAGATGTTTATGGCCAATGCACGAGCCCGCGATGGTGAACCTTGGCACTCCAGCTGTTTTTGAACTTCAATTCCCAGAAGTCCAAATCTCTGTGAATCCACACAAATGGGTTTACTGGCACTCCAGCTGTTCTTGGACTTCAATTCCCAGAAGCCCAAGTCTCTGTGAATCCACACAAATGGGAATACTGCACGTATGCACAGTAAACCCATTCGTGTGGATTCACAGAGACTTGGGCTTCTGGGAATTGAAGTCCAAGAACACCTGGGGTGCCAAGGTTCGCCATCACAGCACTGAGCCATCTCCACTGCTGAATCGGCACGGCTAGAATAAATTTCTCAGCTCCATCGATTAGGCGGAATACATCGCAGGGGTGGGAAGCCACAAATCGCCTCCCTGAAGCCCCTCGGTGCTTCCAAGAAAGATGAAAATGATCATCTTGCGTCTGCTAGAAAACCCCAGGGGCGGTTCTTTTCCGAACAAGCCACAGCTCCTGCACCATCCTTTGGCTAGCCTCCAAACCAAGCCTCAAAAGCAATAGGACAAAACCAGAATATCATTCATAACAACTTCCAGATTTAGTGGGTTTTAGGGGGCTGGGGGTGGGTAGAGTTTGCGATGGATCCTGGAGCCACAATGAGAAACCCACCACCCTCAACCTACAGGAAGCGGTCTCTTCCTACATAGGGATGGTTTTAGCATATTTTCCCCCTAGGAACCTTTCTCATCTGAGACTAGCATGGATATCGGAGCTGCGTTTCTCTGAATGGTGTGGTTGATTTCTTGGCATACACAAAACAAAAGAAGGCGGGGGGGGGGAGGAAGAAGAAAGAGGAGGAAGGAAGAACAGAAAGAAAGAAAGAAAGAAAAGAAGGAAAGAAGGAAAAAGAAAAGTGAAGATAGATAGATAGATAGATAGATAGATAGATAGATAGATAGATAGATAGATAGATAGATAGATAGATAGATAGATAGATAGATAGATAAAATACCAGTTCAAAAGACATGATAGATAGATAAATAAATAAAAGGTAAAGGTTTCCTTTGCTCGAAAGCCAGACGTATCCGACTCTAGGGTTCAGTGCTCATCTCTGTTTCAAAGCCGAAGAGCCAGCGCTGTCTGCTTCTGCAGACGTTTCCATGGGCACGGAACGCTGTTACCTTCCCACCGAAGTGGTCCCTATTTATCTACTTGCAATTTCTTGCTTTCGAACTGCTAGGTTGGCAGGAGCCTGGGGCAAAGACAGGAGCTCATTTCCGTCCTGTAGCACCTGGGAATTGAACTGCTGACCTTCCGCCTCCCAGTCATCTTAGATAGGAAGGAAGGAAGAACAAAAAGGAAGAAAAAGAGAATGAAGAAAGAAGGAAGGAAGAAAGAACAAAGAGGATGGAAGAATAGAAATGAAGAAAGAACAAAGGAAGGAAGGAAGGAAGGAAAGAAGACCAAAATGCATATCCTATCCCACCAAAAGCACATTTTAGGATTTAAAAAAGTGCTTCGATGAGATGGGCTCAAAGACACAACTTGGAAAGAAACTACTCCCACAACAGAAAGGAACTCACTCACTGAGGTTTACATTGGCGTTGTACGTTTACATCCCAATTCCCTCCATGGTTTGTTGCCGGTTCCTTCCTAGCCGCTCCCTCCGACCACCTATTCACCCAGCCCTGGCTGGCAGAAACACTTGATCCGGCTTTGAACCCTGGGGGGACGATGACCGCACAAATCCAGCTTCTCCACTCCAGGTAGAGTAGACCTATGACGTTCGGCAAGTGACTCCTAGTGCTTGGATCTAAGACTCCCGCTGCCCTTGCTCACGCTTTCTCGGCTTTAGAGTGCTAGCTGTAAAATGGGCCCACATTAACGGTCTGCCTCGCAAGATGGCTGTGAACCGGGCAAGGAAGCAACCAAATGTGAAAATGAAAAGCCTTTTATAACCGATTAAACTGAAAGCACCATAAAGAACGCTAAAAAGAGAGTGAGTGGAGAAATAGATTTTTATTTTTTTGGCTCTGTCTACTTTCTCCAATTGCAAAGAGAAAAATACAGATCGCCACGGTTGATTTAAGTTTAATGCAACTTAGTAATCGCCCTTGCTCAAAAGCCAGCCAGTTGTATCCAACTCCTGGGTTCAGTCCTCATCTCTTTGTATAGCGCTGTCTACATCTGCAGACATTTATGTGGTCACATGGCATGCATTGTATTACAAAGTGTATTGGACCATGTATTGTGTAATTAATAATTTTTTGTACTGAATTTACTTTTGTATTACTACGTTATTATGTTGTTATATTGTATGATATTATGTTGTTGCCATACCAAAGAAAACCATACCAAAAGAAAAGAAGAGTAAGAAAGCAAAGTGGTTGTCTGATGAGGCTCTTAAAATAGCAGAGGAAAGAAGGAACGCCAAAGTCAAAGGAGAAAGGAAAAAATACAATCATTTGAACACAGAATTTCAAAGAAAAGCAAGGAGATAAGGAAAACTACCTAAAAGAACAGTGCAGAGAAATGGAGGAAAACAACAAAAGAGGCAGAACCAGAGATCTTTTCAAAAAAATTGGGGAAATCAAGGGAACATTTAAAGCAAAAATGACCATGATAAGGGACAAAGACGGAAAGGAGCTAGCTGATGCAGAAGAGATTAAGAAAAGATGGAAAGAGTACACAGAGGTACTCTACAAAAAGGACCTCAACACTCCTGATAATAACAATGATGAAGAAATTGAGCTTGAGCCAGACATCCTGGAGAGCGAAGTCATAAAGGCCCTAAAGAGCACTGCAAACAACAAAGCTAGTGGAGATGATGGTATCCCAGTTGAATTTTTCAAAGCGCTAAAAGATGATGGCGTCAAATTACTGCACTCAATATGCCAGCAGATTTGCAAAACAAAACAGTGGCCACAGGATTGGAAAAGATCAGTATACGTCCCAATCCCAAAAAAGGGCAATGCCAAAGAATGTCCAAATTATCGAACAATCGCGCTCATCCCACATGCCAGCAAGGTGATGCTCAAGATAATACAGGACAGACTTCAGCAGCATGTGGAAAGAGAACTACCAGAGGTGCAGGCTGGTTTCAGAAGAGGCAGGGGGACTAGAGACCACATTGCCAACATACGCTGGATCATGGAGAAAACAAAGGAATACCAGAAACAAGTTTACTTTTGTTTTATTGACTACACTAAGGCATTTGACTGTGGACCACAACAAGATGTGGCAAGTAATTAAAGAGATGGGAATACCAGAGCACCTCATATGCCTCCTGAGAAATCTGTACATGAACCAAGAAGCAACAGTTAGGACAGAACACGGAATGACAGAGTGGTTTGGAATAGGAAAAGGAGTCAGACAAGGCTGCATTTTGTCACCATGCTTATTCAACCTATACACAGAGCACATAATGCGCAGTGCAGGGATGGAGGAATCACACACAATATGGGATTAAAATCGCTGGGAGAAACATCAACAATCTGAGATATGCAGACGATACCACCCTAATAGCAGAAAGTGAGGAAGACCTAAAGAATCTCTTGATCGGTCTGAAGGAAGAGAGTGCAAAAGCTGGCCTGAGACTCAATATCAAGAAAACCAAGATAATGGCAACAGGCCCGATCAGTTCCTGGAAAATAGACGGGGAAGAAGTAGAAGCAGTGACAGATTTTACTTTCTTAGGATCCAAGATCTCTGCAGATGGAGATTGCAGCCATGAAATAAAAAGGCGACTGATTCTTGGGAGACAAGCTATGAGAAACCTGGGGAACATAGTGAAAAGCAGAGACATTACATTGCAAACAAAAATTAGAATAGTCAAAGCAATGGTTTTCCCAGTAGTAATGTACGGATGTGAGAGCTGGACCATTAGGAAGGCTGAGCGCAGAAGAATAGATGCCTTTGAGATGTGGTGTCGGAGGAGAGTTTTGAGAGTCCCCTGGACAGCGAGGAGAACAAATAGGTCAATCTTAGAAGAAATTAACCCTGACTGCTCATTGGAAGGTCAAATAGTAAAGATGAAGCTAAAATACTTTGGACACCAAATGAGAAGGGAGGATTCACTTGAGAAGGCATTGATGTTGGGAAAGGTGGAGGGAAAAAGAAGAAGGGGGAGGCCAAGGATGAGATGGCTAGATGGTATTATAGACACAATGGGCACAGAGCTGGGGGGGTTGAGGGGGATGGTAGAGGACAGAGGCGCCTGGAGGAAAATGGTCCATGGGGCTGCAAAGGGTCGGAGTCGACTGTGCGACTGAACAACAACATGTTGTTGCCGCCTTGAGTCGGCCTTGACTGAGAAAGGCGGGGTATAAATTAAAATTGTATTGTAATTGTATTGTATGACTAGATGCCAGAGCGCATGGAACACTGTTATCTTTCTCACCGAAGCAGTACCGATTTATCTACTTGCAATTTCTTGCCTTCAAACTGCTACGTTGGCAGGAGCTGAGACAGATTATGGGAGCTCACTCCGTTGTGCAGCACTCGGGTCTCAAACTGCTGACCTGCCGACTCCCTAACCACTAAGCCACTGCAGTCCCCTAATGCAACCCACCACCAACATTTTTTCTGATGGAAATAATCCATTCCTCCCTGTTCTACAAAACAACATACCTGTCAACCATCCCGATTTGGCCGGGATTACCCCGTAATTTGACGCCGATTGACGTCATAACCCACCCCGCGCTGCCAAAACCCCGTAATTTGGCAGCGGGGGAAACGCTTTCCACGCATGCGTGGAAGCGCTACGCCGCTTACGTAGGGGCTGCGCAAGCGGCATAGCGCTTTCCATGCATGCGTGGAAAGCGACCTGTGCACAAGCGATCTGCGCAGGTCCCGTTTTTTCCGGAGCCGCGGGTTGACAGGTATGCAAAACAACCTGGGCAAGAAACATCCCGATGCCCCCCCCCAATCAAAAAAAAATAGTTTGGCAACGATTAAACGGGGACCTATCTGGCCAGGTTATCCTGTTATGGTAATAGAGTAGACCCTACTGCCAGCGACTCAACACAGATCATCAGGCAGCGGTTAACTAACCTGACCATCCTGAAGACTAACGGCCTTGGGTGCCAAAGTTCACAGGGGTTCTCAAACTAAGGCCTGCAGGCCGGATCCGGCCCATGGCACCATTTCATGTGCCCCCACCACCACCTTCCAAGGGCATTTGAGAAAAAAATGGCCACCTCTTGGAAGCTGTTGGGACAAAATGGCCATCCCCATCATGCAGGCAAGGCAAAATGGCTGTCCAGCCCTCGAAGCTGGCTGAAAGAGTTGGGAACTCCTGGATTAAGTTGGGTGCAACTTGAGTCCCTCTTGATGGAGGGCAGCAGCTTCATCCGTCCTGGCCTGGGGCAGAGGAGGAGGACTTTGCATGCCAAAAGGGCTCAGGACCAGAAAGTGACTTGTGGAACTAGATCAGTGGTACAGGTGTCACGCTGCAATGTGGAAGGCCACTGCATTATATTCTCAGGACAGTCTTCATGGCTGATCGCCACGAGGATCACCAATATTCGGAACCAGATACGGCACAAGAAGAAGAAGAAGAAGAATTTATTCTCAGTGTATTCTGGCTGTCAAGGAAAGAAAGACAGAAAAAGAAAGAAAGAACTGGATCAGTGGTACTATGGGTGTCATGCTGAGATGCGGAAGGCCAATGGAAGGCCACTGCATTATATTCTCAGGACCGTCTTCATGGTTGATCACCACGAGGATCGATACGGCAGAAGAAGAATTAAGCAGGGAAGGCATTCAAAAGGGAAAGCAAAGCAACAGCAGGTTGGAGGCGGAGGGTGGGGATAGCAAGATCTTATGCAAGATGATCACCCCAATCTGTCATGCAGTTGATGGAAATGCCTGCCAAACAGAGTTGGGGGTGGGTACCAGGTAGGCATTGGTGTGTGTGTGTGTGTGGAGAGATAATAAGCTATGAAGAAGATGATGGGGGAAAAGTTGATGGCAGAAAGGCTTAGATCTTCCCCCTCCCCGTCTTATTGCAGAGGTGACTCAGCAAAGTTGGAGGAAGGGGAGAGAAATCAATGATGCTTGCTCAGGCTGAAGAGATGGGGAACTCAACCGTACATCAGCCTTGGCCGTGAGCATCTCCGCGGCAGAGCATGCTGCTCCAGTATGGAGCCCATCCACCGACGCTAAACAAGTTGACATCGCTGTGAATGAAGCAATGCATATAATAACAGGATGCCTCAAAGAAGCTACAGCAGTGGAGGAAAGAGAGTGGAACATGTGAGAGGAAATAAAACCCATAGGGGATGGGCAGAACTTTCCCCTGGTCTGATGCTCAACGCTGTGTAAGTCATGTAGGGGCTTTTAAGCTCAGAGGGGGCCCCAGGCCTTCCTCCATTAGATAGGCTTTTCATTGCTTTCTGAACTTTTGAAACGAAGAAATCTTTGCTTCCTAAAACTTTGTTCTGTAACTTACTTTGACTACAATATACTTTTAAAAGACAAGATGATGACTGGAGCATTTACTTGGCTATGTGCTACCTTACTTATAGCCTAGATTTAGGTCAGAAGATGTGAGAAGGCAAGGTCAAAGTCCTGGATTCAGGTGCAGTCCCACCTACGTGTAGACTGGGGTTCTACTCGTGAGTAACGGGATTGTTACAACCAGATGCACAGTTACAAGATTGGGGGATACTTGGCTCAATAACACGACAAGTGAGAAGGATCTTGGAATTATTGTAGACCACAGGCTAAATATGAGTCAACAGCGCCATGTGGTTATGTTAAGAGAAGTCTAGTCTCCAACTGTTTTAGGCTGCATTAAGAGAAGTATAATCTCCAAAGTCCATGAGGTGCTCCTAGTCCCCCTCTATTCAGCACTAGTTATGCCACATCTAGAGTCCTGTGTCCAGTTCTGGGCATTGCACTTTAAGAAAGAGGCTAACAGATTAGATCCGTGATGGCAAACCTTGGCACTTCAGATGTTTTTGGACTTCAGTTCCCAGAAGCCCAAGCACCCTGTGAATCCACACGAATGGGTTTACTGCGATTCATCCAGCCCGCGCTGCCCTTGTCACTCCCGGAAGCGGAAGTAAAACACACCCGTAAGGTTAAGACTCTTCCAGGTTAACCATTCCAACATATGGACATGTTTTACTTCCACTTCTGGGAGCAACGAGGGCAGCGCTGAGTCTCTAAAAGGTTCGCCATCACTCTCCTATAACATGCATGCAGCCAGATGGTTAGTGGTTTTTCAACAGAGGACAGCTGGTCGTCTGTTTTTGGATGCTGGAGAGGGTTGGGCTTGATGATCTCTCATGGACCCATCCTGGGCTCATTCCTCCCAGCCGCCTTCTCAAACCCTTCCCTTCTAAAAAGCAAAGAAGGGATGCTTGCATGACTCCGTTGATTGGTTCACTGGCAGCTCACCCAGAAAACAGGACCGTGGGTAGACTTGCTTTCCCCTCCCTTTTGAGTTTTATTTTTTATGATGATGGATATGTTTTCCTCTCCAGAAAGACAGAACTGGGTATTTATTCTTCGGTGACAAACAGCCTGTTTTGCCGTTTGATGTGCAGCAAATCAACAGCCTGGCGGGTACATCAGGTCATGAACACACCCAGTTGCGTCAACAAGGGTAATCTATGAGATCGGGACGTGAATCTGAATACAATAAGACCAAAAGCGCACAGCCTTCCTATGTGCCCTGAGCAATTGTTAGCTGAGATAACAGTTTGACTCTGCCTTGATCAATCCGGTGCCTTTTGGATGTGTTGAACTACAAATCCCATCTAACCAATGGTTTGAAAGACTAGATTGGTTGCACCATAAATGAGAAATTTAGTGATTGGATCACTGGCTGCTCGCCTATGGTGAGGAAAGATAGCATTCAGGTGAACAATTTCGTATTGCTTGCCCCTACTTTTTCACACTTAGCTTCTTGTGTAGATCTATTCCACTTAATTTACACTTAGCTTCTTGTGCAGATCTATTCCACTCAGATCTATTTCAATGAAATTTCTATTCATTGAAATTTACGAAACTTAGCCCTCAAGAGGTAATGGGTTGGTTTTTTTGTCCATAGATCATACCTGTCAACCATCCCGATTTGGCCGGGATTACCCCGTAATTCGGCGCCAATTTGTGCCATTTCCCGACCCCCACTGCCAAAACCCCGTAATTTGGCAGTGGGGGAAAGGAGGCACTGCGCAGCCCATCTGCGCAGGTCGCGTTGCATGCATGCGTGGAAGAGCTCTACACTTCCGTAGCTCCCTTCCACGCATGCGCAGAAGGCTACGCCGCCTGCGTAGAAGGCTACGCAAGTGGCGTAGCCCTCCACACGCATGCGTACAACTCGACCTGAGCAGACCCGGTCTGCGCAGATCCCGGATTCGTTGGAGCCGTGGTTGACAGGTATGCCATAGATTTGCAAAGGAATAATGGGATTAAGGTCTTTTCCTCAACTCTGCATGTTTATTTTAGGACATTATTTTTGCTGCGAAGAAGAGGCATATGATCTCTGCAAACAGAAATACACAGCTTTGAGAACTGTCATCTGTGATAATATCATCTAGAAAAACTGCCCAATACTCTTAAAGAAACCTCTAGAAGAGCACAACGTTGTGAATGGATTAATGCAGCGATGTAGTTGGGAGATGAAGACACGGACACATCTTCCTATGCTTTACTGAATCATCATCTATTATTAACCTATTATTAAGTGCAGTAGATGATCTACAGTCGCCATCTGCAGTGATCTTAGATCCTAAGAAAGTAAAATCTGTCACTGCTTCTACTACTGCATTAAACTCTCACTACATAGGGCTTCTCAACCTGCGGCCCGTGGCACCATTTCATGTGGCCCCCCACCATACGCGGAAATGCCATGAGGTGGAGGAAGGGCAAAATGGCCATCTGTCTGAGCGAGCGTGACCCGGCCCCCGGTTTTAAAAGGTTGAGAACTCCTGGATTAATGGAATGCAGTGACCAAATAAATAAATAAAAATTAAACACTGCAAGAGTGTACAGCTTCAACTGCTGACCAGAATGAAAATGAAATAAAGGGTATGATTGATGTTAAATTCAATTTAAAGGCGTGCATAGCATTGTTAACTGACGTAGAAGATTTAAATTTTGATATATATAGGAAAGATCTTATTTCAATCATGATATCTACTGCAAGGCAGTGTAATAGCTCGGAAATGGAAAGGCGAAAATGCTCCTGTAATTAAGGAATGGTATAAAGAGATGTGGGCAATGGCCTTAAATGATAAATTAACTTGGGAAATTAATTTAAAAAGAGGAATTGTTAAAGAGAATAATTGTTTTTTGCAATTTGGAAAGCCTTTATAGAGTATGCAACAGAGAAAGGAAACGAATGTGCGCCAGCAACCGACCAATTAACTTTCTGGAAATCAAATGTATAATTGAAAATCTTTTCAGCTTCCTTGACAAATGTAAATATCACCTGGGTATTATTTGTTGCTACAAAATGTAATAACCATTATAATATCGGTAGAGTTATTTGGTGTATGCAAACCAAGACACAGGACACAGCCTCGGGCTGGGTTAACTCAGGTTTATTGCATCGTGGACAGAGGGAACATGAGGTAATGGCGGATCGATAGCTCTTTATATACAGTAGTAATACATTTGAACGTGGTTCCATGGTAGCCCATTGGCTACTGTCTGCGTGACGTCATTGCGGGTCACGCCCTTCTTGTCCAGGTGTAGGTGATGGCGGGAAAACTTCCCGCGCTGTTGCCTTTGATGAGTTTGGACCAAGGGAGCTTGGACGCTCGCTGCTGCCAGCTGGTGGTCATTAGCTCGCGTCCTCTTACAGGGTTCATATGATGCAGCTGAAGGTTACATTGTTGCTATAGGCAAGGTTACATTGGTTCAGATACATTGTGGAAGGTAAAACCATTAGAACACAACACCCCTCCCCCCTAGGACGAGACAAAGTCTCGAGCCCACACTTAACACACTCCCCCCCCCCCTAGGAGACAAAGTCTCTCAGCCAAGATGGCTTATTTCGAACACGCTGGGGTCTCGATGCGGGCTGCCTTTCCCCGGGTTTGCTACCTTCTCTTTGTCCCCTGGTTTCCTGTCCTGTAATTGGAGAGGGAGACTCGTTAGTGACTTGCCGCGGCTCCGCGGCGTTGTTGGAAGGTGTGCTCTTTCTTAGGGAGGAACCGGGGGCACTGGGGGCTAACGAAAAACCCCTCTTCTCGCTTGGATGGGTGGGGGAACACTCCTGAAAACCCCCCCGGCTCGCAAAATCAAAATCAAAATTACATTCGGGGGCAGCGGTCGCGAACTCCTCTCCCCCTTCCCCGGCCTCTGATAGGACTGGTGTATCAAAAGGGTATGAGTCGGGGCCGCTGCTTCTGCCTTCCCCCCTTGCTTGGGACTGTTGTCCGCTGTTGTCTCCCCCTTGAGTTAAGCGGGTGGGGGAGAACCCTAACGCTGAATCCTGTTGCTGAGCCCCACTGACTGGCCTACTCACTCGGTGCCTCAGTTGGTCTGCGTGCCTCCTCCAGAGGAGGCCGGTGTTAGTCTCGACTCGGTACGACACTGGCCCCGTCTGTTCTACAACCGTCCCTGGTACCCAGGCTGGCCCTGCGCTGGAATAGTTCCTGCAGTGAACAGGGTCGCCGGCGGCGAAACCTTTCGAGACTGCCAACCCTATGTTTTTCCCTTTATCCTCGACTCTCGTCGGGTCTAGCCTGGACAGGATCGTGGTCAGTTTTCGCCGCATCAAGAGCTCTGCCGGCGAGTAGCCTGACGCTAAGGGGGTCACCCTATACGCTAAGAGGAATTGGCATACTTGGTGATTCAGGTCCCCCGGGCCCATGCGCCGCAGCGCATCCTTTGTTGTACGCACCAGCCGTTCCACTTGGCCATTCGTGGCCGGGTGAAACGGCGCGGATGTGACATGCCGAATGGCGTTTGCCTCCATGAATGCCCCGAACTCCGCGGAGGTGAAACAACTAGCGTTATCGCTGACTAAAGTATCGGGTAAACCGAACGTGGAAAAGACTCTCCTTAGCTGGCTAATTGTCGTGGCGGAGGACGTGCTCTTTACTGGGATAACCTCCAGCCACTTGGAGAACGCATCCACCACCAGGAGAAACATGGTTCCTCGGAAAGGGCCAGCGAAATCTACGTGCACTCTGGACCATGGCCCCCTTGCCGTGTCCCATTCCCTATGCGGAAGACGGGCCGCCTCTGGTCGGGATCCCTGGCATGCCTCACAAGTGCCGACCATGTGCTCAATGTCCGCGTCCAGCTGTGGCCACCAGAAGTAACTCCGGGCCAGCGCCTTTGAACGAACTATGCCCGGGTGGCTGACGTGCAGCAGTTCGAGCACCCTCGGCCGCAGGGACGTAGGGACCGCCACCCGTTGGCCCCACAAAAGGCACCCCCTCTCTAGGGACAACTCTAGCTTTTTCCGAAAAAATGGGTCGAATTCTGTGCTTGGGGACGATGCCGGCCACCCCTTCTGTACCCATGAACTAACTTTCTCTAGCGTTCTGTCCTTGCCTGTCGCCCTAGCAATGTCGGCTGGTACTATTGGGGGTGCGTCTAAGACCTCAATTAGCAACACCTGGCGGTCTCTTTCTACTCTCGCCTTTTGGTCGTCCGACAAGGGCAAAGGAGATCTCGAAAGTGCATCAGCATGGCTGATCTCCTTTCCGGGCCGGTACTCCAACTCATGTTGGTATGCGTTGAGAAAAATAGCCCATCGCAGCATTCTCGGGGACAGGATCTGCGGCGTGGGCTTGCTTGCCGTGAAAATCCCTAACAGTGGCTTGTGATCAGTCACGATTTTGAACGGGCGGCCATACAAAAAATCGTGAAATTTTTTGGTTCCCGCTACTATTGCTAATGCCTCCCTGTCGGTTTGTGCGTAATTGCGCTCCGCTTGGGACAGGGACCTTGAATAAAACGCTACCGGGGCCTCCCTTCCGTCATCCAACACGTGGCAAAGCACTGCCCCCACCCCCACCGGGGATGCATCACAGACTAAGACCACCGGCCGTTTGGGGTCGAAATGCGTCAGGATTGCCTCAGATGTTAAGAGTTGCTTTAGTTCTTTGAACGCCCTCTCGTGCTCGTCACCCCGCATCCATGTCTCCTCCTTTTTAAGTAACCGATGGAGCGGTTCGGCCACGGACGCCTTCCGCGGGAGGAATGTATGGTAAAAATTGAGGAGCCCCAGGAAAGACTGTAGCTCGGTTTTGGATGTGGGGCGAGGGGCCTTCTTTATGGCTGCTACTTTGGATTTAGACGGCTTAATCCCCTCGGGTGTGATCCGGAACCCTAAAAACTCGACCTCAGTTTCGAAAAAAACACATTTGTCCTTCCTCAGTCTCAGCCCCGCTTTCTCGAACACGGTTAGTACTTTGTCCAATCTCTTTGCCAGTTCAGCCTCACTCCCCCCTGTTATCAACACGTCATCAAAATAAGGCAACACCCCCTCCAGTCCCTTCAGGAGGCGTTCCACAAGCGACTGAAAAAGGCCGGGTGCCGAGTTCACGCCGAACTGTAAACGCGACACCTGGAACGCCCCTTTATGTGTAACTATCGTTTGTGCCGCGGCCGTGGCGGGGGTCACAGGAAGTTGCTGATAGGCTTGTGCCAAATCGAGTTTAGCGAAACACTTTCCCCCATTCAGCCTGGCCAAAAGGTGGCTGATCACCGGCACCGGGTATGCATTTGGGCGGATCGCCTTGTTAATTGTACACTTATAATCAGCGCAAATGCGCACCTCCCCGTTAGCCTTTAGAGCCGTTACAATTGGAGTTTCCCACTCCGCGGAATCAACAGGAATAAGAATCCCCTGGCCCACCAGTTTGTCCAGTTCCGCCTCTATCTTGTCCTTGAGTGCGAACGGCACCCTGCGCGGTTTGAGTCTTATCGGGCGGACCTCCGGGTCTAGGTCGAAGGCTACAGGGGGTCCCTTGAACTTTCCGAGTCCTTTCTTAAAAACGGCGGGATGCGCATCGCAAACCGCTTGTATTGGGTCCACCCCCACTGTATGCACTCCCCCTATGAACAAACCTAAGGGCTGAAACCACTGTGTCCCTAGGAGGCTACAACTTCCCCCCTTAAGGACAACTAGGGGCAGTTCCGCAGAATGTCTCTTAAAATTGACCCGAAATTTCCCGACCCCCAACACCGGAATGCTGTTTCCCTGTACGTCTCGTAGCGTGGCCCTCAACGTTTTAAGTTTGGGCCGCACGTGGGGGTCGATTTTCAAGAACTCTTTCTGGGGAATTATAGAATAGGAGGACCCCGAGTCAATTTCCATCCTAATAGGGGCCCCTTGTACTAGTACCTCAACGAAGTAATGGGACTGTCCCGCGGACACGCTGAACACTGGGGCGTCGTCCTCGCTGTCGTCCGAGACGCGGCCCACGCCATCCTGCTTCCTCGTGGTCTGGGCGCCATCTTTGGGCCTCGCTGGACGGTCCGGTCTGGCCGAACGGTCTTGTGACTGCCTCCGGCCCTCCTTCCGTTTTCTGCATGCCTTGGCGATGTGCCCCCGACGGCCGCAGGTGTAACACTCGGCCTTCCTGAATGGGCATCTCGCGCGCTCATGGGCCGCTCCGCAACCATCGCAGCGTCGACCCCCCTTTCGGACCTTCTGGACCTCCTCGCCGTCGCTGCCTTCCGTAGACGACTTTGAGGCCCGTCGAGTTGCGTGCACCGCCTGCCCGGACTTCCCGTGCACCGAATTTTCCGCCTTGCCGGCTCTAGGACGCCACTCACGCCACTGGTGCATCTCGTCCACTCCAGCATTCGTGGACTCTGCGGCTTCCGCGGCCTCTACGACCTCTGCCAGCGTGGGTGGCGGCTCCTTGTTCATCAAGCTGCGCTGCACCTCCTTGTCTTTCAGGCCACACAGCACGCCGTCCCTGAGGGCCATCTCTAGGATGTTGTCCCATTTGCAGGGGGCGGCGGCTATCCTCATGGCGGCCACGAATGCCTCAACCGACTCGTCCGGCGCTTGGACTCGCCTCCAAAACGCGCTCCGAGCGGGAAACATTGCCCTCGAGGGACGGAAGCGCTCTCGCAGCAGCTTCATGATGTCGTCCGCCTTAAATTCGCTCACCTTCTTCGGAGCGATGATGCCCACCAGCGTCCGCTTGGTTTCCATCCCGAGCATTCTGGTGAGGATGGCCCTCTTCCTCTCCTCGTCGTCTCCTTTGACTTTGAGTTCCACCAGTGCCGCCTGGAAGTCCATCTCAAGCAGCTCCCAGTCTTGCGGTTTGGTGATGTTGAACCCGCTCTGTGCCCTGGCTGTTCCGTGGGGATCCATGATCGCACCTTCGTCGCCAATTTGGTGTATGCAAACCAAGACACAGGACACAGCCTCGGGCTGGGTTAACTCAGGTTTATTGCATCGTGGACAGAGGGAACATGAGGTAATGGCGGATCGATAGCTCTTTATATACAGTAGTAATACATTTGAACGTGGTTCCATGGTAGCCCATTGGCTACTGTCTGCGTGACGTCATTGCGGGTCACGCCCTTCTTGTCCAGGTGTAGGTGATGGCGGGAAAACTTCCCGCGCTGTTGCCTTTGATGAGTTTGGACCAAGGGAGCTTGGACGCTCGCTGCTGCCAGCTGGTGGTCATTAGCTCGCGTCCTCTTACAGGGTTCATATGATGCAGCTGAAGGTTACATTGTTGCTATAGGCAAGGTTACATTGGTTCAGATACATTGTGGAAGGTAAAACCATTAGAACACAACAAGTTATTGAGTGATTGATTATAGATTGATAAGATTGCAACAATTAAAAAAGTATTATATATGAATATTACACAACTATAAAAGTGTTAAAGATGAACTAATATATTTCAATTGTATAGCTAGTTTTAAAGATTTGCAGGTATCTCTACCAATATTTTGGTACTTTCTAATGTTGAGGTTTGTTATGTATTTTTTAAATTATTATTAGTTTTTCCATGTGTTTTCTTTGTGTGTATGTATTGTTGTATATTAATTTTGAATAAAAACTTAATAAAAAATAATTTTAAAAAGCGTACAGCTTCATAATTAAAAAAATAATTCTTATTTCAAGATGAATCTTAAATAGAAAAATATATTTAGATAGAGCCTTCCTCAAAAACCATTTTATCTACAATCCCCTAAGATTTATTGATCTCCCTTATGGTGCATTAAGGAGAAGAAGGCGTATTCAGTTTTTTGAGAGGTAGTGGAGTTAACTGCCTCTCAAGAAATGCGTACCGCATTTCCATGTTTAAAAAAAGCATTTAGTTTCCAAGAACTACAATGAACAGAAAAGCAAGGGCAAAGATATATACTTCAGCATCATGCAAGAAGTGCCTGTTCTTTTAATGAGAGATTGTGTGGGTGGGAGAAAATCATCAAGAGAATGGTGTGTGTGTGTGTGTGTGTGCACGCACGCATGTGTGTGTGTGTCAGGGTTCCTAATTTATTCTCTGCCCAGCTTGGATCACGTTCCGCTTGCCAGGAAAGGTCGTTCTTGAAGAGCGCAAAAGGTAATCATCAATGGATCGTTAGAGTTCATTTCTCTCTTTGTCTCTCCCCTTGGCAATAAAAGTCAAACAACACAACTTCGGAGGAGAAGGTTGTTAACCGGAAGCTAGAGAACCTAAAAGGAATGGCACACAAAATTGTACGCCGTGCTACGATCAGCATCCAGGCTGTGTGCCAAAAAGAGATGGATTTTTGCCACTGCGATGGAACCTGAAAAGAACTGATCGTTTTTTTTATCTCTCCCCCCCCCCCAATTCCTGATTCTGCAATGCAAAAAGAGAAGTTATTCCACAATTTGGCCGACTGGGAATCTGCCTTCCGCCTTTCAGGTCCTCACTCATTGGTTGGGCTGCTGTGATGTCACCGCATGTGCTAACTGCTGATTGGAGCAGAAGGGAAGGCAGAATACAAGCCATGGAATGTTCGACGTTAGCACAACTTCCGTGAGCGAAAGACACGGTTGAGTTTATACATGAGCATACTTCCACAGACTTCAAGAGTACCAGTGGGAACGACATCTCCAAAGTATTATGGGGGTAAAAGGTACATAAGAACATAAGAACATCCTTGCTGGAAGAGGCCACAGGAGCCCATGATCCAGTCCAGCATTCTGTCTCACACAGTGGCTCACCATTTCCTTCAGGGTATTCTTCCCAAGCAGATGCCTTCACCTGCTTAGGATTCCCTGGTCACCCTTGCTCAAAAGCCAGTCATATCCGAATCTAGGGTTCAGTGCTCATCTCTGTTTCATAGCCAAAGAGCCAGTGCTGTCTGCGTCTGCAGACGTTTCCATGGACATGTGGCAGGCACGCCTAGACACCGGAGCGCACGGAATGCTGTTTCCCTTCCCACCCAAGTGGTCCCTATTTACCTACTTGCAATTTCTTGCTTTCAAACTGCTAAGTTGGCAGGAGCTAAGACAGAGACGGGAGCTCATTCCGTCATGCCACCTTCCAGTCAGCGTCTTAGCCACATGAGCCACTGGGGGGTTCCATGCTATTTCACTTGTGAACTTTGGGGGGGGGGGATCCTGAAGGCTGAAAGTCCCAGGAGTTTGGTTGGGTGGCAAAATATTTTCATTTCATTCATTCACATTTATAATCCACAGCTTACACTACATTACATTTTATTTTAAAGATTTATATATAGCCTCGAGGTTTATATACAGATTCGAGCTACATCTTGGGAACATTTTCTAGTTATAATTTTGCTTCACAAGCAGACCCTCCTGCACTCTACATCAGATAAGCAAGACGATTAAGTAAATGAATGAATGAATGAATGAATATAAATCTATCCTCAGGAATGCCAAAACAGAAAAACTCGTTTCAGAACATTTCAGTCTACCTTAACACTCTCTGAATGTCCTGAAAGTAATAGTTTTTTTGGGGGGGGCAAAACTACAACACGAAACTTGAAGAGAAATAGCTAAGACAAGGGATATACAAAATACTGAAATACAAAATACTGAATACCAGTCAAGAGTTCTTAAGTCATTACCAAGCTGAAGAGGCTTATGATCTCTGCAGACACAAATCCACACCTTTGAGAACTGTAATCTGTGACAATATCCATACCTGTCAAGCTTTGGATTTGGAAATAAGGGAAATTTCCCGGCAAATATGGGATACTTGACAGCGATGCTTATCCTTTGCTGCCCTCCAATGGCGGCAATAGGGCATTGCAGTCTAATTAATAAGGGATAACGGCGGGAAAGAGGGTAAAATAAAGGGTTTTCCCGTCCAATAAAGGATACTTGACAACTATGGACAATATCTTCTAGAAAAACTGCCCAATAGTCATTGGCTGCTACTCCTATCCGAGTATACTGTACATTTCCCCTGGAAGTCATTTTCTCAGTTCATAGAACGCACCTATACGGAATCCCACCTACAGTTTGTGTGAATTGCGCTATTGTTACCTTGATAAGTGGGACAAAAAGAGTCAAGCACCACCCCACTAAATTCACACCTGACATGTTAGAACAGGGGTGCTTTAGTGTAAGGGACCAAAGACAATACAACAGCCGAAGGGTTGGCTTAACACAGGTTTATTGCATGATGATCCGGAGGAACATGTGGTAATGGCGGATGGGTAGCTCAATATATACAGCTGGCTATACATTTGAATGTGGCTCGTTGACAGACTATTGGTTGCTGCCTGCGTGACGTCGTAGGAGGTCACGCCCTTCTTGACCAGGTGAGGAGGTCGCGGGGAATCTTCCCGCGCTGCTGATCCAGGTGGCTTTGATCCATTAGAGCTGGGCGCTCGCTACTGCCCTCTGGTGGTCACTAGCTCGCGTCCCCTTATTAAGCATACATTGATACAGGTGATGGTTATAATGTTGCACACAGAAAGGTTACATTGATAACACATGGCAAAGGTACATTGTTAAAGGCACTGCTTTACAGAACACAACATCCCTCCCCCCTAGGATGAGACGAAGTCTCTCAGCCAAGATGGCTTGTTGCGTGTGCGTGTGGGCCGTGAAGAGGGCTGCCCCCCCCGGGGGCGTTACTGCTTCTTTGTTCCCTGGTCCCTTGTCCTGAAATGGGAGAGGGAGACTTGTTAGTGGCTTGCCGCTGTCTGGCGGTCTTAGGGGAAGGGAAAAACTCCATTGTGGGGAGACCGGGGGCCGTTGGGGCTAACGAAAAACCCCTCTTCTCGCTTGGACGGGTGGGGGACCACTCCGAAAAAACCCCCCGGTTCTGGAAATCAAAATCTAACTTGGTAGGGGTACCCGCATCTGTGGGGACTTCCCGCGAGATATGTATGGGGTCGGGTTCCTCCTCCCCGGAAAGATCCCCCAGGGTATCTACGAGGATATCCTCCTCCCCCCTTGGTGGGGGCCCACGGTCCCCCTTTCCTCCCCCTTGGGCTGAACGGGTGGGGGAGAACCCTAACGCTGACTTATTTCCTGCCTGATCAGTGCCCTGCTCATCGGAGACCCTGCGTCGGAGCTGGTCCGCGTGCCGCCTCCACAGGAGCCCTGTGCTGGTTTCCACGCGGTACGACACGGGGCCGGTCTGCTCTACAACTACGCCCGGAACCCAGGCTGGGCCCGTGCTGGCGTAATTCCTGCAATGCACGGGGGCGCCTACACTGAAACTCTTCGTAGCCTCCAGCCCAATGTTCCTCCCCTTGTCCTCTACCCTCGTGGGGTCTAGCCTAGTAAGGATGGTGGTCAGCTTCCTGCGCATTAAGAGCTCTGCGGGGGAGTATCCTGACGCCAAGGGGGTCACCCTGTACCCTAGCAGAAACTGACACACTTGTAGGTTCAAATCCCCTGGGCCCATGCGCCGCAACGCGTCCTTCGTGGTGTGGACGAGGCGCTCTACTTGGCCGTTGGTGGCCAGGTGAAAAGGGGCGGAGGTGATATGCCGAACTGCGTTAATTTCCATGAATGCCTTGAACTTGGAGGACGTGAAACAACTAGCGTTGTCGCTAATTAACGTGTCGGGTATGCCGAACGTGGAAAAGAGCCTCCGCAAATGTCTAATGGTCTGGGCCGAGGAGGTGCTCGTGACTGGGATAACCTCCAACCATTTGGAGAAAGCGTCCACTACAAGGAGGAACAGGGTGCCTCTGAACGGGCCCGCGAAATCAATGTGCACCCGGGACCACGGCCCCTTAGCCGCGTCCCATTCCCTGTGGGGAAGGCGGGCCTCCTCCGGTCTGGAGCATTGGCAACTTTCACAAGTGCCGACCATGTGCTCAATGTCGGCGTCTAGCTGGGGCCACCAGAAGTAACTCCGGGCCAGCGCCTTGGATCGCACGATGCCGGGGTGGCTGACATGAAGCAGTCTGAGCACCCGCGGCCGAAGGGAAGTGGGGATCACCACCCGCTGCCCCCACAAGAGACACCCCCTCTCTAGGGACAGTTCTAGCTTTTTTCTGAAAAATGGAGCGAACTCCTCCGCTGGGGAGGATGCGGGCCACCCTTTCTGTAGCCAGGAACTTACTGTCGCTAACGTTTTGTCTTTCTCTGTCGCTTTGGCAATGTCGGCGGGCACAACGGGGGGCGAATCCAGTACCTCTATCATGAGAACCTGATGGTCCCGCTCCCCCATGCTCACCTGGCTGGGCGTTAGGGGGAGGGGAGACCTAGATAGGGCGTCCGCATGGCTGATCTCTTTCCCGGGCCGGTAGACCAACGCGTGCTGATACGCGTTGAGAAAAATGGCCCACCTGAGCATCCTTGGGGACAGGATTTGGGGGGTGGGCTTATCCACGGTAAAAATGCCTAGCAGGGGCTTGTGGTCCGTCACGATGGTGAAGGGGCGGCCATACAGAAAATCGTGAAATTTTTTCGTCCCCGAGACTATCGCTAATGCCTCCCTGTCCGTCTGTGCGTAGTTTCTCTCTGTTTGGGACAGGGATCTGGAGTAAAATGCTATCGGGGCCTCCCTTCCGTCCTCCAGCACGTGGCACAGCACTGCCCCCACCCCCACTGGAGATGCATCACAGATCAGAACTACTGGGCGTTTGGGGTCGAAGTGGGTCAGAATGGCGTCGGACGCCAGGAGGCTTTTCAGCTCACTAAATGCCCTTTCTTGGTCATCGCCCCACTTCCATGCCTGGTCTTTCTTAAGCAGCTTGTGTAGCGGTTCAGCCACCGCTGCCTTCCGGGGAAGGAAGGAGTGGTAAAAGTTGAGCAGCCCTAGGAACGACTGCAACTCGGGCTTGGAGGTGGGGCGGGGGGCTTCCTTGATGGCTGCCACCTTAGACTTGGATGGTTTTATCCCCTCAGGAGTCACACAAAACCCTAGGAATTCAACCTCGGTTGCAAAGAAGACGCATTTGTCCTTTCGCAACCTCAGCCCCGCCTTTTCGAATATCGTCAGGACCTTCCCCAACCTCTTGGCCAATTCAGCCCGACTCCCCCCAGTTATTAACACGTCATCAAAATAAGGCAACACCCCCTCCAGTCCCTTCAGGAGGCGTTCCACGAGTGACTGGAAAATCCCTGGCGCCGAATTCACGCCGAATTGGAGGCGCGTCACCTGGAACGCCCCCTTATGGGTGACTATGGTCTGCGCAGCAGCTGCGGCAGGAGACACCGTGAGCTGCTGGTAGGCCTGTGCTAAGTCGAGCTTAGCGAAACATCTCCCCCCGTGTAACCTGGCCAGCAGATGGCTGACTACCGGCACCGGATATGCATTCGGGCGGATCGCCTTGTTGATGGTGCACTTGTAGTCGGCGCATATGCGGACCTCCCCATTGGACTTTAGAGCAGTTACAATTGGAGTTTCCCACTCCGCAGAATCTACAGGCACAAGAATCCCCTGACCCACCAATTTGTCCAGTTCCGCCTCTATCTTGTCTTTGAGTGCGAACGGCACCCGGCGTGGTTTTAGGCGAACAGGGCGGACCTCCGGGTCCAGGTCGAAAGTCACTGGGGGGCCCTTGAATTTCCCCAGTCCCATTTTGAAGACTTCGGGGTGCGCCTCGCACACCTCCTGAATTGGATCAGTCCCAACAGCATGCATCCCCACGGCATGCACCCCCCCAATAAACAACCCCAGGGGCTGGAACCATTGAGTCCCGAGGAGGCTGCAATTTCCTCCCTTGAGCACGACCAGGGGAAGGGACGCGGCGTGCTCCTTGAATTTGACCTGAAATTCTCCAACCCCCAACACAGGAATACTGTTCCCTTGCACGTACCGTAGCATGGCCCTCAATGCTTTGAGCTTGGGCCGCTTTTGGGGGGCAATCCCGAAAAATTCCCTCTGGGAAATTATTGAATATGAGGACCCCGAGTCAATTTCCATCCTAATGGGCACCCCCTGGACTAGTACCTCAACAAAGTAGCGGGGGTGTCCCGTAGACACGCTGAACACTGGGGCGTTGTCCTCGCTGCCGTCGGCGATGCGGCCCACGCCGTCCTGCTTCCGCGTGGGCTGGGCGCCGTCTTTGGGTTTCGCTGGGCGGTCTCGTCCCGCGGAACGGTCTGGGGAGCTCCTCCGGGACTCGCGCTTCTTCCTGCACACCTTGGCGATGTGCCCGCGGCGGCCACAGTTGTGGCACTCGGCCTTCCGGAAGGGGCATTTCACGCGGTCGTGGGCCGCGCCACAGCCGTCGCAATGCCGGCTCTCCTTCCGGACCCTCTGTACGTCCTCGTCGTCGCTGCTCTCTGTAGACGACCTCGAAGTTCGCCGGGCCGCATGTACCGGAGCCTCTGCTTTGCTCGACTTTGGCCGCCAGTCCTGGAGTTCTTGGACCCCGGCCTTCGTAGCTTCTGTGGCCTGGGCCGCTCTAACGACCTCCTGCAGCGTGGGAGGCGGCTCTTGGTTCATTAATGTGCGCTGGGTCTCGGCGTCGTTCAGGCCGCACAGCACACAGTCTCGGAGGGTGATTTCAACGTTCTCCCATTTGCACGGACCGGCCGCCAGCCGCAGGGCCGCCACGAACGCGGCGACCGTCTCTCCGGGCGCTTGGACTCGCCTCCAAAACGCACTCCGAGCGGGAAACATCGCCGTGGCGGGCCGGACGTGCTCACGCAGCAACTGCATGAGTTCCTTGGCCTTGAATTCGCTCACCCTCCTCGGTGCAATCAGGTCCACTAAGGTCCTCTTTGTTTCTTGTCCGAGCATTCTGGTGAAGATGGCCCTTTTCTTCGCCTCTTCCGTGACTTCGGACTCGATCAGTGCGGCCTGGAAGTCCATCTCGAAGATCTCCCAGTCGCCCGGTTTCTTGATTTCGAAACCGGCGCATGTCTTGGTCCCGTGGGCTGCCATCCCACCTTCGTCGCCAATTTAGTGTAAGGGACCAAAGACAATACAACAGCCGAAGGGTTGGCTTAACACAGGTTTATTGCATGATGATCCGGGGGAACATGTGGTAATGGCGGCTGGGTAGCTCAATATATACAGCTGGCTATACATTTGAATGTGGCTCGTTGACAGACTATTGGTTGCTGCCTGCGTGACGTCGTAGGAGGTCACGCCCTTCTGGACCAGGTGAGGAGGTCGCGGGGAATCTTCCCGCGCTGCTGATCCAGGTGGCTTTGATCCATTAGAGCTGGGCACTCGCTACTGCCCTCTGGTGGTCACTAGCTCGCGTCCCCTTATTAAGCATACATTGATACAGGTGATGGTTATAATGTTGCACACAGAAAGGTTACATTGATAACACATGGCAAAGGTACATTGTTAAAGGCACTGCTTTACAGAACACAACAGGTGCCCAAACTTTTCGGGCCGTGGGTCAGTCACGTGGCTCAGTGGGCCAGCCACATGGTTCCTCCCACCGGAAGCGGAAGTAAAACGTGCCTTGCAATCTGTTTTGTAACAGGACGAGATAGATTTTTAGGCTGCCATTTTGTCTGCTTAAACCAGGGCTGGATCCGGCTCCCAATGCCAATTAATCTGCCCAGCGCATTTTACTTCCACTTCCGGGAGCAACGAGGGCGGTGTGGGCCGGATGACTTGGTGTCGGGGGTGAGATCCGGCCTGTGAGCTGTAGTTTGAGCACCCCTGGGGTAGGCTGGGAAAAAAATGATGGTTCATCCTCGAGCCGTGTTTCATCTCTGACGAAATAAACCTTCCTAAACTCTGTCCACCCAACCGCCCACCTTCATTTAGAAACCGTATGGGCGCATTTTGCTTCCATTTCCAGGTGCGGCAAGGGCGGCGTGGGCCGGATGAAATGATGTCGGGGGCTGGTTGTAGCTCATGGGCCATAGTTTGGGCAACTCTGTGTTAGAATGTGGGAACAAGACCTCCCCCGCAAAATCTATGTTCACTTCTCACCTGAGCCATAAAATTGAGCGGGAGACGTTAGACCTATCCGTCTCTTTCACACCGACTGCTTGATAAGATTGTTGTAAGAATGTGGAGAGCCACATACATTGCACCGTGGAAATCTAATTTAGGAATATGACAAATATATACCGACACAATCAGATCTGTAACCTCCGATGACTAGGCAAGCAGATCGACCGTCTGTCAACCTATCTAATTTAGCCATCTGTTTCTTCTCAAATCACACCTTTCCAGGAGTCTGATTTCCAGAGCATATGTTTTGTTTTGCGGCTTCGCCCAGCCCAGATTTTCATGCATCCCAAAGATTTCCAAGGAAGGTCAGGAAAAGCCGGCTTCCCAATGTCACAGGACATGCTCCGTTTCCACAATGAGACAGAGCCACAAAGGAACACCGATGCACAGACATATGCGTGCAATACAGAGTTCAGTCGCTTGTCAGGTAAAGGTCGCTCTTGGTCAAAAACCAGTTGTATCCGACTCTAGGGTTCAGTGCTCATCTCTGTATATAGCCAAAGAGCCAGCACTGTATGTGCTTGCAGACGTTTCCGTGGACATGTGGCCAGCACGCCTAGACACCGGACTGCACGGGACACCGTTTACCTGTCCCACTGAAGTGGTCCCTATTTATCTACTTGCAATTTCTTGCTTTCGAACTGCTAGGTTGGCAGGAGCTAGGACAGAGGCGGGAGCTCACTCCATCGTGCAGTACTCGGGTCTCGAACTCCGACCGTCCAGTCTTCAAGTTCAGTATCTTAACCACTAAGGCACCGCAGTCCCACACAGCGATAGGTACAAGATGCAAAATTAGGAATAGTTTTGTTACAGTCCCGAGCAAAATTACAAATGCATCCAAGTCGAGCAGGCAAGAGCGGGATGTTTGTCCTGTGCTTACCTATTAAATCTACTAATTGTGGGTGGGAAAACCCACAGATTTCTGGATTTCCCTCTTCATTCTCCTTTAACTTTCAATTAGTCCTGGACAGGACTCACCAAAAACAGCTTAAAATCCAGGACACTCTTTGGTCATGCTTTCAAACAGAGGACGAGCTTCAGTGACCCTGCATATCGGCTGCTCTAAATGTAGCTCTCTAGAGGCCATAGGCATCCCATTCATTGGTTTTCTGCCGACATGCACACCCACACATACACTCAAACATGCACAAGCTCGTGAGAATCTAAAATTGTTCAAGCTACTCACCACTGCTGAACTTCTTTTTCTGTAACTGGGGAGGGAGGGAGAGAAAAGAGAAAAATCAGTTGACAGATCAGTTCAAACACATTGGTTAACTATTTCTCTGTAATTCATCTGTTCAGCAGGTTGGAAAAGTCAATGGCTTAGGTCAGGGGTTCTCAACCTACGGCCCAGGGTCGGATGCAGCCCACGGCACCATTTCATGTGGGCCCCCACCGCCTCCGCCATGTGTGGCAGGCAGGGCAAAATGGTCGCCCGCCCCCGAAGATGTCTGAGGGAGCGTGACCCGGCCCTTGGCTTGAAAAGGTTGAGAAACCTTGGTTTAGGTGTTTGGTTGCAGAACTAAAGGTTGCAAATTGAATTTGAAAAGTTTGATTCCCCCACTTTGCCTCCGGGGAGAAAAGCCAACCTATGTAGTCTTGGGCAAGCTGCCCACTCCCCAGAGCTCTCCTTAGAGCAGTGTTTCCTAATTTTTGGGTTTTGGACTTCAATTCCCAGAAGCCTAAGTCAATTCCCCAAAGCACTGATCAGCCAATGGATTGACTGAGGCTTCTGGGAAGTGAAGTCTACCAGTGTTACGCAGAACATAGTTTGGGAAACGCTGCCCTAGAGGAAGGAAACCATTGAAAGTGTCGTCATAAGTTAGAATTGACTTGATGGCATTCTGTCGTCATCGTCATCATCATCATCTTGTTTGGCCGTATCCGAATCCAAATACTGTATTGGCAATCCTCATGGCAATCAGCCATGAAGACTGCCCTGATAATATAATGCCATGGCCTTCGATTTGCCTTCCGTATCACAGCGTGACACCCATAGTACCACTGATCCAATTCCATGAGTTGCTTTCTGGTCCTGAGCCCTTTGGGTACACAACATCCTCATCACCATTCCCAGGCCAGGATGGATGAAGCTGCTGCCCTCCATCAAGAGGGATTCAAATGAGATTTAATCCACTTGGCGACCATCACCCTTTCCTGTGGACTTCGGCAGGGGCTGCAGTGGCCCAGTGGTTAAGAAGCTCGCCTTGTTAGCTGGAAGGCTGACAAGTCAGCAGCTCAAGACCCGGGTACTGCATGATGGATTGAGCACCCGTTTCTGTCCCAGCTCTTAGGGACATGAAAAGAGCCTCATTTGGGCATTTCCTGAGCGGAGAATTCTTCCGCAAAAATCCTTTCAACCCAGAATAATTTCTGACACAAAATTATTATTATTATTATTATTATTATTATTATTATTATTATTATTATTATTATTATTATTATTATTATTATTATTATTATTATTATTATTATTATTATTAATATTAATAATAATAATAATAATAATAATAATAATAATAATAATAATAATAATAATAATAATAATAATAATAATAAGTAGTAGTAGTAGTAGTAGTAGTAGTAGTAGTAGTAGTAGTAGTAGTAGTAGTAGGCGGCAACCCTGAGGACTAACCTAACAAGCTGTTAGTCCTCAGGGTTGTCAGGTTAGTTGACCGCCGCCTGACACTCGGCGTTGAGTCGCTGGCAATAGGGTCTACTCTATTATCATAGCAGGATAACCTGGCCAAACAAACCATCATCATCTACTATTACTATTTGACCCAGCAACACCTTCTTGACAAGAGAATTAATTCTGCGTGATGCATACGTGCAGGCAAACCATGGTTAGAAACAAACCAAGATGCTCCTAAAGCAAACCATGGTTCAATGGTGGTTTGTAAAAAAGCAACTGGACAATCCCAGGCTACTTTGGTTCCCAGATGGCCAGGAAGGAAAACCTGGCCCAGAAATGCAGCCCACTTGGACAGGTTTAAGTTCTCAGCCTGCAAATCATGGTCTTCATGAACACTGCAACTGAAACAGCCTCTCCGGTAGCTTCCTTTCAGTCCTCCTGTCTTGCGTCCTCTTTATTTCCTTCCTTTCCACCTGCGATCTCTTTAGCTCCCTGGCAGCAACCAGAGCAAGAGTGTGCCAAGATGGTTTAAAGCCCTTTTGATGTCACCGGCTTTTCATGTTGCCTATATAATAATCGCAAAACAAGTCAACATTGCTGTGAATGAAGCCATGTGTCTAGTGACAGGATGCCTCCAACCTACACTAGTTGAGAAAATATTCCTTCTTGTTGGTGTCGCTCCACTTAAGATCAGGAGAGAAGTAGCATCGGACGCCAAGAGAACTAAGCAAGAGAAGGACCCACAACATCCTCTGAACCCTCAAGGCCACTGGCTCAGATCCAGGAGGAGCTTTGTGGCAGGAACAAACCAAATCAGAAGCTGGAGGAAGGAGCTCACTGGACAAGGAACAACACAATACCTGTCAAGTATCCCGGATTGGCCGGGATTTCCCGTATTTCTGCGCTGGTTCCTCCCCTTTCTCACCACCGTCCCGTATTTGAATGGTGGCGAAGGGGGTTACTGCGCATGCGCGTCCATCGCAAATGGGCTTTGCACATGTGCAGAGGGGTTCTGCGCATGCGCAGATGAGTTGTTGTGGCGCATGCGCACCCGGGCCAGAGCAGTTCCCGTATTTCCAGGAGCCGTGCTTGACGGTTATGAACAACATTAAAGCGGGATGTCTGGCCGGACATCCCGCTATGGTAATGGAGTAGACTGTACAGCCAGTGACTCAACGCCGAGTGTCGGGCGGCGGTTAACTAACATGACTCCCTATAGGGGCCAACGGCTACAGGCGGATGAGTCCCTTTAGGTGGGGCGATGGCCTACTCAGTGGAGGAAATGCCACTGGAAACCATTGGGCCCAACGGCAAAATGAGTGGAGGAGGAACTCTGATTCCCAACGGCCATGGAGGTGGAAGAGGCCATGCCAGATGGACTGGCTGTGAAGGCGCACCTTGTCCATGTTCTCAAGGCTGTGGCAGCCCATTGCAGTCCCGGTGTTAAATCCTGCATGTCTCATTTCATACGTGCCACAGGAGATGGCTCTGTGATCACGTGGTCACTTCATGGCAAGCTAGGAGCCACCTTAAACAAATTCACGCCAATGGCATTCTTCCTGCTTCGGGGTGGGGTGGGGGTGGGGGGGGGGTGGATGCATTTCTCGGATACAAGTTGCAGTCGAGGAAAGGAGGATATAGTTGAGGAACTCAACCTCCCCTACATCACTCAGAGGACCCTGAATAGGCTGAGGGTCGGAGTCCCTAAATGCAAGACCAACATGCTCAAGTGGGGGCTTCTGGCGGATAAGAACACGCTGTGTGAATGTGGAGAGAGACAGAATCCATCTCACTTACTGGTCAGCCGATGACTGCCAGAAACAGGCACCGATGACGACTTGGGTTTGGTCAAGGGTAAAGCCAAGAAAGTAGCTTCATTTTGGCAACCCAGGGTTTGATTGGGACGCGAAAGAAGAAGAAGAAATCCAAAGCTTTTGAGGCATCACAGCCTCCACCCCACCCAATCCCAGGCTCATTTTTGATGAATAAGTTTCACAAAGTGCCAAGAATTATTCACACACACACCGCTCTCTTTCATTGCTATTTTTATTCTCCCCCTGCCAGGCAACATCCTTTTTGAGTGGCTGTTTTAGTTCAGAGATAATTCGCCCTCCCTCCTCCTTTGTCTGACTTTTTCTCTTCAGAGCTGAAAAGGACTCCTTGTTCAACTCTCTGGGGTTGTTGTACCTGCTCCCTGCTATCCAAACGGCAGGACGTCTTGCTCATGCTAACATTCTTGTGTACTTTCAAATGCAAGCACAGTCGGGGGTCACACAACACGCCTGGTCCAAATGACAAAAGTAGCCAGATTCTTGGCCAAGGAACAGGCTGTCCATTTACGGCAGGGGTGCCCAAACTACGGCCCGGGGGCCGGACCTAGCCCCCCCGGATGCCAAATCATCCAGCCCGCGAAGCCCTTGTCGCTCCTGGAAGCGGAAGTAAACATTGTGAATAGATTAATATGGAATGCATTTACCAAAAATAAAAGTTTATATAGATAGATATATAGATATATAGATATAGATATAGATATAGATATAGATATAGATATAGATATAGATATAGATCTTAACCTATAAAACCAAGTGTTCACCGTTGGAATTGGCTATACGTTGCTGTGGGTTGCCCTACTGACCCGCACCCTCCCTTCGAGAGCACGGCCAAATTGCCTACGCAGGTCAACGAAGGATTTAAAAATCCGGCACGGGGGCCTCAGCCCCACTAACGGCAAGAAACGTAAAGAAAATCACTTCCCGAAAGTCCTTGCGCCGCGCCGCGCCAGAGCCAATCAGGCTGAGAGGCTCTCGCACGGAGCAGCGTTCGAACACGCGCCGCAGCCAATCAAAAGAAAAGGAATTTAAAAAAACGCAGCACAAACACAAAGCACCAACACATTACTACAAGCCCCAGCGTCCTGCGCGCAATGTGCGAGCAGAACGATGAGGCAGCCGGCGCGCAAAAACAAAACTAAAAAAAGCCGCCTCCGCAACCATTCAACCCCACGGGCGAGCCAGCATGGCCCGTGGGGGAAAAAAATAAAAAAGAAACCGCCGCCGCTACTCTTCCGTTCGAAGGGCCGGCGCACGAAAAATAAAAGTTAAAAATAATCCCACCGCCGCAGCCATTCTTCCCCATGAACGAGCCAGCATGGCCCGTGGGGGAACCCCCCCCCCCAACGCCACCATGGCCCTTCCAATCGAAGGGCCAGCCGGCGGCCCAAAAAGACAAGAAACAAACAAAAAAAAAACCACCCCCGGCCGCCGCTGCCCTTCTCTTCGAAGGGCCAGCCAGAGCACCAAAAATTAAAGCAAACAACCCACCCCCCCACCTCCCGCAACTGCCCTTCTTTCCCACCGGGCAAGCCAGTATGGCCCGCGGGGAAAAAGAATAAACACCCCACTGCCTCTCCCTTCCTTCCCATGGGCCAGCAAGTATGGCCCGTGGGAAAGAAATAACCACCACCCAGCAAATGCCCTTCCTTCCAATGGGCCATGAAGCATGGCCCGTGGGAAAGAAAACCTCCCCGCAAATGCCTATCCTTCCCACGGGCCATCCTGCATGGCCCATGGGGAAAAAAAGCCTCCCCGCAATTGGCCTTCCTTCCCACGGGCCATCCAGCATGGCCTGCGAGAAAAAAAGCCACCCCCCCCCACACACACACACACTAGAAAAAACACACAAAATCACAAACAAACAGCCAAATATGAACAAGATAAACACACACATACACCCCCCAAAAAGAATCCACCCCCAACCCCCCCCCAAAAAAAACCCCACATTACTTACAAAAAGACGTCTTCCTTCTATGAGAACCGGAACACAAATGAGAAAGAGGAAACTTACCGGAAGCAACACCAAGAGGACAGAAGGTACCAAATGCAATGAGAAGCTCAAAAGCTCACCACCACCACCCAGTGGCCAAAACAGAAACAACATTCTAAAATATTTTTTAAAAAAATAATTCTAAATTTAATCACATAAATTATACAAACATTCAAAAAAAACCACACTAATCTCAAAAATTACCAAAATAAAACCACTTTTCACTATGAAAAACCAAAACAAAATTTTTTTAAAAGAACATTTTAAAAAACAAAATTAAATTTAAAACTAAATAATATTACATTAAATTAAATTAAATTAAATTTACATTTTTTTTACATAAACATAAAAAACAAGTTCAAAAACAAAATTACTCGAAGCCACAAAATCAAAAAAACTTACACCACCATTTAAAACAGCGCATCACCATTGCTTCGACAAATAAACGAAAGGCTTTAGTATCCAACACAATTTTAAAAAGCCCGGCAACGCCGGGCAAACTATGCTAGTAGATATATATATATATATATATATATATATATATATATATATATATATATATATATATATATATATATATATATATATATATATATATATATATATATATATATATATATATATATATATATATATATATATATATATATATATATAGATATATAGATAGATAGATAGATAGATAGATAGATAGATAGATAGATAGATAGATAGATAGATAGATAGATAGATATAGATATAGATATATATATAGATAGATATAGATATAGATATAGATATAGATATAGATATAGATATATAGATAGATAGATAGATAGATATAGATATAGATATAGATATAGATATAGATATAGATATAGATATAGATATAGATATAGATATAGATATAGATATAGAAAGGATTTTTTTAAAGAAAAATATGTTTCATTCCAGGATCGGCTTATTGAGTCACATCCATCAACTGTGAAAACGACTTCCAGGAAAAATGTATACTCGGATACGAGTAGCAGCTGACAACAAGTGTGAGTGTGTGTATGTTCCATCAGGATAACAACAGTATAACTCAATTGCAAAAGACTGACTTTACATATATACAATAATATCTCACATTCAATCCCTAGCCTGTACAGCAGGAGTTCTCAACCTTTTAAAGCCACCTCAGACAGCTTCGGGGGTTGGAGGGCCATTTTGCCCTTCCTCCACCACATGGCACTTCCTGGTGTGGTGGAGGTGGTGGTGGGACACATCAAATGGCGACGCAGGCCACACTCGGCCCACGGGCTGCAGGTTGAAAATCCCTGCTCTACAGGGCTGAGAAAGTATCCTAGGTAAAACTCTGGAGAGCTTTCATGGGTTTAACCCCATGAAGGTCGTCCTCTCCCTCTGGACTTGTGCGTTTCTCTCCACCCTCCCCTCCCTCTGTCTACCCCACGGCTACAGAACGAACTCCTTCTAAATGCAATTATATGGCACTGCAGTCCTGCAAACGGCGAATTGCCCTAACGGTCTGAAAAACTGCACTTTCTCTTGCAGCTCGTTAGTGCAATTGCCATCCTGGCAGCGATCGATTAAGCGTGGACGGTGGCGGGTTTGATAGAAAGAGACGTGCTGTGCAAAGTTCTCAGGTTGAACCCAAAGACTCGGTTGGAGAGAGCAAAAACCTAGCTGATAGCAGCGGGTGGGCAATAATAGACACAGAGACAGAAGAAAACTGGTCTTCGCATTTTGGACCAACGGAAAATGGTTTTTTGGACTCGGTCATGGACTCCCCTTGCTCCAAAACGGTCATATCAGACTCTAGGGTTTACAGCCAAAGAGCCAGCATTGCCTGTTCCTGCAGATGTTTCTGTAGCAATGTGCCAGGGATGCTGTTACGTTTCCTGCCAAAGCGGTACCTATTTATCTACTTGCAAGTTCTGCTAGGTTCGCCGGAGCGGGGATAGACTATGGGAACAGCGGATGGCAAGAAGACTAAGCAAGAGAGTGACCCTCAACACCCTCAAGTCTGCCGGCTCAGATCCAGGAAGAGGTTTATGGCAAGAACAAACACTCTTGAGGATAAGGTAAAGGTTTCCCTTGCTCAAAAGCCAGTCGTATCCAACTCTAAGGTTCAGTGCTCATCTCTGTTTCAAAGCCGGAGAGCAAAACCAAATTAGAAGATGGAGGAAGCAGCTCACTTGACAAGGAAGGACAGTAAAGGAGGAGATGGCTGAGGAACTCAACCTCCCCTACGTCACTTGGAGGACCCTGAATAGACTGAGGGTTGGAGTCCCTCAATGCAAGACCGACAGGCGCAAGTGGGGGCTGATGGTGGGCAACAACACACTGTGTGAATGTGGAAAGATACCGAAGCCTCCTTATCTGTTATGCTAACCATTCTGTACCTCTGATGCGTATAAATTGCCACGAAGCCTCACTGCTATGTCTGACGAAGTGGACTTGATCCACAAAAGCTCACTTTTAAATACTGTCTTTAAACGTTACTTGCAGGACCCTGAATAGGCTGAGGGTTGGAGTCCCTCAATGCAAGACCAACAGGCTCAAGTGGGAGCAGGTGGCGGACAACGACACGCCGTGTGAATGTGGAGAGAGACAGAATCCATTGGCTCATTTCCTGGTCTGCCGATGACTGCCGGAAACATGCACCAATGAGGACTTGAGTTTGGCCAAGGCCAAAGCCAAGAAAGTGGCTTCATTTTGGCAATTTAAAGTTTGACCTAGACTTGAAAGAGGAAGCCCCCAGCAAGGATGGTCCTCATTTTACCAACCTTGGAAGTCTGTGTTCAGCTTGAGCTTATCAGAAAACAAAAATAAAAACGAAAACACTGCAGCACTTTAAAGACTAACTGCTGTATTTTTACTGTGAGCTTTTGTGGATCAAGTCTGAAGAAGTGGACTTGATCCACGAAAGCTCACAGTAAAAAATAGAGCAGTTTGTGGGATCCGCGCACACAATTGGCACACTGTCCCTGACAGAACCACAGTTTTGGGGGCACACTCCTTTGAACTGCTGGTTCCGAAGGGACAGAAATTGGGGAGCGGAATAATAGCTATAGTTTAATTCACCGATCGCTGACCTAACAGGCAGTTCAGACAATAGAGGGCAAAAGATCACCAGATGTTTAACTCAATAGGCATGGAATGAGTAATCTCGCATCCGCAGAAGCTCTAAGCCTTAGAGTCAACCTCGGCTCTTTATTATTATTATTATTTTTAAAATTTATATCCCGCTTCTCTCAATCCAATGGACGACTCTAAGCGGCTCTTGTTTGCCCCCGATAAAGAGTAGACAATGCATGTCCCCGGTAGTAAATTAGATAGATAAGAAACTTACCCCGGTGAAGTCATCCCTAATGGGTAACTTGCGTAATCTCAATGTGCAGACTCAGGGCTTTCCTGTAACGGCTGCGCACAACGTATGCATGCCGCCAAGCTAGGCAGGGTATAAAGTCAATTGCCTTCTGACCAATAAACACTGGTCTTCGCTCCATCTTGCCTCGTGTGTCTTTGCTTGAGCAGTCTCCTCCGGGACCCTCCGGCCCGCAGCGGGCCCCGATCCAACAGCAGTTAGTCTTCAAAGCTTGAGCTTGTCGGGATCAAACTCAGACCGTGAAATTTTTGCCTAAATACTGTGATCCAAACTCCTAGAAAGGGACGTACAAGTATTTTGCAATGCTACCCTACCGACTATGCGCTATTACAGAGCAATCTTGATCATGGAGGCCTCAGACTGCTGGGATTAAAAACAAGCTTGCGTCCATGAAGGTGAATATTAATTAGGGTGATGATGGAGATTCTCAATTTCATCTCCATTTGTTCCAGGTCTGTTTCAAATGTCTGCTGTCTACGATCCTTAAAATAAAGCCCACTTGACATCAAAAGCTGGTGAAATGTTAATCTATTTGCTGTGTCTCGTTCCCAAATGCTGAAAGCCAGCCCGAATCTCCCCTTTCCTAAACTGTCTGATCACCGTTTGACGTGCAAATAAAATGCAATTTTATTATAACCTGGCAAAGGGAGAGAGGGGGTGTGTGTGTGTGGAATAAAAGAGAGAATAAAACTAAGACCAGACAAAGACATCTACCTTTCTTCATTTTGCTGAGCATTAAGCCTGTAAATCTGAAGCCACGGCTGGGCAATTATTTCAAGTGACATTTTAATTAACTCGATATGAATCAATATTTATTTATTACGTCCTGGTGGGCAGGGAAGGGGAGAAAGAAGGGTGGCAGTTTCTTTTAGTCCCAAAAGCAATCGTTTTCTTTGGAGGGGGGGGATCAAGACGGTGATGGGCAAGGATTGTAGCCAGGGTCGGAAGGACAAAAGATACATTAGCAAACTGATGGATGGAGATGTGGAAACTGGGGAGGGGTGTGTGTGAATTTTCCTGCAGTAGCGTCTGCAATGGCCATGCTCCCTTGCGCGGGGGCGACGACAGAGGGATGGGCTGCAGACTCCTGTCGCCTGCTCCATTCACATGGCTGACCTTCCTTCCAGACATCAGAATGCGCTCATTCACCAAACATCATTTCCAAGCACAGCAGAAGCTCTTCCTCTGGGGAGATGCCATGTTGGCGGAGTGGTTAGAGACCAAATGCACAGTTACAAGATGGGGAGACACTTGGCTCCATCATACTACGCGCGGGAAGGAAGGACTGTCGATTGCAAGCTAAATATGTGTGTAAATATTTAAAGCCAGTCGTATCCGACTCTAGGGTTCAGTACTCATCTCGGTTTCAAAGCCAAAGAGCCAGCGCAGTCTGCTTCTGCAGACGTTTCCATGGTCATGTGGCAGGCATGACTAGACACCGGAGCGCATGGAATGCTGTTTACCTTCCCACCAAAGTGGTCCCTATTTATCGACAGTAGAACCCCATATAACGAATGCCTCTTACAACGATTAAATCGTACAACGACAAGGATTTGAAAAAACATTGTGCCTCGTATCTATACCTATAAAATGGTGTGAAGGGAACACAAAAACATATTTAAAAATTACCACAAAAACATCACAAAGACCCCCCCCCAAAAAAAAACACCAAAAAAAAACAAAAACCAGGGAGCTTACCAAGACATGTCTTCACTCTATGACGACCGGAACTCAACTGAGAAAATGAAGAGAATACTTACCGGAAGCGACACCCAGAGGACAGAAGAGAAAAATTGTAGAGAGGAAGAAAAGCTCACCACCCCCACCCAGAGGCCACAAGAGAAAAAACATTCAAAAAAATTGAGACTATTAAAATTCCCAAATTAATCCAAAAAAGTATCAAAACATTCAAAATTATTCACACTAATCTCAAAAAATACCAAAAAATACCAGAAATCACTTATCACTCAAAAAAACCAAAACAAAAAAATGCATACAAATAAAGATTTAAAAAACCAAAATTACATTTGAAATGTTAAAAAAATGATTTACATTAAATAAATTAAAATAAAATAAAATTTGCATAAACATAAAACAAAAACCTTCCAAAAACAATTTAAAGAGCCCAGCACTGAGGAAGCCGGCATGCTAAAAATAAAACACACACTGGAAGCGCAAGTCCGCCACAGGCGGACGCAGCGCCTCAAAGCCACAAAAACACAAAACCTTTCAACACCATTTAAAACAGGCCAGCACCATTGGTGCAAGAAAAAAAAAACTGAAACCCTTTACTATTCAACACAATTTTACAAAGCCCGGCACCGCCGGGCAAAATATACTAGTAACAACTAAAATCGTTATACGATACAATGCATCTCTATGGGAAAAACCGTACAATGATTTTTTTGTCGTTGTACGATTTCCCCCCATAGAGATAACTGTTGTACGATGCATCCCATAGGGATAATCGCTATACGATGCATGCATTAAATCGTACAACAACTAGCCCTGCGGAACGAATTAAAGTCGTTATACAGGGTTTTTACTGTACTTGCAATTTCTTGCTTTCGAACTGCCAGGTTGGCAGGAACTCGGACAGAGACGGGAGCTCACTTGGGACAGTACTTGGGTCTCAAACTGCTGACCTTTCCAGTCATCAAGTTCAGCGTCTTAACCACTAAGCCACCACAGACTGCAGGCTGCATTCACAGATGTCTAGTCTCCAAAACCTGTGATGTACTAGTTCCTGCTCTTTGCAACACTAGTTAGACCATATCTAGAGTACCGTGTCCAGTTCTGGACACCACACTTTACGAAGGATGCCAACAAACTAGAGCAAGTTCAGAGGAGGTCAACAAGGATGATCAAGGGACTGGAAACCAAGTCTTAGGAGGAAATAGTGAAGGAATTGGACATGTTTAGCCTTGAGAAAGAGACTCAGATATACGGTATGTATCAGATATATGATATATAGCACTCTTCAAATACTTGAAAGGTAGTCATAAAGATAGAGTAGGATCTCCCATGACTTTCCGAGGTGGTGAGGGCTCCAACGCTGGGAGCCTTCAAGAGAGAATTGGACAACCATATCTGTCAGATCTGCTTTGATTTGGATTCCTGCATCGATCAAGGCATTGGGTTTAATGGTCTCATGGGCCCCTTCCAACCTCATTAACCTATGATTCTAGACTGGGGTTCCCTTGTACCTCTGCAGTTCTAAGACGTTGCTGATGAAGGTTGTTGTTGTTATTATTCCAGTTGTTTTGGACTCCAACTGCCAGAAGACTATGACTAATAGAAATTCTAGAATTTGAAGTCTAGAACATCTAATGTCAGAAGTTGACAATCTTGAGTCTAGATTAGATAAAAGGGGAAAGACAACTCCTACGAGAAGCAGATATATCCCTGCTGGGAACTGAATATTTGGATATTCCTCATGATGGCTCACGGCCACACAGTAAATTTCTCAAACAAATCTAAAACCAGCCGCACCAAATCTCAATCCGCCATTCTAACCAATACACCATTACTGACTCCAAAATGGTATCCCAGTAACATAGGAAGGTCGTTTAGAAACCGGACTCAATCATCTAATATAAGGGCATTATAGTAGAACCTTGGTTAACACAATTAATGCATTCTCTGGGACGTTTCTTACAGCGAAAATTACATTAACCGAATTTCCCATAGGAATGCAATGAATGCAATTTCCCATGGGAATGCAAATACAGTAACCGGAACGCGGTTTCCCATAGGAATACATTGAAAACCAAATTACAGTAAAACCCCATATAACGAAGGTCTCTTCTAATGAAAACCTCGTATAACGAAAGGAATTTGGAGGGAAATGTTGCCTTGTATAGTGAAATTTTCGTTATATGAAGCAACACATCTCCCAGGGTGGATTTCAATGAATCCCTGTGGAGATTTTCATTATACGAAGCATCCCATAGGAAATTTCATTGTACGAAGCATGCTTTGTATAATGAAAAAAATCGCATAGCAAAAAGCCTTGCAGAACAAATTATTCTCGTTATACGAGGTACCACTGTAATCTGTTATGTAAAAAATTCCATAAACCAAGCCACTATTTTCTATGGATTTCCTTTTGTTATGAGATTTTTATGTTCACCGAGCCGTTTGTTAACCGAGGTTCCACTGTACATCAGTTGCAGAAACAGAAATGTTATGGGTTTTAAAAATACAAATCCAAAATTTGTAGCAACTAAAAAGTAAAGTAAAATATAACTCCTTTACCAATCTTGAGTTTTGCAAAAGAAAATGTTATTAAGTATGCAGCATTTCACATTTTACACTCAGTTAAATCACAGCCACATCATGGCAATATTGATAAAATGGAGCTTGCTTCTCCATGCTCCAATATCCCAAACCGGTGAAAGGAAAAGATGGGTCAATAGGAATCGCAAATTAGTTTTTAAGCTGAGACAATTTTTGCAGCCGGTGGCTGCAAAAAACAAACATCTGGGAAGACGCATTAGGTCCAAACTATGGAGGATAAAAATATTTTATCCCAGAGCTGGGACAGAGACGGGTGCTCAACCTGTCATGCAGTACCGGGGTCTTGAACTGCCAATTTGCCAGCCTTCCAGCTAACAAGGTGAGCTTCTTAACCACTAATCCTAATCAAATCCAATAGCCAATTATGAGACTAAACCCCATATCTGTAATTTATCTGTGGGTCTAAAATATTCAATAAACAATCTCTAAAATATATAGCATGTAAGTATTTCTATGGCGCATTACCAGAGGTGGCCACTAGAAGCCACTGGTTGCCATGAAAATATAGAGTTTGCTGTTATCAGCAGTTTCAGGTATTCACGGTATGTCTTGGAAAGTAACACCAGGGATAAAGGATGGTAATCTGTACTCAAAAGTATTCTTTCTTTCTAGCATAGCCCAACAAGAATCAGGTCTTATAAAAAGAATAAGCCATTCTCTGGAATAATTTTTAAAAGTAATTCATAAAAAAGAAGAAAAATACATCACATCTACATGACTGTGTCCTTAATCTTAATCTGCCGTCCTTCCCTTCCAGGCTGCTGCAACCTTTTTTTATTTAATTTTTGCACTAAAGAGCAATGTAGAACTAACCTGATCAAAATTAATTTTTTAACTAGCCGTAGTTTTAACAAATATCATTGACGATGTAGCCTCAAGAAAACGTTGCCACCAAAGGTGACATGGGAAAGGAGACAAGGAGAGAAAGAAACATCTTGCTAAAATGTATTAAAATTATTTTGGATCATGTTTGAGAATAATGATTTCATAACATCTTAAGGCAAAGTCATGGTTTTCACCGATAGATGATGCTTCCGCGAGCAAGCCAGCAAGAACATAAGGCTCTTCCATACCTGTCAAGTTTTGGATTTGGAAATAAGGGAAATTTCCCGGCAAATAAGGGATACTTGACAGCTATGCTTATCCTTTGCTGCCCTCCAATGGTGGCAATAGGGCATTGCAGTCTAATTAATAAGGGATGACGGCGGGAAAGAGGGTAAAATAAGGGGTTTTCCTGTCCAATAAGAGATACTTGACAGCTATGCTTATCCTGTGCTGCCCTCCAATGGTGGCAATAGGGCATTGCAGTCTAATTAATAAGGGATGATGGCAGGAAAGAGGGTAAAATAAGGAGTTTTCCTGGCCAAAAAGGGATACTTGACAGCTATGCTCTTCTCCTTCCTAATTTATCCTTACAATTATCGTGTAGGACAGGTGGAAACAACTGTACCCATTGAGCTTTGTGGCTCAGAGGGAATTTAAGCTTGGCTCTCTAAGATCCCAGGCCAATGCTCTCTAACCTAAAGTGGTTTTTAAAAATTTAATTTGTAAACCTCCTTTTAGACATTCATAACACTGCATCACAAAAATAAATACAAATGAACATTGTCTGCTACTTGGTCTAATCCAGGTGTCCTATACTACATCAAGTGCGCTGAATCAAAATCTGAAGTCTGATTCTGCCTAGGACGTCGGGATCTTAAGTCAATTACGCATACAGACATGACTGTCTGGTTTATTAACACAGCTGCGCCTACTCATCTTTAGCTCAAAACAGACTCACTATGGCCTAGGTGTACTATCCAACAAGATGGTTTCGCATTAGAGATAAGACCTTGGTCTACCTCACCTTATATACCTATTTCTGACGTCAGCTCACTGACTTGCCCAGACATGCCTGTCCGCTGCTGGGACATGCACGCCACCAGGGGACGTGATTCAGCTGCGGCGGCAGCAGGCCGAGTGGTCGCTGCAACTGTTATAACTGTCCCCATGTAAAAAATACATTACCCAATCCCATTTGAACAGGTATAGCATGCCTATAATTTACAATCTGTACGCGATATGCAAAGTCTGAGTTCAGATTTGGAATCAGCACACTCAAATTACATGTGTTATTCCCAGTAGCAAAATCGTTGTTGCGCAGTGTAATAAATAGTTCCCTGCGCACTGCCTGTCCCTGTTTCCGCTTCTGAGGGGGAAAACATAGATATTATTAACTCCATGTCAAACTTTAACAGCCTAACAAAGTGGAATATTCCGGGTTATAGAAACAAATTCCATTATGATTGCAAAACCCGGAACCAAAAACACATTTCCTAGGCATCTTCTCCCCTCGCCATAAAAATCCTGTCTCACAGATTTAATGATTTTGAAGCATCGAGCTGATGATCCTTAGAGAAATGACATTATAACAGCGGTTTAAATGAGGTTCATTTTTAATCTTTTCTGTGCTCTAATGGGACTCTGGGTGAAAGATTAAAATCAGTACAAAAAGGCAACTCGTTCAGGTCTGCAGCTCATTTTCCTTCCTTGCAAATTTTAAATTTATGGACATAAATGAAATACAGTATAGGCAAAGTTCAAAACAAATTAAAATGTTAAAATCAATAGCCTGTTTTTGACCAGAAACGGACTCCTTCAATAACGTTATCTGGGCTATTTATTAGCTGTGGTGGCCCAGTGGTTAAGAAGCTCATCTTGTTGGCTGGAAGGCCGGCAAGTCGGCAGTTCGAGACCTGAGTATTGCATGACGGATTGAGCGCCGATCTCTGTCCCAGCCCCTGCCAACCAAGCAGTTCGAAAGCAAGACATTGCAAGTAGACCAATAGGGACCACTTCGGTGGGGAAAGATCTTGGGACATGAAAGGAGCCTCATTCGGGCATCCCCTGAGTGGAGTTCCTGCAGCAAAAATCCTTTCAACCCAGAATAATTTCTAACATGAAATTATTATTATTATTACAATATTAGTGTTTCTTTTGTACATGTGGTGGGGTATAAATTATTAAAGGTTGCCCTGGCTCAAAAGCTAGTTGTATCCGACCTTAGGGTTCAGTGCTCGTCTCTGTTTCAAAACCGAAGAACCAGTGCTGTCTGCTTCTGCAGACGTTTCCGTGGTCATGTGGCAGGCATGACTAAACACTAGAGTGCATGGAACACTGCTTACCTTCCCACCGAAGTGGTCCCTATTCATCTACTTGCAATTTCTTGCTTTTGAACTGCTAGGTTGGCAGGAGGTGGGACAGAGACGGGCGCTCACTCCGTCATGCAGCACCCAGGAATCAAACTCCGACCTTCAAGTCAACGAGTTCAGCGTCTTCACCACTAAGCCACTGCATAAATTGCATGCATGTAAATGCTGCACTGACTAATTTTTTTCTTATTCAGAATCTATCATTTGAGATGAATAAGGGGAAGAAAATATCTATGTGGGGGAAAAGCCATACATATAGAAAGTCAGGGTATCAGGACGAAGGCTTGCCATCTAGTTTTCTTCCTGCTATCTTTCTGCTTGCAGAACCATGGCTGTTTTTGTCTGCATGGAGGAGCTTTAAGACGATAGTAAACATCCCACTTAAAATTCAAAGGGTTCATCTTATGTACAAGAAATGTTCCTAGTAGAGTTGTTTTGTGGAGAGTTAGGATGTTCAAGTCCAATAAATACAAAATTTCCAGATATCTTCTTCTTCTTGAGCCATATCCAAACCTGAATATTGGCGATCATCATGGCGACCAGCCATGAAGATTGTCCTGAGAATATATTGCCGTGGCCTTTCATCTGCCTTCTGCATCGCAGCGTGACACCCATAGTACCACGGATCCAGTTCCACGAGTCACTTTCTGGTCCGGAGCCCTTTTGGCACCCAAAGTCCTCCTCCTCAGCCCCCAGGCCGGGATGGATGAAGCTGCTGCCCTCCATCAAAAGGGACTCAAGTGGGATTGAACCCACTTGGGGACCATCACCCTTCCTTCCCTGTGGACTTTGGCTCCCAAGGCTATAAGTCCTCAGGGTGGTCAGGTAAGTTAACCACCATCTGACACTCAGCATCGAGTCGCTGGCAGTAGGGTCAACTCTATGACCATAGCAGGATAACCTGGCCAGACTGGTAAATATCTTCTAGGGCAGTGATGGGAAACCTTGGCACTCCAGTCGTTCTTGGACTTCAATTCCCAGAAGCCCAAGTATGTGCAGTAAACCCATTCGTGTGGATTCACAGAGACTTGGGCTTCTGGGAATTGAAGTCTAAGAACGACTGGAGTGCCAGTAAACCCATTCGTGTGGATTCACAGAGACTTGGGCTTCTGGGAATTGAAGTCCAAGAACACCTGGAGTGCCAGTAAACCCATTTGTGTGGATTCACAGACACTTGGGCTTCTGGGAATTGAAGTCCAAGAATACCTGGAGTGCCAGTAAACCCATTCGTGTGGATTCACAGAGACTTGGGCTTCTGGGAATTGAAGTCCAAGAACACCTGGAGTGCCAGTAAACCCATTCGTGTGGATTCACAGAGACTTGGGCTTCTGGGAATTGAAGTCCAAGAACACCTGGAGTGCCAAGGTTCGCCATCCCAGTTCTATGGAGTCCTTTAGGTATTGCTCCAAGGCCTCCGATCACTATGGGTGCAACAACAGATTTCTCCCTTCATAGATGCTTGACTTTGGTTTACAAATTGCGTTATTTTGTGATTTTCTCCAGTTGTTTGTCTTCAATTCGTGCATCTCCTGGTATCATCATCATATCATCATCATCAATTACTATTTGACCCAGCCCCATTTCTTGACAAGAGAAACAATTTGCATAATGCATACATGCGGGCAAACCATGGTTCAAAGGTGGTTTATTAAAAAAAATATATCCCAGTTACTTTGGTTCCCAGATGCAACAGAAAGAAAAATAAAGGTCTCCCTTGCTCGAAAGCCAGTTGTATCCGACTCTAGGGTTCAGTGCTCATTTCTGTTTACAGCCAAAGAGCCAGTGGTTTGTGTGTCTGCAGACACTTTCGTGGACATGTGACAGGCATGCCTCAACGCTGGAGTGCACAGAATGCTGTTTACCTTCCCACCGAAAGTGGCCCCTATTTATCTACTTGCAATTTCTTGCTTTCGAACGGCTGGGACAGAGACGGGAGCTCACTCCATCATGTAGTACCCAAGAATCAAACTCCGACCTCCCAGTCAGCAAGTTCAGCGTCTGATCCACTTGATCCACCGCAGTCCCGGTAACAGAAGGAAAACCTGGCCCAAAAATACATCTTGCGTCGTCGTCGTCGTCGTCGTCATCATCATAATCATCTAGCTGTCTCCTCCGTTAGCTGCCTGTTGCCAAGCCGATATCACATGTCACGGGAAAATGCTGGGCAGGAGAAAGGCAGGAGTCTATTGTTTGCAGAATAAAGCAGCTGTTAACCCGCTGGATGATTAAACTGGACCCGCCGTTTCTTATTTTCTTGAACTGCAACTCAAGCGGTGAAAATCTGGGCCATTGTTGTGGGTCCGTGGGTCTGAAATTCGAAACTAGCATCACAGTTGGACCCAAGAAATGTTGCGGTTGGAGATGGACTATAGGAAACTATCTTAACAGAGATTATTGGCTGGTCCAAGTCCAGTGCTTCCAACTCTGACCGGCAGCTAGTAATGGTAAAGGTTGCCCTTGCTCGAAAGCCAGTCATATCCAACTCTAGAGTTCAGTGATCATCTCTGTTTGTAGCCAAAGAGCCAGCATGAATCGGCAGACATTTCCCTGGACTAGACACCGGAGTGTATGGAAGACTGTTTACCTTCCCACCCAAGTGGTACCTGTTTATCTACCTGCTTATCTTTCTTGCTTTCAAACTGCTAGCTTGGTAGGAGCTGGGACAGAGACGGGCGCTCACTCTGTCGTGCAGTACTCAGGAATCAAACTCTGACCTTCCAGCTGTCGAGTTCAGCGACTTACCCACTTGAGCCACCGCACGCTAGCAAACTGCCGGTGAGTCTGAACTCAATGCAACCTTGGTTCCTTGTAACGTAACACACCATCGTCGCTCAACCTTTTCTTGGCCTTTCTGGGTTCTTACTTCTCTTGCAGCATGCTTGTTCCGCCCTTCTTCCCCGGAGGGGACGGCAGCAAGAAGTTACACTAATTTGCAATTAAACTGTCTCCAGATGCTGTTAAATATTTAAGGGACCCGGCTAACGGGAGACTTCAGGAGATGAATTCGGCAGACAAACATAAGAACATAAGAGCATCCTTGCTGGAAGAGGCCACAGGAGCCCATGATCCAGTGCAGCATTCTGTCTCACACAGTGGCTCCCCATTGGCTTCAGGGTATTCTTCCCAAGGAGATGCCTTCACCTATTTAGGATTGCCTGGAAACGGCATTGAGAGATATCCTGCCTATCTCTCCAACCCAGCGGAGGTTGTCCTTAAGTATCCATAATTATAGCCATTGATACCCTTGTCCTCCACGAACTTGTCTAATCCTTTCTTAAGACTGACAGCTGTTACCACTTCTTCTGGCAGGGAGTTCCATAGACCAGTAATCCTCTGGGTGAAAAAGTACTTTCTCTTATTTGTTTGAGAACTAGTACCCAAAAGTTTCATGGAGTGTCCCCTAGTTCTAGTGTTATGCGATAGGGAAAACAGTTTTTCCTTATCTACTTTGTCCACACCGTGCATGATTTTATAAACTTCAATCAGATCACCTCTTAGACGCCGTCGTTCAAGAGTGAAGAGGCCCAACCGTTGCAGCCCCAGATGGTAAGGAAGGTGTTCCAGTCCGCTAATCATTCTGGTTGCCCTCCTCTGCACTTTCTCCAACTCCATAATATCCTTCTGGAGGTATGGCGACCAGAACAAAGGTTGCCAGGCATGAATTTCTTCATGCACAAGTATTTTAAAGGTAGCGAAGAGCACGTCTTCCACAGCCCATTCGAAAGTTGGTCCGTTCTCGATCGCTTCCAGTTCCGTGTTTGGTTCACTCACTCGATTGGTTGCTTGGTTGGTTCCATGTTTGGTTGTGGGCTCAACCAGTTTAAGAAGGAGGCTGTCATGGGTGAAGAAGTGGGGGAGGAATAGGATGAAAAATATCCTAAAGAATTTAGAAGGTGGGATGGAGAAGGACACTTTTATCCTAGAGGAGAGAAGACTGAAGGATGATAACGGCCCCACACTTTCAGATGTCTATAATGGTGAAAAAATGAATCAGCCTTATTTATAGTTGTTCTTCAGGGCAAGACCTGGAACTGTGGGTTCAAATTACAGGAAAGGAGATTGTGACTAAATTTAGGAAGAACGTTGGGTGGTAGGAAGTACTACCCCCATAGTACCAATGATCCAGTTCTGCGAGTCACTTTCTGGTCCTGAGCCATTTTGGAACGCAAAGTCCTCATCATCATCTCCAGACCAGAATGAATGAAGCTTCTGCCCTCCATCAATATGGGTTCAAGTGGGACCATTTAATCCACTTGGGGACCATCACCCTTCCCTGTGGTCCTTAGGGTGGTCAGGTAGGTTAACCATCGCCTGATGATTGCCATTGAGTCACTGGCAGTAAGGTCTACTCTATCACCATAGTAGGAAAACCTGGTCAGACAGGCTGGCCATTTCTCTCTCTCTCACACACACACACCCCGAGGCACAATGAGGAATCGAACTCGCGCTGATCCCTTGCTGCATATAAAATTTCAAAGTGGATTAAATATGTTCTCAGCTCCTGCAAGCTAGAGAATTTTGCTTTATTTTTGATTAAAAGTGCTGGACCTAAAAAAAAACCACACCTAAATTTGTTTTATTGGCTTGACAGACAAAATTCTTACTAGATAGCCTTTTAATTTAATTTTATTTTTCAAAACGGTGCCCTCCGGGATCTGGACAACCGGAAACCTCTCGGCAAACATAAAAGATGAGGCTTCACATAAAAGCCCGATAAAAAGGTTCACAAATATGCGAAAGCTCTGGACCGAACGTTCTGGCTATTTTTATCTGCTTAACCCCAAAGGGAAGGATTTTGGAGCGACTAATAGATGCCCCATAAAAGTTTGTTCAATGTTTGTTTCATTGCCTCAGCTGGTTTCCAGCACAAGAGAAACCAGGATAGATTTGCAGCTTATTTATGACTCAGTTCACTCATCACTTCAAATCATGGTTTGAACTTGGTATGAGCCCCTAGAGGTATTAGTAATACAATTCCCATCATCCTTGTTTGTTGGCTACGCTGGTTGGGAACCAGGAGATTTGGAGAACTATGCCCCCCCCATAGTTGGTTTAACCCAACTTTGGTTTAAAATCTAAACCAAGAGTTCCCAACATAAGGCCCGTGGGGCGCATTTGGCTCACAGCACCATTTCATGTGGTCTCATACCCCTTCAAGGGCATTCAAGAAACAAAATGGCCACCCCATCGTACAGGCAGGGGAAAATGGCCGTCGGCCTGAAAAGGTTGGGAACTCCTGATCTAAACCATAGTTTAAATTCACCATCTGTTCTGTTTTTCCATCTGCTCAGTCTTCTGATATATCTTAGAGCCAAATTCACTGGAGGTTGCACAAAAACCATATTTATGATTGGACTATACTCCATATTTTCCAGAGGTTCATACCTCTTATCATCCCTAACCATACCTGTCAACCCGCAGCTCCGGAAAAAACGGGACCTGCGCAGATTGCTTGTGCGCAGGTCACTTTTCACGCATGCGTGGAAGGGTTTTACACTTGTGTAGAACCCTTCCACGCATGCGTGGAAGCGCTCCACCGCTTGCGTAGGGGCCGCGCAAGTGGCGGAGCGCTTCCATGCATGCGTGGAAAGTGTTTTCTCCCGCTGCCAAATTACGGGGTTTTGGCAGCACGGGGCGGGTTATGACGTCAATTGGCGTCAAATTCCGTGGTAATCCCGGCCAAATCGGGATGGCTGACAGCTATGTCCCTAACCATTGCCCACAGTGACTGATGGGACCTGCAGTACAAACATCTTGAGGATACCAGATCGGGGATGGCTGCTATATAGTGAACAAACCATGATTAGGCCAAGTTGCAGGTTCCATGATTCCCCATCCTGGTTTGACCACTAATAACAAACCATGGTTTGTCCATTCATATAGCATTTTTACAGCTGCATTATTGCTAAGAGCAAGGAGGTTATATGCTAAACTATTGCATATAAAAACAGTGGGCAAAACAGTGGCAAATGAGCTTCAACATTAGTAAGTGCAGAGTGATGCATGTTGGGGCAAAGAACCCCAATTACATTTATAAACTGATGGGGTCTGAACTCTCTGCGACAAACCAGGAAAGGGACCTTGGTGTCCTGGTGGACAACTCAATGAAGGTGTCAACCCAGTGTGCCTCAGCAGTGAAAAAAGCAAACTCAATGCTAGGGATCATTAGGAAGGGTATAGAAAATAAGTCAGCAAGTGTCATTTTGCCTCTTTATAAATCTATGGTGAGGCCCCATCTGGAATACTGTGTACAGTTCTGGTCGCCATACCTCCAGAAGGATATTATGGAGTTGGAGAAAGTACAGAGGAGGGCAACCAGAATGATTAGGGGACTGGAAGACCTTCCTTACCATCTGAGGCTGCAACGGTTGGGCCTTTTCACTCTTGAACGACGGCGTCTAAGAGGTGACCTGATTGAAGTTTATAAAATCATGCACGGTGTGGACAAAGTGGATAAGGAAAAACTGTTTTCCCTATCGCACAACACTAGAACTAGGGGACACTCCATGAAACTTTTGGGTACTAGTTCTCAAACAAATAAGAGAAAGTACTTTTTCACCCAGAGGATTACTGGTCTATGGAACTCCCTGCCAGAAGAAGTGGTGACAGCTGTCAGTCTTGACAGCTTTAAGAAAGGATTAGACAAGTTCATGGAGGACAAGGCTATCAATGGCTATAATTATGGCTACCAAAGGACAACCTCCGGGTTGGAGAGATAGGCAGGATCTCTCTCAATGCCATTTCCAGGGAATCCTAAGCAGGTGAAGGCATCTCCTTGGGAATACCCTGAAGGAAATGGTGAGCCACTGTGTGAGACAGAATGCTGGACTGGATGGGCTGTGGCCTGTTCCAGCAAGGCTGTTCTTATGTTCTTATGTTCTTATGTTCTTATGTTCTTATTGCTTAATTAAAACAACATAAATTCCCTCTCTGATTAGTGATAGTTGATCGAGATTTCTGAACTTTACTCCAGTACTGTATATTAACATTTGTGTATGAAATATGCTGTGTCGAATAACTATGGATTATTCACCAATTTTTTCTCTAATATCTTTCTTTGCGTCAAAAGAGAAGTTTCTTTTTTGAACTACAGCTGTCACAGTATCCCACCTATCAATGGCCGGCAGCTAGAGGATTGATGGTTCAGAAAAGCAACTTTCTCCATCTCTGCATACCTGTCAAATTATGGATTTGAAAATAAGGGAAATTTCCCAGCCAAAACGGAATACTTGACAGCTATGCTTATCCTGTGCAGCCCTCCAGTGGTGGTATTAGGGCATTGCAGTCTAACTAATATGGGAGGACGGTGGGAAAGAGGGTAAAATACGGGAGTTTCCCGGCCAAAACGGGATACTTGACAGCTATGCATCTCTGGTAAATTTGACACTGAAAACTCCTCCAGGAGAGACTTGGATACGTTTTGCTGCTGCGCATAGTAGCAGAGTCCCCAGAGTCCTGGATTTTGTTATGTCCCAGGACGTTGGAAAACAGAAGTGAGCAAAACCAGCTTCTCCGTTTGGCAAGTCTGATAGAATCTCTATAGCCAATCAGTCCCGGTGGAAAGTCAACAGGCTGGCAAAAGTCCTTCTTGATACGGTCTGGGACATGGAACGAAATGCGAGGAATTAATGTCTGCACAGAAAGCGTTGCCTCCAATGGTCAACACTCAGCTAGACACGAGGGGGCTGGTGTTTCTCAGGAGCTGGTTGGATAATCTGTCTCGGATTATAGCCTAAAATGTTACATGATCCATCTAGCCACCGTCTAGCTACCATGTACAGTGGTACCTCATGCAAAGATTTTAATCCGTCCCACGGGGCTCATTGTTGTATGAAACAATTGCTATATGATGCATGAATCGTATAGCAATTTTCCTATGGGATGCATCGTGCAACAATCTTTATTTTTTTTTGGCTAAGTGGTTTTTCCTATTGAAAATTTGTTGTACGATTTTTTTCCATAGGGAAAATTGTTATATGGGATGTCATTTTTTTTCAAAACCTAATTGTTATGTGATTCCGTTGCTATACAGGGCGATTGTTGTATGAGGTTCCACTGTAGTTGTATACTTTGAACTAGTATTCTATCTGTCTGACTGTCTATCCACCTATGAATGATGGATTTGTATATTTCAACTAGTATTCTTTTTATCTATCTATCTATCTATGTATTTGTATATTTTCAACTAGCATTCTATCTAGATAGATATATAGAATACTAGATGAAAATATACAAATACATGATAGATAGATAGAATACTAGTTGAAAATATACAAATATTAGATAGATAGATAGATAGATAGATAGATAGATAGATAGATAGATAGATAGATAGATAGATAGATAGATAGATAGATAGATAGATAGATAGATAGAAAGAAATAATACTAGTTGAAATATACAAATCCATCATTCATAGGTGGATAGACAGACAGACAGATAGAATACTAGTTCAAAGTATACAACTACAGTGGAACCTCATACAACAATCGCCCTGTATAGCAACGGAATCACATAACAATTAGGTTTTGAAAAAAATGACATCCCATATAACAATAGAAAGTATACTAGTTGAAATCTACAAATACATCATTCATGGATTGGCTCAAGTGGCTAAGACACTGACTGGGAGGTGGCAGGTCAGCAGTTCGATTCCCAAGTACTGCAGGACGGAATGAGCCTCCTGTCTTTGTCCCAGCTCCTGCCAACCTAGCTGTTCAAAAGCAAGAAATTGCGAGTAGATAAATAGGGGCCACTTCAGTGGGGAGGTAACAGCGTTCCATGCGCTCCTGTGTCTAGGCATGCCTGCCACAGACCACAGAAACGTCTGCACAAGCAGACAGCGCTGACTCTTCAGCTATGAAACAGAGATGAGCACTGAACCCTAGAGTCAGATACGACTGGCTTTCGGGCAAGGGAAACCTTTACCTTTACTATCTATCTATCTATCTATCTATCTATCTACTATTAGCTAAATGGTCCAGGATGATGCACAGATGTCTATCTTACCTAGCACTGTGGGGGGGGGGGGAGAGCAACCCCTTCTCTCTCTCTCTCCAAATGTAACCGATCCACCTCTCTTTCACGCCTCTGGAAAAGCCTGGCCTATCTTCTTTGTCCACCATGGATGCTCCTTACTCAAATGCTGCCTGACACAGACAAAAATAGGACAAATTGCTCAGTCTGTTTCGTTTTTGCTCTCCAATGAATCCTAGAGCAATGATGCTTTTTGCTGCAGTATCTTTTTCCAAAAAGAGTGTTAATGACACCAAAGTATTTTTTGATGATCTTGCCATGTAGCAAATTCCCCGTTCTAAGAAAACGAGCATGTGTGCCAGGGAATTCGCGGTGGAAGCCTTCTCCTAGGTGCAGGACGTTCGGAATTAACGCACTCCCGAGACCATAACTTGGCAGGAATCCCCAGGCTAAATTATGAGATCGGGAGACCTTTCATTCCAGAAATTCAATCTGTTCCTTCTAATCACATGATTTATTGTTAGGCACAAATTGCTGTTGTAGATCATAAGCTGAATATGAGTCAAGACTAGTGATGGAGCATCAAAACAAGCAAACGCTATTGTCAGGCTGCGTTAACAGAAGTCCAGTCTCCAAAACCTGTGAGGTACTAATAGTACCCTTCTATTTAGCATTAGTTCGTCCACATATGGCGTCCAGTGTCCAATTCTGGGCACTGCAGTTTAAGAAAGATGCAAACCGATTAGAGCAGGTCCACAGAAGGGCAACAAGGACGATCAGAGGATACTGGAAACCAAAGTCCTAGGATGGTGATGGCGAAGCTTGGCACTCCAGGTTTTCTTCGACTTCAATTCCCAGAAGCCCTGATCACATAGCTGTCAAGTTTTGGATTTGAAAATAAGGGAAAATTCCCGGACAAAACGGGATACTTGACAGCTATGCTTATCCTGTGCAGCCCTCCAGTGGTGGCATTAGGGCATTGCAGTCTAATAAATACGGGAGGGTGGCGGGAAACAGGGTAAAATACGGGAGGTTCCCGGCCAATACGGGACACTTGACAGCTTCTAGGAATTGAAGTCCAAGTGCCAGGGTTCGCCATCACTGCCCTAGGAGGAAAGACTGGAGGAACTGGGCATGTTTTAGCCTTGAGAAAAGGAAACATAGACAGGATAGGATGATTGGTTGTTCAGTCGCATAGTCGAGTCCTACCCCATTGACCACCTCCACCATCATCCTCAGCCCGCCCAGTTCTATGCGCACTGCGTCAATGATGCCATCTAGCCACCTCATCCCCGGCCGCCCCCTTCTCCTTTTGCCTTCCATCTTTCCCAGCATCAGGGCCTTCTCCAGTGAGTCCTCTCTTCTCCTTTGGTGGCCAAAGTCCTGGAGCTTCATCTTCAGTATTTGTCCTTCCAAGGAGCAGTCGGGGTTGATTTCCTTCAGAATCGGCTGATTTGATCTCCTCGCAGTCACCATCTGCAGTGACAGAGAAGTTCATCCTCTTGTTTAGTTGAGTTCTCTCGGCATCCACTGCTACTTCTCTACTTATCTCAGGAGGAGCTTTCTCTCTCTTCAGTGCCCACCTGGGATTTGGAGGTAGACTGCCTCTGAGTATTTATATTTATTTACTCATTCAATTAGGGGCCGCGCTGGCTCAGTGGTTAAGAAGCTCGCCTTGTTAGCTGGAAGACCGGCAAGTCAGCAGTTTGAGACCCGGGTACTGCATGACGAAGTGAGCGCCCGTCTCTGTCCCAGCTCTTGGGGACATGAAAGGAGCCTCATTCGGGCGTCCCCTGAGCAGAGTTTCTCGTGCAAAAAACCCTTTTCAAGCCAGAATAATTTCTGACATGAACTTATTATTATTATTATTCATTCAATTTATCTACTGCCCCTCTAGTAGAAATGCTACTCCGGGAAGATTTATAATATCATCATTAAAAACATACAGAACATATATAATGAATCACAGAATACAAAAGAAGAAGGAAAACAACACAGGAAAAGAAAACATAAACTTAACCGTCGCCACAAACTAAAACCAGAAACAAATTAATAGGCGGCAGTGCCAGAAAAATAACTGAATCATCTTCCTTATTAATCATCAGCATCCCCACAATGATGATTGGGATCTATTTCCCCCTCGTTGCATAACAGAGATGAGAAAGGCTTATTGTTTGGACCGCAACACCTAGAATACCCAGCTAGCATGGAGCTGAGTTGCATGTTCTTCGCCATTAAATTGAATTTAGGGATAGACTGGCCTTAGGAATGGAGGTTTCATTTCCCCAGTCCCAAAGCTAAGGAGAAATGTAAAGAAAAGCCCCGCGGGATCAAACCCATCCATGGCTTTCCTACTCCAGTAACTAGTTTTCTGGACTGGCCAACTGGAAAATCGTTGGAGAAGTTCGCAGGAATTCTTGTCGAAAGCTCAACTCATTTCTAGCATCTGCTGATTCGAAGGACAGGAACGGCTTCTTTTTGGGACCCATCTAACTATGCTAAGGATGATAGAACTGGTAGTCCTGCAACCTTGGCAGGTTAATGGGTTTTTAAACTCTGAATGAAAGTGTAAAACTGGGATCAAAGCTGACAGGCCTCGTCATTAAAGAGCAGGAAAAAAGACCATGGATTTATGCAATTGTTTATAAAAGACGTAAAGGTAAAGGCCGCCCTAGCCCGAAAGCTGGCCATATCCAACTCTAGGGTTCGGTGCTCATCTGTTTGCAGCCAAAGAGCCAGCGCTGTCTGCGTGGCAGGCATGCCTCAACACCAGAGCGCAGGGAACGCTGTTATCTTTCCTATTTATCTACTTGCCATTTCTTGCTTTAGAACTCCTAGGTTGGCAAGAACTGGGGCGGAGACAGGAGCCCACTCCACCGTGCAGCACGCGGGTCTTGAACTGCTGACCTGCCGACCTTTCAGTCAACAAGTTCAACATCTTAACCACTGGGCCACCGACGTCCCATATAAAAGATGTAGGAAATTCATTTAGCTATTCAAGTAATGTTGGGACTCACTAGACCTATTTTTTTGCAACCATCTCACTCATGATGGCTGTGGATTATGGGTGTTGGAGTGCAACATTTAGAAAGCCACATCACTACTTCTTTCCTTGATGAATGAGTCAAAGGGTTTCTCTGAGGCCCGTGATGGCAAACCTTGGCACTCCAGGTATTCTTGAACTTCAATTCCCAGAGGCCCAAGTGAATCCACATGAATGGGTTTACAACATGTGTTCTTGGACTTCAATTCCCAGAAGCCCAAGTCTCTGTGAATCCACATGAATGGGTTTGCTGCATGTGTCCTTGGACGTGCAGTAAACCCCTTCATGTGGATTCACAGAGACTTGGGCTTCTGGGAAGTGAAGTCCAAGAACACTTGGAGTGCCAATAAACCCATTCATGTGGATTCACAGAGACTTGGGCTTCTGGGAATTGAAGTCCAAAAACGCCTGAAGTGCCAAGCTTCGCCATTATGGTTCTTTTGCCATCATTTTATACCAAGGGTTCTCAAACTGTGGCCCAGGGGCCAGATGCGGCCTGCGGTACCATTTCATGTGGCCTCCACCACCCCAGGAAGTGCAAAAAGCACAGCAAAGCAAGATAGATATTTATTAATTGATTAGTCTTACGACCTCATCAATAAGGTCCAGTAAAATTTAGATTAAATAAAACACAACACAATGCAATACATATGCTGATACCAAGACGGAATAGATACAGCAAAGGCAAACCAAAAGCTTGCAAAAGTTACTTTTTCAACAATAAAGCACATAAACATTAGGTTGAAACATTTTCTCCTTACATGTTTCAAGTCTGTCGTTCTGTCAAAAAAGGAAGAATAAAAATAAACAAGGCCATTTGATCCCTCAGCGAAATCTGCAACCAGGGCTGGGTGAAAAATCAACCGGAACACTATTTATTTGCACATTGATGTGCCACCCCATTGGATCACAAAAGATTCCCCACGCTGGGCGGTGTAGAGCCGTAAAATCAAATATGTTCCTGTAGCAGCCCAAGGAATGATCTTGGGGTTTTTTTGGGTACTTTTTACCAAATTGGGGGCTGCGGTGGCTTAGAGGTTAAGACACTGAACTTGATGACTGGAAAGTGGGCAGATCAGCTGTCCGAGACCCGAGTGCTGCACCACAGAGTGAGCTGCTATCTCTGTCCCAGCTCCTGCCAACCTAGCAGTTCAAAAGCAAGAAATTGCAAGTAGAATAAATAGGGACCACTTCGGTGGGAAGGTAAACAGCGTTCCGTGTTTAGTCATGCCTGCCACGTGTCCACGGAAATGTCTGCAGACGCAGATAGCGTTGGATTTTTGGCTAGAAACAGGGACGAGCACTGAACCCTAGAGTCAGATACTGGCTTTCGACCAAGTTACCAAATTGGGAAAATCTTGTCTCGTGATGATACTGAATCTATACCTGGGTTTTGCTCTGAAATATAAAGGAACTAGCCAACATACTGAATTTATTGTGGGGACACAATTCAGCACCCTGGACAGCTCCTATAAAGTTCGGACTAAAAGCCGGAGCTCAGTGAAATTGATGTCAACAGCCTCTCCTACTGTTTTTTAACTGCCTTTTTTAGTGCCACACTGCGGCTTAATTTTTTTTTATAGGCTGTGTTGCCCTTTTGACCATCACATTCATTGCTCACCAGCCATAGATCTTGGGCTGATCGGCCACAGTCAAACTTCCAAACAAATAAATCAAGTCAACGAATGGGGAAGACAGGACGGCGCAGCGCCGGAGTGTTAGACCATGACTTTGGTGGTCTAATTTAATGTGGCAGGCATGACTAAACATGGAACACTGCCTACGCCAGTGGACGTTTCCGTGGACATGTGGCAGGGATGGCTAGACACCTGAGTGCACGGAACGCTGTTACCTTTCCCACGGAAGTGGTACCTATTTATCTACTTGCAATGTCTTGCTTTTGAAACTGCTAGGTTGGGCAGGAGCTGGGACAGGTGACAGGAGCTCAAAACGTCATGCAGTACCCGGGTCTCAAACTCCAACCTTCCAGTCTTCAAGTTCAGCGTCTTAACCACATGAGCCCAAGAGCCAGTGCTGTCTGCGTTTGCAGACATTTGCGTGGACATGTGGCAGGCATGTCTAGACACTGCAGCGCACGGAACGCTGTTACCTTCCCCACCAAAGTGGCACCTATTTATCTACTTGCAATTTCTTGCTTTCAAACGGCTAGGTTGGCAGGAGCTGGGACAGACACAGGCACTCACTCCATCATGCAGCACTCGGGTCTCGGACTGCTGACCGGCCGACCGTCAAGCTCAGCGTCTTCACCACTAAGCCACCGCAGTCCCGTTAACCCTTAGTTTAGGACGGGCCAAAAGACATGTGCCAGGGAAAAAAGGCACCTTCGTCCGGTGTTCCTGCTCGCGACACCCAAAGAGTAAAGCCAAAAGCATTGCTGGCTTTCAAAGGGTTGTGCATTGCACCAGTGAAGCGCTCAATGCACAAAGTTCTCAGTTGATTGCCTTTTTGGGCAAAGCAATACTGTGAGACTGCAGCGACGACAACGGGAAACGACCTGAGGGACACCACACTTAAGAAGAAACACACCAGCACATGATCGGTACATTATAGCTACCCAAGGTTGTGCATCCCTCCTCAACCAGCATGTTTCAGTCGGGGTGGAGAATGCAAATATAGAGAAGACATTTGCCTTTCTTTCTAGCCAAAGGAGCTTCAATTTCCCTTTAATGCTACACTCTGTTAATGCATATCAGAGAGTAAACAAAACAAAAAAGACAGAAAAACATGGTACTTTAAAGACTCACTGCTCTATTTTAGCATACCTGTCAAGCGCGGCTCCAGAAAATACGGGAAATGACTGCACATGCGCAGTCCTGCATGCTCAGTAAGCCATTTGCACATGCGCAGAAGCCCTTTGCGATGGGCACGCATACGCAGTAACTCCTTTCCCCGTCGTTCAAAATACAGGACAGCGGTGGGAAAGGGGAGGAACGAGCACTAAAATACGGGAAATCCTGCCCAATACGGGATACTTGACAGGTATGTATTTTAGGCACATGAGAGAATAAACAAAACAAAAATATTGTAGCACTTTAAAGACTAACTGTTATATTTCGATGTGAGCTTTCGTGGATCAAGTCCACTTTGTCAGGCACGGGAGTGAAACTTCATGGCATCAATTCCCATGTTTGATGAAGCAGGCCTGATCCATGTTGGGCGTCCTTGCTCGAAAGCCAGTCGTGTCCGACTCTAGGCTTCAGTGCTCATCTCGGTTTATAGCCAGAGCCAGCACTCTCTGCGTCTGCAGACGTTTCCCTGGACATGTGGCAGGCGTGCCTAGACACGGGAGTGCACGGAACGCTGTTTACCTTCCCACCGAAGGGGTCCCTATTTATCTACTTGCAGTGTTTTGCTTTCGAACGGCTAGGTTGGCAGGAGCTGGGACAGAGCTCACTCTATTGTGTAGTACTCGGGTCTTGAACTGCTGACCTGCCGACCTTCCAGTCGTCAAGTTCAGCGTCTTAACCGCTTCAGCCACTGCATTTTCACACAAGCTAACATTAAAATACAGGAGTTAGTCTTTAAAGTTCCACAATGTTTTTGGTCTTTTTTGTTTGTTTGTTTACTCTCTGATATGCTTGAAACACAGACTAACATGGCTAGGTAAAGGTAAAGGTTTCCCTTGCTCAAAAGCCAGTCGTAGCCGACTCTAGGGTGCAGTGCTCATCTCTGTTTCTAAGCCGAAGAGCCAACGCTGTCTGCTTCTGCAGACATTTCCGTGGTCATGTGGCAGGCATGACTAGACACCGGAGCGCACGGAACGCTGTTACCTTCCCACCGAAGTGGTCCCTATTTATCTACTTGCAATTTCTTGCTTTTGAACTGCTAGGTTGGCAGGACATAACTAACATGGCTACTGTTCCAAAAAAAAAAATATTTTGCAACCCTGTTAATTGAAATTGACCCCGATGAGCCAAACGGCTGACCTGTTCATGGGGTGATTAAACGGGGGGGGGGGGGGGGGAATGGGAGAAGACACTAAATAGTGTCCTTCAAAAAGCAGAATATCCAATGGTTTGATCATTTAAGGCAGGGTGTGTGTGTCATTACTTATTAGCTAGATTTAATCTTGTGTTTCTTCGAGGAAAGATTTCCTCCCCCTCCCCCGTTTTACAACAACCTTACGAGGTCGGCCAGGAAGAGAGAAAGCGAATTCTGAAGGTCTCCTTAACGTGGCTCGAAGAAGGAAGAAAACATGAATTTCCCAAGTCTGCCTCTAGCGCTCTAACCACTGAGCCTCGGCAGAGATGAGAGAATGAAGAATCGGAGCTGCCAGAATTGAATTTGGGGGTGTATTTGAGTCCAGCCTCCTCTGGCCCTGCCCAAGGCCTTTAGATACCCCACAAGTGGAGGCAGGGCTAACATCAGAAATTCCCAGGCCCGGTATGCCCCCCCCCCATTTTGGCCATGCCCCCCGTGGTTTTCTGCGCATGCGTGGTCTCTTTGCGCATGCATACATCGGTGGTTTCCCGGCGGCGCCATGCCCCCGTGGTATTCTGCGCATGCGTGGTCTGTTTGCGCATGTGCACATCGGTGGTTTTCCGGCACCAACGGGCCCCTGTCATCTCCGGGCCTGGGACAGGAGTCCTACTTGTCCCCCACCACCACCACCATCACCACCCGATTGTGGCACTGAGTAGAGGGGGAAATCTGGGTTGGATTATCCCCCCTGGCTACGATGTTCACAGGATAACCTTGAACAACCAACATTAAGCTTAGCCTACTTAACAGGGTTGTTGTGAAAATGATAACTGGGGAGGAAGGCCTTCTAAATTGCTTTCAGTGCCTTGGGACAGTCTGGCCAGGTTATCCTGCTACAGTCATAAAGTACACCCTAGTACCAATGACTCAATGTCAGGAGACAGTTAACTAACCTGACCACCCTGAGGACTAACGGCCTTAGGGGCGCACCGGGACTTGTCCCTGTGTCCCAAATGGCCAGCACAGGCCTGCTCGCAGACCTGGATCAGTGGTACTATGGGCGTCACACTGCGGCAAGGAAGGTAGACGGAAGGCCACGGCATTGTATTCTCAGGACAGTCATCATGGTATGGCAAACAGAAAGAGCCTCCTGGGAGATTGTGTTATTTCTGAACCACAATCATGCGTACCCTGGTAATGGCAACTTTGCGTTGCCGGCTAATCTTTCTCACACTATGTCAGGCGAAAGGAAGTGCGGGACAAACTCACCCAAAGGTGCCTTCATTTTGGCATATTGGAGAATAAACAAAACCAGAACGCTGTAGCACTTTAAAGACTGCAGTAAAACCCCGGGTTACGACGGAGGTCCGTTCCAACAGCCTCCGTCGTAACCCGGGGGAAAAATTGTAACCCGAAACATCCATAGAGATGTATTGGATTTTTTTTTTAAAAAAACGTTCTGAACTGATCGTTGTAAACCGAAACAAATACGTTAAAAATCTGTAAACCGGGACGGCATTTCCATAGCATCTGCCATTGTAAACCGGAGCAAACTTAAACCGAGGCGATTGCGACCCGGGGTTTTACTGTATTTCAGTGTGAGCTTTCGTGGATCATGTCCACTTCATCAGACGTGGGAGTGAGACTTCATTTTGGCATTTTCATGTCTGTCCCAGACACGGAAGAAGAAGACGTTCCTTAATAATAGGTTTAGGACACTTTTAGGATTCCTTTCTCCACTGACGGTCAAGATAACCTTATTGGGCCTGAGCCCAATAAGGTTATCTTGACCATCGAAGGGAGATCTCTGTAGGGTTTTCTTCCCTACAAGACTATCCAAGCATTTTGTTCTCCAATATAATCTCGTGGTGGTGGTGGTGGTAATGGGTTTCAACCCCATCTGACGCAGCTCCCCGGTGGCTCAGTGGGTGGCTCCCCGGTGGCGCACTGTGCTCAGAGACCGAAAGAACGGGGTTCAGTTCCCTGAGAGATGCATGATAGGGGACATGAAAGGAGCCTCATTCGGACGACCCTTGCAAAAACCCTTTCAACCCAGAGTAATCTCTGACACGAAAACACACACCCCATCTGACTCCAGCAGGAACAGCCAATGTCCAGAGCTGATGTTTGCTGCAGGGCAGAAACATCTGGAGGGCTCAAGTTCAACAGCGACTCTTTGCGAACTGCTCCCAAATTTTTTCCTGATTAAAAATGATTAATGTACCATGAGATGATGATTCCCCCCTCTTTTTATTTCTTTAGCATTTAAATGGAGGGAATATTCTGTGCGCACACGCACGCACACTCATGCTTTTTAAGAATGCAATGATGTGTGGATGCTGATACATATTTTAAATACACATCTCAGCATCCATAGATCATTCCATTCTTAAAAGGCTTTCGTCCCATTCTAAACAAAACACAACCCAGCACAGTGATGCAGTAGCATACCTTGAAATAGTGTGATGGGTTTTCCCCCCCTATTACATTTTCCCTATCTCTAACCCATGACTGGGGCTGATGGGATCCGTAATCCAACAATACCTGGCCACTGGTTCCCCTCGCTTGGCATATGAGGTAAAGAGGTGGTTTCTGAACGAAGGTGGGCAGGCGGGCGGACAGAGTTCGGGAAGGTTTATATGGTCAGAGATGAAACACGGCTCAAGGAAGGACCGTCATTTTTTTCAGTCTAGCCCAAACTACAGCCTGTGGGCCGGATCCAGCCCCTGATGCCAATTCGTCCGGCCTGCACTTCCCTTGTCGCTCCCGGAAGTGGAAGTAAAATGCGCAGGGCAGATTAATTGGTGTCGGGGGCCGGATCCATGTGGGTGTGTTTTACTTCCGCTTCTGGGAGCGATGAGGGGGGCACGGGCCGGATGAATTGGCGTCAGGGGCCAGATCCGATCCACAGGCTGTAGTTTGGGCGCCCCTGGTTTAAGCAGAGAAAATGGCAGCCTAAAATCTATCTCATCCTGTTGGAAAACCTATCTGTTGCGAAACAGATTGCGAGGCCTGTTTGACTTCTGCTTCTGGTGGGAGGAACTACGTGACCGGCCCGCTGAACCACGTGACCGTCCCGCGGCCCAAAACGTTTGGCCACCCCTGGCCTGGCCTACCTCGGAGGGGTGTTGTGAAAACAGGGTGGAAAGGGAAACCACAGGATTCTTCGGAAGAAAAGTGAGGGTTTTCTTCTTATAAGCATAAAAATCATATTATTTTTTGGGGGGCTGGAACAGTCCCAGGAAAAAGATAAACAGGGATTCCAGGAATAGGGTAATTTAGTTCCTTTGGACATTTTCTCTCTCTTTTTTCCACTGTTTTTCCACTTCTTTTATTATTATTATTATTATTATTATTATTATTATTATTATTATTATTATTATTATTATTATTATTATTATTATTATTATTATTATTATTATTATTTGGGGGGGTATCATTCCAGACGTAGAGGGCTATGTGGCTTTTTCTTAAACGTACTTGTTTGCTCGTAGACTACGAGAGAGGGGACCCCTTCACCCCAAAACGTGGAAAGCAGGCAACTCCCCAGTCAAACATCTGCCTGCCTCTTGGAAACCCGATCTCCCGTGTCTCTGGATTTTACAAACTTACCTTTCCAAACAAAAATTTAGCCATCACAAAGCAAAGCAATCACACTGCCGCCTCATTAGCCCTCTCTGGGCGGTTCACAATCTAATCAGCATTTTTGCCGCTGGATACTCACTCTGAAGGATGAGTCAACCTTGAGCCCTGGTCAGGATCGAACTCACAACCTTTGGGTTGCAGTATAGCAACTTAACCACTGCGCCACCAAAGACCTGGAGCGCTCAAAAAACAACCGACTAAACCTTCCCAGAAATTTATAATAGTGTACCCTAGAGATTGGGTAGGCCGCAAAGGGGACCGACAACTCAGGCATGAAATGGTACAAAGGCACTCCAAGCTGGACCATAAGTACTGATCTGTCCATCTTTTGTGGATTAGAAACACAAGAGATTTGGGCATGGGGTTAAACTTGTGCGCCCCACATAACTACTGATAAGTCTCCGGCTGCCATTGGGGGGGGGGGGGATCATTTTCGGGACAAGGGACCATGCCCAAGTTTTGTTACGGGTTTCCTATCTCCACCAAAGCAAAGAAAGAAAAGGAACCAAGTCCTTTAAGCAAAGCTCTCCAGGTCAATTTCAAAACCCACAACAAAATTTCCCAGCAAAACATTATATGGAGACAAGGACTGTTGAGCCAACATTGATTTATGGCGACCCTTTCCGGGGTTTTCTAGGTAGAGAGAACTCAGAAGTGGCTTCCCAGTCTCTTTCTTGGGGGTCATCCTGGGACGGGGCAGCTTGCCCAAGGCTACATAGGCATCGCTGTCAAGTATCCCTTATTGGCCGGGAAATTTCCCTTCTTTCCAAATCCAAAACTTGACAGGTATGTACATAGGTTGGATCTTCCCTGGGAGGCCCAGTGGGGGAATTGAACTTCCAACCTCCGGCTCTGCAGGTAGATAACAAAACCATTGAGCCACCCAGTCAACAAGGAAAACAAGGGGGGGGGCATAAATGAAAGAAGGAAGGAGAGGAAGAGAGACAGACAGAAAGGAAGGAAGATAGAAAGTGAGAAAGAAGGGGAGAGGATGGAGGAAAGAAGAATGAAAAAGGAAGGAAGGAAGGAGAGAGAGAAAGAAGAAAGGAAGAATGGGATAAAAAAGAAAGGAAGGGGAAGAGAGAAAAAAGAAGGAAGAGAGAGAGAAAAGGATGGGAGAGTGAAAGAAAAACAAAGGAAGGGAGAAAGAAAAAAGAAGGAAGGGGAAAGAAAGAGAGAAAAGGAAAAAGGAAAAATGAAGGAAAGGATGGAAGGGAGGGGAAGAAAGAAAGAAGGAAAGATGGTTATCAAAGGAAGGAAGGAGAGAATAGAAGAGAAGAGAAGAGAAGAGAGAAAGAAAGAAAGAAATGTCTAAGCTTCCTTGCCTGGGTTTGGTTTTCTTCCACCTCCTGGAAAGCCATTCATTTTTGTTCTCAACTCTAGATTGCTAAAAAAAGGGGGGGTTCTTTGGTTCCCCCTCCCTTTTTCTTCTCCCCCCCCCCCCCCGCGCACCTGAGGACTGAGCTCCTCTGAGAAAGAGGGCCTGGGGGCCGGATAGGAATGCTCTCCTTCTACCTGCAACTCTCCTTTCTACGGCATGCTGCAAACGCCCAGGAAGAAACAGAAGTCATTCTTGCCTGCCTGCAATGACCCATGTTTGGGGGGGAGAACATGACTTGATTGGACTACAGGCCCCAGTTTCCCTGACTGGGGAGAACTGGGAAGGGTAGCCCCAAAACCAAAAACAAAACAAAACTGAAAAGACAGGAATTGCCTTGCCATGATCTGGTAACGTTGCCACCCCCATTTTGCAAATTCCGCACCTAAAGGCACGCAAACACACAACAAGGAACCCCAGAAAAAGCCAGAGGAGTCTGTGTGTGTTTGTGTGTCAGATGCTCCCCGAGAAGAGCTCAATATGACAAAGCGCATGAATCACGCCAGGACTTGTGAGCCCCTGGGGCAGCAAAAAGGCTGCCTCCCCCCCCCAGTGCCCGCCCTTGTGCGCAGCCGTGAAAAGAAGCATGAATCCCCCCAACCCACATTTCCTTAGACACACTGTTCCTTCCACACCCACTCCATCCCACTTCCAACGTGCAAACACACATCCCCGGCTTTTGAACCAATGCAGAAGATCCACCCCTTCCACCATTGCGCGCTCATGCATTGGCTCCCACCCGAAAAGTATCGCCAAACCAAGAAATACTTAGCAATGGGTTTGACTCAGTATCACAGAACAACATTTGCAAACTAGAGCAACATTTGAGCAGTGAAGAGCCAGCATTTGGTTCTTGAACTTCAATTCCCAGAAGCCTCAGTCAATTCCCCAAAGCACTGATCAGCCAATGGACTGACTGAGGCTTCTGGGAATCGAAGTTCTCCAGTGGGGCGTGGGCCCCACATTGGGAACCACCGAGTTAGACTCTATGGTTAAATAAGGGCATACCGAGAGAACATACAGCATGTCCGTGGAACAGCAGAAAATATGCCACAATCAGAGCCCAGTATCTTCAGATATTGTTGGATAAATAGTTGGACTCTAATAAAAGATTAACATCTTTTCTTCAAGGCACAAATAAATATGTAAATATAAAAACTGTCAGGTTTATAGTTGGGGCCATTCGAACGAGATGTTTTATTGTTCCAATAAGAGAGGCTGTGTGCAAAGGTGATGAATTTTATTGAGTAAAATTTAGATTATGTTGCATCGTGATTGTATCATTCCACTTTTAATCTGCTTTTTGAAATCCTAATGTATTTCATCACATTTTTAACCTGCTATGGGCAGATGACTAATCAGTTAATAAAAGATCCTGGCTCCCACCCACCTCGAAACTTCTGCAAAAAGCCTTCATGCTTTGGCGCATGGGTGCCAGCCACATGGAAATAGCCAAATCCACCAGGAACTGTCCCTTGCAAATCAAATCCCACTTTAATTACCAACTTAGACCCTGGGAAGTCGCAGCATCAGCAGAATTTAACAAGATGGGAGGGGATTTTGGGGGGAACAAAGGAGAGAGAGGAATGAAATCAACTTACAGTACGTCTTTCTCGTCAGCTCTTCGACAACTTCAGGCTTCAACTTGCTGTTTGATTTCCCCATGGCGTCCCCGACGTCTCCCTGGATTAGCAGGGCATACAATTTTTGGCCAAGCTGCCTCCTTTGGCTCAATGGAAAGTCACATACGAAGCATGAAGGGTGGGGGTTGGAAGGGGTGAATGAGTGAATGAATGAATGAGAAGGGAAAGAAATCGCCCGGGGGGGGGGGTTGGATGAAAACTGGTCTCAGGGAAAGGAAGGAAGGAAGGGATGGAGAGGAGAAAACAAAAGATAGAAGGCGAAGGAATGGGCTTGGGGGGTGGGGGTGGGGGTTTAGCCACAAGCGCAGTGTTCGGATCCAGAGTCCAGGATCTGCCCTTGCTTCGGCGTACAAGATCCGCTCTTCAAATGAGCATCAGCGGCCAAAAACAAGCCTGGTTCTGTCCCAGCCGGGTGAAGAAAAGGCTGCGGATTCAATGCATCACAGGGTCTGCGGTTTCTGTCCCTGGGAAAGAAGAAAAGAAAAAAACCGGGGACGCTTATTCTAATTTTTAACTCTTGCTTCTCACTGTTTTGGTGCCCCTGCCAACCTCTGAGAGGCGATCCGGGGTTTGGCTGGCAATGCTCTCCTCGCACTCCCGTGTCCCAGTGTTGCTGTGGTTGTCCTTGGTGACACAAAACCTCCTCTGTTTCTCCGTCGCCCGGGCTCTCTGGATGGCGTTGAGCAAAGCTGGGATCTGTCACTGGGCTGAGAAGGTGTTCGCCGGCCACCTGCCAGTCAGGCAGACTGACAGACAGACAGACAGACAGGCGAGCCTGCCAGCCAACCAACCAACCAGTGGCGTGTGCGAGCTTCCTTTTGTCTTTCAGATCTGTCCTTGGGGGGGGGGGAATGGGGAGGGGAAGAAAGAGAAGGAGGAGGGAGAGAAGAAGAAGAAGAAGAAGAAGAAGAAGAAGAAGAAGAAGAAGAAGAAAGACAACGTCACAAATCAATAACATTCTCCACTCAAGCCAATTTCTCTCTCCTCTTGCAGAGAACAGCCGCAGGCAAGAGATGAGGACATTAACCCCAAAGTTGGCAAACACTGACACAGAATTTGCTTATAGAAAACAGATTTGTTCACCTATTGCGAAATGCATTGGTTTCCACCACATCCCAATAGTATCCTCTCTAGGGTGGGTGTCAAAGGTTGGTAAAGGTCCAAACTAATATCTGGAGACCTTAAGGGTGCCCAATCTGCATACCTGTCAACCTTAAGAACATAAGAACATAAGAACATAAGAACAGCCTTGCTGGGACAGGCCACAGGAGCCCATGATCCAGTCCAGCATTCTGTCTCACACAGTGGCTCACCATTTCCTTCAGGGTATTCTTCCCAAGGAGATGCCTTCACCTGCTTAGGATTCCCTGGAAATGGCATTTATTGAGAGATATCCTGCCTATTTCTCCAACCCGGAGGTTGTCCTTAAGTATCCATAATTATAGCCATTGATACTCTTGTCCTCCATGAACTTGTCTAATCCTTTCTTAACCTTCCCGGATTGGCCGGGATTTCCCGGTTTTCGGCGCTGATTTGCACCATTTCCCACCCCGCGCTGCCAGAACCCGGAATTTGGCAGCAGGGGAAAGGAGGTACTGCGCAGCCCTTCTGCGCAGGTCTACGCATGCGTACAACCCTTCTACGCATGCATAGAAGGCTACACATGCGTAGAAGACTACGCATGCGTAGAAGGGGGCTACACAAGCATAAAACCCTTCTACGCATGCGTAGAAGGTGACCTGCGCAGAACAGTTCTGCACAGGTCCCAGATTGGCCGGAGCCACGGTTGACAGGTATGCAATTCTGGCACCTTTGGGTGCCCAAACCTTTTAGGTGGCAGGTCAGTCACGTGGTTCAGCGGGCCGGTCACGTGGTTCCTCCCACCGGAAGCGGAAGTAAAACGCGCCTTGCGATCTGTTTTGCAACAGGATGCGATAGATTTTAGATACCATTTTCTCTGCTTAAACCAGGGATTGCCAAAACTACGGTCCATGGACCAGATCCGGCCCCCGGTGCCAATTCATCCAGCACGCGCCGAGGGTGGCACGGGCCAGAGGAATTGGCATCAGGGGCCGGATCTGGCCCACAGGGTGTAGTTTGGGCACCCCTGCCTTAAGAACTTCCAAACGCCCTTGAAAATTAACCGGAGTCCCTCGTTGGTTTCGGTCTTTAACCAAGAAATACCTGTGGTTCCCCCAAAGATGAAATAATCTCCAAATCAATCTGCCCACTTTTCCTTAACACCGTTAATTAAAAAAAAAATCCAGTTTGGGAAGGAGAAGAAATTTTGACCATCAATGTCATTTTTTCGCCTGGATTTTCTGTCTCATCCTGTTTCCACATTATAAACTGCAAATGGTTTTCTTCTAATCCTCCCCTATTAAATATAAAGATTTTAATTCTCCCCTATTCAATTTATTTCTTGAATACTGTACATCTTTTAAAAAGACATTCCCATTTTTTAAATAATAATAATAATAATAATAATTGAATCAGGGTAGGAAACGCTCATCTCAAAGTGCTGATAATCTGATCAGAAGTGTGGGAGGGAGTCAAAATCAGCAGGAAAAACAATATCTTCAGGACATTTAAAGGCTACTAAATGTGCCTTTGCAAATGCGACACAATTCTTTGTTCTCTTTGCTGTGACAGATTAACGCAGTTGCCCTGCTGGCAATTCTCAGGAGCATTTAATTGGGAAGAGAAAAATGTAGGAAGCTGTCTTACATCGCCTGTAATTCCTGGATGCTGGTGTTTCTGAATCTGTGGGTCACTGGTAGTGAGGGTTGCTGTCAATCCACTCCGGGTTTTAATCCGAACTGTAAAGTTGCTGTGTGAGTTTCTGGGTCCTGTTTTGGAGTTAGGAATCAACTCTGGGGGAGTTTCCTGCAAAGCTCAGATGAAAACTCTGGAGTGGATCCCGGTTGCTTAGCCTCTTCCTAAATTTTAAGCCAGACCCCTTCTTGGCTCTTCTGTGGGATTTTTCTCCACGCAAAGCGGATGCTTCATCCCTGAGCGGCAAACTTTCCCCGAAACCAACACACCTGACACAAAGTATCTCCATGCTGGGCTAAGTTTTTTCAGAACTAGGAACGCAAGGCAAAGTAGACCTTCGGTCTGGTTCCCGTAGTGGTTAGTCTGAACTTTATGGGAACTCTCCGCAGTGCTGAACCAGACCTTTCAAAAACAGGACCATGGCCTTGGATGGCTTTTACTGTTCGGACTGAAACCCCGAACGGATTCAACACCAGGGTCTGCAAGCTCAGAAATCCCATCCTCTTCTGGCTGCTGGTCAGTGCCGGCGATAATGGACTAGGATCGGTGGTTCCCAACCAGGAGGACTTCAGTTCCTGGAAGCCTAAAGCATACCTGTCAAGTTTTGGAATTGGAAATAAGGGAAATTTCCTGGCCAATAAGGGATACTTGACAGCTATGCTTATCCTGTGCTGCTCTCCAATGACGGCAATAGGGCATTGCAGTCCAATTAATAAGGGATGACGGCAGGGAAGAGGGTAAAATAAGGGGTTTTCCCCGCCAATAAGGGATACTTGACAGCTATGCTTATCCTGTGCTGCCCTCCAATGGAGGCAATAGGGCATTGCAGTCTAATTAATAAGGGATGGCGGTGGGAAAGAGGGTAAAATAAGGGGTTTTCCCCGCCAATAAGGGATACTTGACAGCTATGCTTATCCTGTGCTGCCCTCCAATGGTGGCAATAGGGCATTGCAGTCTAATTAATACGGGATGACGGCAGGGAAGAGGGTAAAATAAGGGGTTTTCCTGGCCAATACGGGATACTTGACAGCTATGCTTATCCTTTGCTGCCCTCCAATGGTGGCAATAGGGCATTGCAGCCTAATTAATAAGGGATGGCGGTGGGAAAGAGGGTAAAATAAGGGGTTTTCCCCGCCAATAAGGGATACTTGACAGCTATGCTTATCCTGTGCTGCCCTCCAATGGTGGCAATAGGGCATTGCAGTCTAATTAATACGGGATGACGGCAGGGAAGAGGGTAAAATAAGGGGTTTTCCCCGCCAATAAGGGATACTTGACAGTTATGCTTATCCTTTGCTGCCCTCCAATGGAGGCAATAGGGCACTGCAGTCTAATTAATAAGGGATGGCGGTGGGAAAGAGGGTAAAATAAGGGGTTTTCCCCGCCAATAAGGGATACTTGACAGTTATGCTTATCCTTTGCTGCCCTCCAATGGAGGCAATAGGGCATTGCAGCCTAATTAATAAGGGATGGCGGTGGGAAAGAGGGTAAAATAAGGGGTTTTCCCCGCCAATAAGGGATACTTGACAGCTATGCTTATCCTGTGCTGCCCTCCAATGGTGGCAATAGGGCATTGCAGTCTAATTAATACGGGATGACGGCAGGGAAGAGGGTAAAATAAGGGGTTTTCCCCGCCAATAAGGGATACTTGACAGCTGTGCTTATCCTGTGCTGCCCTCCAATGGAGGCAATAGGGCATTGCAGTCTAATTAATACGGGATGACGGCAGGGAAGAGGGTAAAATAAGGGGTTTTCCCCGCCAATAAGGGATACTTGACAGCTGTGCTTATCCTGTGCTGCCCTCCAATGGAGGCAATAGGGCATTGCAGTCTAATTAATAAGGGATGGTGGTGGGAAAGAGGGTAAAATAAGGGGTTTTCCCAGTCAATAAGGGATACTTGACAGCTATGCTAAAGTCAGTCCATTGGCTGATCAGAGCTTTGGGGGAATTGACTTGGGCTTCTGGGAATTGAAGTCCAAAAACCAAAGGTTGAAAAACGCCGGTCTAGATCAGTGACGGCCAACCTTGGCACTCTAGGTGTTCTTAGGACTTTGATTCCCAGAAGCCCTGATCAGCAGGAGTGCTGACTTGGGCTTCTGGGAATTGAAGTCCAAGAACATCTGGAGTGCCGAGGTTAGCCGTCACTGGTCTAGATGGTCTAAAGAAGTCTGCCCTTAAAGACGACAGTTTGCTGTGTTTATTGCTAACAACTCATGGTGCTTGGGGGTCAAAACCCAAAATGCAAGGCAGCGTAACCCTGAATTATTCTTTTTTTGCAAACATCGTAGCAAGGATATTTCTTTGGTATCTTGATTACTGGCTTGCCCAGGAAGCCAAGAGAAGCTGGCAAGACTGTTATTTTTATTTTATTTTATTTTACCTATCCTTCCCGCCTACCAGGCTTCTTCGAGAGAATGCCTCGCGGCTCAGCTGCAAAGTCATTGAAGGATGATATCATCACACTCATTAAATCGTGGTTAAAGGCTGTTGTGGTACGACAACCCGCCCTCTCGTTCGCAGCCCTGTTCAGGTTTTGCCAACTGATTAATTAGTTATCCCTGTTAATTAATAATGAGAAGTTACCTTAACAGTTCCGAGGTCCGAGGTAAGATCCTTGAACTGTTAATTTTACACCAGTCCTTGACTGTGAAAGCCAGTCGTATCCAACTCTAGGGTTCAGTGCTCATCTGTTTATTGCCAAAGAGACAGCGCGGTCTGCGTCTGCAGACGTTTCCGTGGACATGTGGCAGGCATGACTAGACACCAGAGTGCACGGAACGCTATATTATCAACCTACTCAACTGAGCTTGCAGAAGGAAAATGTGGGAAAGAATGCAAATAGGAAAATAGACAAAATTCTGTTGTAATGCTTTGCCTGCAAAATGAGCATCAACACCTGAAGTGGAAGCAAATTGCCACGATTTTAGCAGACTGTGGTGGCTTCGTGGTTAAGACGCTGAACTTGACAACTGGAAGACACAATAGGGAGGCGACACGGACTTAGACGTTACCTTAACACAGGGATTTCAACCTGTGGCCCGTGGGCAAGATGCAACGCACGGCACCATTTCGTGTGGCCTCCCTCCGCCTACCAGGAAGTGCCATGTGGTAGAGGAAGAGCAAACTGTCCGTCCGGCCCCTGAAGCTGTCTGAGAACTCTAGGTGTTCTTAGGACTTTGATTCCCAGGAGCCCTGATCAGCAGGAATGCTGACTTGGGCTTCTGGGAATTGAAGTTCCAGAACACCTGGAGTGCCCAAGGTTTGCCATCACTGCCATATACGATATCAGTTTATATTGAGAATCTAATGATAGATTTTGGTTTTCAGTCGCACAGTCGAGTCCGACCCTTTGCGACCCCATGGACCGCCGCACACCAGGCTCCTCTGTCCTTTGCCATCCTTTGTCCATTGCGTCACGATGCCATCTAGCCACCTCTTCCTCTGCCGCCCCTTCTCCTTTTGCCTTCAAACTTTCCCAGCATCATGACCTTCCCGAGTGAGTCCTCTCTTACCATTTGGTGTCCAAAGTACTTGAGCTTCATCTTCAATATTTGTCCTTCCAAGGAGCATTCAGGGCTGGCTTCTTCCAGTATTGACCTATTTGATTTCCTTGCAGTCCAGGGGACTCTCAGGACTCTCCTCCAACACCACATCTCAAAGGCGTCTATTCTTCTGCGCTCAGCCTTCCTTAGGGTCCAACTCTCACAGCCATACATGACGACTGGGAAGACCATTGCTTTGACTATGTGGACCTTGTGTTGGCAGGGTTGATGTCTCTACTTTTTATTATGCTGCCTAGGTTTCTCATAGCTTGCCTTCCAAGGAGTAAGCATCTTTTTATTCCATGGCTGCACTCACCATCTGCACTGATCTTCGATCCCAAGAAGTATGGGTTTCCAAGGTAGACGACACCGACATGGTTTCCCCTTCTCCTTTTTCCAAGGGGAGCTCTTGGGACTGAGCAGTTTGCCCAGGGCTACCTAGGCTGGCACTTGTCCCGGAAAGCACAGCGGGGAAATCGAACCCTCAACCTCTGGCTTTGCGGCCAGATTCCTAAACCACCAAGCTATGCAACCACTTTGATTTTTCAACCTGCATTTCTCCCTCCCGCTAAATCCCGACAGTCTTGGCTACGGGAAAATGTTTCAATGGGTGCCCAGCTATGCCTCTATTAGCAACAACAACAACAAAAAAGGGACAATTTTCTGTGAATGCCAGAGATAAGGAGCCACATTTCATTTTGTCACATCCCCCGGCAAGGTGGCCGGAAACCCTCTCCAAACGAAACCCATTGTCGTCTCTGATGGCAATCGATCCCACGTCTCATCTCCAACCAGGCAAGGGGAACACGCCGGATGAAATATCACGCCAGTCTTGCCAAAACAAAAGGCAGCCAGTAACGCCAATCTCCTGACCTGGTGCCATTTTCATGTGGCCACCCCACCCCTCCAAGGCGAATTGAGAAACAAAGTGGCCACCCCCTTTGAAGCTGTTGGGACAAAATGGCTACCCCCATCGCGCAGGCAGGGCCAAATGGCCGTCTGGCCCTGGAATTATAGCTTACAGAAACACAATCAATATCAATCAATATCAGGCAGGTAAAGGTAAATGACTGCAGTGGCTCAAGTGGCTAAGATGCTGACTGGGAGGCGGAAGGTCAGCAGTTCAATTCCCGAGTACTTCAGGACGGAATGAGCTCCCGTCTCTGTCCCAGCTCCTGCCAACCTAGCAGTTTGAAATCAAGACATTGCAAGTAGATCAATAGGGACCACTTTGGTGGGAAGGTGACAGTGTTCCGTGCGCTCCGGTGTCTAGTCATGCCTGCCACATGACCTCGGAAATGTCTGCAGAAGCAGGCAGCGCTGGCTCTTCGGCTATGAAACAGAGATGAGCACTGCACCCTAGAGCTGGATACGACTGGCTTTCAAGCAAGGGAAACCTTTACCTTAGTAAAGGTAAAGATCTCAAAAGCCAGTTGTATCCAACTCTAGAGTTCGGTGCTCTTCTCCGTTTACAGCCAAATAGCCAGCGCTGTCTGCGCCTGCAGACGTTTCCGTGGTCGTGTGGCAGGCATGGCTAGACACCACACTGTTACCTTTCCTGCCAAAGTGGTACCCATTTATCTACTTGCAATTTCTTGCTTTTTGAACTGCTAGGTTGGCAAGAGCTTGGACAGAGACAGGAGTTCACTCCGTTGTGCAGCAATCGGGTCTCAAACTGCTGGCCTGCCGACCTTCTAGTCATCAGGTTCAGCATCTTAACCGCTGGTATCAGGCAGAGAGAGAGAAAAAGAGAAAATGTTGATAACATAGCCGCCCTGGACTTTGGAGACTGGGCTTGAAAACCCTGATCAGGGGTGTCCAAACTATGGCCCGTGGGCTGGATCTGGCCCCCAATGCCAATTCATCTGGACCACAAAGGGCGCGTTGCTCCTGGAAGCGGAAGTAAAACGCGCCCTATGGGCGCGTTTTACTTCCGCTTCCAGGAGCAACGAGGGCTTCACGGGCCAGATGAATAGGCACCAGGGGCCGGATCCAGCCCGTAGGCCATAGTGACCAGCCCCCTGAAGCACATGACCAGCCCGCAGCCCAAAAAGTTTGGACACCCCTGCCCTAAATATATAATATAAACATAATTACAAATGTAATACTGTACTCGCTTGGGAAAAAAACAACAGTTCTTTATTCCTGATTTACACGTAAGAAATTGCTTCCTTTTCTATCCAAGCGGGAAACGCTGATGGCGTGAAGCTTTCTTTTAATTGCACTGCTAAATTGCAAACAGCATTCATCCCTCTTTTGTTCTTCCACATGAATGGTGACAGGGATCTTCCCCATAAAGCAAACTCCCAGCGTTTCGAGCTGAGTCACTAGGAAATGCAACCACAAGCTGTTGTGAATTTATTTATTTTTTAAAGCCCGGCTTGTTTCACCGGCATATGTATGTATGTATGTACCTATGTAGTATGCATGTATGTATACATATACATACACTTTATATATATATATATATATATATATATATATATATATATATATATATATATATATATATATATATATATATATATATATATATATATATATATATATATATATATATATATATATATATATATATATATATATATATATATATATATATATATATATATATATATATATATATATATATATATATATATATATATATATATATATATATAGAGAGAGAGAGAGAGAGAGAGAGAGAGAGAGAGAGAGAGAGACACACACACACACACACACACACACACACACACACACACACACATTTATTTATTTATTTATTTATTTATTTATTTATTTATTCAATTTATATCCCGCCCACTCAACACAAGGCCGACTCTGGGCGGCTAACAACATAAAAAGTAACCCCAGGGCAACCCAAGGAGTTTACAGACAATATTCACAAATACAACAATAATCCTAAAAACAGTTAAAACAGTAAAAAAAGTTAAGACTACCCACCCCCTAAAAAGCAAGGGCTGCAGGATCGAAAAGGCACCATGGGGAAGAGTTCCTCTACACCAACCACCCCATGGTGGTTACCCTTCCACCCGCACCCCACACTTGACCCGCCAGCCAGGTTTTAAGATCCCTTCTGAAAGGCCCGAAAAGTTTGGGCACCCCTGTGCTAGGTCATCTCTAACTTAGGGCAACCTTATGAATGACATACCTCTGGAATGTCCTGTCCTCAACATCCCTGCTCAGCTCTTGCAAACTCAAGCCTGTGGTTTCCTTTAGGAAGTCTATCCATCTCACATTTGGTCTTCCTCGTCTCCTACTGCCTTCCACCTTGCCTAGAATGATTAGATTCTCTTTTCCAGAGAGTCTTACCTTCTCATGATGTACTCAGCTTCATCTCTCCCCCCTAGCATTGTAGAACTAATTGGATGCTAGACGCCTTGAAATACCGTTGGAAGAGTTTGGGGCAGGCCATTTAGTTTGGGAATTTGGCGCTACAATTTCCAACAGCAAGACTTCTGGGAAGGACACAATTCACAAAGCAAGCCCACAGCTGTTAACACCAAAGAGTTTACAAGACTTCATCGTGGACGTGAATATCGATTCGCATTCCATGTGGCCCTAAATGGATTTTTTTTGAAATTAAAGGCTTTAAAATTGTTGTGCATTTTTTAGCCGTTCAACCACAGGAACTAGAATCATAGAATAATTCAGCGAGAAAGGGCCATTGAGACCATCAGGTCCAAACCCCTGACCACGATGCAAGAAGGCACTCGAGAATTCGATCCTGGCTCTATAGGGGAAGAGCTGCTGGCCTGATCTTCGCCATACTCTAGCGCTACTGCTCTAAAGGACAGACAAACTACATCGGTTCATCACATCATCAATGGCTATAATTATAATGGATACCTAAGGACAACCTCCGGGTTGGAGAGATAGGCAGGATATCTCTCAATGCCATTTCCAGGGAATCCTAAGCAGGTGAAGGCATCTGCTTCGGAAGAATACCCTGAAGCAAATGGGGAGCCACTGTGTGAGACAAAATGCTGGACTGGATGGGCTCCTGTGGCCTGTCCCAGCAAGGCTGTTCTTATGTTCTTATGTTCATCAAACCAGATGACCCACAGAAACAACGGGCAGTCTATATATAACTACTGCTTCAGGCTTGCTTCCACAGCCAAGAGCAGCAAGCTACACTGAAAAGCAACGCAGACTTCCTTATCTGTATGCTCCCATATTGAACATCTCGCCTAGCTGCTCCTAACCAGTGCCCCCTCCAAATATTTTGGACTACAAGTCCCATCCTTCCTGGCAGTAGACTATGTTGTGGTGGTTTGACGGATACAGAGGGTATTGACATGGCCAAGGCCGGTTCAGCCAGTTTATGACAACATCATAAACTTTGATCCTTGCCAACAGTATTCTTATTCAGCTTTGGAGATCTACAGATAAGTAAGTAAGTACCGCATATTTATTTTTATTTTGTTTATTTATACCCCGCCCTCTTGGTGCTCGATCCGTCATGCAGTCCACGGGTCTTGAACTGCCGACTTGCCAGCCTTCCAGCTAACAAGGCGAGCTTCTTAACCAGTGAGCCACCGAAGCCTTCCCATAAAGGGAAAGCACAGAAGCTGACGAATAGATCGCATTACTGTGTAAGAGCATGTTTCTTTTCCTAAGGAAAAATGCCCATGCGACAAATTGTCCAGGGACGTATTTCCCTTTAGCAGCCATTTGAAAAACACATAATCTTCTATTAGCCAGAGTTCTCAAAACAAGCTCATTACAGCAGCCGCGTTTAAGAAACAGAGCAGCTATATTTGTCAACATGTCCTCCAGTGCGCATGCAGAGCAGAGGATAGATGTCAATAGGTTGTACCAAGAGACAAAGGGATGGTGGTGGCTTAGCGGCTAAGACTCTGAACCTGACAACTGGAAGGTCAGCAGGTCGAGACCTGAGTACTGCACAACGGAGTGAGCTTCGGCCTCTGTCCCAGCTCCTGCCAACCGAGCAGTTAAAAAGCAAGAAATCGCAAGTAGATAAATAGGGACCACTTCGGTGGGAAAGGTAAGCAGTATTCCGTGTTTAGTCATGCCTGCCACGTGTCCACGGAAACGTCTGCAGACACAGATAGCGCTGGCTCTTTGGCTATAAATCAATCACGTTGTTCTGTGCAGGGCAATGACAATAAAGATTTATCTATCTATCTATGTGGCAGGCAGGCATGGAACACTGTTTACCTTCCCTCCTCCTGCCTATGCCCAGTCCGGTTCTGCCTGCACCCGAGGCCGAGGATGCCCTGAGCCAGGGATCTCAGCCTGTGCCTGGCCCAAATCTGTTCCCCCAGCAACTGACCTGTCAGATCAGGAGTCTGGCTCTGACAGGGATCAGCCCTCAGTCAGGGAGAGGTCCATGAAGGAGCTACACCTGAGACGCAGGCAGGCTAGAGCGAAGTACCAAAGAAGGCTCCTAGCTGATACTGATTAGCTGGGAGGCATATAAGCAAGCTTCTTGCAGCCTCCCAGCATCGGTACAACTCTCATGCGAAGACTGATGTCCTGCTTGACTCCAAACTGCCTGCCTAGATCCTGACCTGCCTGCCGTGACTCTGACTTCTCTGCCAACCCTGGACGACGCCCCTGGACACCTTTTAGATTAGACTACTGACTCGGACTACTGGTAAACAGACCTTGGCTTGCCTCTTGGACTTTGGTATCTGGACTATCCTTGAACAAGGCTTGCTATATAGCGCCACTGTGCGGCGACCGTGCTTGCCCGGACGGGTCAGCACACTACAGTAATGGAGTAGACCATACAGCCAGCAACTCAATGCCGAGTATCAAGCAGCGGTTAAATAACTTGACTCCCTAAAGGGGCCAATGGCTACGGGCAAATGAGCCCCTTTAGGTAGGGTGATGGTCCCCCTCAGTGGAGGAAATGCCACTGGAAACCATCCTATTGGGCCCAACGGCAACATGAGCAGTGGAGGAACTCTGATTCCCAACAGTCATGGAGGTGGAAGAGGCCATGCCAGATGGACTGGCTGTGAAGGCGCACCTTGTACATATCCTCAAGGCTGTGGCAGTCCATTGCAGTCCCGGTTTTTAAATCCTATATGTCTCATTCCATGTGTGCCGCAGAAGATGGCTCCATTATCATAGTGTGTGGGTCACTTCATGGCAATCTGGGATCCACCTTCAATAAATTTATGCCAATGGCATTTTTCCTGCTTCATGGGAAAAATGCATTCTTGGATATGAATTGCACTCAACGACTATCTATACTACCTATACTATCTACGATATCAGTTTATACGGAGAATCTAATGACAGAGTTTTACTTTTTAACATAGCAATAGCAGCATGATTGATATGAGTTGCCGCCGACGATGACAACGACAAGTCTCATAAAAACGTTACCACATAAGCACAGAACGTTCAGAACATAAACCTCAGGGATTTGAAAATATATTTTCCCTCAAAAGCAAAACAAAGGCTCATTTCTAGTCATTCATTTTGCAGGTACAAGTGTACCATATATACTCGACTATAAGTCATCCCGAATATAAGTCGAGGTACTTAATTTGGACCTCTAAAACTAGGAAAATAGATTGACCTGAGTATAAGTCGGGGGTGGAAAATGCAGCAGATGCTAGTGAGTTTCAATAATTAGAATACAGTACATGAAAACATGGTAAAATTAATTAATTTAGACATTTATGTGGGTATGTTTTTGAGTGTTTATGTTGACCTGAGTATAAGTTGAGTCCCATTTTTGGACCTCATTTTGATGGCTAAAAATCCCGGCTTATACTCTAGTATGTATGGTAGACAGAATGTGATGGAATATCATGTATTCACAGAGGAGGTTGTATTTATTCTTAATTTTTTCCCTTCCCCAAAGCACAATTGCTTTACTCCATTTGTATAACTATATGCTGGCGACAGAATTTAGGGGTTTTTTTTTTTAAGCGACGCAGAATCAAGAATTGTGGGTTTTCCCCCACTTAGGAATCGGTGATTGCTTGTTCTTTAGTCAAGTATTTTAAAAGCCTCTTTCCTGACCTCTCCGTAGCCTCACATCAGCTGCTCAAAGCTGAGGGAACAAGATGCTAAAGGGACTCGGTTCTATTTTAAAAACCTGCCTCCGAGATCAAGCAGCAGAAACGATGAAAGTCACCCGAAAGGGCACAAAAGCCCCCCCAGGGTGGGAAACAGGGTGGGTGGGATGCCTTCCTTTCCTTTCTACAGTTTTAATTTACAGAAGGAGCCCTGGTGGTGCAACTACAAGGTTGTGAGTTTGATCCTGAGTGAGTGAGCAAAACAGTGGCAAAAGGGGATCCATGGCTATAATTATTACGGATACCTAAGGACAACCTCCGGATTGGAGAGATAGGCAGGATATCTCTCAATACCATTTCCAGACAGGAATCCTAAGCAGGTGAAGGCATCTCCTTGGGAATACCCTGAAGGAAATGGTGAGCCACTGTGCGTGACAGAATGCTGGACTGGATCATGGGCTTCTGTGGCCTCTTCCAGCAAGGCTGCTCTTATGTTCTTGTGACCAGAGCTCAGCCTCTTCCATCCTTTTGAGGCCAAATGAGTACCCAGTATGTCGGGGGCTCAACTGCAGTGGCTCAAGTGGCTAAGACGCTGAACTTGACGACTGGAAAGTCAGCAGTTCGATTCCCGAGTACTGCAGGACGGAATGAGCTCCCGTCTCTGCCCCAACTCCTGCCAACCTAGCAGTTCGAAAGCAAGAAATGGCAAGTAGATAATTAGGGACCTCTTCGGTGGGAAGGTAAACAGCACTCCGGTGTCTAGTCATGCCTGCCACGTGACCACGGAAACGTCTGCAGAAGCAGGCCGCGCTGGCTCTTCAGCTATGAAACAGAGATGAGCACTGAAGCCTAGAGTCGGATACGACTGGCTTTCGAGCAAGAGAGACCTTTACCTTCACCTATGTTGGGGGCCAAAATGCTAATTAGCTTGTGAACCGCCCAGAGAGGGCACTAAGCGCTTATATGGGGCAGATATAGAAATGTGATTGCTTTACTTCCCATAATTTCGGGACTTATTTTTTCCTCAGGCATCAGGAGATAAACCGACAGCGTTTTCTGGGGGAAGCAAATTAGAAAGCATCTGAGCGTCCCAACGGGCCAGGAACCAGCAGTATTGGCCTAAATTTTAATGGGACAAATGCGGCAATGATGATGTTGATTTTGAGAATGATTTGAACGTGCAAAACAAACAATGTAATAAAAACATTGATTGATAAAATAACATAAAAACAGAGGGTGTCCCAACCTTGGCGCTCCAGATGTTCTTGGACTTCAATCCCCAGAAGCCCTGATGTGCTGACTTGGGCGCCTGGGAATTGAAGTCCAAGAACACCCCTCGGGGCTCAAGGCTGGGAAACTCTGCTACAACATGTACATCATCATCATCATCATCATGGATGGTCAAGTTATAGATTTACGTCAACAGCAGCGGTCCAGACTAGACGACCCTCTGGGCTTCCGTCCAGCTCCGCTGCTCTTTGAGGAAAGCAGAGTCACCTGTCAACATTATAACAATAATAATTTTGTGTCAGAAACTATTCTGGGTTGAAAGGGTTTTTGCTGGAGGATCTCTGCTCAGGGGATGCTCAAATGAGGCTCCTTTCATGTCCCCCCCCCCCAAAAGATCTTTTTCCCACCAAAGTGGCCCCTATTTAAAGATAAAGGTCACCCTTTGCTCGAAAGCCAGTCGTATCCGACTCTAGGGTTCAGTGCTCATCTGTTTCATAGCCAAAGAGCCAGCGTTGTCTGCCTTTCCAGACGTTTCCATGGTCGTGTGGCAAGCATGACTAGACACCGGAGCGCATGGAGTGCTGTTTACCTTTCCCGTCAAAGTTGTCCCTATTGACCTACTTGCAATTTCTTGCTTTCGAACTGCTAGGTTGCCAGGAGCTGGGAACAGAGACAGGCGCTCAAACTGTCATGCAGTACCCAGGTCTAGAATTGCCAACTTGCCGCTAACAAGGTGAGCTTCTTAACCACTGAGCCCTCAGAGTCCCCTTTAACATTTAAAAGGCTACATGTTTCTCAAACCCAGGGCAAATGGTTCATTTTTGGGGGGCAGTGAAGGCAACATTATAATAAAAAATAAAAATGAAAATTGCATCAAGTGTAATTGCATCACTGCAAACCATTCTCATCCATCCACACACTGGTATCCTTGGTCACCATGTGAACGCTGGATAGTAAAGAAACCTATCAGGAAAAACATTGATTTGTTTGAAATATGATGTTGGAAAAGATCTTTTTGGATACCCTGGACTGCCGGAAAGACAAACAAGTGAGTCCTTGAGCAAGTTAAGCCTGAACTGTCTCTGGAGAAAAAAATGATGGAATGGAGGCTGTCCTACTATGGGTAAGGTAAAGGTAAAGGTTTCCCTTGCTCAAAAGCTAGTCATATCCTACTCTAGGGTTCAGTGCTCATCCCTGTTTCAAAGCCGAAGAGCCAGCACTGTCTGCTTCTGCAGACATTTCTGTGGTCATGTGGCAGGCATGACTAGACACCAGAGTGCACAGAACGCTGTTACCTTCCCACCAAAGTGGTACGCCGTGAGAAAGCAAGATTGTCTAGGTTAAAAAAACAATGTTGGGAGAGATAGGCAGCAGGAAAAGAGGAAGACCAAATGTGAGATAGACTGACTTCCTCAAGGAAGCCACAACCTATAGCGTACAGGAGGTGAGCAAGGCTTTTGAGGGTAGGACATTTTGGACATTTCTCATCCATAGGGTCGCCATAGGTCAGAGGCATCTTGAGAACGTATAACAACAACGTAGAAACCTATGAAATAAAGCTAACTGTGAGAACTAACCTGGACTCGATGCTTTGAAATCTCAAAAAAATGTCAGCTGAAGGATTGTGGAAGCTTGAATCCAAGCGTGGAAATTCTTGCAAATTCAATGCTAAGGAGCTGCCAACAGAGAAGAAGTGGTGGGATGTGAAAATCTGAGCAAGGCAGCAGAAATTGGAAAAGTTTTTGATAATAAAAAACAACCCCACATCTATCTCTCAGGTTTCCACTAGCCTCTCTAAATAGAGGATGATGGGAAATGTAGTCCAAGGGAATCTTATTTTCCAAGCTCTGGTTAGGAGAGTTGTAATAGATATTTGTTGTTTTTTAAAGTGTTGTTTCTTTTGGTACTTTTAATAGTGTTTGTGGTGTAGTTTTAACTGACCTTGATCTGTTTTATGACTCCCATATACATACCTGTCAAGTTTTGGATTTGGAAATAAGGGAAATTTCCCGGCAATTACGGGATACTTGACAGCTATGCTTATCCTGTGCTGCCCTCCAATGGTGGCAGTAGGGCATTGCAGTCTAATTAATAAGGGATGACGGTGGGAAAGAGGGTAAAATAAGGGGTTTTCCTGGCCAATAAGGGATACTTGACAGCTATGCTTATCCTGTGCTGCCCTCCAATGGTGGCAGTAGGGCATTGCAGTCTAATTAATAAGGGATGACGGCAAGAAAGAGGGTAAAATAAGGGGTTTTTCCCATCCAATACGGGATACTTGACAGCTATGCATATAGGGAGAAAGATGGGATGTTAAATAAATACATTTATTGTATCTCTGGAAATCTACTTTCAACTACATAAAGCTCACTATCCATCCATCCATCCATCCATCCATCTATCTAATTTAACATCCCACCTTTCTCCCTATATGAAGCTTTATATATTTATATGTAACGTCCCACTTTTAAAACAGTGATACCTCGAGTTACAAATGCCTCGAGTTACATAATTTTCGAGTTACAAAACGAAGTCCATTGAAAATAATGCCTCAGGTTACGGATTTAAATCGTGGAAAATTTGCAACTCGAAATGTGGTTTCCCATAGGAATGCATTGGAAACGAATCAATCTGATCTGAAGGTCAGGAAAAAAGGTTTTCAATGCATTCCTATGGAAAACCGCATTCTGAGTTACGGATTTTCCGCGATTCAAATCCGTAACCTGAGGCATTGTTTTCAATGGACTTCCTTTCGTAACTCGAACATTACGTTACCCGAGGCGTTTTTGTAACTCGAGGTACCACTGTAATATGAAACGTCCCGCGGAACGCATTAATTTCCTAACTCGAGGTACCACTGTATATAAATAAAATTAAAATACATAAGAATAAGTAGATAGGTAGATAGATAACTAGTTCAAAGTATACTGCTCAAAAAATAAAGGGCACACAAAAATAAGGCATCCCACGATCTGAACGACTGAAATACTGTATTCCTATTGTTGTTCACATACTGTAGTCGGATGTGCTGACAACAAAATCACACAAAACAGAACAATGGGAATCAAATCCATCAACCCATGGAGGTCTGGATTTGGAGTTGCACTCAGAGTGACAGTGGAGGAAAACACTACAGGCTGATCCAACTGCGATGTAATGCCCTTAAATCAAGTCAACATGAGGCTCAGTAGTGTGTGTGGCCTCCATGTGCCTGTATGACCTCCTTACAATGCCTGGGCATGCTCCTGATGAGGTGGCGGATGGTCTCCTGAGGGATCTCCTCCCACACCTGGACTAAAGCAACCCTAATCTCCTGGACAGTCTGTGGTGCAACGTGGCGTCGGTGGATGGAGCGAGACATGATGTCCCAGATGTGCTCAACCAGATTCAGGTCTGGGGAACGGGCGGGCCAGTCCATAGCATCAATGCCTTCGTCTGGCAGGAACCGCTGACACACTCCAGCCACATGAGGTCTAGCATTGTTGTGCATTAGGAGGAACCCAGGGCCAACCGCACCAACATATGGTCTCACAAGGGGTCTGAGGCTCTTATCTCGGTACCTAATGGCAGTCAGGCTACCTCTGGCAAGCACATGGAGGGCTGTGCGGCCCTCCAGGGAAATGCCACCCCACACCATTACTGACCCACCGCCAAACCGGTCATGCTGGAGGATGTTGCAGGCAGCATAACATTCTCCACGGCGACTCCAGACCCTGACACGTCTGTCACATGTGCTCACTGTGAACCTGCTTTCATCTGTGAACAGCACAGGGCGCCAGTGGCGAACCTGCGCATCTTGGTGTTCTCTGGCAAATGCCAAACGTCTTGCACGGTGTTGGGCTGTGAGCACAACCCCCACCTGTGGACTTTGGGCCCTCATATCACCTTCATGGAGTCTGTTCCTGACCGTTTGAGCAGACACATGCACATTGGTGGCCACTGGAGGTCATTTTGCAGGTCTCTGGCAGTGCTCCACCTGTTCCTCCTTGCACAAAGGCGGTCCTGCTGCTGGGTTGTTGCCCTCCTACGGCCTCCTCCACGTCTCCTGGTGTACTGGCCTGTCTCCTGGTAGCGCCTCCATGCTCTGGGCACAATGCTGGCAGACACAGCAAACCTTCGTGCCACAGCTCGCATTGATGTGCCATCCTGGATGAGCTGCACTACCTGAGCCACTTGTGTGGGTTGTAGGCTCCGTCTCATGCTACCACTAGAGTGAAGGCACGGCCAGCGTTCAACAGTGTCCAAACCATCAGCCAGAAAGCAAAGGAACTGGGAAGTGGTGAAGCACACCTTTATTGGGCATGCCTTGCTTGACTGCCTCTGATGCCCACCTGTGGTCTCTTCCATGTGCACAAGAGCATGTGGAATTGATTGTCAATCGGTGTTGCTACCAGGGTGGACAGTTTGATTTCACAGAAGTGTGATTGACTTTGGGGTTACATTGTGATGTTTAGGTGCTCCCTTTATTTTTATTTTTGAGCAGCATACAAAGATACATGAGAAAGAGAAAGCTATTGAGAGAGAGAGAGAGAGAGAGCATTCTTGTTGAGATTTTGTTTCCAGAAACATAAACAGTGAAATATTTAGCTGCAATTTTATATCTGATAAATGTTGCAGTTGCGGGAAGCACACTGAAGGAGAGAAAAAGAAATCTTGACATGACCGCAGCATTATTAAGGCGAACAATAAATTTTGGAAATGGTTGAGGGGAGAGCTGACCCGCAACACTGCTCCGCCTGAGGAAAAGCAACCCCACACCCATGTCATGTTATGGAGTACTCTCAATGGGACCAAGTCGCTTTGCTACCTGAATAGCAGCATAAAATACCAGTGGGAAAACATTCCCTGGCATGGGGAATAAATTATCATGGGGGTTATAATCAAGCCTTCCTCACAGTTATGTCTTTGGCAGGCCAAATCCGCCGCTCGCCTCGCCACAGGGCCGGCCCAGGCTGGGGGGGGGGGGGGGGGGAAATACCTCAGGAGATTAACCAGGGGAGATTCTTTGGCAGAAAGAAGCAGAGTTGTCTGCTTCTGCAGACATCTCTGCGGTCACGTGGCAGGCATGGCTAGACCCCAGAGCGCACAGAACGCCGTTACCTTCCCCACCGAAGTGGTCCCCATTGATCTGCTTGCAATTTCTTGCAGTTTCGAACTGCTAGGTGGGCACTTCGATAAACAGGCACCGAAGTGGTCCCGATTGATCCACGACTTGCAATTTGTTCTGATTTTATTATTTCATGATTTGTTCTGATACAAGTTGTGGGGGGGGGAGGGGGGAGGGGAAAGGCCACCCCCTCCACCAGCAATGATGACCCCCCATGCCCGTCGGCCTGAGGCAGATCACCCAGCCTTGCAACTATGAGAAAACAACAGCAAAGGGCCAAGGCAAGCCCACCCCCCCCCCCCCCCCAGGGCATCTCCAGCCCTGGCCTTGGAGAGACTCACCCCCTGCGAGGCTACCCGGGTCTCTTGGCTCGGGGAGGGCGTCCCGGGCCGGATCGGACCCCCCCAAACCCTGAAAGGAGTGGCAGATCGAGTGGGCTCCTCCTTCCTCCTCCTGGGCCAGGCTGGAGTAGTGTGGAGGGATGCTGGGGGCGGACCCAGAGGAGGAGGAGGAGGAGGAGGAGGAGGAAGAGGCCTCCCTGCCCAGTTGGCTGGTGTGTGTGCAGGTTGGGGGGGGGAGGGGAGGGGGGGATCCCCGAATTTCCTTGCAAAGCACAAAGCAGCCCCACGGCCATCCCTGCCCCAGGGCGTTTAGTGCACTCTCTGTGCAGTTCATAGTTAAGGAGCATTTCTTGCCTGCTGCTGGCTGCACATTTTGCCTGCCTGGGAAGGGATGGAAGAGAGGCAGTCGACCTTGAGCCCGGGCCACAGGATCGAACTCACGGCGTGCTGGCTGCAGGGGCCAGCGCTCGAAGCCCTTGCGCCACCCGGAGTCGATAAGGACAGGGGGCGACTACCTGTCGCTCCTCAGGGGTCCCCTGGCAATCCGCGCCGATGGGCTTCAATGCCAGTCGGCTCTTTCAGGAATGCATGGGATTGGGGCTTTTTTTATTTTTTTGTGGCCTCTCACCATAAACCAGGGGTGCTGGAACTATGGCCCGTGGGCCAGATCCGGCCCTGGCGCTAATTCGTCTGGCTTGCATCGCTCCCGGAAGCAGGAGTAAAATGCACCCGGCCCATATGGGCGTGTTTTGCTTCCACTTCCGGGAGCGACGAGGGTGGTGCGGCCTGGATGAAGCGGCGCCTGGGGCCGGATCTGGCCCACGGGCCGTAGTTTGGGCACCCCGGGTTTAAGCAGAGAAAAAGGCAGCTTAAAATCTATCTCGTGTTGCAATATCAGATGGCAAGGCACGTTTTACTTCTGCTTCCGGTGGGAGGCGCCATTACCGCCTGTCCGGCCCGCTGAACCATGTGACCAGCTCGTGGCCCAAAATGTCTGGACACCCCTGCCATAAATGCTCAGAAAGCCAAGGTACTGTACTTGCACAACCTGTCCCAAAGACAGCCCTTCCAGAGTTCAGTATTACCCTCTCAGATTTGAGGCTGGAACAGGTAGGCCATTCATGTGGATTCACAGAGACCACAAAGAACCTGATAGAGTGGAGGAGCAGAAATAGATAGACATCGTAGGCAGCCCATAATTAAAACATTCTTCTATTTACATAGGATATAGCAATCGCAATTCCACTTTTTTACCGCCTCATAACGCTTAGAGGATATGGCTGAGGAACTCATCTGCAGAAGCTTCTGCGGTCATATGGGCGGAAGCACATGGAATGCTGTTACCTTTCCTGCCAAAGCAGTACCTATTTATCTACTTGCAATTTCTTGCCTTTGAACTGCTAGGTTTGCTGAAGTGAGGACAGTCTACGGGCATAGCTGTCAAGTGTCCCATATTGGCCAGGAAACCCCCGTATTTTACTCTCTTTCCCGCCGTCCTCCCGTATTAGGGAGTGTTTCCCACCAGGAGGGCGGGATGTAAATACATAAAATAAATAAACAAATAAGTTAGACTGCAATGCCCTAATGCCGCCACTGGAGGGCAGCACAGGATAAGCATAGCTGTCAAGTATCCCGTTTTGGTCAGGAAATTTCCCTTATTTTCAAATCCAAATTTTGACAGGTATGTCTATGGGAGCAGCATCAGGGGTGCGCTGGGTACAATGGGAGGGCACTGGACAGGAGCAAGGGGCAGAGACCAAGGGACGGGGGAGAAGCCTGCCCCCGGAAACCACTTGGTCACCGCTTGCTCTGCCCGGTGCATGGCACTTTAGAATGAACCATTGCTCCAAGCTGAAGGAGGGAGCTTGGAGCAATGGTTTAACCTAAAGTGGAGCACTCTGGGTGGGTAAAATAATAATAAAAATTAATATTTGCGCCCCAGGGTGCCAGAGGCAAAGGTGCACCGGGACGGGTTCCCCCTGTCCCGGTGGCCCAGCCTATGCCTGAGCCAGCAGATGCAGAGAGAACTAAGCAAGAGAAGGACCCTCGACATCCTCTGAATGGAGACGAGTCCAATAAAAAAATTATTCCAAGTTTCTTACAAACTTCTGTTCAGAATAAAGACAGATAAAACAGATGTGCCCCAAAACATCTGGAGAGTTGTGCTTGTCCACCTCTTGCTGTATGGCTTTGAGACCCCCCCCCCCCCATAAAAAAGAAACCTGTGATATTTGCAAAAATATATGAATAAACATGAAAGGTAAAAGTCGTCCTTGCTTGAAAGCCAGTCGTATCCGACTGTAGGGTTCAGTGCTCACCTCTGTTCATAGCCAAAGAGCCAGTGCTGCCTGCGTCTGCAGACATTTCCATAGACATGTGGCAAGTACGACTACACATGGAATGCTGTTTACCTTCCCACTGAAGTGGTCCCTATTTATCTTCTTGCAATGTCTTGCTTTCGAACGGCTAGGTTGGCAGGAGCTGGGACAGACGACAGGCATAGAAATGCTGTAAAAACCTGGCCAAAATCCCCAGCCTCTGCAGGCAGGTTCAGGGAAGAAAGAGTTCTTGTTTGCGCATGCAAGTTCAGCTCTTGAATCCAGAAAGGCGGCTTCCCAAACAACAGGCACACTTGAGCATCATTTGAACATTTCATGTCAGGCAGGATGGCAGACGGGTGGGACTGGTGCCCTCTCTGGGGCCATAATTATAATGCAAATAATGGCAGGTTTGCTTAGATGCGTACAACCCATGGTAGCTATGGAAGAACGTGCTAGAGGAGATTGCAGGGTTGGAGAAGATATTTATAGCCTTAAAAATCAGCTTTTCGAATCTCAGTTGCTAAGATAATTCCCCATCTCCTTCCTGTCCTTTATAAATGATACGCAAACACTGGACATCAGTCGCAAACCCTGCTGTTCAGATGGCTGAATGCCACTCATCAAGTGGAAAATGACTCCAACTAGCTTGAGCCAGGGGTGTGCTGGGCACATACCTGTCAAATATCCCATATTGGCCGGGATTTCCCGGATTTCAGTGCACGTTCCTTCCCTTTCCCGGCTCCGTCCCATATTTTGAACGGCGGGTAAAAGGGTTGCTGCGCATGTGCACTGACCAGAGGCTGTTCTGCACATGCACAAGGGGTTCTGTGCATGCGCAAAGGGAGAACTGGTTTGAACATCTGTCTACAAAGATCGAGACAGCTAGAATCCTGTTGTGTTTGTGACAATGCTCTATAAGAGGGGTTTCCAACCTAAGGCCCACGGGCCACATCTAGCCCCCAGTGCCATTTTATGTGCCCCCCCCATGCCTCCAAGGGCATTCAAGAAACAAAATGGCTACCTGTGGATCTCTTTTTCACTATCATATGAAGAGGATGGCAGCTTCGGATTATCCCAGCAATAGAATTGGTACCCCTTATACCAATTCTGGAGTATCACACGTGACGCCACCCCTTTGAAGCTGTTGGGACAAAATGGCTGCCCCCATTGTGCAGGCAGGGCCAAATGACCGCCCGTACCTCAAAGCTGACCGAGAGAGCATGACCCGGCCCCCGGCTTGAAAAGGTTTGAGATAGGTCCGTGCTGGCCATTTGGGACACAGGGACATGTCCCGGTGCGCTCCAGTGACTGCCCCCCCCAGGTGCCTGGACAATCAAACGCTGTGCCAAAGCGCAACTGAATCGAGCAACCATCAAATCTGACACGCTAAAATTGCATCACGGCTTCTTGCAAAATTTATATTTGCATGCTTAGGTAGGTGTTGGGGGTCCTGGGGTGAATCAAGCTGGAATGGTCTCTGGGTTGCAAATCTCACCTGTGTTATTTTAGTGGTGAAGACGCTGAGCTTCATGACTGGAAGGTGTCAGGTCAGCAGTTTGAGACCTGAGTGTTGCACGACGGAGCGAGCTCCCGTCGTCTATCCCAGCTCCTCACAACCTAGCAGTTTGAAAGCAGGAAATTGCAAGTAGATAAACAGGTACCGCTTCGTTGCTCTTTGGCTGTAAACGGAGATGAGAAATTGCACCCTAGAGTCCACGACGATTGGCTTTCAAGGGCAACCTTTACCACCCTTTCCCATACGCTCGGGGTCAATCATTGCGAAGACAGAAGCCTCTTGGAACATCTGGATCATGGCCCTACTTGTGAAACATCATCAGCCAAAAAAGCAACCGTATTCCAATTCCCTCTCCGGTAAGGTAAAGGCATAGCTGTCAAGTATCCCTTATTGGCCGGGAAATTTCCCTTATTTCCTAATCCAAAACTTGACAGGTAAAGGTTGCCCTTGTTCGAAAGCCAGTCGTATCCGACTCTAGGGTTCAGTGCTCATCTCTGTTTACAGCCAAAGAGCGAGCGCTGTCTGCGTCTTCTTTCTGGGGTTAAAACTTCGTTCCCACATTTGCAAAGAAGAGGATGATGATGATTAAAGCAGCGCAGGGGAGATTTTCCTGGTTGTCGGATCTTTTTATTTTCGTACACCTGTTCCACAGCAGGAAAACCACGTTACATAGAGAGCTGGAGGGGAAGGGAACCCTGATTGGTATGGTCCTCTGCTTTTCCTATACATAAATACTGTCGTTTTATTATTATTATTATTATTGTTATTATTAAAAAGGAAATAAAAACACCTTAACGCACAGGTTCATCCCCAATCTTCAACAAACGAGGCAGAGATTTCTGAAGCGGCCCCATGGGGAAAAAAGCAACAACATACTCCATGCTTTCTTTTTTAAAAAAATCAAAGTAATCAAATATTTTTTAGTTCTGGCTAAGATAGCTATTCTGTTTACCCTAACTTGCATTAGATTGTATAGAGCAGGGGTTCTCAACCTATGGCTCAGGGGCCGGATGCAACCCGTGGCACCGTTTTATGTGGCCCACCGCTGCCGCCGCCACACCAGGAAGTGCCTTGTGGTGGAAAAAGGGCAAAATGGTCATCTGGCCCCTGAAGCTTTTTGAGGGCGTGTGACCCGGCCCTTGGCTTGAAAAGGTTGAGAACCCCTGGTATAGAGATCTATTTAAATAAGGAAAAGGGTTTTTAAACAATCCTTATCCACTCTTCTCTTTTACATTACCTGAGTGTTTTTCGCCAGGTATGGAGTTGGTGCTTCCACATGGAAGGGACTTCACAGGTATGAAAAACACCCCAGGACTCTTGTGGTCACAATCCAGATGTTGCCATCTCTTCTGAAAGGATCGAGATCCTCCAGGGTGTCAAGGAATGCATTGAGAAATACTCTTGTGGCCAAAGTATCTTCATAGGTAATGGGAACAAAATCTAGGTTCTAGAACAAAATCTAGGGTCTAGAACAGTGATGGGCAGTCTTGGCCCTCCAGTTGTTCTTGAACTTCAATTCCCAGAAACCCTGACCAGCTGGTGTGTTGACTTGGGCTTCTGGGAATTGAAGTCCAAGAACAGCTGGAGGGCCAAGGCTGCCCATCTCTGGTCTAGAACCATGACAGCGAACCTTGGCACGCCAGGTGTTCTTGGATGTTAATTCCCAGAAGCCCAAGTCAACACACCTTCCTGCTGATGAGGGCTTCGGGGAATTGAAGTTCAAGAACACCTGGAGTGTCAAGGTTGGCCATCACTTGTCTAGAACCATGATGGCGAACCTTGGCACTCCAGGTATTCTTGGATGTTAGTTACTTCCTAGAAACCCAAGTCAGCACTCCTTCCTGCTGATGAGGGCTTCTGGGAATTGAAGTTCAAGAACAGGTGGAGCGCCACAGTTGGCCATCAGGGTTCTAGAACAATGCATTGGGTTCTAGAAGACGAAAAAGGGGTCGTTGGGAGGGAAATGGGTCCCTTCTTTGCATTAAAAAAAACTGCACGTTTAAAAAGGCTCCTTTTTTTAAAGAAAGGGAAGAAAGTTCCTCTTGTTTGAGAACCAAGTGGGCTTAGTGATTGTTGAGGAACATCTTGTTAACCAGGCAGGAAAACCTCCTTGGCGGCTATACTCACAGAGTGGGCTGCCTGAAGGGAACTGGGTGAACGTGTGAAAAGGCTTAAGTCATCCAAAAAGGATGAGCCATCGTTGCTGGAGGGCCAACTCTTCTTCTTCAGGAGACATCCTGGCCCACCACTTCCAAAACAAAATACTGATGGGATGATTCATGGACAGGAAATACTTTAACAGCCCCAGGTTTGGAAGACCAGAGAACGGGACAGTGAGGAACACGCCAACGGTTGGTCCCTGCGGGAGTTGAACGCATTGGCTGCTCCTCTGTCTTCCTTAAGATGCTGGAACAAAAAGCCTGCCCTATTATGGGATGGCACTCTCTCCCATTCTTCAGCCCCTTGTGAGCTGCTCATTAACACATGAAGCTCACTGGCAACTCCTGGTCAGAGCTTAGAAGTTACTCTTCTCGTATTGTAACTCTTCCAAAATGTCTGATGGTTTGGGGCAGTGATGGCCAACCTTGGCATTCCAGGTGTTCTTGGACTTTCATTACCAGAAGCCCAAGTTGGGCTTCTGGGAATTGAAGTCCAAGAACATCTGGAGAGCCAACTTTGAGGACCTATGGCAGTAATGGCCAACCTTGGAACACCAGGTGTTCTTGGACTTCAATTCCCAGAAGTCCAAGTATGTGCAGTAAACCCTTTCATGCGGATTCAGAGACTTGGGCTTCTAGGAACTGAAGTCCAAGAACACCTAGAGTGCCAAGGTTGGCCATCGCTGTCGTAGGTCCTCAAAGTTGGCTCTCCAGATGTTCCTGGACTTTAATTCCCAGAAGCCCTTGATCAGCAGGAGTGCTGACTTGGGCTTCTGGTAATGAAAGTCCAAGACCTGGAGTGCCAAGGTTGGCCATCACTGCCATAGGTGACGGGTCCTCATACTTGGCTCTCCAGATGTTCATGGACTTTAATTCCCAGAAGCCCTAGATCAGCAGGAGTGCTGACTTGGGCTTCTGGGAATTGAAGTCCAAGAACACCTGGAGTGTTCTTTGGACAGACACTCTTGGAGGATTGGCAAATTCAAAATAATTTGCAATTTCCCCCTCAGCTCTTTCCTTGTTGGACATCCATGATTTGAACCCAGACTCTCACCCTTGGTCAGAATCCTGTAATGGGCTGTGAAATGGATTTTGGGAAGGGGCGGACTTCTGATTGTGAAGCACATCGATGTTTTTGACAACTGGCTTGAGTTTCAAAACCTGAGCATTTAATCCCTCTCGGCTGATACCACCAGGTAATGGTATCTATGGGTATCAGGCCTTGCTTCTCTGTTCTGAAGAAAGTTCCTCTGAAACTTTCACACTGCTTTGCGTCATCGTCATTATAGAGAAGGTGAAAGCAAAAGGGGGGGGGGGGTGTTGAAAAACCTTTCCTACACATTTGCATGGTGACAATGCTGCAATGCACCAAAATGCTGTTGTGGACTTGGCTCTCGGGATGTGTCACTATGGTAAGAAAACAGAATGGGCGAAATGAGGCATGAATGCACATACACACACAGATACCCTGGTACAACTTTGAGAGAGAAGGACAGATATACCCAGGAAGGCAGCCTGGAAAATGAGTGATAATTAGAAATTTGCTCACAGTCCACCGCTCGGCACAAGGGAATTGCACAACCTCGGCACAGGAGTCCGCGCCAACCACTGCTCAACAAGCTAGAGGACTCCAGCAATGGGGCATGTCATGGGCATAAGTCATACTTCAAAGGGACAGAGACCAACAATTCTTGCACTGGCCAACGTGGCGCCTCGTGCAAAGCAGAGCCATTCCAGGGTTGGCACTTTGGGCTAAATCAAAAGCTCACTCACTGACTGCCTTTGGGTCACCTCACCCTAGAGCCGTGATGGCGAACCTTTGGCACTCTAGGCGTTCTTAGACTTCAATTCCCAGAAGCCCAAAGTCTCTGTGAATCCATGTGAATGGGTTTACTGCGCACACCAAGAACACATGGAGTGCCAAGGTTCGCTATCGCTGCCCTACAGCCACAAGCTTCCTCTGTGCATATCAGAAGAAAGACAACATAAAGCAAACAAACACTGTAGCACTTTAAAGACTAATTGTTGTATTTTTTGCTGTGAGCTTTCGTGGCTCAAGCCCACTCCCTTCAGACTGTATTCTTTAGCTGTATTGATATGCATGCTTATCTGTCACTCTGCTTCATTACTCTTTACCTTGTAACCTCTTTACCTCGTAACCTTTACCTCTTTACCTGGTGTATATAAGCAGGGATTCTAAACCAGCAGCCCACGGACCATTTCATGTGGCGCCTCCACCACACCAGGAAGTGCCATGGGGTGGAAGAAGGGCAAAATGGCCATCCCGCCCCCGAAGCTGTCCGAGGGAGCGTGACCTGGGCCCCCGGCTTTAAAAAGGTTGAGAATTCCTAGAAGCCATGCCTGGAAATTTCACTCCTATATCTGAAGAAGTGGACTTGATCCATGAAAGCTCACAGTAAAAATACAACAGTTAGTCTTTAAAGTGCTACAGTGTTTTTGTTTGTTTTCTGATCTACCTGAACCACAGACTAACACAACTACTATTTTTTTTAAAAGCTTCCTTTGGGATCCAAGTCCAGTCAAAGCAACCCAATCGTTTTGCGTCACAAGCCATTCAAACCAGGAGCCTTCCAACGTCTGCATTTGCATTCCCTTCCCCTTCTGCATAGGTTTTAACACTTTAGGGCAGGGGTGTCCAAACTACAGCCTGGGGGCCGGATCCAGCCCCCGATGCCAGTTCATCTGGCCCACGAAGCCCTCGTCGCTCCCGGAAACGGAAGTAAAATGCGCCCAGGCCATAGTGACCAGCCCCATGAACCACGTGACCGGCCCGCGGCCCAAAAACAGATTTCTCGTTTGCCGTCAAGAGACGCAAGATAACCGGCGAGGGCTCCTGAGTTTAAGCCAGGTGGCTGGCACTGTTTCTCAAGGAACCACAGAAGAGTCTAGGTTAGTGTTTTCCCAACCGTTGGTTCTTGGACTTCAATTCCCAGAAGCCTAAGTCAGTACATTGGCTAATCAGTGCTTTTGGGAATCGACTTAGGATAGGGGGGGGGAGGGTGTTTTGCCCGCTCTAGAAGCAGATGACTCGAGTATAAGCCGAGTCTGCTTTTTTTCAGAACCTTTTTAGATGCTGAAAAAAATCAGCTTATACTCGAGTACATACGGAAAGTCCCCAAAGGATGGAAGCCATTTGAACTTCGGCAAATTTCGTTTGCTTCTTTGGGTTGCAATTTCAGCAAACCCTAACCATCTCCCGAGAAGTCCACCTCGTGTGGGGAATTTGGCCTTTCAAAAAATGCGCCAATGTTGTGAGGAACCCAAATGGCCTTATAAAACACAACACACTTTGCTGATACACGAACTGTAGAAAAATCCTAGAAGGACCTAATATGGGATTTCTCTTCAAAAGGTGTTTTCTTCTTTCTCTCTTCACCTCGGCCTAGAGCCGTGATGGCAAACTTGGCACGCCAGATGTTCTTGGACTTCAATTCCCAAAAGCCCAAGTCTCTGTAATCTACACAAATGGGTTTACTGGCACTCCAGGTGCTCTTGAACTTCAATTCCCAGAAGCCCAAGTCTCTGTGAATCTACATGAATGGGTTTACTGCCACTTCAGGTGCTCTTGGACTTCAGTTCCCAGAAGCCCAAGTCTCTGTGAATCCACATGAATGGGTTTACTGTGCGTACAGGTAGTAAACGTATTCGTGTGGACTCACAGAGACTTGGGCTTCTAGGAATTAAAGTCCAAGAACACCTGGAGTGCCAGGAAACCCATTTGTGTGGATTCACAGAGACTTGGGCTTCTGGGAACTGAAGTCCAAGAACACCTGGAGTGCCAGTAAACCCATTTGTGTGGATTCACAGAGGCTTGGGCTTCTGGGAATTGAAGCCCAAGAACACCTGGAGTGCCAAGGTTTGCTATCACTGGCCTACAGTTCATAAGCCTGCTTTTCATCAAAAGGGGATAGAATACAAAATAATTCAACCTTGAACCTCCACCCCCACCCAACTTCATTTCAAACATTTGGAAAGCCTTCAGGAAAACGCACAAAATCAATGTGGTCAAAATTTTGGCCCATGCTATGAAAGGGGCAGGAAGGAAGACCTTTTGATAGCCACCTGGTCACTCAATAAGTTTCTGCTCCTCTCCTGGAGAAAAGTTCTCCTCCGTCCTCCATCTAAGCCAAAGAGGAGAGATTAGCAAAAAAAATTGCATATAAATCACACACCCCCAAAAAAGTCCCAATCCACTCACTGTTACTTGTTCCTTATACATAGGGTTACATAGGAGATTTTGCACTTCAGAAGGCATCGTACAAAATATATATATATATGTATAATTTTACATATACAACTCTAATTATCTTTTCACATTTGGAAGCAGGGTCCCCAGAATTCCAACCGCAAATATTGTTTTTCGGAGTAACATTTCCAAAAGAAGAGGAGCATTAAAAAAAAAAAGGCTTGCGAAATATTCCGCCACCCTACCCACACAAAAAACTTTCTGAGAGGCACCGGAAGAGCCCAAAGTCCTTTACGACAGAAGAATTTTGGTTTTGGATTTTTCTTTCCTTAGCAGTGTTAGGTCTCCATTCCCCTCCCTCCCTCCCCCCCAGCCCCGTCTCGTCCCCCAATCCTTTTGAAGTTTCTGCATCAGAAAGCTTGTTTATTCCACTTCCCTTAAGGGAAGTGACAGGTCAATAAATTAGAGTTTGTCTGAAGAAGTGCTGCTTTGCCCTAATAAGACGTGCTGGGGGAGAAAAGAGGAAGAGTTGTCAGTCCCATCATGCCGTGCTTTCTCGCTCGCCTCGGGGCTCCGAGGAAGAACCGTTGACCACCTTCTTCACTTTCTTCATGCCTTCCATCACGCCCGAAGTGGTCACCCTGTGAAGGAGAAGAAAGAGGCAGAGGTTGCTCAGGAAGGAAGAGAAAAGATGGGCTGCTCTCCCTGTCCATGCGGTGGGGGAGAGAAAGGGAGGCCGAGGAGGAGTTTGCGTGCGTGCCAAAAGAGCTCAGGAACAGAAAGGGACTTGTGGAACTGGATCAGTAGTACTATCAGTAGGTACACACCGGTACGCGCGTACCGGTAGTAAAAATGGCCAGCCCCACCCCGCCCACCTTCTCCTAGAAGAGGCTTCGGAGGGGGCTGGCTCCATGTCCCCCTTCATCAACGGCTTGTCCTGGGCTCCATTTCACCCCAAAGCGCATCCCCAGCCACTCCAGAGTGGTTGGGGAGGCACTTCGGGGTGAAATGGAGCCCTGGAAAAGCCTTGGACGAAGGAGGAAATGGCTTCAGAGGGGGCTCTTCGCTATAGAACTATGAAAATAGAAGCCTCTTCTATTTTCATCACTCTATAGTGAATCTCTGAAGCCATCTCCCCCCTTTCCAAGGCTTTTCCTGGGCTCCGTTTCACTCCAAACCATATCCCCTGCCACTCCGGAGTGAATTCTGTGCTGGGAGTGGCTGGGGATGCACTTCAGGGTGAAACGAAGCCCTAGAAAACCCTTGGACAAAGGGGAAATGGCTTCAGAGGTTTGCTATAGAGTGATGAAAATAGAAGAGGCTTCTATTTTCATACCTCTATAGCGAAGAGAGGCCACATGGCCAACAGGCCATGCCCACCCAGTCACATGGCCACACCTACAATGTGGTAGGAATTTTTTTTTTATGCCCACCACTGGGTACTCTGGGTGTCATGCTGTGATGTGGAAGGCAGATGGAAGGCCACTGCATTATATTGTCCCCAGGACAGTCTTCATGGAAGATCACCATAAGGATAGCCAATATTCAGAATCGAGGAAGGAAGGAAGGGAGAGAGAAAGAAAGAGAGAGAAAGCAAGAAAGAAAGAGAGAGAGAGAGAAAGGGGGAGGGAAGGATAAGACACCCTACACCAGTGGTTCCTAATGTTGGGTCCGAGTCTCCACACGGGGACTTCAATTCCCAGAAGCCTGTCAGTCCATTGGCTGATCAGTGCTTTGGGGAAACTGACAGGCTTCTAGGAATTAAAGTCCAAAACCCAAAGGTTGGGAAAACACTGCCCTACCCCGATTGCTGCCACCACAGCTGGATAATGGGAAAGAGGGGCAGAGGAGAGCCAGGTCATAACACTGCAGGGGGGAAATTCCAAGAAACATCTATTGGGCAACTCATAGTCTTCCTTATGGTGGTGGGACTGCAGCGTCCACCAGGCTCACCTCGAAGAAACAACAGCAAGGGATGAGGGGAGTGGAAGTCTAACAACATTTTGAAGGCCACATGGTCACCTAGAAGAGGGGTCCTCAAACTTAGCTCTCCAGGTGCTCTTGGATTCAATTCCCAGAAGCCCAAGTCAGCATACCTGTTGATCTGGGTTTCTGGGAACTAAGGTCCAAGAGCATCTGGAGAGCCAACCAGGGATCCTTAAACTTGGCTCTCTGGGTGTTCATGGACTTCAATGACCAGAAGCCCAAGTCAGCACACTTGCTGATCAGGGGTTCTGGGAAACTGAAGTCCAAGAACATCTGGAGAGCCAAGTTTAAGGACCACTGCCCTAGAAGAAGCAACAGCAAGAGATGAGGGGAGTGGAAGTCTAACAACCTCTGGAAGGCTACATGGTCACCATCCCTGACCTTATAAATGATAAAAGAGATCACATGACAAGGAAGGATAAGGATAAAAGAGGTCACATCACAAGGAAGGACATAAGAGCTCACCAGTGTTGCCCGACCCCACTTTTGCGCTCAACCTGACCCTGCCGAGCTCTGCAGGAGTTGGGCTTGAGACTTATTGGCTCACAAACGTACAAAAAAAAAGGGAGTCCCTTACACGGCTTCCATGTCCATGACATCCTCATCATCTTGAGAGAGCTGCAAGTAGGGGTTGTCGGAGGCGGGTCGGAACTTATACCCGGTGAGGACAAAAAAGACCAATGTTGCCATTTCATCCAACAGCTGGAAAGCAAAATCAGAAGGAATTATTAGTGAATGTTGGAAATCAAGTTTTACGGATGGCTCAATTAACGGATAACTTCCCACATGGAAAGAAATCAATAGGAAATGGCGACCCGCTTCACAGAATTTTTTCGGACCTTTTCCCCCTTTTGAATGCATTCCTATGGGAAACTGCACTTCACTTTACAGAATTTGTTTTCAATACATTCCTATGGGAAACTGCACAATGCACTCCTATGGGCAGTTCGCTTTAAGGAAAAATCGCTATAAGGGAAACCCAGCGGACCGGATTAATTCCGTAAAGCAGGATTTTACTGTGCTTATTATAATGGTAACAGCTTTTTGACTGGTTATTGTTGGAAAAACCCCGGAAAGTAGATTGTGAACTTGAATTAGACGATTGGTTTAAAGCAGTGGCCCCACTATTGGACTTCAATTCCCAGAAGCCTAAGTCAGTCCATTGGCTGATCAGTGCTTTTGGCAAATTGACTTAGGCTTCTGGGAACTGAAGTCTAAAAACCAAAGGTTGGGGAACACTGGTTTAAAAAGATATGGAATATGGCAATAAATGACAGGTTGCCGTGTGAATTAAAATTTAAAAAGGGATTGTTAAAAAAGACTGACTTTAGAGGGAATTTATTGACTATGTCTATATCTATCATTTTGGGAAAAGGGGACAAATATATAGAGAATACTTAGATGAAAGTATATAATGTCCCACTAAGGTGGAGGGCGCAGGTAGTTGGTTTATATAAGGCTTTTTTTTCTTTTAACGTTACTCTTGTTGTTTTGTTCTAGGATTTTGGTATTTCTTGTTCTTATATCTTCCTTCCCAAAATTGTTTATTATTTATTTGTTTATTTGTTCAGATTTATACTGCCCCCCCCCCCCACTCACTGAGGCGACTCAGGGCAGCTTACAATCAAAACAGCAACAGTTTATATTTATATATTAAAACAATTTTTTCCAGTACAATGAATCAATCAATCTTTATCATTGTCCAAGACCAGCATAGTACAGCAAAAGGAACAGAAGTTAAAATGAGGGTGCTTAAAATATATCAAGAGACAGAAGTTAAAATGAGGGTGCTTAAATATATATTTAAAAAGGAGTGTTTCTGCTCAGTGTTAAGGAGTGGTAAAATTAGCATTTAAGATTAATAGTTTTACAACTATTACTAAGCCTGCTAGCACTATTAATCTTAAATACTAATTTTACTACTCATTAACTACCATTATGTAGCTGTTGCCTCTTTCCTTTTTGATGGATTTTTAGGGGGGGGGGGGGGAGAAGCTGCCACTGGGAAGACACCAGAGTTGTAAAAGTGGGTATTATTTTTGTTTTTCCTGATATTAAAATTTATTCCATTTGTTTAATTTTTTTATTGTGAAGATTTTTTTAAAAATATGTTGTACACTGTCCACCAGTGGGTAAACATCCCAGATGGACGGGATAGAAATGCAATAAATAAAACAAATAAATGAGATGGGAACACTGAATAAAGTGTTTGACAAAAAGTCAAACAAACTGAGAATGACGACGTTAAAATTAACATTTCTCAAAGGAGCAAAGCTCTCTAGACATTTATTTATTTATTATTTATATTTGTATGGCGTCCAATCATACCTGTCAAGTCTTGGATTTGGAAATAAGGGAAATTTCCCAGCAAATATGGGATACTTGACAGCTATGCTTCTCCTGTGCTGCCCTCCAATGGTGGCAATAGGGCATTGCAGTCTAATTAATAAGGGATGACGGCGGGAAAGAGGGTAAAATAAGGGGTTTTCCCGGCCAATACGGGATACTTGACATCTATGCTTATCCTGTGCTGCCCTCCAATGGCAGCAATAGGGCATTGCAGTCTAATTAATACGGGATGACGGCAGGGAAGAGGGTAAAATAAGGGGTTTTCCTGGCCAATACGGGATACTTGACATCTATGCTTATCCTTTGCTGCCCTCCAATGGTGGCAATAGGGCATTGCAGTCTAATTAATAAGGGATGACTGCAGGAAAGAGCGTAAAATAAGGGGTTTTCCTGGTCAATAAGGGATACTTGACAGCTATGCGCCCAATCACCAAAGCAACTCCGGGTGGCATATAATCCCACTACACACAACTCTGCATGAAAAGACCCAACATATCATTAAAAACCTTACATAAAACACATTGTTAAAATCTTCATAACAAAAAAAACCCTAAACAGATAGACTAAAAACCCGGATGGCGATTAGCATGTTCATATCAGCCAACGGGGGGGAGGGGGGGGCTGTTCCTTTCTCAGCTCCCCACACCTGCTGGGCCAGCCCTTTCCTAAAAACTGACAATTCTGGCTGAAGACGAAGGTCCGTTGGCAGGAGGTTCCAAAGGACCGGAGCAGATACCGAAAAGGCCCTCTTTCTCGTATGGAGAGAGGAGCCTCTCTGACGGATGGTACCTTTAGAGAGCCCCTCCGGTCCGCTCTCGTGGGACAGGCAGATGACTTTGGGGCAACGTGGTCTCTCGGGTAACCTGGTCCACTACCATGTAGGGCTTTAAAGGTGATAACCAGCACCTAGAATTGCACCCGGAGGCATGCTGGTAACCAGTGCAGCTCCCGCAACAAGGGTGAGGTGCGTGCATACCGTCCACACCCCATCACTGTGCGGGCAGCTGTGTTCTGGATCAGCTGCAGCCTCCAAATGGTCATCAAGGGCAGCTGCATGTAGAGCACGTTACAATAGTCCAACCGGGAGGTTACCAGTGCATGAGTGACCGTGAACAAGGAGTCCTGGTCCAGAAACGGGCACAACTGACGAATTACACGAACCTGCACAAAAGCCCTCCTGGCCACGGCTGCCACCTGCTCCTGGAGCAGGAGTCATGAGTCCAGGAGGACCCCCAGATTGCGTATCGGGCCTGTCTGGGGCAAAAGAGCCCCATCCAGTACCAAAGGTGGTAACTCCTTGGACAAACTAGGCCCCCCTATCCACAGCCATTCAGCTGTAGCCAGTTGTCTCCCATCCAGACCCCCCACAGCCTCCAGGCACCTTGATAGGACATTGACAACATCACTTGGATCACCACGGGTTTCACCAGCATATTGAGGATACCTAACCCTGTGGGAACGGATGATCTTACCCAGAGGATTCATGTAGACATTAGATAAGAGAGGTGAGAATACTGAGCCCCACGGCACCCCACAAAGTAGGGGCCTCGGGCTAGACCTCTCCTCTCCCAACAACACCGACTGGCTTCGGCCCCTGAGGAAAGAGAAAAACCAGGACCACACCGTGCCCTGTACCCCCAACCCCCGGAGCCGATCCAGAAGGATACCATGGTCGACGGTATCGAATGCCGCCGAGAGGTCAAGAAGAGCAAGGATGGACGGGTTACCTCCGTCCCGCTCCCGCCAGAGACCATCCAGCAGCACAATGCAGTCTTAGTATCATATCCAGGCCTGAATCCTGAGTGAAAAGGGTCCAGATAGTACACTTTGTCCAGGACACCCTGGAGCTGCCGCGCCACCGCCTTCTCCACAACCTTCCCCCAAAAGGGTAGGTTGGATACTGGCTGAAAATTGGCCAGCATTCTTAGGTCGAGTGATGGTCTCTTGAGGAGGGGGGCACACCAACGCATGTTTCAATGACACAGGATTCCAACTCCCATCATTCCTTAGCACTGGCTGATAGGAATCACGGATTGATTGCACCTAGAGCCTAATTTTGGAAGAAACAAACCACTGGGATTCTATATCTAAATATATTACAATGCTTGACATAACACAGATATGTAACGATACATTTTTTTAAAGTGTCACAAAGCATTCTGTAACATCTCCCGTTGATTTATATCTTTCTGCTTCTGGAATGATCTCACTGTTGGTTATTTTTATTTTGTTTTATGATTCATTTTCCGGTTTTGCAGCCCCAGAGATAAGCTACTGCATTTTCCTGTCCCTTCTGGTGTTCCTGATGAACGTCCGAGGCACATTTTCTGAATGCGCATATTTTGAGATCAATAAACCAATCATATTCCACTCCCCCGTCTTAACCTGCTGAAGAATTACACCCAATAACTATGGAAACTAAGAACAGCGCCTTCCAAGTAACTTCATTGGCCGTAAGTAGCGGGAAGGTAGGATAAGATCTATAAATTTAACATGTACGGTAGTTACAGCTTTAAAATGAGAGCGCACAGAGGAAACCGATACCTGGTAAAGCCATTTCCACTGGAACGGAACAGCGATTTTGATGAGGATAGCGATGATCCGTGTGAAGTAAATGTAACAGACGATCTGAAGGCAAAAAAAGGGAGTCAGCAGTCAGCAGAGCGGAGATTTAGCCTTCAGAAATAAAGCTGGCATGTGGTAGGCTGGTTCATGCATTTGACAAATCTCACACCGTTTCACAAGGGTGAAGTTGACATCGCTGTGAATGAAGCCATGCATAGAGTGACAGGAGAAAATAGACCCTCTTGTTGGTATCGCTCCGCCTAAAATCAGGAAAAAGTAGCAGCGGACGCCGGAAGAACTAAGCAAGAGAAGGACCCGCGCCATCCTCTGAATGGAGATTTTCAATTTAAATTTATACCCCGCCCTACTCGGCGCAGGCCGACTTAGGGCGCCATTACAACATGTTATAAAAGTTACAACCAATGCAATATTTTTTAAAAAATCAACAATGCAGTGTACAATAAATACAGAAATACAATATTGCAATACACAGCAAGCAAAAATCAATCCACAATACACAGTAAACAAAAAAATCAGTCTATAAGGCATCACTCAATCACTTCCTTGCGGTCCTGACGGAGCCAATGCTCGACATCTCCAGCGGACCGAGGGAAGGAACTCGGCGTGTCGACATCGGCGACGGACACAACAGTTCTTTTTTTGGCCACAGGAGGCCGGCGCAGGTGCTCCCAATCTCCCCAGCCATCAGGATCGGGGGAGGAGTTCCACGTCTCGGCGTCTCAACTAGGGTGACTCCAGGTGCAGCTTGTCTACTTTGGCCGACCGCCGGTCGAAACGGCGGCCAGGGGAGTGGAGCCAGGCGCAGCTGCCCTCCATCCTGGGGCTGATGGCAGGAGCCCCAGGAGAGGAGAGGATGAGCTTCAGGAGATGAGCCTCAGGTCCGCTAACTCAGACCCAGGAGGAGTTTTATGGCAAGAACAAACACTTTTGAGGGTACACAAGAGCAAAATCAAGCTAGAAAATGAAGGACGGAGCTCACTGGGCAAGAAATAACATTCAAGGAGGAGATGGCTGAGGGTCTCAACCTCCCCGACTTCACTTGGAGGACCCTGAATAGGTTGGGGGTTGGAGTCTCTAAATGTAAGACCAAAAGGCTCAAGTAGGGACTGCTGGCAGATAACAACACGCTGTGTGAATGTGGAGAGATACAGAATCCAGATCATTTCCAGATCTGCCGATGACTACCAGAAACGTGGACCAATAAGGACTTAATTTTGGCCAACAACAAAGCCAAGAAAGTGGCTTCGTTTGGCAGTCCAGAGTTTGATCGGGACACGGAAGAAGACGACCGGGGTGTGTGGAAACAGGGCAGGCATGGCAGTAATTGATTTCCAGCTGAGAAATCAAAGTGTAATTGATCAAATTATACATATAGGGATCAGTCCATTTACATCAAAGGACTAAAGATCCAATTTTGGACCTTTAGTGGGGAAAGGAAGCCAATTACATTAAAGCAGTGTTTTTTAACCTTTGGTTTTTTGGACTTCAATTCCCCAAAGCACTGATCAGCCAATGTTTTGACTTAGGTTTCTGGGAACTGAGCCCACCCACCCACACCCACACCCGGTGTGTGGTCTGCGCCCCACGTTAGGAAAGCTCAAATAAAGGCTATCTGACAGGCAGTCTTTTTACCACAATGTCTGCAGTAATGCAGGACAATTTCACACTCCCGGAAGTAAAATGCTCCCGCGCATGTGCAAAACACTGCCGTAAATGCGCCCACCTTTACGACAGACACAGGTGCATTTATGGCAGCGCTCTGCGCATGTGCGGGCTCATTTTACTGCCACTTCTGGTGGGAGGAACCACATGACCGCCCCGTTGAACCACGTAACTGGCCCACGGCCTGAAAAGTTTGGCCAGCCCTGCTCTAGAATACGTTCTCAGTCGTCAAGTAGAGTGGAAAAGAGAAATGCCCGGCATAAATAAGTGTCAAAGACAGAAATTTGTTTTATTTTGTCTTTTAAAAAACCACATTTGTATTAATGTATTTGTAAAATAATAATAATAACAAACCCAAACCCACGAAGCTAGGTTTTCATGGTGCTCAAGTGCCAACACCCAGACCTATCTGTGGCAACTTAGGGAACACATCTTACCATGACGTAGTAGTGCCGGAACAATTTCAGTTTTGCAAGATTGATGGCAGCTGCACAAAGACCAAAAGGAACAGAAGGTTAGAGAGAACAGACACAGCTTGCAAAAGAGAAGCAGACAGAAGAAAAACCGGCAACGTTTCAACCAGCGTTGAATTGAATCACTGCTTGGATTTTTCGTTATGCAAAACGTTCGTTATGCGGGGTACCACTGTAGATAAATAGGTACCGCTTCGGCTGGAAAGGTAACAGCGTTCCGTGTGTCTAGTCATGCCTGCCACATGACCACAGAGACATCTGCAAACAAAGACAGCACTGACTCTTTGGCTGTAAACTCATTCACTTTAACTTCTGTACATTTTGCTGTACTCTGCAGGTTTTTGACCGTAATAAAGATTGATTATTATGACAGCACCGACTCTTTGGTTGTAAACGGAGATGGCCAGGAGGGCTTTTTGTGCAACTTCGCATCATTCGCCAATTGCGCCTGCTCCTGGACCGGGACTCAATGCTTAGGGTCACTCATGCTCTGGTCACCTTCAGACAAGATTATTTTAATGTGCTCTACATGGGGCTGCCTTTGATGTCCATTCGAAGGCTACAACTGGTGCAAAATGTGGCTGCCCACGTGGTGATGGGGTGTAGGCATTATGCCCACGCCTCACCCCTGCTGCAGGAGTTGCAGTGGCTGCCAGAGTGACTCTGGGTTCAATTCAAGGTGCTGATATTTGTAACCCGGGGTTTTGCCGTATTTGTAAGCCCATGGGCAACTGGGAGTGCCATCGTCAACGCTAAAAATATTACAGCAGATTGTGCTGGAAAGGGTTGCTCCCATGAAGTTTTGTGCATACCGGAATAACTCCGACCCACTCTCAAAAAACAACCTCTCTACCAAAGTGTCTAGCTCAGGGGTTCCCCAACTATGGCCTGTGGGCAGGATCTGGCCCACACTGCCCTCATCGCTCCTGGAAGTGTGCGGGCCATACCTGTCAAGCACCCCGTAACGGCTGGGATTACCCCGTATTTTTGTGCTACTTTTCTTCATTTCCCGCCCAGAGCCGCCGCTACCCCGTAATTTGGCTGCCGGGGGGGGGGGGGAGTAGTTACTGCGCATCCTTTCTGTGCAGGTCCTTTCTACACATGTGGCCCGTTCTTCTGTGCAGAAGGGGATGCGTAGAAGGCTTCTAAGCATGCGTAGGAGCAACGTGCGCAGAACGGTTCTGAGCAGATCTATTCTATGCATGTGCGGAAGGCACCTGCGCAGAACGGTTCTGCGCAGGTCCGTTCTACGCATGCGCGGAAGGCTTCAACGCATGCATAGAATGGACCTGTGCAGAACCGTTCTGCACAGATCCCATATTGTCCGGAGCCACGGTTGACAGGTATGGTACGGGCATGTTTTACTTCCGCTTCCAGGAGCGACAAGGGCGGCACGGGCCAGATGAATTGGCATTGGGGGTCACGTCATGGCAAGCTGGATCAACCTTAAACAAATTTACACCAGTGGCATTTTTTCCTGCTTCAAGAAAAAAGTTACACTCTCGGATACGGTTCGCCGCCACCGCTGCCGCCGCCTCCGCCTTGGGATCCAGGCTGCTCAAACCTGATTCTAGAGCAGGGGTTGGAAAAGCAAAGCCCTTGAAAGGTGGTTAAGATTCTAACTCTCATCAGTCACTATGGAGTCCAACTTGCTGCTCACAGCAGGGATCCAAATCAAAATATCCCCAGCAGATGGTTGACCAATTTCCCCTTGCGTGCCTCCAGTGTGAAACCGCTCACGGCTTCCCAAAGTCATGGCTTGTACTGTTGCGCTGCTCAAACAATTCAGAGGTTTTCCTAATATTCAGCTTATACCTGGCTCTCCTGTAACCCGAGCCTGTTATTAGGTGTCCTGTACTCTGGGGTGATTTGAGAACAAGATCCCAACTTTCCTCTCCAAGACACTCTTTGAAATATTTGAAGAGCGCGATTATATGTCTCTTCAGTTTTCGTCTCTCAACGCTAAACATGCCCAGTTCGTCCGATCTTTCCTCCTAGGGTTTGGTTTCTGGTCCTCTAATCATCCTTCTTCCCATCCTCTGAATTTGTTCCAGTTTGCTGGCATTCTTCCTAAACTCCAGTGTCCAGAACTGGACTCTAGATGAGGCTGTCGGTGGCGGCGGCTGCAATGTGTATCTGAGAAAGCATTTCCTCCCAAAGCAGGAAAAATGCCATTGACATGAATTTGTTTAAGTTGGATCTCAGCTTGCTATGAAATGACCCACACACTGTGGTCACGGAGCCGTCTCCCGTGGCATGTATGAAATGAGACATGCAGGATTTAACACCGGGACTGCAATGGACTGCCGCAGCCTTGAGGATATGGACAAGGTGCGCCTTCACAGCCAGTTCATCTGGCATGGCCTCTTCCACCTCCATGGCCGTTGGGAATCACTGTTCCTACTCCACTCATTTTGCCATTGGCCCAATATGATGGTTTCCAGCGGCATTTCCTCCACTGAGGGACCATCACCCAAACCTAAAGGGGCTCATCCACCCGAAGCCATTAGCCCCTTTAGGGAGTCAGGTTATTTACCGCCGCCCAACACTCGGCATTGAGTCGCTGACTGTACAGTCTACTCCATTATCTAGTGCCAAAATAGATCAGGACTTAAGGTATCGATCAGGGGTCAGCAAACTTCTCTCTCCAGATGTTCTTGGACTTCAATTCCCAGAAGCCCTGATCAGCACTCCTGCTGATCAAGGTATCTGGGAATTGAAGTCAAAGAACATCTGGAGAGAGAAGTTTGTTGACTCCCAGTACAGATTGTGACTAAACTTTAGGAAGACTCTATTGCCAACAAATGCTGGTCACAGTGGGATGAGCAATTCATTGTAAACTAGAAGCAGCAAGCCCAGAACTCATTCCCAAGCGAACATCAACAAGGGAACATCTGCAGGCATGTCCCTTCTGCATGGCCAGCTTTCGTTTGCTATGGAGATGGTAGTGAAGCCCCTGGGGGTTGAAAAATGAACTCTGAAAAGCCAGGGCTTGGGCTATGGCAGCGGTTCCCAATGTGGGGCCCAGGTCCCACAGGGAGACTTCAATTCCCAGAAGCCTAAATCAGTCCATTGGCTTATCAGTGCTTTGGGGAATTGACTTAGGCTTCTGGGAATTGAAGTCCAGAAGCCAAAGGTTGGGAAACACTGGTCTAATGCAAGTATCTATCATTTCCAGGTGGCAAAGTGAAACATGTCTTCCAAACTGCACCATCGTTTGCTCCCTAAAACTCTTCCAGCCCATCTGAGCATTTCCAAGCTCCACAGAGGTCTGGGGCGGGAGATGGAGGATAGTTGTTTTCTACTCAAGTTAAAGTCACCTTGGAAGGTCGGCTTCTCTCCTTGGTCTTGTGTCATCATATACCTGGCTTCTTCCATCCCGCCCCCCCCCCCCCCAAAAAAAAAATGTTCTTGCTTACACATGCAATGTTCCAAGGAGAGCACTAAGCAAGGGCACGGCAAAGTTTTAGAGACAAGAGAATGTTTTTCTCCCTGTGTGCTTTCCCTTTCTATCAACCTTGAAATGTCTAGGCCTGTGATGGTGAACCTTGGCACTCCAGGTGTTCTTGGACTTCAATTCCTAAACGCCCAAGTCTCTGTGAATCCACATGAATGGGTTTACTGCATGTACGCGCAGTAAACCCATTTATGTGGATTCACAGAGGCTTGTGTTGTAAGAGCGGAGCTTGCAGTCCCAACAGCTGGATAAACACAGGAAAGGTGTTCGATCAGGAGAGGATTCAGGGGTCCGGAGGACCTGCTTGGGAAAAGGTTCAAAGCTGTGCTTTCTCCAGGTTTAAAAACAAAAGGTAGCAGAGCCAAAAAAAAGGCTCCCCCTGTTGGGTGTCTTGGAGAGGTACAGCATGTTGGATAGACCCCAGCTGTAACGGGATGCTCAGGACCAGATTGCCGAGAACATTCTCATTCGAGAAAACCAGTAGCAGGATCCTTTGGAAAGCAAACTGGCACAATTAACTGGCAAAACGTCTGGCACTAGGAGGCTGTTTGTATCGGTGGGTGCCACCCCAAAGAAGGCCCTCCTCACGTCCACCCGACAAGGGAAAGAGGAGCTCTAGGATGGGGGCTGAGAAGTACGTCCATCCTCTACATCTAATCCTAGAATCTCTGAGTTGAGAGAAGGGACATTTGAGGCCATCCAGTCCACCACCACCCCCTGCTCAATGCAGAAATCCAAATCCATGCAGATCTGACAGATAGGGTTGTCCAACTCTCTCTTCAATGCTCCCAGTGTTGAAGCGCTGACCATCTCTCAAGGCAATTGGTTCAATATCTCTAAATGTCAAGATTTTCCTGATTTTGTTGTTCAGTTGCACAGTCGATTCCAACCCTTTGCAACCCTATGGACCATTGACCTCCAGGCACCCCTGTCCTCCACCATTCTCCTCAGCCCGCCCAGCTCTGTGCCCATTGCGTCTACAATACCATCCAGCCATTTCATCTTTGGCTGCCCCCTTCTTCTTTTACCCTCCACCTTTCCCAGCATCAAGGCCTTCTCAAGTGAATCCACTCTTCTCATTGGATGTCCAAAGTACTTTAGCTTCATCTTTACTATTTGGCCTTCTAAGGAGCAGTCAGGGTTGATTTCTTCTAAAATTGACCTATTTGTTCTCCTCGCTGTCCATTGGACTCTCAAAACTCTCCTCCAACACCACATTTCAAAGGTGTCTATTCTTCTGCGCTCAGCTTTCCCCCCTGATATCCAGCCTATATCTGGCTTCCTGTAGTTTCAGCCCATTATTCTGCGTCGTACACTCTGGGTCGATGGGAGAACAGATCCTTCCCTTCCTCTGTATGATTCTCTTTCAGGTATTTGAAGAGTGCTATCATCATCTTATCCCTTTTCTGTCTCCTTCTCTCAAGGCAAAACATGCCCAGTTCCTTCAATCTTTCCTCAAAGGGCTTGGTTTCCAGTCTTCTGATCAACCTTGTTGCCCTTCTCTGTACCTGCTCTAGTTTGTGCCATGAAAATCCTAGCTTTGCGCTACACTTTTCATGAGCTTTTGCTCACTAAATAACTCTGTGCTTTATGTATCTGTCAGGCTGGGAAGGTACATCTGAACACTTACTCCTAGAATGCCAGTTTTATGATAACCTTAGACGTGACCTCATTGCTGCCTTCCCTCAGATTGAGTTGCATAACCATGTGTTTAGAGCCATGCTCTCAGACAGAACCACTGACCAGATGGCCGCTGTTGCCAGATTTGCCTGGAGGGCAACCAGGGTACGAAGCATTAGAGAGAACAAGCTACATCTGGGACAGGTTAAAAACCAACTGTAAGGATTTTTATTTTGCGCTATTAATTCTGTTTTATATCCTACTCATGTAATTGTATCCACTATGTGCATTTATATATAGATATTTTTATCCTTATTTTATAACTGTAACTGAAAGTATAACTTTTAAACTGTTTTATGTGCTGTTTTATTCTTTTTAAACCAGATACCTGTCCCAAATGTAGCATAAATTTAAAAACTTGTTTTATTCTATTTTGTTTTAATTCAAAGAAATGTGTTTGTGGTGGTGCATTCTGACGGTACAGTGGACCCTCGATTAACGGCGTGTTCGAATAGCGTCATTTCCGCTTACCGATGTGTCGTCACTCACCACGTGTCTATCCACATGATGAAAAAACATCGTTGTATGGATTAACGACTTTTTAACGTCGTTGTGCGGATAATGACAGGTTTTTGCCGCTAGATGGTGCAGCTACCATTGAAAACCACTCAACGACGTTTCCCCTATAGCAACGCTACTTGGGGAACCAAGCAACGTCGTAATGTGAGGGTCTACTGTATTTCATGCACTTAAACCCTTTTTACTGCACTGGTCATCGACCGCAATAAAGTTTGATTGATTGAACTCTATGCTTCAGTTCATCCAAGGATGGGGCCTAGTATGTTATGGAAAGTTTAAAAAAACCACTTTCTGTGTGCATGTTTAGACTGGCTTGCTAGAACAGAAACCAGTAGTGGAGAAAGAGAAAAACAGCCACCTGCTTGATAAGACTGACTGCGTGTAGCTTCGAGATTCTTTTCTCATGGGAGAGAAGGAAAATGGCACTTTCTCGCCAACCAATTATAAACTAATTCCAATTGGATGAGATTCCCCATGTGCGGATGTTGATATCAAAAGAACAAAACCAGAGTGTGAGAAATTGTACTTTCTCCGGGGAAGCCAGGGAGGGAACCTCACAGAATGGATTTGTGAGTATAAACCAGGCCAGAGAGCCAAGACAAGTTAAGTTTTCCTATTTTTTTTAATGTATTCTTTGAATGACTAGATTGCAAGTCTGATTTCCTATGCTATATTCATTTTTTTTAATTCACTTAAATAAACTTCATAAAATATAGATCCTTTGGGATAAGGGCCTGACTGGACTACGCTAAGGCCACGTTTTGCTACCTAATCTGAGTAATCTAAGTAATCTGAGCCCTGCATACTCACTAGCATTGGGGCCACGTGAAGTCACAGGGGAATCCACAAGGGCTGAGTTGCCCCACAAGGTGGTGACAGACACAGATGGTAAGGAGGCAGAGGGTGAAGTGTGGCAGGAAGGAAAGAGGCTCGAGTTCCGTGATGGCGAACCTTGGCACTCCAGATGTTCTTGGACTTCAATTCCCAGAAGCCTAAACTCCCGTGAGTCCACACGAAGAGGTTTACTGCGATTCATCCAGCCCGCGCCACCCTCGTCACTCCTGGAAGCGGAAGTAAAATGCGCTCATATAGTTAAGACTCTTCCGGGTTAACCCTTCCTCCGTACGGACGCGTTTTACTTCTGCTTCTGGGAGCGACGAGGGTGGAGCGGGCCAGATGAATCGCAGTAAACCCCTTTCGTGTGGATTCACGGGGGCTTGGGCTTCTGGGAATTGAAGTCCGAGAACATATGGAGTGCCAAGGTTCGCCATCCTAGTTTTAGTTAAAGAGACCCCAATCATTAGTTTGTTTGCCTCTTTCTTAAAGTGGAGTGCCCAGAATTAGACCCAGGACTCTAGATGGGGTCTAACTAGTGCTGAATAAAGACTAGGAGTACCTCCTCAGCGTTGGAAACTTGACTTCTCTTAATGCACCCTCAAACAGCATTGGTCTTTTTTTGCGGTAACAAGAGTGCTACCATTTCAGGATGGGAGGATAGTGGCGGCAGTAGCGAGGAAGAGAACAGTGTGAACTGTTGAAAAATAATCTCCCAAAGAGCTGTTTTTCCTTTCTTGGGTAGAAGCAAGGTGGCTTTGAAGTCCAAGGACCAAAGGTAGAGAAACACTGGTTTACAACCAAAGAGCCAGTGCTGTCTGCATCTGCAGATGGTCATGTGGCAGGCATAACATGACTCTGGAGCTCACGGAATGCTGTTACGTTTCCCAACAAAGTGGTACCTATTTATCTATTTGCAATTTCTTGTTTTCGAACCCAGCAGGACAGAGACGGGAGTTCACTCTGCCATGCAGCACTCGGGGCTCAAACTGCAGACCTGCCGGCCTTCCAGTTGCAAGGTTCAGCATCTTAACCACTAAGCCACTGCAGTTCCCTAAGACGGGAGTAGATCAGTGCGAATCAAATTCGAGATTTGAGGAAGAAAAGTTACCCATTGCTTTTTAAAAGATAAAAAGAAATTAAAGGACACCAATGAATATCTTCAACAGGAAACACAGAAAAAGCTTCCTCGAAGATTGTGGTATTTTTGAACCATAATCAGGTGCACCCTGGTAACGGCAAACTTGTGTTGTCGGCTAATGTTTCTTACACTAGGTCAGGCTGAAAGGAACTGCAGAACGAACTCCCTAAAGGGTGTCCTCATTTTGCCCGTTTCACCTCTGGCGTAGACACAGAAGTACAGCGGAACCCCACATAACAATGCTTCATATAATGAAAAATTCGTACAACGAAGCGTTTTTGTGCTATTGGCAATGCCCCACAAAAAGATTTTTTTTCGTTATACGGGTTTTTCGTTAAGCGAGGTATACCTCACTTAACGAAACCCCGTATAGCAATCATTTTTCTCATTATATGGGGTATCACCAATAGTGCTTCGTATAACGAAAAAAAACATATAGTGAAGAGCCCCACGGAACAGAGTTTTCCCGTTATATGGGGTTCTACTGTAGAAGGAAACACGGTTACATCCATAAGCAACAGAGCAAGTAGAGTAGTCAAGACTGTAAGAGTCCAAGCGCTCAGGTTGCCCAGCAAATAGGAAAACTTAAATGCACCTAAAAATGACATTCCAGCCCATTAAGAACTCATATCCTTCATTCCTTAGCATAAATATACACAGAAAAGGGACTCAATAGGATGATTTACTCAACTACTCACTCACCTTTCCCATCTGTTGCAGAGGCCTCCTGTAAGTGCCTTATTGACCTGAAAGAGAAGGCTTAGAGTCAGGTTGGGGATGCATTGTTTATGACTTTATATCTTTGGTCAGTGGAAGGCTACACAACACAACACACACTCACATCACAATAACACACACACACACACATCCAACCCTTTAGAAGGATTTGCGATCTATGATGTTTTGCTCAAGACTGGAGTGAAACTCCTGGATCCTAAGATGTACGGCACGGCGTTGTGGATAGCCACCGTTGCGTGATTGAAAAGAGAGACTGGCAAAAGTGTAGCTTGAGTGTATGAAATCTGATATAACCAAATAGTCTGTTTTGACTTTAACAAAACCCGTTCCTGCTGACAGTTCTTATTCAAAACCACACTGTGAGCAGTAATGGGATTTGAGGGATATCGATATTTTACTTGGTTCCCGTTTTTTAATTCCCAGGGGCTCAGAATGGCTTCTGTGTTTGCCCTCCTGTTTCATCTGCAGAGCAACCCTGAGGGTATTATTTAATTTTTTGTATTTACATTTATACCCCACCCTTTTGGTGCAAGCACCACTCAGGGTCATACCCCCAAGCGCGGCTCTGGAAAATACGGGAACTGCTCCGGCCCGGGTGTGCATGCGCAGCAACAACTCTTTTGCGCATGCGCAGAACCCCTTTGCGCATATGCAGAACCCCTTTGCGCATGCGCACCACTGCCTCTGATGGGCGCACATGCACAGTAACCCCTTTCCCTGCCATTCAAAATAGGGATGGGAGTGGGAAAAGGGAGGAACGAGCACTGGAATACGGGAAATCCCAGCCAATATGGGATACTTGACAGGTATGCTCAGGGTGGGTTATAAAGTGTATAAACATTATATAGTAAAACCCCTACTTACGTAAAAAGTCCATTCCGTAGGAAAAATGAAAATTTTATGTAACTCGAAGCAAACCCATAGGAAATCGTGTTACGTAAATTTATGTAAATCAGGACAGTTATGTAAATCTGGACATGGTTTTAGCATAAAATCATTATGTAAGCCGAATTTTATGTAACTCGGGGCATATGTAAGTGGGGTTTTTACCGTAATAGCATATGACACAAGTCAATAATTCTTTGTGCACATTTTATTCCCTCAAATTCTGTACTGCTCATGTTCATAAGTAGCTCAGTTTCTAGATAAAGTAGTTAACAGACATGGAAGCCATAATTCTTAATATTGTGTTGTGTAAGCTATGGTCAGCTATGGTTGTGTAGGTTACGGCCAGTTATGTGAACATTTTGTGAATTCTTCTCTTTATCTCCATTTTTAATGGCAATAAAGGTATAACAACAACAACAACATATACTCAGGCCTCAAACTGCTGACCTGCAGTTTCCGGTCGTCCATTTCAGAGTCTTAACCACTTTCTTGCCCTTAAATCTTGCCAACCACAGAAACAATGACTGCCCAGGTTTTGCAGATGAAGTTTTAATACTACAGCTTTATCCTCCATCCCTTCTAAAACTGGAACTCACCACACAACAGGAAAGAGGATGGCTCCACAGCAAAGTAAGTCCACGAGGAAAAGGATCTCCTTCCACAGCCCATATTCTGTAGTGCCCTCTTCCGTTGACTCAATGATGATATAGGCTACATTGGCCAAAACCTAGTAAAGGGTGAAAGCATGGCATCAGGCACCTCTCATGGAGTGCCATGAGATTAAAAGCAAAAAGCAAAGCAATCACACTTCTGCCCTATAGAGCTTAGTGCACTCTCTAGGCCACGGATTCTCAATTTGCGACCTGTGGGCTGGATGCGTCCCACAGCACCATTTCATGTGGCCTCCACCACACCCAGAAGCGCCATGTGGTAGAGGCAGGGCAAAATGGCTGTCCGGCCCCCAAAGCTATCTAAGGGAGTGTGACCGGGCCCCCGGCTTTAAAAGGTTGAGAACTCCTGCTCTAGGTGGTTCAGAAGGTAACAAGCATTTTGCCCAACAAAAATGACTGACCTTGGAAGAGGCTGAGTCAAACCTTGGACCCTGGTCAGAATTGAACTCATAGCCTTTTGGTTGCAGTACAGCAGTTTAACCACTGCGCCTGGGTAAGACTGAATAAACCAGGAATGGGTGCTTTGGGCTGGGGAGGTTGTAAGGATAAAGAGTATAAGGCTTCAGCAGTAAACCCATTTGTGTGGATTTACAGGGTACCACGAAGAAGAAGAAGAGTTACAGGTAAGCCAACAGTTACAGGTAAGCCATGCGGGGTTAAAACTGCGGGACTGCAGCCAGAATGTTGCGAGTTCAATTTTGACCAGGGATCAAGGTTGACTCAGCCCCTTCCATCCGTCCATGGTGGCTAAAATGTGTCCCCAGTATATTTAGGGGGTGGGGTGGGTGGGCAAAAGGCTCATGAACTTGTGAACCAGCCAGAGAGTGCACTCAGTGCCTACATGGGGCAGGAGAGAAGTGTGATTGATTTGCCTTTGCCTTGCTTTTCCTAGGCGAACCTTGGCACTCCAGATGTTCTTGGACTTCAATTCCCAGAAGCCCAAGCCCCCATGAATCTGCACGAATGGGTTTACTGCAATTCATCCAGCCCACGCCGCCCTCATCACTCATGCAAGCGGAAGTAAAACGCGCCCGGACGGATGAATTGCAGTAAACCCATTTGTGCAGAATTGAAGTCCAACAACTGGGAATTGAAGTCCAAGAACATCTGGAGTGCCAAGGTTCACCATCACGTCCCTAGGGAAATAAGACGCCCCTCCTGCCAGATCCCCTTGATGGTCTCACCTGTAGAGGGATGACAATCATGAAGATTTTCTTGTCCTTGTCTGAGAGGATGTGCTTAATGAACGCCCAGCCTGTGCCAATGAGGGCAATGGTGATGAACAGCAAAGCGCCCTTCAGCCTGGCAAGTAGAAGAGACAAACACAGAAAAGCAATCCAGGGGATTTAGCAACAGCAGGAAACAGAAATTATGGGAAGGATTCAGAACTGCCCTCCTTAATTTCAAATTCTCCATGGGAGGTTATAACATCCGTTCTTCCCAGCTAATGTGGCCAGTATAAAAGCGATGAGCAGGAAATTCAAAAGTGGTGCAGCTCACATTTCAAATTAGTAAAGGTAAAGGTCGCCCTTGCTCGAAAGCCAGTCGTTTCCAACTCTAGGGTTCAGTGCTCATCTCTGTATCTGCAGATGTTTCTGTGGACATGTTGGAGGCATGCCTAGAACCCACCAAAGCAGTACCTATTTATCTACTTGCTATTTCTTGCTTTTGAACGTCAAGGTTGGTGAGAGCTGGGACAGACAATAGGAGTTCACTCTGTCGTGTAGCACTCGGGTCTCGAACTGCTGACCTGCCAACCTTCCAGTCATCAAGTTCAGCATCTTAACCATTAAGCCACCACAGTCTCTTAAATTTCAAATTATAATACAATTTATTATTTGTCTAAGACCAGAACAGAATATAGACAAAACGTTCACAGCATGATTGAACATACTGTACTGTTGTGGGACTACAAAACAGATTGTAGAATGCTCTAGTCAAACTCAACCAAATGAAATCCAGTATACTGTATTTTACGGACCATAAGACGCACCCAGTTTTTAGAGTAGGAAAACAAGGGGGAAAATTCTGAACCTGTACTTTCACCACCAACCAGGGGTGGCGCTGCAGGGGAAATGGGCAGGCAGGCCAATTGCACTAAAGCAGGGAGCGATGCTCTAGGCTAGCCTCTTGTTCTCACTGCAACCAGGAAGCATTGCTTTCCTCCTCCATTTTGACCACGTAGCAGGGAAACATGGAGCAGGAACAAAAAAGGTAAATGAATCTCTTTCTTTTTATGCACAGGTTTGGTTTCCCACTTAAATGCATTGGGAAAATACAAACAGAAAAGCTGATTGATCTCCAATGTATTTAAATGGGAAATTGCAATTTTCGCCCTCTTGTGGCCACCTGTGGTAATGGCCCTTAAAATATGTCGTTCCCCAACTTCTTTCTTCCCCCAGGAACAGCTGTTGGCCGGCCAGCTGGGGCTGTTGTAAAATATCCTTGTACAACAGCCTTACTGGACAGCATTTGGAGTATAAGACGCACCCTCATCCCCCCTTTTTTTTGGGGGGGGGGACGTGCGTCTTATGGTCCAAAAAATAAGGTACATCATGTAAAAATCACAATATATACATAGTGTAATAAAAGGTATGATATAAAATGGTAAGATATCTTAACCTATAAATCCAAGGGTTAACCGTTGGAACTGGCTATAGGTTGCTATGCCTCGCCCTACTTGCCTGCACTCACCCTTCGTGCACACGGCTGATCTGGGTACGCAGGTCAACGAAGGATTGAAAAAACCGGCAGTAGGGGCAACAGCCCCACAAACGCGAAGAAAGGGAAACAACTTCACTTCCCAACATTCCTTGCGCCACACCGCGCCAGAGCCAATCAGGCTGAGAGGCTCTCGCACGGGGCAGCGTTCGGGAACGCGCCGCAGCCAATCAAAATAAAACCATTTAAAAAAATGCAGCACAAACAGAAAGCACCAACCCATTACTACAAGCCCCAGCGTCCTGCGCGCCATGAGCACGCAGAACGCTGAGGAAAACGGCGCCCAAAAAATTAAAAAGAAAAACAACTCACCGCGTCACAGCCAAACACACACCAGCCGGCTTTCTATCCCTCACCCACGGCGCCTGAAGGACCCGACTGGAGTTTCCCCTTTAATATCAGTGGGTGGGGGTTGCGATCCCCCTCTCCGCTGGCTACCCTAGGGTTGGGAGGTTTGTGGGAACAAAAGGGGAATGTTTCCCAAACCCTTCTGGACTCAGGACACCAGGGAGAGGGGATCGATTCCCACCCCCCTCCTTAAAAAAACTCTGTCTTTTCTACTCTTTAAAAACGGAGTTGTTTTAAGGAGGGGGGAGGGAATCGATCCACTGTGCCTGGTCTACTGGGTCCAGAAGAGTTGGGGGGACATACCTCTTTTGTCCCCACAAACCTCCCAACCCCAGGGGAGCAAGCGGAGAGGGGGGTCGCAAGCCCCACCCACTGATATTAAAGGGGAAACCCCGATCTACTTTCACAACTACACACAAAAAAGCACCATAAAACAATAAAGCCCCCCTCCCCACCACCTAACCCACCCTTACTAACCCCCAACGACCATGCCCCCTCCCCACCACCTAGCCCATCCTTCCTAACCCCCAACGACCATGCCCCCCTCCCCACCACCTAGCCCACCCTTCCTAACCCCCAACGACCATGCCCCCTCCCCACCACCTAGCCCACCCTTCCAAACCCCCAATGAGCACGTACCTTCCCCACCACCAAATAAATAATTTTTTAAAAATTACTAAAAACACTCAAACACAGCCAAAAATGCACAAAAACAAAAACACCAAAAACAATACGAAGTAAACAAAGACACAATCAAAAACAAAACAAACAGACAAAAAATACAAACTCCAACCCCACCCCCCGCCCACACACACACACACACACACACACACACACACAAAAGAAAGAAAACAAGCAAACTTACCAAAACAGGTGCTACCTCCACCAGGACAGAAAGAGAAATGAATACAGAAAGAGACTACTTATCAGAAGAAGCTCCACCCAGAGGCCAGGAGAGAAACAAAAGTCAAAATACAATAACCCCTACCAGCACCACCTGCTGGCCACAATAGTAAAAACAATTCAAAAACACACAACAGCCCCAAACAAAACACAAATTCACAATTTTACACAAAAGGTCACACCAAAAAAAACAAGTAAAAAAAATTACACTAAACACACTTTCACACAAATCACAAATATATGTCAATAAAATACAATAGAAACTTTAAAAAATCCTGTGCTGAGTTATTATATCATACTTTCTTATTTTATTAATCCTCAAAAAAAACCAAAAAAGCAGATCACAGTTAATAACAGCCAAGCCAAACAAATTTAACATAAATAAACATTTAAAAAATTAAAATTACAGACTAAGCAATTTTTTTTTAAAAAAAACACAATTTAACCTTCCAACACAATGTAACACTATTGCAAAAAAAAAAATTGGCTCATTTTTAATTAAAAAACACGGGGGGGAAAAGCCCGGCAACGCCGGGCAACCCTTGCTAGTACAATATAATAACATCTAAGATTACAGTGTATAAAAATACTAAGCCTATCAATGTCAGTAAAAAGGGTAGGTTACCTACCGTAAACATAGTTTACGGTCGAACGATCGTGCAGGTGTTTGTTTTGTAGCTCCCCACTTCAGTGGTAGCTCGGGTTACGAATTTAATGCGTTGTCCAGGATTTTTTGTGTCGCAAAAAATTCGTAACCCGAGGTACCACTGCATTTTACATTGCAGACAGTGGTCTCTAGTGTCCAGCTCTGGTAGTGCACCAGTTTCCTGGGGGAACCTGCTTCTTATCCCGAATAAAAGTTACATAAAAACATATATAAGAACATAAGAACAGCCTTGCTGGGACAGTCTACAGGAGCCCATCCAGTCCAGCATTCTGTCTCACACACAGTGGCTCACCATTTGCTTTAGGGTATTCCCAAGTAGATTCCTTCACCTGCTTAGGATTCCCTGGAAATGGCATTGAGAGATATCCTGCCTATCGCTCCAACCCAGAAGTTGTCCTTAGGTATCCATAATTATAGCCATTGATACTCTTGTCCTCCATGAACTTGTCTAATCCTTTCTTAAAGCTGTCAAGACTGACAGCTGTCACCACTTCTTCTGGCAGGGAGTTCCATAGACCAGTAATCCTCTGGGTGAAAAAGTACTTTCTCTTATTTGTTTGAGAACTAGTACCCAAAAGTTTCATGGAGTGGCCCCTAGTTCTAGTGTTGTGCGACAGGGAAAACAGTTTTTCCTTATCTACTTTGTCCACACCGTGCATGATTTTATACACTTCCATCAGGTCACCTCTTAGACGCCGTCCATCGTTCAAGAGTGAAGAGGCCCAACCGTTGCAGCCTCAGATGGTAAGGAAGGTGTTCCAGTCCCCTCATCATCCTTCTGGTTGCCCTCCTCTGCACTTTTCCCAGCTCCATAATATCCTTCTGGAGGTATGGCAACCAGAACTGTAGGCAGTATTCCAGATGGGGCCTCACCATAGATTTATAAAAGTTGTAACCTTAGGCATTATTTCCAATGGATTTTCATTCGTAACCCAAAATGCCATTACCTGAGGCATTCGTAACCCAAGGTACCACTGTATTTACAAATGAAAAGTGGACATTTATCGCTAATCTGAATAACAGTCATAGATCATCTGCTACTGCCAGCTGTATTGATTTGCATGCCTATCTGTCATTCTGATTAAAAACTCTATGCCTCTGTATCTGGTATATATAAGTTCATGCCTTGATGTTTCACTCCTCTTTCTGATGAAGTGGACTTGATCCACGAAAGCTCACATTAAAAATATACCAGTTAGTCTTTAAAGTGCTCCAGTGTTTTTCTTTTCTGACATGCAAGAAACACAGACTAACACGGCTACTATTCCAAAACATACTTACAAGTGAGTGATATAATAGACAACCGCCCAACCTTCAATGGGGTAGCCCTGAGTAGAGATGTAGTGGTAGTCAATCTGGAAAAGAAAGGCAGAAATCAGATCATGTTCTCCATCCAAGAATTTAAAACATTTTAAGTAACTCTCCTACATTTTCCAGGTAAGGTAAAGGCCTACCTTGCTTGAAAGCCAGTCATGTTTGATTTTAGGAGACAGTAATCATCTATTTACAGCAGTGATTCCCAATGTGGGGCCCAGGTCCCACAGGGGGAACTTCAATTCCCAGAAGCCTAAGTCAGTACATTGGCTGATCAGTGCTTTTGAGGAATTGACTAAGGATTCTGGGAATTGAAGTTCAAAAACCAAAGGTTGGGAAACACTGGTTTACAGCCAAATGCAGACATTTCCGTGGTCATGTGGCAGGCATGACTAAGACACTGGAGTGCAGGAAAACTGCTACCTTTTCTGCTTGCAATTTATTTTGAACGGCCAGGTTGACAGGAGCTCACTCCATTATGCAACACTTGGGTCTTGAAAAACTAATCAAGGTGACATATAATGGGCAGGACAAGATTTAAATACAACAAAAGTAGATCTAAAAAATAATTGTGTGAAACAAATCCCAGCACAGTTAAGACAACAGAGAATTCAACAGACTATTTAAAATATCTCATCAACTAAAACATTTCTATAATAATAATATCATGTCAGAAACTATTCTGGGCGGAAAGGATTTTCGCTGGAGGAATTTCTCTCAGGGGGCATCCGAATGAGGCTCCTTTCACGTCCCCAAGGTCTTTTCCCACCAACGTGGTCCCTAATTATTTACTTGCAATTTCTTGCTTTTGAACTTCTAGGTTGGCAGGAGCTGGGACAGAAACGGGAGCTCACTCCGTCAAGCAGTACCCGGGTCTCGAACTGCTGACTTGCTGGCCTTACACTAACAAGGTGAGCTTCTTAACCAATGAGCCACCGAAGTTCTAATCTGGGGTTAATAAACAAATACACACCAGTATCTAAGGTCATTTATTGGGGGGGGGGTGGCTTTTGTGGTATAGAAGCAAAATAATTTTGCATTCACGTACAAAATGTTGTTATATATCTAAAATGATGTAGTTATATTAGTACAGTAGCTTGTTCTTAATACTTCAGGCTATCTAAGGGAGACGGAAACTGGCCAAGTTTGTCAACCTAAATGGAGATCTATTCAACCCAGGAGATGCATATGAAAACTACTTACAGGCAGTGGTGGGCATCAGTAGGTTCGCACCGGTACACGTGTACTGGTAGTAAAAATGGCTGGCTTCACCCACCTCCCTGCCCCACCCACCTCTTCCTCCTCCTAGAAGAGGCTTCGGAGGGTCTTGGTCCCATTTCCCCCTTCATCAAAGGCGAGGCCATGTGGCTGGGGAGGCACTTCGGGGTGAAACACAGCCCTGGAAAAGCCTTGGACAAAGGGGAATATGGCTTCAGAGGTTCGCTATAGAGTGATGAAAATAGAAGAGGCTTCTCTTTTCATAGCTCTATAGCGAAGAGAAGTCACATGGCCAACAGACCACGTCTACCCAGTCACATGGCCATGCCCACAGTGTGGTAGGAATTTTTTTTTGATGCCCACCACTGCTTACAGGGTATACAGAGAAGGATGCTTCCAGGATATTACTTACTGCATGGAAGACTAAAGACAAGGATTTGGTAAAGGGAAGAGCAGCCATCAGCCAGTGGATTTTGAATACATCAGCCCTGTAAAGAAGAGAGTGAGAATTAAAGGGCGGCCAAGATTCAGAAGCAAGAGAAATACAACCTTGTGTTTTTGTAATGTCTTGAGAATTAGAATTGTGAATTAGAATTATCATAGTTGTTATCGTTGACTTCAAGAATCCAAGAATGCATTTTTTACCCTGAAGCAGGAAAAATGCCATTGGCGTGAATTTGTTTAAGGTGGCTCCCAGCTTGCCACACACTATGACAGGACTTCTCAACCTTTTTAAAGCTGGGGGCCAGGTCACACTCCCTCAAACAGCTTTGGGGGCTGGATGGCCATTTTGTCCTTCATCCACCACATGGCACTTCCTGGTGTGGTGGAGGCAGAGTGGGGCCACATCTGGCCCACGGAACACAGGTTGAGAATCCCTAAACTATGATCTCGGAGCCATCTCCTGTGGCACATATGAAATGAGACATGCAGGATTTAACACCGGGACTGCAATGGACTGCCACAGCCTTGAGGATATTATCAAGGTGCGCCTTCACAGCCAGTCCATCTGGCATGGCCTCTTCCATCTCCATGGCTGTTGAGAATCAGAGTTCCTCCTCCACTCATTTTGCCATTGGGCCCAATAGGATGGTTTCCAGTGACATTTCCTCCACTAAGGGGACCATCACCCCCTCCTAAAGGGGCTCAATCGCCCGTAGCCATTGGCCCCTTTAGGGAATCAGGCTCTTTACTACTGTCTGACACTCGGCACTGAATCGCTGGCTGCACGGTCTACTCCTTTACCATAACGGGATGTCCGGCCAGACATATATTAGAATTATAGACAAGGTGGAAATGCTTTAGAAGTGTAGATGCCAGAAAGCTTTATTTCCAAGCAAATTCTTTCTTCAGAAGCTCTAAGGGGGTGGTTTAGTCATAAATAAATAAAACAAAAGAACAGATGCCAAAAGTGAAAGGCCACCTCGAAGTTTTGAACAAAGACTAAAAAGAAAAAAACACCAGAAATAGGATACATACTTGTCAAGTATCCCTTATTGGCCGGGATTTCCCGTAATTCAACACCTCTTTGTGTACTTTCCCGCCTGGAGCCGCCGCCATCCTGTAATTTGACGGCGGGGAAAAAGTAGTTACCGCACATCCCCTTTTGCGCAGAACCCTTCTATGCATGCGCAGAAGTCTTCTACGCAGAAAGCTTCTGCACATGTAGGCTTCTGCACATGTGTAAAGGCTTCTACGCATGTGTAGGCTTCTGCGCATGCGTAGAAGGGTTCTGCGCAGGTCCCGTATTGTCCGGAGCCGCACTTGACAGGTATGAGGATATGCAGGATAGTTGATCAAGTGGCAAAATAGCTACTAAATCTGACTATAAACCTGAGATACTGCAGCATTCTAAGAAGGTAGGAAAAACTTTTTGGAGACTCAGAATAGTCTTAATAGACTCATAACAAAATTTTGTCACTTATTGTGTCAATGAAACAACACCTGGCACCTTGATCACGAAATGTGTAATAACAAAGTGGTTGTTTCACAACAGTCATACCAACACCAACAGAAGCCCAGAAGGATTACTCGTGTTTCTCAACCTCAGTCAGTACATTAGCTGATCAGTGCTTTTGGAGAAATGAAGTCCAAGAACCGAAGGTTGGGAAACAGGGCTCTAATTACGGCTGTTGCTTTGTACGAATGCCTGCCTACCTGCGCTTCCGAAGAGTGTGGATCCACACAGCTCCGGCGATGAAGAAGAAGAGGGCCATGGAAACGTAGAGTTTGGGGAGTGGGATTTCCCCTGCAGAGAGGTAGCTGCCAGGATTCTCCTCTGTGATCCCGATCTGAAAGCGGAGAAAGGGAAAATAAAATAGCCGTCCTGATGCCTGTGTTTGGATCCTGAAACATTGGGTGCTGGGAGCCAGTTCACACCCAATCCGTTACTGGTGTGCATCGGATCTCAAGATTTTCCAAAGTGCAGACCAGAGATGACGAACCTTTTAGAGATCGAGTGCCCAAACTCAACAGGTTGCCGTCTGCACTGCAGAGGGGTGGGGATGAACTCTGTGCTGAGGGGAGGGCGGAAGCGTTCCCATTGGCTGCTGGGCACAGGGGTGGGGTGAACTCTGTGCTGAGGGGAGGGGGGAAGCACTCCCATTGGCTGCTGGGCAGAGGGGCAGGACGAATTATGTGATGGGGGAGGGAGGGAACACTCCCATTCGGCTGCTGGGCAGAGGAGCAGGGTGAACTTTATGCTGGGGGAGGGAGGGAGAGTCCCCACTGGTTGCTGTGCAGAGGAGTGGGGCAAACTCTATGCTGGAGCGATGGTGGGTATACCCACAGAGAGTAATCTGAGTGCCCCCTCTGGCACGTGTGCCATAAATTCGCCACCACTGGCAAAGACAGATGTCCTACATAGCAAAGGTATGTAGTTTCTGTTTAAGAGTTTGGGGTTGAAAGGTGATTGCAAGACTGAATTGAGAGGAAGAAAGATCAAAATATACACGTGCACGGCTCAACTCCTTCTGGCAGATGCGGCTATGTGTTTGCCTTAGAAAGACTGTAGCATTTCCTCTTAATGCCTAGTGCTGCCTTTGGTTATCTTGTTCCCAGGGCCCTTTTCTCTATATTTGGCAAGAACAAACTACAAAGAGAGAGAGAAACAACGCACCTCACAGGACTGCAGGAATTCTTTAAAAAGCACATACTTTAACTGAGCCTGCCCAGTGCCCCCAAAAGAAGAGGCATACATTCATCACTGAGTTTAACATTTTTACTAATGGTCAACCACTGCTGGAAGCCACTAGCTTCCTTTACGTCGATGACCTGGTAATTGCAGGACAGTGTGCAACCTTTGAGGCTGTTTAGAAAAAACTGAATGTGGCTTTGAATTTAATGGCTATATATTATAGGGATAACCAACTGAAGCCAAACTGCCTAAAAACTCAACTCTGTGCTTTTCATTTGAAAAACCATGAGGCTTCAAAATCCTGTAGGTGACTTGGAATGGCACCAGGCTCAAACACTGCGACACCCGCAAATACCGGGAGTTACCCTGGATCGAACTCTCACCTTCAAAACCCAATGCCTAAATACCAAACAGAAGGTTTATGCCAGGAACAATATCCTGAGGAAAACAACAGGCACAAGTTGGGGCGCCCAACCGCACACATTAAGAACTTCTGTGCTAGCTTTACGTTACTCTGCAGGAGCGTATGCTAGTCCAGGGTGGTGCAGTTCAAAGCAAGGCAGGGCAGGTGGATGTGGCCCTAAATGAAACAGCGAGATTGGTCACAGGATGCCTAAAACCAATCCCGATACAAAAAGTGCATTACTTAGCTGGCATCCCTCCATCAAAATTTCATTGAGAAAGTGCTGCTCAGAAAGAGTGGGTCAAAGCAAGGTCCTCGGAAACACACCTCCTATGTGATCCCCAGCCACCCAAGCAGAGACTGAAATCAAGGCATAACCTCCTCACAACCTCTGCCCCTCCGAACAACCAGCCCCCCACAGAATTGGATGTGGCGCAAGAAGTCTGAAAAACAGGTAATTTCTCCCATCTCTGGTCAAGACCTTCCCAGAAATCAAGTGTTAAAAGGGGGAAAGGGAGGGGGGGGTTTGAGCCAACTCACTTCGAGGCTAAAGGTGACCTGTTCATTTCGCAGGTCCTTGACGACACATTTGTGAAAGTAGAGGCTGTAAAGTCCTTCCTGGCTCTCGGAGCTGACGTTTAAATAAAACTGAGAAACAGACAAAGGAAGAGTAGGGAAAGTTAAGAGAATATACGAAAATGTCTTCAATATCTGTTTTTTCCCCCCCTGCTATTCATGCTCAAAGATTAGACACAGGATCTATTAATTAGGGAACCCTAAGATATATCTGTCACTACTTCTGACACCCTGTTTGTATTTTGGAACATAACAAACAGAAGCAAGGACTATTAAATGTAGCACCAATCACACTTAAATGTACCACTGCTGTTAATACCTCAAATCGGGACGTGCAGATTTGAATCTGTGAACTCCAGTTTCCAGAATCCGAGCACAGCTTTCTGGGAGCTGGAGTCCATAGACCAAGGGTTCCCAACCTAAGGCCTGCGGGCCAGATCTGGCCTGCAGTACCATTTCATGTGGCCCCCACCTCTCCGAGGGCATTCGAGAAACAAAATGGCCACCCCTTTAGAAGCTGTTCGGACAAAATGGCCGAACCCATCGTGCAGGCAGGGCAAAATGGTGGTCCAGCCCTCAAAGCTGACTAAGAGAGTGTGACCCGGCCCCCGGCTTGAAAATGTTGGGAACCCCTGCCATAAACCCAAATCAGCATTCTTCTAATGCAATGTTTCCCAACCTTTGGTTCTTGGACTTCATTTCCCAGAAGCCTAAGTCAGTCCATTGGCTGATCAGTGCTTTTAGGAATTGACTTAGGCTTCTGGGAATTGAAGTCCAAGAACCAAAGGTTGGGAAATACTGCTCTAATGTCAAGGATAGCCAAAAAGGGACCCTGTTCACTGCTGGGGGCAAATTCCTGGAATATCTTCAAATCAGGATTGGTTGCCATATATTCAACCTGCTTCTCCTAATTCTTTAATCTTTTCAGCAGCACAATTAAAATGTTAATCAATAACATGACACTGTTTCAACTGCTCATTCTCATCACCTACTGAGTTTGTGATCAACAATTCTAGACGAAATTTCAAAGAGGAACCATTTAGCAAATACAAGTCGCCCTCCCCCATATTTGTGGGTTCAGTATGGATTATTTGTTATCCACAGGTCTAAAAAATGTTAAATATTTTAAAAATCCTGAAATTCACAATACATACCATATTTGCTAGCGTAGAAGACCCACTTTTCCTCCCTTAAAATACACTGGAAAAATGGAGTGCATCTTGTGTGCCAGCAAATATGGTATTTACTGTATATAGTGACCTCTACGGGGCTATTTTGGTAATAACGGGGTGCATTTTATACTCCGATGCGTCTTACACGCCAGCAAATAGAGTATATTTTTCTATGGTGCATTACCAGATTTGACCACTAGAAGTCAGTGTTTGTCATGTAAAATCTAGGATTTGCTGGTATCTGCAGTTTCAGGTATCTGCAGTAGATCTTGGAACAGAAATATTGTATAGGAAGTGACCTAAAAACAGATTCTCTAACACATTAAATTTCTTAATGGATTAAGACCAACAGCTTAGATTTATTTAATGCATTAATGTTAACCTGTCAGCACCAGGACTACCATTTCCAATATTATATTACAGAATTGATCAGTCAAAAGGGGAACATACCATGAATGAATACCCATTGCCTTTGCTTTCAATAGGGTGCGTTTTCTCGACGGGCACCTGAACCAAGATAATAACACCGAGTTATTTCCAACTCACTGGGCACAAGGACAAAGAGATGAAAATGTTAATGGTGTGGGTACAATTATGGTTGAATGGAAAACCAAGCATTAGAACACCAACACTACACTTTCCTGTTGCAATGAGTTTCCAAAAGCAGTTTAGAGATAAAATCCATCTGACAAATTTCCCTTCTTGGCTCTTCATTGATGGCAAGATTCCTAATTACACACCTAAAACAGAGGCTCAACCTTTTTATGCCGTGGGCCAGGTCACACTCCCTCAGACAGTTGATCAGGCTGGACTGGTGGTTCCCCCTGCCATAAACGCTGCCATAAAATGCATCCACGGCTGTCATAGGTTGAGAACCCCTGCTCTAATACATGGGGTTGGAAGAACAGCCAGAATTGGCTTACAGCAGGGATTCTCAACCTGCCGCCCATGGGCCAAATGCAGCCGAAGATGCCATTTTATTTGGACCCCCACCGCCTGCCTAACATCAGGAAGTACCGTGTGGTAGAGGAAGGACAAAATCGCCATCCAGCCCCCGAAGCTGTCTGAGGGAGCATGACCCGGCCCCTGGCTTTAAAAGGTTGAGAACTCATGGCTTATACTAAAGCCAGTCTCTGATTTTGACCACATATGCCTTGTAAGGTATGGAATTCCAAGACATTCTCTCCAAGAACACTGCCACTGACCCCGGGCCCCACCCACAGCTGGGGTTGAAGAGCCGCTGCAGCGGTGGGCGGCAAAATTGCCACCGCTGACCCCAGGCCCCACCCACGGCTGTGGTTGAAGAACCACTGCGGCTGCGGGCAGCAAAAACGCCACCACTGACCCCGGGCCCTGCCAACAGCCAGGGGTTATACTGTTTGTGGCCGGTGACTTGGACTTGGCTGTTGGGGGGAGGGGGAGACATCGCTCCCCTGGCCAGCCTGGGCCCTGGACGCTTTGCGATCGGCCTTGAGCTTTTTGGACAATCTATGTTTTGTTTTGTTGTAACATGATTTTATTGTGTACTGTTGTGAGCCGCCTGGAGTCATGTTGCCGAGTGGGTGGCAAACAAATGTAAATATTAAATTAATGGGCAAGTCACTTCTAGTCACTCCAGCAGCCTTCCTCAGACTTCTCATTTCCGTGGTGACCAGCTTTTGCTTATGTTTTGTGCACATGTAACATAAGATGGGCAAGAGTAGGCTTTGTATGCCAGCTTTGTACAGACCAATTTTTAAGCATTTGGAAGCCAGTTACGTTCTGAACCTCAATTTCTCTTGTGTGTTATTTTTAGCTTGTTTTGTTCTGTTCTTATGTTTTCACTGTAACAAAGGTTTTTCTTTTCTTTCTTTTTAAAGTGGACTTTGTTTATGTCTCCACTAAAGCACATGAAATGTACTAGCATTGTGAACGGCTTTGCAGGCAGTTGAATTAAGCACTGGATGTTCCCTACTAAAAGAAGGTCAAGGTCGAAAGAGCAGAATTTTCTCTGAATGGTCACCCTTGCTTAACAACTAAAAACAACCAAAAACTCACTTAACAACTAAATCGGGGTTTACAATCCTCCCCGCCAGAAGTCACAACCAGTCACGTACAATGGCAGTGGCGGCGCTTTTACCAAGTGTTTCGCTTAAAGAGCAACTCGCTTAAAGAGCAATCCCGTGGAATGCATTATGCTCTTTAAGCAAGGTACCACTGTAAGTTCTGGGTTGAAAGGAGTTTTGCTGGATGCCCCGAATGAGGCTCCTTTCATGTCCCCAAGATCTTTTCCGACTGAAGTGGTCTCTATGTATCTACTAGCAATTTCCTGTTTTCTAACCACTCAGTTGGCAGGTGCTTATTCCGTCATGCAGCACTTAGGTCTCAAACTATCGACCTGCTGACCTTCCAGTCATCACGTTCAGTGTCTTAACCACTAAGCCACTGCAGTCCCTGGCTAATGCTGCTGTTCCATACCTGTCAAGTTTTGGATTTGAAAATAAGGGAAATTTTGGGCAACACCCCCTCCTCTCCACAATCCAGACACATCCAAGAGCCTAGAAGAAGAATCACCAGAGCCAGGGAGGAGGGGTGTTGGGCTCCCCCAGGGGGAGGAGGAAGCACCCCCTAGACACTCCCCTTAGCACCACTGCTGCCCCTCACAGGGAACAATGCAGCAAGCCAGCCCCATAAGCAAGCCTCAGCTGCAGTGGAAGAAGATAAATACTGTAATTTTAAGTCCCTCTCTCCACTCACTCCACATCATTTCATAATATGGTGATTTTTTGTGGAACTGTTTTTTACACTTATATCAGTGAAACCGAATCGGCTTCAAGTATATTTGCATACAACATAAAGAGGCTATTTCCGTGGTTCCGTGGTCTTAAACACAGATTTTTTTAAAAATGGCATTGAGGTACACAAGGCTAAGACAGTAGACAATTAACTGATATAAGTGTAAAAAACAGTTCCATCAAAAATTACCATATTATGAAATGATGTGGGAGCGAGTGGAGAGAGGGACTTAAATTACAGTATTTATCTTCTTATATCTTCTTTTAATATATTAAATATATTAAATAATATAATAATAATAATACGGGAGATTTATGGGAAAATACAGGTGGCAGGAAAGAGGGGTAACATATGGTGATTTCCCGGCCAAAACAGGATACTTGACAGCTATGTGCTGTTCCTATTATCCCAAGCCCTGTAATGGTTTAGAAACCCACCCATTCTTGAGGACGAGAGAACTCCATTTCCCATTTTGCCTTCAACAACATTCAGAGGGCTGGGTGTTTCTTACCTCGGTTTCAGTGGTGTTTGGCTTGGCTTGCTTCGAATCTAAGACAAAATACACAAAGGGCAAAGTTGGCCACGTTCAAACAAAACAAATTGCCCCCCTTCTGGAACACCCCCCCTCCCTTCAGAAAAAATAACCTGAAGACTTGTGCAAAGCGGACACAGGAAACACCCCTTCCCCTTTTTCCTTCCTCCCCTCCTTTCTCAGAAAGCTTCTGCTAATTAGTTTTCTTTCCTTAATTGCACCCTCATTCTCACTGACTCCTGAGACCTCGAGTTTTTAGCATTCTCCTCCTCCTCCTGGTCCCCCTCCCTCCAGATCCAAAGTCCCGTATCCCGTTGCTGCAGGCAAACTGGGTGGCTATTCTTCTGATCTGTGGGGGGTAAAAACTCTGAAAAGGATCTCTCGCTCTCTCTATTCCTGCCAACCTAGCAGTTCAAAAGCAAGAAATTGCAAGTAGATAAATAGGGACCACTTCGGTGGGAAGGTCAACAGCGTTCTGAGTCTAGTCATGCCTGCCACATGGTCACAGAAACGTCTGCAGAAGCAGATAGCACTGGCTCTTCGGCTTTGAAACAGAGATGAGCACTGAACCCTAGTCGGATACGACTGGCTTTCGAGCAAGGGAAACCTTTACCTTTAACTTTACTCTCTCTTTTGAAGCAAAAGCTAATTGGTGTGATGGATTTGTACTGCTTAAAATGTAGGGTTGCTTTTTGAATCTGTAATGCCTATTTTTGTGTGTTGTTCACTGAAAAGGGGTGGCACAGTGAAGCATTCTGGGTTGTTACTAGGGAAGAAGTGTTGTGTAGACTAAACAAAACCTCATGCTTTGGAAAAACAAAACCTAAGTTTGATGGACATGGAGTACTGTGTAGTGATGGCTGGAATCTTTCAGAAGAAGGGTCAGATTGTCTGAGGGAATAAAAGAAGTGGGAGAGAAAGAAGTGGTCTCTTTGTTCTTTTTGCCATTCTTTGTAAGTAGTTCTTTTGGTTTTTTTAAAGGTTTTTTTTAAATTTTAACAATCATAATACACAAGCAAATACAACAAAAACAAAACAATACATAATACAAAGTAATATCTCAGTTATATAATGAGTATGATTCTTATTTTAACTACTATTGCCTATCTTAAAACCTATTCTTTCTAAACATTTTCTTCAATCACCTATAAAACTATATTATTCATTTACACAATTCTTATATCTTAATCTCTCATATTAATTCAAGATAAACATTTTCACGCAAGTGAAAATTACAATGCCCTGGAAAAAGCTGTATTTGTCATAAAATATATTATTTCCAGAAACTCATTTGATCCGGTACAGGGCTGCCTCCTTTACTCTTAAACAATGTATATTCCAAAAAAGGCCTCTAGATACTGTATCCTAAAAGTTATTTTCTTTGATTAAACCTTTTTTTCAAATTCAACTCCCATGTAAGTTTATCATTTAAAGCTATTTCCCATATCTCTTTATACCAGTCATCCACTTCTAAGTTTAAATTATTTTTCCAATTCTTTGTGATGTATTGTCTTGCCATTGTTAAGAAGATGGATAACAAATCCTTCATGTTTTTATCTATATTTATTTCATCCAAATCAGTCAATAAGGTAGTCCTTGACTCTAGTTTAAAATCAAAACCCATTATTTCCCCAATTTCTTTCTTTCTTTCTTTTTTATTTATTTATTTATTTATTTATTGTTAAATTTTTATACCGCCCACTCAGCCAAAGCCGACTCTGGGCGGTTCACAACAGTGGGTAAAAACATATAAAAACAAATATTTTTTTTTCTATTTCCCCCCAAAAGTCAGACATCATTTTACAATTCCACCACATAGGCTCATATGTTCCCAGTGTATTCTGACACCTCCAACAATATTTTGTTTTCATATTGTCCATTTGATTTAACCGCACTAGAGTCAAGTACCACCTCCACAACAACTTATAATTATGCTCTTTAACTCTTACTCTTTTGGGGTTTTTAGAACTCAACAATCATGTAGTCTTTTGAAAGAGAGGGAGAAGCCTTCAGGGCTTCCAAACTTCAAACAGGCTTTCATTGTTTTCAATGTGCTTTATGAACTGAAGATGCTTCATTTGCCTAGAATTCATTTGCCTAGAATTATTTTTGCTTCCTGAAACTTTGAATTGTAACCTACTTATGCGGAAATATATATTTTTAAAAGAAATGCAGAGACTGGAGTTGTTTATTTTTCTGTCCACTCCCTTCCTAATAGCCTGGCTAAGGTCAGGACTTGTGAAGAGGCAAGCAAAACCCAGGTTTGCTTAGCCGCAGGTCATCAATTCAGGTGCATTCCCACTAACTTGTAGGCTAAGGCTCTACTCAGGAGTAACGGGACGGTGACAATTGGTTCTTCAACTACGAAACCTTACCTGAATTCTGGGTGGTTACTGAGTGAGCATTCCCCTGGGCATCATTAAAGATGATGTCCGGCAAGGTGGGAGTGTTGTCTTTGGGAGTGTTGACTTTCACACTGCGGACAAAAAAGAGAAGCGTATGCTTTCATGTGTCAGAAAACACAAAACTGAAAAGTTGTAGAGTAAGAAATTTGGAACCTGCTTCCAGAGACAAAATAGGCTTCCAGGAGGACACACAGAGAGAAACCTCTTCATTACTAGGAAGTAAAGGAAGGCACAAGATAAAGTAAGGGCATTAACAGCTTCACCGAACACGTGGGACTGTATCCAAACGTCAGTTGGGCTTCCAAGCTGGATGTCATAAGAACGTAAGAACAGCCTTGCTGGGACAGGCCACAGGAGCCCATCCAGTCCAGCATTCTGTCTCACACAGTGGCTCACCATTTCCTTCAGGGTATTCTTAGGATCTAAGATCACTGCAGATGGGGACTGCAGCCATGAAATAAAAAGATGCTTACTCCTTGGAAGGCAAGCTATGAGAAACCTAGGAAACATAATAAAAAGTAGAGACATCACCCTGCCAACACAAGGTCCACATAGTCAAAGCAATGGTCTTCCCAATCGTCATGTATGGCTGTGAGAGTTGGATCCTAAGGAAGGCTGAGCGCCGAAGAATAGACGCCTTTGAGATGTGGTGTTGGAGGAGACTTTTGAGAGTCCCCTGGACTGCAAGGAGATCAAATCAGTCCATCCTGAAGGAAATCAACCCTGACTGCTCCTTGGAAGGACAAATACTGAAGCTGAAGCTCAAGTTCTTTGGCCACCAAATGAGAAGAGAAGACTCACTGGAGAAGGCCCTGATGCTGGGAAAGATCGAAGGCAAAAGGGGAAGGGCTGGCGGAAGATGGGGTGGCTAGATGGCATCATCGACATGGTGGGCATAGATCTGGGCGGGCTGAGGAGGATGACAGAGAAGCCTGGCATGGGGTGGTCCAAATATTTTTAGAGGACTTTCAAAATAACAATTACATTCTAAACTTCACTCTGTCCTGAAATTCCTTTTTTATTTTATTTATGCACAAATTTTGACAGCAGATCTATGAAATTCAGGGCTGGGAGAACCAACCAACTCTAGAGGTAGAAGAAAACCTTCCCAGGATTGTGATGCATTTTCAAAATGTCCTCCCCTTGTGACTGTTTCAGCTCCAGATTAAAACTTGTCTCGCTGCCCAATTCCCTTCCAGTGTGTCCTTTTGATCCTGATGGGTTTTGAAATGGGCTTTTAACGTCTGCTTCCGCGTTGTTTTAACATGGGTGACTGTAGCTTCAGTCCATTGCTTCAAATCTCGAGAACAATCTAGGAATGAACAGCAGTCCTCATAACTGAGAATTTGATTTGATTTATTGGATTTGTATGCTGCCCACTCGACAACGAGACTCAGAATATGAAAACAGGCAAATAAGAAGTGAAGATAATAATAATTTTGTGTCAGAGATTATTCTGGGTTGAAAGTTTTTTTCCGGGAGAAACTCCACTCAGGGGACGCCCGAATGAGGCTCCTTTCATGTCTCCAAGTGCAGCTCTCAGGTATCGAAATCCGACCTTCCAGTCTCCAAGCTCCGCGTCTTAACCACTAAGCCACTGGGGGAACTGCTAAAAAAAAATCTAAATAGGGCTTTGAAACCAAGTCTCCTAACACAGCAACACTATAGCCAAGATGCAACACTGGATTCTCAAAAAGAGCCCATGCCAAATAAAATTTCTTAAGTCTTTAAGGTGCCATGACACTGGTAAATAAGATAGAAAAAAAACTGAACACCCTGATGTATGTTTTCTAGGATTATACATTATGAAAAGGGCCGAAATACATGCTTCCCAATGTCAACTCTTATGAGAACCTCTAATGCAGGGGTGCCCAAACTATGGTCCAAGGGCCGGATCTGGGCCCCGACGCCAATTCATCTGGCCCACAAAGCCCTTGTTGCTCCTGGAAGCAGAAGTAAAATGCGCCCATACGGATCGGCCTCCTGAAACACATGACTTGCCCATGGCCCAAAAGGTTTGGGCACCCCTGCTTTAATGTGACTCATGCAATAACCTGGTTTGGAACCCTATCAGTAAGTCCATGGATACTTATAGTAGCTGAAAAGTGGATATACAATAGCAATCACATTTATATAACACCCCATAGTACTTAGTGCACTCTCTGAGTGGTTCACAAGGTAATTAGCATTTTCCTCCCAAACATGCTGGACACTCATTTTACCCACCTCGGAAGGCTGGATAGCTGAGTCAACCTTGAGCCCCGTCACGACTGAACTCACAACATCAGTATATATACATTGTATAACTCACAATGCCAGTACAAGTGGTACCTCATGCAATGATTTTAATCCGTTCCACGGAGCTTGTTGTTGTACGAAACAATTGCTATATGATACATGCATCGTATGGCGATTTTTTCCATAGGGAAAATTGTTATGCGGGACACCATTTCCCCCCCAAAACCTAATTGTTATGTGATTTCATTGCTATATGGGGCAATTGTTGTAAGAGGTTCCACTGTATATATATAATATACTGTACATTGTAAGCCCCCCCCCCCAGTGGTGCTTGTACCAAAAGGGTGGGGAATAAATGTGAGTGAATGAATGAACGAATGTTTAAGTTGGCTGCATATTTTCTTATCTTTGTGTTCCATTTTGACAACCTGATATTCTAGTAGTGCACTTGGGATGGGTAATAATAATTTCGTGTCGGAGATTACTCTGAGTTGAAAGGATTTTTGCTGGAGAAACTCTGCTCAGGGGATGCCCGAATAAGGCTCTTTTCATGTCCCCAAGAGCTTTCCCCACCAAAGTGGTCCCTATTTATCTACTTGCAATTTCTTGCTTTTGAACTGCTAGGTTGGCAGGAGATGGAACGGAGACGGGCGCTCAAACTGTCATGCAGTACCTGGGTCTCAAACCGCCGACTTGCCGGCCTACCAGTGAACAAGGTGAGCTTCTTAACCACTGAGCCACCGCATGGGATGGGTTGGGTGGGAACAGCCTGGAAGACATATTAGTAGGAGCCACTTACACTTTCTTTGTCAAATCCAGGAGCAGAAGAGTGACTGAGACGTCATGATCTGGGTTTCTATTCAAAATACAATAATCCACTTCTTCATCCTGAGAAGAAATAAGAGATGATGTTTTGAATTGTCATAGATTTCTTGGCCCAGAACTGTAGCAAATTTGAACAGCCAAAAGGTACTGATGTAGCAGGATTTTCACTTTCCAGGCAAACGGAGTTACCATATTTGCCAACGTATAAGACAGATCGGACTATAAGACACACTCCATTTTCCTGTGTATTTTAAGGGGGAAAGTGGGTCTATACACTGGCAAATATGGTAATTGAAAAGTTGCTGCCGTGAATTATCAGAACAAATTTATTGCTGAGAACACATCAAACCATGCTAACTTCCCCACCTGTGTCATCTTTAACAAGGAAAACCTGCAACCCGCTTTTGCCTTACCAGGTAAGTAGAGAATCCATCATTCCGTGTTCGGTCTAAACTGAAGCCCACCTAAAAAGGAAAATATCAAAGAATACATTATTACAGTCTAGGTAAAGGAAAAGGTCACCCTGGCTCAAAAGCCAGTCATATCTAACTCTAGGGTTCAGTGCTCATTTTTGTTTACAGCCAAAGAGCCAGCGCAGTCTGCATTTGCAGACATTTCCGTGGACATGAGGCAGGCATGGCTAGACACTGGAGTGCATGGAACACTGTTTGCCTTCCCACCGAAGTGGTACCTATTTATCTACTAATAGTTCACTTTTTGACTAACAAGAATTATATGTCACAAGGGGTGGGGGATATCAGGATTTTAGAGATGCTCTGGTGGGGCATGGCCAGAAAAAGGTTCAAAATCATGGATTTAAACCAAGTGAATGGCCTTTTAGGCTTCCTCCACGTGAATAGGAGTTCACCTTTTGAATAATTAGAATTATATGTCACTGGGGTGTGTGGGCAGGGGAGCATCAGGATTTTAGAGATGCTTAGGTGGGGCATGGCCAAGAAAAGGTTGGGAGCCACTGATCTAGGACCAGCTTTTTCTAAACACTTGTGTTTTAAATTATGACAAATTTCATACTAGCAACAGTTCAAGAAATCTCAACTTCTTTAGTCTGCTACTTGGTCTAATCCATGTGTCCTATACTAAACCAAGTGCACTGATTCCAAATCTGAAGTCCAATTCTGCCTAGGACATCAGGATCTTATGTTAGCAAATCTCACTCCTGGTTAGGTTCCTACACTGATCACACAGGGTATATTTGCCATAAATGTAGCAAAAATTGTCCGGTTTATTAACACAGCTGCACCTACTCAACTTTGGCTCAAAACAGACTCACTATGGCCTAGCTGTACTATCCAATAAAATGGTTTCACACTAGAGAAATGCCCTTGGTCCATCTCACCTTATATACCTATTTCTGATATCAGCTCACTGTGTCGCCCAGACATGCCTGGCCGCTGCTGGAACATGTATGCCACCAGGGGATGTGATTCAGCGGAGCCGGCAGCAGGTATAGTGGTCGCTGTAACTGTTATAATGTTCTTATAGAAAAATACATTACCCAATACTGTTTGAATAGCTACTGCACATCTATAACTTAAAATCTGTGTGCGATAGGTAAATTCTGAATTCAGATTTGGAATCAGCGTACTCAATATCATGTAAATCACAAGTGTTATTTCCAGTAGCAAAATCGTTGTTGTGGCGTGTTATTATTGCTGAATGCTTCTGCGTCTCCACTGAAGAATGATTCCAGTTCCTGGTCATACAGGCTAATAACACTCACCATTTAAACTAGCCACATTACAAGTTTCTATGTCATCTCTCACAATTTTATAAGGATTCTTTGTGATTTTTTTGTTTTCAAAACTCTCTAATCACATGATTTGTGCTTAATTCAGAATTACTGCTTCTCCTTCTGTGTCTAGGTCTGAAGTGAAACTGCCAAAAAAAAGGCATCTTTGGGTGAGTTCATTCTGCAGTTCCTTTCGCCTGACCTAGCGTGAGAAAGATTAGCCGGCAAGACAAGGTTGCCATTACCTGGGCACACAACTGTGGTTCAAAAATACCACTATCTTCAAGGAGGTTCTTTCGCTGTACCTGTGAACCACTGCTAAGAAAGCTTAACTTTATAAATGTGATGTTTCATTTGACAAAAAACAAGGTGTGATGCAAAAGTCAGAAACCATTATATGGAGTGGGATTTGCAGACGTTAATGTCACATTAGCAGGTTTTGTCCCTATTTGACTTAAAATCTGCTACTTGAATGGTCGTATTGTATCTTAAAATATTTCCATGTATTCTTGTAAAAAGAGAGTGAATTTTCATCTAAAGCTCTGCACTGGGTTGACCAAGTCAAACTGCAAGTAACCTTTTGTTGAATTTTAGCCAAACCACACGTTGGCTTTGGTTGATGGGAATTAATCCTAAAGTACCACCAAATTGGAATAGAAGAATAAAAACGCCTACCTTGTAGGTTTTGTCGACGTTGGTGACTGGACTGACTGAGACATTACTGACATTGACTTTCATGAACCCATCTTTGAAGAAACCAAATGTGTTGAGGTGGACTTTCTGTCGTATATCATCCTGCAGAAGAAGGAAGAAAAACAGATAACTTCAATTAACAGAAACTCAAGTCTTTGTGAATCTACATGAATGGGTTTACTGTGCATTCCTCCCACCACTTTGGGTGGGAGGAACGTGACCGGCCCACTCAACCACGTGACTGGCCCGCAGCCTGAAAAGTTTGGCCACCCTTGAGATAGAGTTTAGTGCCAGGAATATTAGAAGCATTTCAGCGCTAACACTTCACAAGAATCAAGATCAGTGTTTCCCAACGTGGGGCCCAGGCCCCACAGGAAGGCTTCAATTCCCAGAAGCCTAAGTCAGTACATTGGCTGATCAGTGTTTTGGGTAAACTGACTTAGGCTTTTGGGAACTGAAGTCCAAAAACCAAAGGTTGGGAAACACTGATCAAGAAAACAAAGAAACCTTGATCAACTACAAGGAATATGTATTTGCCATCTTATAACCGAAGAAGTTTGATTCACGAAACTCACTGTGAAATGAATATTTATGATGTGTACAGCCGTAATGAGGATGATATTGTTGACGAATGTGCTGTTTTCTATTGTATGGCATTTATTGCACAGTAGTTTACTATTCTATCGTATTGTATTCTATTGTATTTTATTGCACTGTAATATTTGATGTTTGTGGTTTCTGTAAGCCGCCCAGAGTCGTGTTTGCTGCTGAGTGGGCGGCATACAAATCCAATGAATCAAATCAATCAAACTTTTATTTATTTAACTTATATCCCGCCCCTCTAGGAAAAACTTTCCTTTTCTAAAAATTCTTTTATTTGCTTTTTTTTTTTAAAAAAAACATATAACATATAACCTTCCACTCACCAACACGCAACACTCAAAAATCTCATCCCCCACCCACCCACCCCCAGGCAAAATATTGCCCGGCCGCTCCCATTTAGGGAATGGGGGAGGAGGGAGAGCCTATCCCTTCTATTCTTAATTCCTCCTTTCACTATTCCCCATCTCCTTCTCTTAATTTTCCTCTATTTTAATTCTTTTGGTCCCTATGCTATTCGTATTCATATTCCTAAATTGTTAACACTTTCTTGCCTGTGCCTATTTATATTTATATATTATTTTTACTTTTTGGCTTTTGGCTTTATCTTTGCACCAGACAATTCTGCATCCTTTTCTTCTCTTATTTCCCCTCCACTTCCATAACCCAAAGGTTTCTCCCTTTGTTTCTCCCTTGAATGTACTCTCCCCTTTGCTTGATACTCCTCTTTCCCCTTTGATCCTTCAGAACCTTCTCCATAGAGATTTTTTACCAGTTTTTCCCAGTTTGGGTCTCCCATCGCTATAATTTTAAGTAATTCAAGTGGCCTCATTGCTCCCTACTCAGGGCGGCTAACAGCATAAAACTCAACAGGTACAAACAGACATAAATATTAACACATCAAAACCCAAGACACCCTAAAAACAAAACTTATTTGTCGCACAGAGAGACAGAATAAAATGCCTAATGATCAGCTGTTGGTAAGATATTCCCAAAGGCCTCTTTAAAAAGAGATGTTTTCAATTGCTTTTTAAAGATAAGGAGACATGGCACCAGGCGCAACTCCCCTGGGAGGGAATTCCACAGCATTGGTGCTGCCTATGTTGTATTACAATATTTTTGCCATTCCCCCTCTTTTACTAAATCCTTGTCCAGGGGATTCTGAATGTGTTGATGATTCTCACATTTTTTTGGGAAAGCTTTTTGTGTGTCTCCCAAAACAGGAGAAAATTTTGTGATCTCCATTACCCAACAACAAGGTGAAACAAATCACACATTAGGAAGTGTCCTAGATTTTTTTTAAATATAAGGACCCATACTGCAGTATTCAATAAATGGCTAGAACAGGGATTCCCAACCTATGGCCCACGGGCCAACCCTGGCCCATGGCACCATTTCATCAGGTCTGTCGCCACCGCACCTGGAAGTGGGTGCGTTTATGCATGCGTGGATGCATCTTACATCAGCCGTAAAACATGCACATGCCTGCAACTGTCATAAACACAGAAGTGGATGCATTTATGAAAGCTGTAAATGTGCCCGCTTCCGGGGGCATGTGGTCTGGTCCCCTCAACTGTCCGGGGAGCGCGTGGTCAGGCCCATGGTGGAAAAGGGTTGGGAACCCCTGGCTTAGAAGAATGATAAGAGAGCTGGAATTGGGCTTCAAATACCTGGGGAAATGGGCGGTGGGACACTAAACCAGGTCCAGTGGAGACATCTTGGAAACAGCATTACTGTTATGATCCAGCCCTCCTCCAACTCCGCAGATGAGCTGGATACACCCTATGTCAAATCCTGTTCTGCCTGCACCCGAGCCTGAGGATGCCATGAGCCAGGGATCTCAGCCTGCGCCAGGCCCAAGTCTGTTTCCCCCAGCAACTGACCTGTCAGATCAGGAGTCTGGCTCTGACAGTGATCAGCCCTCAGTCAGGGAGAGGTCCATGAAGGAGCTACACCTGAGACGCAGGCAGGCTAGAGCGTACCAAAGAAGGCTCCCAGCTGATACCAATTAGCTGGGAGGCATATAAGCAAGCTTCTTGCAGCCTGCCAGCATCGGTACAACTCTTGTGCAAAGACTGGCATCCTGCTTGACTCCAGACTGCCTGCCGTGACCCTGACTTCTCTGCCAACCCTTTACAATGCCCCTGGACACCCTTTGGATTAGACTAGTGACTCGAACTACTGGTAAACAGACTTTGGCTTGCCTTTTGGACTTTGATATCTGGACTATCCTCAAACAAGACTCTCTGTGTAGCGCTGCCGTGCGGCGCCGTGTCTGCCCGGGTGGGTCAGCACAATGGCAAAGTCTTCTAGAGGAGAAGGATATCCTGTCCATATGTAGCTACATTCCTCAGTGAGTGGATTTTAGTAACTCCTGCAATTCCTCAGGCCCAATTCAAAATACTGATTGGTTTTGATCCTCACAAGGGCAATACAGCCAGTATCACTTGCTCAGTCAAGAGACTTAGAACATTAGTTATGAATAGGTCCTCTTGAAACCTCAGTTGTTCCTCTACATGTGGTTGCACTCAATGAAGCATGCTTGGATAATAAACAGAAGAAAGCTAACAGAACTGGGCAAGATGGGCAGGAGACTCCTGCAGGGAAAGCGTCTGGTGCACAATGTTCGTCCAACTGCTTATTCAGCAGACTCAAGTTGAGTCCACTCCTTTCTTTCACTAGAAACTTGGGGTACACAGAAAGAGCTTCCTCAAAGATTGTGGTATTTTTGAACCACAATCGGGCTTACCCTGCATACCTGTCAAGTATCCCGTATTGGCCAGGATTCCCCTTTCCCGCCGTCATCCCGTATTTTGAATGGCAGGGAAAGGGGTTACTGCGCATGCACGTACATTAGAGTCAGTTTTCCGCATGGGCAAAGGGGTTCTGCACATGCGCAAAGGAGTTGTTGCTGCGCATGCGCGCCCAGGGTGAAGCAGTTCCCGTATTTTCCGGAGCCGTGCTTGACGGGTATGACCTTGGGCAACAGCAACCTTGTGTTGCCGGCTAATCTTTCTCACACTAGGTCAGGCAAAAGGGAACTGCAGAATGAATTCATGAAAAAGTGACTTCATTCTGGTAGTTTTGTGTCTGGCCTAGACAAGGAAGAAGAAGAACTCTGTATTTATTTTGAGGGACTAAAACTGATTAAGTGATCGGCTTCTCTTACTCACACACTCAAAGGTTACTTCACTGGGTGTTGGCAGATATCTTTGCTTGCAATTATTCTCAACAACCCACAAATAACATGAAAAGTGTTTTTTAATACAAAAAAGTACTACAGGTACTATACTTCATACAAATCCTTGTGTGAGCCTTGAAAAGAGAGGAAATTGTTCATCCTGATAGTAATCAGCCTTGTTCAAGACAGGAGTGGTTTTCCAACACAAACCCAGCCTCAAGGGCTTACTGAAAATTATTCGGCATCAAGGGTGCTATTCATTACTTCCAATTAAATACATTCTACACAACTCATGAGCATTAGAGGTTAAATACGAAGTACCAAGGACTTTGTACAGACATAAAAATAATGTTAAAAATAGCCATGTGCTTTATTTTTTAAAAATATGTAACAAACCAACATCTTAGAAAATTTGAAATTAAACTTATTAAACCTATGGAGGTAGGATCAAGCAGGTGCATAGAATTTTATTTCCAGTTGAAAGCTACAGTAATAATTAATACCAACTCTGCCCCCATATTTACTCTGGTAACAGCATTACCAGAACTAACAACAACACATACAACATTAAGGGCAATTTTACTTGTTCCTCTGCTGCGCTCTACATAGGACAATCTCTGCGCAAAAGTGAGTGGACGTAAATTGTGGGATCCGCGCACACAATTGGCATACTGTCCCTGACAGAACCCCGGTGATGGAGATTACCTCGTTGCCACGGATTCCTGAGGGGACAGAAATTGGGGGAGCAGAATATTAGATAGAGTTTAATTCATCAATAGCTGATCTGAAAGGCAGCTCGGACAATGGAGAGCTAATGACTAACTCGCTAGGCATGTAATAGGTAATCTCGCGTCTGCGGATTCCTTTAAGCCCTAGAGTCAATGTTGGCCACTTGTTTACTCCCGATAATGTAGAACAATGTATGTCCCCTGTAGTTAATTAAGTTGGTTAATGAACTTCCCCTGGTGTAGACTTCCCCAATTAACTTGTGTAAACATGATGTGTGAAGTCAGGTTTCGCACTGTATCGCTACGCTTATGCATGCAGCCAGAACAGCATAAATGCTCATGATTTGTGATCATTAAAACACTGGTCTTCACTCCATCTTGCCTCATGTGTCTTTGCTTGACCAGTCTCCTCCGGGACCCACCGGCCGCTCTACGGCCCCGATCCAGCTTGTGCAACCCGCTTCGCGGCCCAGATCCAACAGTAAATCAGACATCAAGAGTGGCAATACACAGAAACCCATTTCAAACCATTTTAATCTACCTGGACACTCGTCCATGGACCTGAGGGTTGCTGTTCTAGAATAGAGGAATTACTCCTGTATGGAGTGCTGTATTGAACATCCTCTTTTGTAAATTCAAATTATGAAGACATTCTGTTAAACCAAGCATTCCCAACCTAAGACCTGTGGGCCGGATCCAGCCCCTGACCCTGATGCCATTTCATGCGCCCCCACCTCTCCAAGGGCATTTGAGAAACAAAATGGTTGCCACTTAGAAGCTGCTGGGACAAAATGGTCACCCCATCACGCAGGCAGGGCAAAATGGTCGTCCGGCCCTTCGAAACTGACTGAGAGAGCGTGACCCAGCTCCCTGGCTTGAAAAGGTTGGGAACCCTATCAAAACCAAATTTTATTTGCACCCTCACCAGGTTTTTCCAGACATTTTTTTATATAAATTTTTATTAAATTTTAAGATATAACATACAAAATAAAAAGAAAAAAATCAATCAAACAAACAAACATTACATTATACAGTGAAACATAAAATACAAACCAAGAAGAAAGGGTGGGGGGGGGAATTTCTCTGATATAAAGAGCAATTCCCATATTACTAAATTACACATTTCTTTTGTAAGTTTATATTAACGTCTATGGATAATATTTAATTATACACATATCTACTCTGTTATATCAAATAATCCAACAATATAAAATGCTCCCAGTATTTCAAAAAATCAAAAACACCAGTGATAGTTACAAAGCCATGAAGACCTGCGTGACCGAGTTACATAATGATTATATTTCCTACTAGCAAAGGTTGCCCGGCGTTGCCGGGCTGTTTTAAATGATGTTGGAAAGTTGTTGTTGTTAATGTTTGTAAAGAAGTGGTTAATCTATATTTGAAATTTTTAAAATTTTTATTCATACAAATTTTTTTTTTTTGATGGCCTGTTTTAAACTGTGATGCGTTTTGTTTGGTGTTTTGGTTTTGTGGATGAAAAAAAGAATAAAGGATGATATACTTTTTCGAAAAACTCTTGGGGCCTTTTGTGTGGGGCTATTGTGTCTTTTTGAATTTTTTTTATTATTGTGGGCAGCAAGTGCTGCTGGTAGGGGTTATCTTGTATTTTGACTGTTTTTTCTCTCGTGGCCTCTGGGTGGAGCTTCTTCCAGTAAGTAGTCTCTTTCTTTATTCATTTCTTTTCCAGTCGTTGTGGTATGAGGTCGTGTGGTGGTGAGTTAGCTGTTTTTCTTTATTTGGGGTGGTGGTGGTTGTTGGATTTTGTGGTGTTTGGCTGGGTGCTGGGTGTGTTTGGAAATGTTTGTTGTTGTTTACTTTTTGGTGTTATTTTTGTTTGTTTTTGTGTATTTTTGAATGTTTTTGATTATTTGTTTTTGTGTTTTTTGGTGTCCTGGGGGGGGATCCCCTCTCAGACAGACTCCTTTTGTCCCCCCAACCCTCTCAACCCCAGGGGAGCCAGTAGAGAGGGGGATTCCCCCCCAACTCCGTTTTTAAAGAGAAGTAACCACTTGGTTTCTTCTCTTTAATATTGGGCATGTGTGTGTGTGGGGGTGAGGGAATCCCCTCTCTGCCAGGTCCCCTGGGGTCAGGAGGGTGGGGGAGACAGACTCCTTTTGTCCCCACAACCCTCTCAACCCCAGGGGAGCCAGTAGAGAGGGGGATTCCCCCCCCCAACTCAGTTTTTAAAGAGAAGTAACCGCTTGGTTTCTTCTCTTTAATATGGGGTGTGTGTGTGGGGGGGGAAGGGAATCCCTTCTCTGCCGGGTCCCCTGGGGTCAGGAGTGTGGGGGAGACAGGCTCCTTTGATCCCCCCAACCCTCTCAACCCCAGGGGAGCCAGTAGAGAGGGGGATTCCCCCCCCCAACTCTGTTTTTAAAGAGAAGTAACCACTTGGTTTCTTCTCTTTAATATGGGGCGTGTGTGTGTGTGTGGGGAAAGGGAATCCCCTCTCTGCCGGGTCCCCTGGGGTCAGGAGGGTGGGGGAGACAGGCTCCTTTGGTCCCCCCAACCCTCTCAACCCCAGGGGAGCCAGTAGAGAGGGGGATTCCCCCCCCAACTCTGTTTTTAAAGAGAAGTAACCACTTGGTTTCTTCTCTTTAATATGGGGCGTGTGTGTGTGTGTGTGGGGAAAGGGAATCCCCTCTCTGCCGGGTCCCCTGGGGTCAGGAGGGTGGGGGAGACAGGCTCCTTTGGTCCCCCCCAACCCTCTCAACCCCAGGGGAGCCAGTAGAGAGGGGGAGCACAACAACCCCCCCCCACTCAGTGATATTAAAGGGGAAACTCCGATTAGGAGCTTCAGGCGCCGTTGGGGAGGGGGTTTTTGGTTCCCGCGGCTTGGCGGACTTGCTCTCCCGGTGTTTTTGTTTTATTTTTGGGGTGCCAGCTTCCTCAGCGTTCTGTGCGCTCATGGCGCGCAGGATGCTGGGGCTTGTAGTTATGGGTTGGTGCTTTGTGTTTGTGCTGCGTTTTTTAAAAATGGTTTTCTTTTGATTGGCTGCAGCGCGTTTCCGAACGCTGCACCGTGCAAGAGCCTCTCAGCCTGATTGGCTCTGGCGCGGTGCGGCGCGGCGCAAGGAATGTTGGGAAGTGAAGTTGTTTCCCTTTCTTCACGTTTGTGGGGCTGTTGCCCCACTGCCGGTTTTTTCAATCCTTCGTTGACCTGCAGACCCAGATCGGCCGTGTGCAGGAAGGGTGAGTGCAGGCAAGTAGGGTGAGGCATAGCAACCTATAGCCAGTTCCAACGGTTAACCCTTGGATTTATAGGTTAAAATGGGTTTGCTTTGAGTTACGTAAAAAAATTCAATTTAAGCAAAAGTCTACAGGACAGACTTTTTTTCATAAGTAGGGGTTTTACTGTATTACAACTTCCAAAAACTCAGTTGATCTGGCACTGGTCTGTCACCTTTATCTTTATACAATGTATAATCCACAAACGGTTTCCATATTTCCCAAAATTTATTTTCTTTAATTATACCTTTTTTGGTTCAATTCCCATGTCAATTTATCATTCAACACAATATTCCCTATTTCTTTATACCATTCCTCCACTTTCATACTTTGGTTATTTTTTCCAACTTCTTGCCATACATTGTCTTGCAGTTGTCAGAAAAATAGATATAAATTCTTTTTTTAATTAACATCCATGTCTATATCCTCAACATCTGTCAATAAGGCTGCACCCAGTTCCAGTTTAAGGTCAAAACCCATTATATCTGATATCGCCTTTTCAATCTTTATCCAGAAATCCCTTGTCACGTTACAACTCCACCACATGTGTTCATAATTTCCTCATGAATTATTATATCTCCAGCAATATTTTGTTTTTGTGTTATCCATTTGATACACAGTAACCGAACTGGAGTCAGGTACCACCTCCACAGCATTTTATAATTATGTTCTATAACCCTGACGGACAGAGTCCTCATAATTCTTTTTCTCCATTTACTTTTCCAATTTACTTCTGTAATTTTTATTTTTAAATCTTGCTCCCAAATTGATCTCAACGTATCTTGTGGATTTCCTTCCTGATTTAATATTTTATATATCTTACTTACCAGCCCTTTAATTCCTATTAAACCTTTTCTTATTTTATAGATTACTAGCTGATTACCCGGCTTCACTCGGGTTTTTCATTTCTTTAACTCTCTGTATAGCGCCACTGTGCAGTAACTGTGTCTGCCCGGGTGGGTCAGCACAAGCATGAGAATAGACTGGGCCACTGAATTGTCGGCTAACAATTTGCTGTGATTCAAGAATGTTCACTGCTAGGGTGTCAACGGCATTGGACTTTATTGCTTTAGGGATCTGCTTGCAGATTGTCTAACCCAGTGATTCCCAACCTTTTTCTGCCCATGCCCCACCTAAGCATCTCTAAAATCCTGATGCCGCCCTCCCCACTGTGACATATAATTTTTATTATTCAAAAAGTGAACTCCTATTCACCTGGAGGAAGGCTAAAAGGCCATTCACAGTGAGGAGGCAGGATGCTAGATTGGGCCTGATCAATTTTTGGTCTCATACAACAGAACGGCAATCTTGATTTCCTTCTCCCTTCCAATGGAATCAGTAAATTAGCATTAATATCAGCAGTATAGGTAAAGGTAAAGGTTTCCCTTGCTCGAAAGCCAGTCGTAACCGACTCTAGGGTTCAGTGCTCATCACTGTTTCAAAGCTAAAGAGCCAGCACTGTCTGCTTCTGCAGACATTTCCGTGGTCATGTGGCAGGCATGACTAGACACCAGAGCGCACGGAACATGAAAGATAATTACCCCACTCCAACCTAAAAATCCAATTTCTGAAGCGTTATTTTTTCTGTAACTAATAGGATAAACCTACTTTTAAGCAGGGACTGCGATGGCTCAAGTGGTTAAGACACTGAACTCACTGACTGGAAGGTGAGAGTTTGATTCCCGGTTACTGCATGATGGAGCGAGCTTCCGTCTCTGTACGAGCTCCTGCCAACCTAGCAGTTCGAAACAAGAAATTGCAACAGCGTTCTGTGTTGAGACATGCCATATGTCGATGGAAACGTCTGTAGAGGCAGATAGCACTGGCTCTTTGGCTATAAACAGAGATAAACACTGAACCCTAGAGTTGGATATGACTGGCTTTCGAGCAAGGGTGGCCATTACCTTTACTGGTAAGCAGAAAAATGGATAAGGTAAGAGGAAAACTATTTGTGGGGAGACACGGGAAAAACCTTCACATTGTTTATCTTCAAACATCAAGGCATATGTTGAGTTCTATTATGCTATGTTCTTGCTTAATGAAACATGCCTACACTTGCAGCTTGAACAATCAGAACATCATACACAAACTGTACATGAAACTAAGAGATCACACCCAGCTTTTTCGAAGGTGGCCCCATGAGTAAGTTGGTTGTTCAAAGCAATGCTCCAAAAGCTCACAGATTAGGTAGCCAGAATAAAAACTGTGGTCACCGGTACCTCGGTCACAGAAAGAGCCTCCTTGAAGATTGTGGTTATTTTTGAACCACAATCAAACATACCCTGGTAATAATAATTTCGTGTCAGAAAATCATTCTGGGTTGAAAGGATTTTTGCTGGAGAAACTCTGCTCAGGCGGCGCCCGAAGAAGGCTCCTTTCATGTCCCCAAGAGCTGGGACAGAGCCGGGCGCTCAATCCGTCATGCAGCACCCGGCTCTCAAACCGCTGACTTGCTGGCCTTCCAGCTAACAAGATGAGCTTCTTAACCACTCCAGCTAATCTTTCTCACACTAGGTCAGGCAAAAGGAACTACAGAATGAACTCACTGGCTTTATATTGGCAAGTTCACAACTGGCCTAAACACGGTAGCTCACTCAAACTAGTTTCAACACTGCGTTCCTGTTTTGACCCCGAAATTTCCACTATTTGACAGAAATTTCCCGAAACCTGACAGGTATGATGTAGGGCCTCACAGGGGGGACTTCAATTCTCAGAAGCCTCAGTCAGTCCAATGGCTGATAATTGCTTTGGGGAATTGACTGAGGCTTCTGGTAATTGATGTCCAAAAGCCAAAAATTGGGAAACACTGATGGAGAGTATACCCCACCACCTTCCATCAGATTTTAGATCCTGGAAAAGACAGATACAGTGGAAAAACTTGGTTCCACTGTTGTGTCGGTATCCGGATTTTGACGCTATGTGGTCCCTATGGGAGATGCTCCACATAACAAAAAAAGCCAAAAAAAAATCGTTATCCGAAGCATAGATACCAAATGCCCCGCATAACAATGTTTTTTGGCATTTTTTTCATCATTATGCGGAGCATCACGTGGTGCATAACGTACCTGTCGTTATGCGGATTTGTCCTTATCTGGTGCTGTCGTTATCCGGAGTTCCACTGTATTACCACTCATTTGCTAGGATACCTCCTCCCTCAACTTAATACAGGGGTGCCCAAACTTTTTGGGCCACAGGCAGGTCACGCGGTTTAGAGGGCTGGTCACTACGGCCCAGGTATGGGCACATTTTACTTCCGCTCCCGGGAGCGACGAGGGATGAATTGGCCCGGGCCGTAGTTTGGCAACCCCTGACTTAATAAAGCCTCCTCACCTTTTTAATGTGGGTAGTTTTAATGTGGTTAGTTTTTAATATGAACGGGGGGGGGGGGGGTAGGGGGGCATGTTAGGGGTTTTAATTGGTTTTATATATATATATGTTTTAACCTGTTGTAAGCCACCCTGAGTTGGTTTCGCCTGATTGGGCAGCATAGAAATTTGAATTATAAATAAATAAAATAAATAAATTAATAGCTCCAAGGTTGGGAGTAAGGCTCACCTGCGCTACTTCATATTCATCTAGCAAGAGAGGTACACTTGCTATAGTGAAGTGAAAAGCAAAAGCTTTGCCCCCACATCTATAGCCTCAATGCGGCTTTCTTTCTTTCTTTTTTTTTAAAGGAAGGCATGGTGGAGACAGAGCAGGATTTTCCGCTTCCTATAGTTGTTCTTTTTCTTATCAGCATCATCATTATATACTTCAGCAGGAGAGATTAAAAGAAAACCAAATACAGTGCACATAGTAACACGTACCTGTTCAAATTCCAACTGAAAAAAATTGAAATAACCAGACATTCCTTACATATACTGTATCTTAGAAATGTACACATATACACTTGAAACAACTCCCTTTCCTCCAAAAACAATATATATGTTAAAACACAAGGCCACCGGTCACAATAGAGCACAGAAAGTTCCTTCACACAAAGCGTTTGGTGTTACACACTGTGACTTTTAGATTTTAAAAAGGACTTTGTTCATCGCGTATGAATTGGAAAGCAAACCACGGTGTAGTTGGAGAACTATGACTTTCTGTGATTTGAAAATATGTTAATACCATAATTTGCAAAGTGAGAATAGCCACATTAGTCTGCATCAGTACCATAGAAAGATGGAATTACAAAGAGAGAAGCAGGAACGGACTACATATACTGTATTAATATCCAAGCTTTCTGTAAAACCCTATGGGTTTAAAACAATTCGTGCCTTTGACAAACTCTGAACTATGGGCTGGGAGCATCATCCAGCCATCGTTGCCATGGGGGCTGCGGTGAATCACTCCTTTCTTTCAATTATTCCAAAAACCCAAATGTATATATCACCGGGTGTTTTTGTACTGTTGTGTAGGTCAAAAATAAGAGGCGGATAAATACCCGTTACATAAATCATAGTAAACATAAATATAGTATTCAAGTTGCCAAGATAAGGGAACAATGAGAATTACTGAAAAACAAAATTATAACACATAAAATATGTAACAATTGCTTTGATAACATTAGTATGGAAAGAAAAAAGCAACAATAAGTTTGTATTGGGTTATTGTTAGCCAGTATATTTCTTCTTCTTTTTTCTCTTTCTTTATTGCTAAATATATATTTTGTAGGTTTTATGTAACTGATACAAAATGGGGGTTTTTTTGTGTGTGTTTTCTTTTTTCACTTTTATGCTTATGTATTTTTGGTTAGTTGTTTATTGTATAGGTTTTTCTCTCCGTGTTATGTTTTATTTTTTGAAAACCCAATAAAAATTTATTTATTTATTTATTTTAAAAAAGTTGAGAACTCTTGTCCTAAGAACTAAGATTTTAACTAGACTCCACAGATGTGAAATAGAAATTAAATTAAATTAAACTCTAACAATATACTGAGAACTGGAAGTAAAAAAACCTCTTTAAAAGTGCTAGGATGTAGTACAAAGTGTTTTTTAAAAAACGATTTTAAAAAAGTTTAATGCCAACAATGTCCTTATCTTAAATTGTGTTTATATAGTTTTTGGTTACAAGTAAGCCTCCAACTGCTGACCAAAGTTCAACATTACGTTTCCACTTGATGATAAAGGATCTCTTGTCAACTAGCCTTCGTGCAAACTTTTAAAACCATGCTTGCATAACTGAGAGCTCCCTTTTGGGGTAGATATGGGGTTGTCCTGAAAGTTGCCAAGAAAATGTAGGTAACCGTCTAGTTAAAAGGGATCAAACAATTATATCAACAGATGATTTTATCACATCAAAACAATACAAGGCACAAAGTACCTCTCTGACCTCCAAAATAACAATTAAGCCTATGGTTAAGTCATGGCAATGTTCAGAGAAGGGTGAGGTTGTGTTTACAGAACTAACTGATATTCTACTTCTAATCAAACTCAGAAATAAGGAATAGACTGGTGACATGTTCAAGCTGAAGTAGGTTCCAAATTTTTTTAAAAAAATCAAAGTCTGTCAATGCCAGAGACGATAATATGTGAGGCTGCTTCTGCCATTGATTGGACAGTGCCTTCTCAATGACCTATAGCAGTAATGGAGAACCTATGGCACTCCAGCTGTTCTTGGTCATCAATTCCCAGAAGCCCAAGTCTCTCTGCGTATGTGCAGTAAACCCATTCAAAGGAGAGGATCATTTATTCCAACCTCCCAACACTGCAGAAAATCTACACCAAATCCCCCCTCCGGATAAATATTAACAGTGAATGATCACTATATCACATCAGCTTCCCATTTTTGAGACTCTACTAACTTAACCCACTTTTGCCAAGGACCTCCAATGAAAAAGCATTTTTCCAGATGTTTGGTTGAGACCACCTTTCTTTTCTTCTTATGGGAACACGTTCCACTGAGTTCAGTGGGGTTTTCCTTTAATTTAACTATGCACACAATGCGTTGGTAAGTGCTCAGTCCTTTTACCACCTTAGCCTTGGTTTCATGCATGATACGAACGAAAGCGTGTTTCTGTTAGGAATGTACTACTCTTAAATTGGCCATCGATTTTGGTGATGACTCAAGGTTATCATGTATACAGGCTGGCATGCCAGGCTGGCTCTCTAAAACATAGGTTCAAATCCCCATGCTTCTGTGAAATTCGCAGACTGACCTTGGGCCACTCAACCTGTCTCGCTCCTGGCGTGATGATGAAATGGCATGGAAGAGAACCATGTACAGGTATGCTGCTCTAAACTCACAGGAAAGGAGGATACAAAAAAGGATACAAACTTTAGAAATAAACAAAAAAACTACAATGATCCAGGACGTTTAATGAAAACAAGAAGGCCAGAAGAACAATCCTGGCAAGATCTTCAGCTAAATAAACTACTAGAGCTACAGCACAGGGTTAGTAATAGTTGTAACATTATGTACTACTTTAAGTACCCTCATTTTAACTTCTGTTCCCTTTTCTGTTCTATGCTGGTATTGGACCGTAATACAAATTTGATTTGATTTGAAGAAGGCCAGGTGACTGCAAGAGATGCCCGCAATCTGCTCAGCTGATTTCCCAAGATCTCCAGTTTCCCTTTTTACATGTCAACTTTGTCGAAAATAAAATAAAGCGGGGAAGCTAAATTCAACCCGTGACTGAGGCTTAACTTGATTAATCTCCCTAACCAGGGAGAAAACAACTTGCAGACTTAACCAAACATCAAGACAATAAAGGCGGCATTAAGATCCCATAAAGACTTCAGTATTTTAGTTTAGTTCTGAAAGTGGAACTTAGGAGTCAACAACTTAGTCATATACATATTTTCCCCAATGTTCAACTTACTGAAATGCAAGTGGGATTTAATCTATTTGGAGACCATCACCCTTCTCTGTGGACTTCACCACCCAAGGCCATAGCTGTCAAGTATCCCATATTGGCCAGGAAAACCCCCTATTTTACCCTCTTTCCCGCTGTCATCCCTTATTAATTAGACTGCAATGCCCTATTGCCGCCATTGGAGGGCAGCACAGGATAAGCATAGCTGTCAAGTATCCCTTATTTGCCGGGAAATTTCCCTTATTTCCAAATCCAAAACTTGACAGGTATGCCCAAGGCCCTTAGTCCTCAGGGTTGTCAAGTTAATTAATTGCTGCCTGATGATCAGCATTAATCCTACCAGAGCAGGATAACTGTAAAAAGACCCACTACTATACAGTATTTTAATGTTAGGTCAAGTCCACTCCTTCAGATGTAAGAGTGAGACTTCATGGCATTGATTTATGCATGGGCCAATGATCAGAGTGGGGATACAGAGTTATAAAATGGTTGATTAGTATAATGGTTCGTTAGTACAGGCTGAGCGCAGAAGAATAGATGCCTTTGAGATGTGGTGTTGGAGGAGAGTCTTGAGAGTCCCTTGGACAGCAAAGAGAACAAATAGGTCAATACTGGAAGAAATCAATCCTGACTGTTCACTGGAGGGACAAATAGTGAAGATGAAGCTAAAGTACTTTGGACATCAAATGAGAAGGGGGGACTCACTTGAGAAGGCCTTGATGCTGGAAAAGGTGGAGGGCAAGAGAAGAAGGGGGTGTCCAAAGATGAGATGGATAGATGTATTGTGGACACAATGGGCACAGAGCTTGGTGGGCTGAGGAGAATGGTGGAGGATAGAGGTGCCTGGAGGAAAATGGTCCATGGGGTCGCAAAGGGTCGGAATCGACTGTGTGACTGAACAACAACAAGTACAGTATATCAGATACAGTTGGAAATCTGTGTGGCCTTTTTACACCAAAGATCGCAAAAAGCTACCTAAAAATAGCTAGCACTAAGAAAAGAAAAACTTCACATTGTTATCAGTGTGCAAATATGAGGTGCAATGTTAACTGCACTATAGTACAGTGGAACGACAGCACCGGATAAGGACAAATCCGCATAATGACACGTTCGTTATGCACCACGTGATGCTCTGCATAAGGACGAAGAATGCCAAAAAACGTCCTTATGTGGGGCATTTGGTATTGATGCTCCGGATAATGATGGAGGGGGGGGGGTTGGCTTTTTTTCATCCTTATGCGGAGGCCCCCCTCCCCTGGGTAGGGACCGCATAGCGTCAAAATCCGGATAACAACATGACTTGTGGAACCAAGTTCTGTCGTTATCTGCAGTTCCACTGTATTTACAATCCCCTGCCCATCTTGGAAATCCTAGCTAAAGCATCCATGACATATGGACACCCAAGCTTTGTTTAATACTGCCAACCAAACAGAAAATAAGGGGGTTATTGCAGTTTAGCAACTTGAAAAAGCAGGGAGCCAAATATGAGAATGGCTGGAGAGTTTTTAATCTTTATGGTACAGGAAACAGCCACTTAGAGCAGCCTTCTGGGACATGGGGACTCCATTCGAATGCTTAGTAAGAGGGCCACCTCTTAAATCAAAACATAACAAAATGTTACCTACCAATTGAGTTTAGGTCATAAATAAAAACATTCAGAGGTATATAAGCAGGCTGGAGGGCTGCACAGAAAAAAACCTGATGGCTGCAGGTTGGGTACCCTGCCCGAAATGCTATGGCTACGCAAGACTTTTAATTTTGTGGAGCTGTGCATGCAAAGTTTGGAGAAGGCAAATTAATACAAAGCTGTGTTGGACACAGAAAGAGCCTCCTAGAATATTGGGGCCTTTTTGAACCACAATGGAGTGTACGTAGGGCAATAGCAACCTTGTGTTGCCAGCTAATCTTTCTCACACTAAGTCAGGCCAAAGGAAATGGGGAACGAATTCACCAAATGGTGGCTTCATTTTGGCAGTTTCACCCCTGGCTTTGGCACGAGAGAAGACAAAGAATGTTGGCTAAAACTACCACATGGAGAAGTCTGAACACTCAATGGTCCTTAGAAAAAAAGGAAATGGTTTATTATAATGGCCACAGACTAACTTAGGAAAGCATAAATATTTATAATTATCTTTTCGTAATCACTTCGGTGGGAAGGTAAACAGCATTCTTTGTGCACTCCTAGGCATCTCTGCCACATGCCCACGGAAATGTGTGCAGACACAGACAGCACTGGCTCTTCGGTTATCAACATAGATGAGTCGGATACGGCTAGCTTTCGAGCAAGGGTGACCTTTACCTTTACTAATCAAACATTTGACAGAAGACAACAGCAATACAGCAACCAAACAGGAACAAAAAACAAGCTCATCGTGTGTACAATTACTGAGCATGATGACACATCATGTGACACATTCCCCCTCATAAACTCTGTTCAGCATCTGAAGCTTTACTACTAAAGCGCTATCTACTTTAAAAAGTTTGAAAGTTGGCCTTTCTCGGCAGTGTTTAAAGCAGGGGTGGCCAAACTACACCCTGCAGACCGGCCCCGGCCCACGGCACCATTTCATGTGGCCTGCGGCCACATTCGCTGCTCCCAGAATTGGTCACGTGGTTGAGTGGGCAAGTCACATGGTTTCCTCCTGCCGTAAAAAACACCCACACATGAATAAACATGCCTATACCTGCCATAAACACATTTTACGGCAGTCGTGGACACATTTTACAGCAGAATGAACCAAGTAACCAGCCCATGGTGCGAAAAGTTTGGGAACCCATGGTTTAAGGCGTACACAGAAAGTTTCCTCGAAGATTGTGGTACAGTATTTTTGAACCACAATCGGGCGCACCATGGTAACAGAAACCTTGCATTACCTAATCTTTCTCACGCTAGGTGTGGTGAAAGGAACTGCAGTATGAACTTGCCAAATGGTGCCTTGATTTTGGCAGTTTCACGTCTGGACTAGACACGGAAGAAGAAGCAGTGTTTAACACCTTGCGATTTAAATGCTTGCCTGGTAGACCCAGGTGATCATGAACTGCAGCCAGGTAAAAGCATAGATTGCAATTCAGGTGCATGAGCAAGCTGGCAAATAAATAGCTTCAATGCTCCTCCTCCTAAAGAAGGTATAAAATGGGCTGTCCCTTCCACTTCTCCTTGTGGATTTGCCCACAAAGCAAATCTCAAGGACTACTAACCGGAGAACTGAACACACACACACACAAAACAACAACATTGCTGCTTTCAGGGATGTGTTTTTAGGGATAACATTAGGAAGAAGAAGAGATGCAAGAGATAGACCTAAAGGGAGGGAACCCTAAAATTCTCAATGTCCTAGTGATTCCCATTAAATTCTATAATTTATCTCAATGGGTTTCTTTCAGAAGGAGCATTTTTGACCCAAAACTGAAGACAAATAACCAGACAGTATGACACTGCAATGACACAACTCACCTTTAATTTTGAAAATAACCTTTAATTATTAAATTGTTATTAAAATTAGGAAAGGTTTAATTTTAAAATTTAATTATTAAAGGTTATTAAAAGTGTTTTTTTTAAAATGACGTTTGCTCTCAATAAAGCATTTATGGTATCACATGAATTAACGATGAAGAACTGGTATAGATTTCTGTACTGGTACGAATATAAGCATGAGTCTGCTCATTTTGGGGCCATCTAAACACCCCAAGCAACCTCTCCGCATATGGTAAAGTGGATGAAATGGTTCCCCTGCTGCTCTGCAGGGGAACCGTCTAACTCCAACATCTGATGTGCTGGTAGGGCATGTTAGTCCTATATCCGATACCACATGTTTACCCCAGAAGCAGCCTTTGGACAAGAAGCCTCCCTTATACACCATTTTCAGCATCTGGAGGTGCTTGGAACAGTACATACGGGGTCACTGGGGAAGCTGCTCCCCCCCATGAAAAAGAAGCATTCAGGGGCAGGTTTGTAGCAATCCAGCTTCCATCAGTTCTAGATTTTTTGACACCTCAAAAAAATGGGCTAAGTCCTTGTCTGGATACGTTCACACTACAGGTGAAACTCGGAAAATTAGAATATCGTGCAAATGTCCATTCATTTCACTTAAAAGGTGAAACAGATATATGAGATAGACTCACTACATGCAAAGCGAAATATGCCATGCCTTAAATCGTTATAATTGTGATGATTGTCCAATGCTAAATTGTGTATCATATGTACAAATTGTATTTTTGCTATGATTAACGTGCTTATTGCTTGAATTTATATTTTGTAACACTGTATCCTGTATTTTGTATTCTGTAAACCGCATTGAATTCCCTTAGGGGAAGTAAAACGGTATAGAAATTTAAGTATAAATAAATAAATACTGTATTTTCTGGCGTATAAGACTACTTTTTAACCCCGAAAAATCTGTGCCAAAGTCGGGGGCTGTCTTATAGGACAGGTACTTAACTGCAGCTGACAAGTATATTCCAAACTCTATATTTTAACTGGAAAAGTTGGGGGTCGTCTTATACGCCCAGTCATCTTATACGCCGGAAAATGGTAAATAATGTACAGCGTACATAAGATTATGTGATGATTATGGGGTACATGAGATTGAGGGGTTGGGGTTTTCATAAGCTGTGAGTCATAAGCATCACTATTATAACAAAGAACATAAGAAGAGTCTTGCTGGATTACAGGCCACAGGAGCCCATGATCCAGTCCAACATTCTGTCTCACACAGTGGCTCCCCATTTGCTTCAGGGTATTATTATTCCCAAGGAGATGCCTTCACCTGCTTAGGATTCATTCCCTGGAAATGGCATTGAGAGATACCCTCCTGCCTGTCTCTCCAACCCGGAGGTTGTCCTTAGGTATCCATAATTATAGCCATGGATACCCTTGACCTCCATGAACTTGTCTAAACCTTTCTTGAAGCTGTCAAGACTGACAGCTGTCACCACTTCTTCTGGCAGGGAGTTCCATAGACCAGTAATCCTCTGGGTGAAAAAGTACTTTCTCTTATTTGTTTGAGAACTAGTACCCAAAAGTTTCATGGAGTGTTCCCTAGTTCTAGTGTTGTGCGATAGGGAAAACAGTTTTTCCTTATCTACTTTGTCCACACTGTGCATGATTTTATAAACTTCAACCAGGTCACCTCTTAGACGCCGTCCATCATTCAAGAGTGAAGAGGCCCAACCGTTGCAGCCTCAGATGGCAAGGAAGGTGTTCCAGTCCCCTCATCATCCTTCTGGTTGCCCTCCTCTGCACTTTTTCCAGCTCCATAATATCCTTCGGGAGGTATGGCGACCAGAACTGTACACAGTATTCCAGATGGGGCCTCACCATAGATTTATAAAGAGGCAAAATGACACTTGCTGACTTATTTTCTATTCCCTTCCTAATGATCCCTAACATTGAGTTTGCTTTTTTCACTGCTGAGGCACACTGGGTTGACACCTTCATTGAGCTCTCGCCCACCAGGACACCAAGGTAAAGCTTGAACTTTCTCGCTTTGTATGTAATGAGTCCATCTCATATAACTGGCAGGGCTGGGCTCATCCCTAGCTAAACTGAGTTCAGTCAATGCCCCTCTTTTGGTATTTATGTATTCCCCCTTGCCCCCACCCCCTTTTTAAAGCTTTTTTAGCTTTATAAAGGGGAAGTGGAAGGAGGGTGGGTGGATAATGGGTGATTGGGGTTTTAACTTGTTTTCATGTATTTTCTATGGTTGTAAGCCTCCCTGAGTGGGCGGCAAAAAATAATAATGAAATAAATAAATAAATTAAATAATTGTTTCACCTTTTAAGTTGCATTACTGGACTGAATGAACATTTGCACGATATTCTAACTGTCCGAGTTTCACCCTGTATGTTCTATGTCAAGTCACAGGTCCGAGACTAAGCAGCTAATTACAAAGGACACCCAGTTAACAACTAGATGCCGAAGGGCACAGATTGCTGTTACCTTTCCCACCAAAGCGATACCCATTGATCTACTTGCAATTTCTTGTTTTTGAACTGCTAGGCTGGCCGGAGCTGGGCCAGAGGCAGTGTGCAGTGCTTGGGGTCTCGAACTGCTGACCTGCCGGGCCTTCCAGTCAGCATCTTAACCACTTAAGCCACCGCAGTGCACTCACCAGGACTAGTAAAGGTAAAGGTTGCTCGAAAGCCAGTCGTATCCGACTCTAGGGTTCAGTGCTCATCTCTGTTTCAAAGCCGAAGAGCCAGCGCTGTCTGCTTCTGCAGACGTTTCCGTGGTCATGTGGCAGGCATGACTAGACACCGGAGCGCACGGAACACTGTTACCTTTCCCACCGAAGGGGTCCCTATTTATCTCCTTGCAATTTGTTGCAATTTCGAACTGCTAGGTTGGCAGGAGCCTGGGACAAAGGTGGGAGCTCACTCCGTCCTGCAGTACTCGGGAATCGAACTGCTGACCTTCCGCTTCCCAGTCAGCGTCTTAGCCACTTGAGCCACTGTAGTCCCTGGACTACAACTCCCATAATCCCCAGCACCACAATCTCCTCCTCACCTCCTTCCCTTCCCCACAGACCCGGCCGGCCCTCGGGGCGCTTCCCGTCAAAGCCTTACCTTGAGGACGAGGTGGTGGACTCGGGCCTCCGCGGGGCCTCCCAGGAGCGAGGCCGCCACCAGCACCGCGGTGACCGAGACCGCCCCGAGGGAGGGAAGGAAAGGGGAACTGCCGCCGCCGCGACTCCCACACGCCGCCATCTTTAGTCCAGCATCAACATCTCCCCGGGCCACGCCCACTTCCTGGGTCAAAGGGCAACAGTGGGCGAGGAAGGAGCGGCCGCTGAAAGGACCAAAGTGACGCAAGGCTTCCTGGGCTACAGAGACAAATGGGCCAGAGCGGACGCGTTGCCAAGAGCGACGGAAGCAACGTCAGCATATCCTGTTTGTTGTTCAGCCGCACAGTCGATTCCGACCCTTTTTTGCGACCCCATGGGCCATTTTCCTCCAGGCGCCTCTGTTGTCCTCCACCATCCCCCTCAGCCCTCCCAGCTCTGTGCCCATTGTGTCTACAATGCCATCTAGCCATCTCATCCTTGGCCTCCACCTTTCCCAGCATCAATGCCTTCTCAAGTGAATCCTCCCTTCTCATTTGATGTCCAAAGTATTTTAGCTTCATTTTTACTATTTGACCTTCCAATGAGCAGTCAGGGTTAATTTCTTCTAGGATTGACCTATTTGTTATCCTCGCTGTCCAGGGGACTCTCAAAACCCTCCTCCAACACCACATCTCAAAGGCATCTATTCTTCTGCGTTCAGCCTTTCTAATGGTCCAGCTCTCACACCCATACATTACCACCGGGAATACCATTGCTTTGACTATGCGGACTTTTGTTTGCAAAGTTATGTCTCTACTTTTCACCATGTTCCCCAGGTTTCTCATGGCTTGTCTCCCAAGCATCAGTCGCCTTTTTATTTCATGGCTGCAATCCCCATCTGCAGAGATCTTGGATCCTAAGAAAGTAAAATCTGTCACTGCTTCTACTTCTTCCCCATCTATTTCCCAGGGACTGATGGGACCTGTTGCCATTATCTTGGTTTTCTTGATATTGAGTCTCAAGCCAGCTTTTGCACTCTCTTCTTTCAACCTAATCAGGAGCTTCTTTACGTCTTCCTCACTTTCTGCCATTAGGGTGGTATCATCTGCATATTTCAAATTGTTGGTGTTTCTCCCGGCAATTTTAATCCCATATTGTGATTCCTCCATCCCTGCATTGCACATTATGTGCTCTGTGTATAGGTTGAATAAGCATGGTGACAAAATGCAGCCTTGTCTGACTCCTTTTCCTATTCCAAACCACTCTGTCATTCCGTGTTCTGTCCTAACTGTTGCTTCTTGGTTCCTGTACAGATTTCTCAGGAGGCATATGAGGTGCTCTGGTATTCCCATCTCTTTAATCACTTGCCACATCTTGTTGTGGTCCACACAGTCAAATGCCTTAGTGTAGTCAATAAAACAAAAGTAAACTTGTTTCTGGTATTCTTTTGTTTTCTCCATGATCCAACGCATGTTGGCAATGTGGTCTCTAGTCCCCCTGTATGAATAATTCCTGTATGAATAAGGAAAGCGCACCATGCCCCCACACACACACTGACATAGAGCTATAACTTATATAGAATAACGCCCTGTATTTGCATAGGGAGTTTCCGAGTTTTAGATTTACGACAAAATAAAATAGAAATTTTGTATACTGTATTGTATTACTGTGTATTTCTGTGTATATTGTTTAATTATCACGTGAGCTGCCCTGAGTTGGGTTCCCTGACTGGGTGGCATACAAGTGCAAAAAGCATTAAATTAAATTAAATAATTAAATTAAATTAAATTATTTATCGTTGGAAAATACATGGCAAAGGTACAATTATTTTATATTGTAAGTTTATTGTCTGTAAGTTGGGCAGTGTATAGTCCACCCCATCTATTTGGAAACTATATTTTCCACACCTATTATTTATTTATATTTATTTATTGTAGGAATGCATTAGATTGACCTGAGCAGATTCATAGTATTAAACACTATGGGGCAAATCGTGTAAACTGGGGCGATTCGTGACGATACGCCCTCAGAATAAAACCTGCAATGGGGAGGAATCCTCTAACTTGATTAATAGAGATTCACGTTTTACCTAATTGTGCTGACCTGCAAGTGACTTGCTCAGGTTGACCTAAAGACTAATCTGTTCCCTGTTTAAATTTAATCACTTACTACTTTGAAGTTAGAATATCTTCCTGTAAATTAAGACTATCTTAAACCGAAAAGTAAAGACCAGCAAGGCCAGTAACCCTGGATTAGCTATTGCAGAAAAACAGGTTAAGCATCTCTGCAGAAATTCACGTACTAACTGGCCATTTAATGACTGTAAAATAAAGCTTGAATCAACCGTTTCCCCAATCTTGAACGTGTCTGTCGTCCCTTTTCCGTCCTGAGATTCAAGCCAACACAGCAATTTATATTTATTCATTTTAATTTACGATGTAGCCCGCCTCTAACCCAAAGGCTGGAAACCAAGGTGGTTTACAAAAGATTAAAAACAAAGTGCATACAATTACAAATACAATTAATTGCTATATTGAAATATACTGTACCTCTTGCTAGTGCAACGAGTAAACTTGTAATATATTGTGTTTTCTATTTTTTTTTAAATCCTAAAAACAATCTATAAAACTATAAATAATTTATCGGAGAGAAAACAAAACAAAAAGATAAAGAAGTGGTGGCACTTTATTATTATATAGATATTGTTTAGCAATAGATATTGTTTTGGAAAAAAACCTTTATAATATACCTAACATTAGACAGACAGAACTAAAATACAGATTTAGTTCCCATCTTCCTGTCTGCTAATGTAAAAAAGGAAACATGAATTAATTTTTCTTATTTTTAATAAAAAAAACTTGAGGGCTAAGGAAAATTGTTATTTTTTTCTATACTAAAATATACATGATCTTTTCCTCGTGTTTGCTAATATTGCGGCTGTCAGATAATCCAATCTGCCCCTGAAAAGCTGCCGAATGTTTTCAAAACCATTATCTCTCATTATCATTTACCCCACGTTGAAACCACAACATATCCTAGACCACATATGGATTTTTTCTTAATTAAAACAGAGAGCAACAATGAACCAAGTCCTAATCAGCAGGACCACATTTTGGTTTCCTTGCGCAGGGGAAAAAAATTCTCGACAGTAACCACTAGATGTCATGAAAATATAGCTATTCCAAGATTAAGACAGATCAATACTCATTTATAATTTATAACTTAAGAATAATAAATTTATAATGATTAAACCTGCACCAATTAATCAGTCAATCCATCAGTCAGATAGATTTATTTAAGAAGTAATGCTTCTGCACAGTCAGCCAATTTGTCTGTCCAGTTCAGTATTAACTATCTTTATTGGTAGATTTCTGCCCAAGATCATAGGCAAATATTTTATTGCTGTTACTTGTTACTTAATTCTTTAAGTTGGTACAAGTAAATTGCAGCCCTACAGGTCTCAACAAGTATAGTTAAAATATCCGAAAATGCTAGGAAATCTGCAATCAGATAGACTCTGAAGCAGAAGGGCTTCATAGACTAACAACTAAGAGCAGAATAAAAGCATTGAAAACATTCTTTAAAAGTAGAGTTTGGCATTTCTTAACTCAGATGTTATTACACGCCCTTATAAAAACTGGACCAAGCTGGTTCAGTGGTTAAGACGCTGAACTTGAAGACTGGAAGGTTGGCAGTCGAGACCCGAGTGCTGCATGTCAGAGTGAGCTCTCAACATCTGTCTAAGCTCCTGCCAACCTAGCAGTTCAAAAGCAATAAATTGCAAGTAGATAAATAGGTACCTCTTGGGCGGGAAAGGTGACAGCATTCTGTGCACTCTGGTGTCTAGTCATATCTGCTACATGACCACGGAAACGTCTGCAGACACATACAGCGCTGGCTCTTTGGCTATAAACAGATGAGCACCGAACCTTAGAGTCAGATATGACTAGCTTTCGAGCAAGGGAGATCTTTACCTTTTTTACCTTATAAAAGCAGTTTCGATGCCAAACAAGGATACTAAATATGGTTACAGTCTGCTATCTGATGAATGCCACCTCAATTTAAATTAAGCGTTGCGATTAATTACTTGACTAACAATCAAACATGTATAAGTGTGACGTGACCTATAAGTGCCACCTTTCCAATGTGGCAGCAAAGATTAAAACTAGAAATAACATCTTACAGAAGCTAGCAGGCACTTTTTGGGGTGCCAGCGCTCAAGTTCGGAGATCCACTGCCCTAGCATTATCATATTCTGTCACTGAATATTGCTGTTCATCTTGGCTTAATAGTGCACACACAAGGCTAATAGACGTACAGCCGAATCAGACAATGCGTATTATCAATGCGTATTTTAGGGGTGGGTTCTTATTGCTGGTTTTTATCTGTTTTATTTGTTTTTATCTGTTTTTACCCACTGTTGTGAACCGCCCGGAGTCGGCTTTGGCTGAGTGGGCGGTATAGAGATTTAACAATAAATAAAATAAATAAAATAAATCACAGGCTGCATTCCACCAACAAACACCCACTGGCTCCCTGTCTTGAGCCATATTCCGCCGCCACCACTAAGAAGATCACTGGCATTATTAAACCTATGGATACAAATAGTAAACAATCCTCTCCTCCCAATCCATGCCGACATAACTGCCCCCTTAGCCCAACGATTAAAATCTAGACACCCTGAATGGTGCACTGCTATCAACCTACATAATAACAATTTTAATGTCTCAGATGCTTGGATGCAACTCTGGGAACATCTGTCTTCGGTTCCCCATTCATCACATCATCAAGAATCCTTGTGAATGGCCAACTGGATCTTCCCTTCCAAGACTGCAGTGGAGGATGCTGAATAGAGGCCTGGCTGTGGTAGATGCGGAGCCACTGTTCACATGGGGATGGAAGTCCTCTCCCCAATGTGACAGTGGAGAAGAAGACCAAACCATGGTCTTCACATTATATTTAGGTCTCCTTTACATGTGTTTGGAGGCACACTGGAGGACTTGCATAGTGCCACAGATGAAGCTCTTCAATGGCTCTCAAACCTGGATGTGGAACTCTAGCTAAGATCTTGAGATGGACCATTGGTGCTTACTGTATATATCAGGGGTGGCCAAACTTTTCGGGCCGCATGCTAGTCACGTGGTTGAGTGTGCCGGTCACATGGTTCCTCCTATTGGAAGCAGAAGTAAAACATGCATGTGTGGGCACATAATGCTCCTGAACATACACATTTTACTTCGGCTTCTGGGAGCGGCAAGGGCGGCGTGGGCTGGATTAATTGGTGTCATGGGCTGGATCTGGACCACAGGCCGTATAGCAACATTAATGTAGACATCATATGATAAATAAATAAAACACATTAGCACATAGGTTAAAATAGTTTTGATGCCTAATGTACTTCCTTTGATTTTAGATCACATGACAAGGCATATAGAAGAGTTATCAGTTTTCTTTTCCTGCCTCTTACTCCAATACAACCAATAATTCTTCTATGAGTATGTCCTTGTTATGTAATCTGAAATCCAAAGAAGTTCGTTTTGGCACCAAAAACTAATTTTTTACCTTAATGCAAATGTGTTTGATTGTTAATCAAGTTCAATGCATAAATTAAATTGAGATGGCATTAATCAGGAAAGAGACGGTAGCCTTATTTAATATCCCTGCCTCCATCTGAACATTATTTTTAAATTGTGCTCTTTATTATGATCCACCTTGGAAAGAGGTACGTTGAACTGCTACTTTCTATTTCCCATATAAATGATTGGCTAGATAATTCCCTTAGCATTACAGCAGTTGGGAGGAAGTGCCATTAAATGATAGCATCCTCCAGAACAAATACATTTATAGATGTACCTGTAAGTCTCGTCAAAATTGATGGGTTTTAACTTAGACAAGCTGTTGCTTTCAGTGGGAAAGGTTGCAGCCATTCTTCTACGTAATCGAAAGAAAATTAAACTAAATTCAGCAGGACACAGTCAACAATAAGGATGCATAGAAATATAGTCTTTGTTGTGATTCCGTCCTGCTGGAGAACAAGCTCTAACAATCCTCGGCAGCGGCTGCAACACGTATCTGAGAATGCAGTTTTTCCTCGAGCAGGAAAAATGCCATTGGCGCATAGCTGTCAAGTATCCCTTATTGGCCAGGAAAACCCCTTATTTTACCCTCTTTCCCGCCATCATCCCTTATTAATTAGACTGCAATGCCCTATTGCCACCATTGGAGGGCAGCAGAGGATAAGCATAGTTGTCAAGTATCCCGTATTGGCCGGGGAAACCCCTTATTTTACCCTCTTTCTTGCCATCATCCCTTATTAATTAGACTGCAATGCCCTATTGCCACCATTGGAGGGCAGCAGAGGATAAGCATAGCTGTCAAGTATCCCGTATTGGCCGGGAAAACCCCTTATTTTACCCTCTTTCTTGCCATCATCCCTTATTAATTAGACTGCAATGCCCTATTGCCGCCATTGGAGGGCAGCACAGGATAAGCATAGCTGTCAAGTATCCCATATTTGCCAGGAAATTTCCCTTATTTACAAATTCAAAACTTGACAGGTATGCATTGGCGTGAATTTGTTTAAGGTGGATCCCAGCTTGCCGTGAAGTGACCCACACACTATGATCACGGAGCCATCTCCTGTGGCACATATGAAATGAGACATGCAGGATTTGACACCGGGACTGCAATGGACTGCCGCAGCCTTGAGGATATGGACAAGTTGTGCCTTCACAGCCAGTCCATCTGGCATGGCCGCTTCCGCCTCTATGACCATTAGGAATCAGAGTTCCTCCTCCACTCATTTTGCCGTTGGGCCCAATAGGATGGTTTCCAGTGGCATTTCCTCCACCGAGGGGGCCATCACCCCACCTTAAGGGGCTCATCCACCCGTAGTTGTTGGTCCCTTTAAGGAGTCAGGTTATTTACCGCTGCCCAACATTTGGCATTGAGTCGCTGGCAGTACGGTCTACTCCACTAACGTAGAGGGATGTCCGGCCAGACAAAGCCCTAACAGCAATAATACAGTACATATTTACATAGGCAATGTGAACTGAAAACATTGTTGTGTTGTCATTGTTACATGCTGTCAAATCTGTCTCAATTACCCATGTTCAAGCTGGTGGCCAGATTTTTCAAACCGGCCCTGCTCTTCTGCTTTGAGAGGGAAATTTTGGCTTTCCCCCCATTCCCTGAATAGCAGTTTGGATGTGCAAGTATGAGAGCCAGGAATCACATTAGCAGAAGAACATAGCATTGTTGGGCCCAGTAATGTTGTTGCCAGAGTAAATTTCGGGGCATAGTTGGTATCTGGGTGTGTAACAGGGCGGTTTTACTTGTTCCTCTACTAATGTGATTTATGCCATCTTTTGCAAATAAATACCCCTCTGCACACTTCATAGGATAAACAGGATAATCTTTGCGCAAAAGAGTTAATGGACATAAATCAGACATCAAGAGTGGCGATACTCAGAAACCCATTTCAAACCACTTTAATTTATCTGGACACTTACATACCTGTCAACCGCAGCTCTGGCCAATCCAGGACCCGCGCAGAACGGTTCTGCGCAGGTCGCCTTCTACGCATGCGTAGAAGGGTTTTATGCTTGCGTAGCCCCCTTCTACACATGCATAGCCTTCTACGCATGGGTAGAAGGGTTCTACGCATGCGTAGAAGGCGACCTGCCCAAAAGGGCTGCCTTTTCCCCCAATGCCGAATTCTGGGGTTTCGGCAGCACGAGGCGGGAAATGGCGCAAATCGGTGCCGAAAACCGGGAAATCCCAGCCAATCCGGGAAGGTTGACAGGTATGGATTTAGCGATGGACTTTAGGGTTGCTGTTCTAGAGGAGAGGAATTACAAAACTATAATCTAGAGAGAGACAACAGAAATTAAGTACATGCATATATGCTGGACATGCATCTCAGGGGTTTGAATATAATTCAGGGGTTTCTTGGACATTATCAAATTTGATGCACAACTAGCAGGTTGTTATATGCTGGGTCACTCAAACCATTGTCAATAGATGCTAACTCATTGGCAAATGTGTAATGGATGTCACATTGTTCCATCCACCCTTTGGATGTGATGCATCAGCTTGCAAGAGAAGTTTGTTTCGCAACCATTTGCAGCAGGAGGCCAGGCTTTGCAGCAGGTTTGAATAACAACTGGGGATTGTCCATTATTGTCAGTTATAAATTGTTATTTTTCTGTTAGACTGGCCAATCATTGTTTATGTGTATAAATTGATGCCATGCATGAAGCTGCTGCCTACTCACTCTATTGGCTTCAGCCATACGGTATTTTGAGGTTCCCTGGTTGGCAACACTGCTCTTATGTGTGAAGAAGTGGACTTGGTCCACGAAAGTTCACATTTAAATACAGGAGTTAGTCATACCTGTCAACCGCGGCTCCGGACAATCCGGGACCTGCGCACAACGGTTCTGCGCAAGTCACATTCTATGCATGCGTAGAAGGCTTTTATGCTTGCGTAGAACCCTTTTACGCTTGCGTAGCCTTCTACGCAAGTGTAGAAGGGTTCAACGCAAGTGTAGAAGGGTTCTACGCAAGCGTAAAAGCCTTCTACGCATGCGTAGAACACGACTTGCGCAGAAGGGATGCGCAGTACCTCTTTTCCCCGCTGCCAATTCCGGGGTTTTGGCAGCTGTGGGCGGGAAATGGCACAAATCGGCCCCGAAAATCGGGGAATCCCGGCCAATCCGGGAAGGTTGACAGGTATGGAGTTAGTCTTTAAAGTGCCACAACATTTTTTTTGTCCTTTTTTTGTGCTGTTTTGTTTTGTTTATTCTCTGGATACCCTTAAGGGCTGATAGCTATATTTTTGTTAAAGTAAATTAAGTTAATTGATGTATGCATCTGACTTTAATTAATCAAAAAGCCTGCACCTTTCTTTTGCAAAAAAACAAAAAACAAACAAACAAAAAACCAATAAAAATAAAGGTGTCCCCCAAAAAAACCAAACTTTAAAAAATAAAGCAAAGAAGAGGGGAGAAATCCTTAAAGATGTATATCTATTTTTAAATTTAATTAAATAAGTTGGTGTATGCATCTGCTTTTACTTAATTTTAAAAAACCTGCACCATACTTTTGCAAAAAAATCCAATAAAAAGAAAGGTTTTTGTTGTTGTTGTTCAGTCGCACAGTCGATTCCGACTCTTTGCGACCCCATGGACCATCAGTGTCCAGGCACTCTGTCCTCCGCCACCCTCCTCAGTCTGCACAGCCCCGTGCCCACTGCGTCCACGATGCCATCTAGCCATCTCATCTTTGGTCGCCCTCTTTTTCTTTTGCCCTCCACCTTCCCCAGCATCAAGACCTTCTCAAGTGAATCCTCTCTTCTCATTTGATGTCCAAAATACTTCAGCTTCATCTTTACTATTTGACCTTCCAATGAGCAGTCAGGGCTAATAACTTCTAATATTGACCTATTTGTTCTCCTCTCAAAACTCTCCTCCAGCACCACGTCTCAAAGGCATCTATTTTTCTTCGCTCAGCCTTTCTAATGGTCCAGCTCTCACACCCATACATTACCACCAGAAATACCATTGCTTTGACTATTCTAATTTTTGTTTGCAATGTAATGTCTCTGGTTTTCACTCTGTTCCCCAGGTTTCTCATTGCTTGTCTCCCCATAATCAGTCGCCTTTTTATTTCATGGCTACAATCCCCATCTGCAGTGATCTTGGATCCTAAAAAAGTAAAGTCTGTCACTGCTTCTACTTCTTCCCCATCTATTTTCCAGCGACTGATTGGGCCTGTGGCCATTATCTTGGTTTTCTTGATGTTGAGTCTCAAGCCAGCTTTTGCACTCTCCTCCTTCAATCCAATCAAGAGGTTCTTTAGGTCTTCCTCACTTTCTGCTATTAGGGTGGTATCGTCTGCATATCTCAAATTGTTGATGTTTCTCCCAGCAATTTTGATACCATATTGTGATTCCTCCATCTCTACACTGCGCATTATGTGCTCTGTATATAAGCTGAATAAGCAGGGTGATAAAATGCAGCATTGTCTGACTCCTTTTCCTATTCCAAACCACTCTGTCATTCCATGTTCTGTCCTAACTGTTGCTTCCTGGTTCATGTACAGATTTCTCATGAGGCATATAAGGTGCTCTGGTATTCCCATCTCTTTAATCACTTGCCACATTTTGTTGTGGTACACACAGTCAAAAGCCTTGGTGTAGTCAATGAAGCAGAAGTAAACTTATTTCTGATATTTCTTTGTGTTCTCCATGCTCCAATGTATGTTGGCAATGTGGTCTCTGGTCCCCCTGCCTCTTCTCAACCCAGCCTGCACCTCTGGTAGTTCTCTTTCTACATGCTGCTGCAGTCTATCCTGTATTATCCTGAGCATCACTTTGCTAGCTTGTGGGATGAGTGCAATTGTTCGATAATTCGAACACTCTTTAGCGTTTTAGTGTAAGGGACCAAAGACAATGAAACAGCCGAAGGGTTGGCTTAACACAGGTTTATTGCAGGATGATCCGGAGGAACATGTGGTAATGGCGGATGGGTAGCTCAATATATACAGCTGGCTATACATTTGAATGTGGCTCGTCGACAGGCTATTGGTTGCTGCCTGCATGACGTCGTAGGAGGTCACGCCCTTCTTGACCAGGTGAGGAGGTCGCGGGGAATCTTCCCGCGCTGCTGAACCAGGTGACTATGATCCATGGGAGCTGGACGCTCGCTACTGCCCTCCGGTGGTCACTAGCTCGCGTCCCCTTATTAGGTTACATTGATACAGCTGATGGTTATAATGTTGCACACAGAAAGGTTACATTGATAACACATGGCAAAGGTACATTGTTAAAGGCACAGCTTTACAGAACACAACATCCCTCCCCCCTAGGATGAGACGAAGTCTCTCAGCCAAGATGGCTTATTGCATGTACGTTTGGGCCGTGATGAGGGCTGACCCCCCGGGGGCGTTATTGCTTCTTTGTTCCCTGGTCCCTTGTCCTGAAATAGGAGAGGGAGACTTGTTAGTGGCTTGCCGCTGTCTGGCGGCCTTAGGGGAAGGGAAAAACTCCATTGTGGGCAGACCGGGGGCCGTCGGGGCTAACGAAAAACCCCTCTTCTCGCTTGGACGGGTGGGGGACCACTCCAAAAAACCCCCCCGGTTCTGAAAATCAAAATCTAAGTTGGTAGGGGTACCCGCATTTGTAGGGACTTTCCGCGAGATATGTATGGGGTCGGGTTCCTCCTCCTCGGAAAGATCCCCCAGGGTATTTACGAGGATATCCTCCTCCCCCCTTGGTGGGGGCCCACGGTCCCCTTCTCCTCCCCCTTGGGCTAAACGGGTGGGGGAGAACCCTAACGCTGACTTGTTTCCTGCGTGATCCGTGTCCTGCTCATCGGAGACCCTGCGTCGGAGCTGGTCTGCGTGCCGCCTCCATAGGAGCCCTGTGCTGGTTTCCACGCGGTACGACACGGGGCCGGTTTGTTCCACGACTACGCCCGGCACCCAGGCTGGGCCCGTGCTGGCGTAATTCCTGCAATGCACGGGGGCGCCTATGCTGAAACTCTTTGTAACCTCCAGCCCGATGTTCCTTCCTTTGTCCTCTACCCTCGTGGGGTCTAGCCTAGTAAGGATGGTGGTCAGCTTCCTGCGCATTAAGAGCTCTGCGGGGGAGTATCCTGACGCCAATGGGGTTACCCTGTACCCTAGCAGAAACTGACACAATTGCAGGTTCAGATCCCCTGGGCCCATGCGCCGCAACGCGTCCTTCGTGGTGCGGACGAGGCGCTCTACTTGGCCGTTGGTGGCCGGGTGAAAAGGGGCGGAGGTGATATGCCGAACGGCGTGAATCTCCATGAATGCCCTAAACTCGGAGGACGTGAAACAACTAGCGTTATCGCTAATTAACGTGTCGGGTATGCCGAACGTGGAAAAGAGCCTCCGCAAATGCCTAATGGTTTGGGCCGAGGAGGTGCTCGTGACTGGGATAACCTCCAACCATTTGGAGAAAGCGTCCACTACAAGGAGGAACAGGGTGCCTCTGAATGGTCCCGCGAAATCTACGTGCACCCGGGACCACGGCCCCTTAGCCGCGTCCCATTCCCTGTGGGGAAGGCGGGCCTCCTCTGGCCTGGAGCATTGGCAACTTTCGCAAGTGCCGACCATGTGCTCGATGTCGGCGTCTAGCTGGGGCCACCAGAAGTAACTCCGGGCCAGCGCCTTGGATCCCACGATGCCGGGGTGGCTGACATGAAGCAGTTTGAGCACCCGCGGCCGAAGGGAAGTGGGGATCACCACCCGCTGCCCCCACAAGAGACACCCCCTCTCTAGGGACAGTTCTAGCTTTTTCCTAAAAAATGGAGCGAACTCCTCCGCTGGGGAGGACGCGGGCCACCCTTTCTGCAGCCAGGAGCTGACAGTCGCTAACGTTTTGTCCTTCTCTGTTGCTTTGGCAATGTCGGCGGGCACTACGGGGGGTGAATCCAGCACCTCTATCATGAGAACCTGATGGTCCCGCTCCCCCATGCTCACCTGGCTGGGCGTTAGGGGGAGGGGAGACCTGGATAGGGCGTCCGCATGGCTGATTTCTTTCCCGGGCCGGTAGATCAACGCGTGCTGATACGCGTTGAGAAAAATGGCCCACCTGAGCATCCTCGGGGACAGGATCTGTGGGGTGGGCTTATCAGCGGTAAAAATGCCTAGCAAGGGCTTGTGGTCTGTTACAATGGTGAAGGGGCGGCCGTACAGAAAATCGTGAAATTTTTTCGTCCCCGCGACTATTCCTAGTGCCTCCCTGTCTGTCTGTGTGTAGTTTCTCTCCGCTTGGGACAGGGACCTGGAGTAAAATGCTATCGGGGCCTCCCTTCCGTTTTCCAACACGTGGCACAGCACCGCCCCCACCCCCACCGGGGATGCATCACAGATCAGAACTACTGGGCGCTTGGGGTTGAAGTGGGTCAGTATAGCGTCGGACGCCAGGAGGCTTTTTAGCTCGCTAAATGCCCTTTCTTGGTCATCGCCCCACTTCCATGCCTGGTCTTTCTTTAGCAGTTTGTGTAGCGGTTCAGCCACCGCAGCCTTCCGGGGAAGGAAGGAGTGGTAGAAGTTGAGCAGCCCTAGGAACGACTGTAACTCGGGCTTGGAGGTGGGGCGGGGGGCTTTCTTAATGGCTGCCACCTTGGACTTGGATGGTTTTATTCCCTCAGGAGTCACACAAAACCCTAGGAACTCAACCTCTGTTGCGAAGAAGACGCATTTGTCCTTTCGCAACCTCAGCCCCGCCTTTTCGAATATCGTCAGGACCTTCCCCAACCTTTTGGCCAATTCAGCCCGACTCCCCCCCCCCCCGTTATTAACACGTCATCAAAATAAGGCAACACCCCCTCCAGTCCCTTCAGGAGGCGTTCCACGAGTGATTGGAAAATTCCAGGCGCCGAATTCACGCCGAACTGGAGGCGCGTCACCTGGAACGCCCCCTTGTGGGTGACTATGGTCTGCGCAGCAGCTGTGGCAGGGGACACCGTGAGCTGCTGGTAGGCCTGTGCTAAGTCGAGCTTAGCGAAACACTTTCCCCCGTGTAACCTGGCCAGCAGATGGCTGACTACCGGCACCGGATATGCATTCGGGCGGATCGCCTTGTTGATGGTGCACTTGTAGTCGGCGCATATGCGGACCTCCCCATTGGCCTTTAGAGCGGTTACAATTGGAGTTTCCCACTCCGCAGAATCTACAGGCACAAGGATTCCCTGGCCCACCAACTTGTCCAGTTCCGCCTCTATCTTGTCCTTAAGTGCGAACGGCACCCGGCGTGGTTTTAGGCGAATTGGGCGGACCCCCGGGTCCAGGTCGAAAGTCACTGGGGGCCCCTTGAATTTCCCCAGTCCCTTTTTTGAAAACTTCGGTGTGCGCCTCGCACACCTCCTGAATTGGATCAGTCCCAACGGCGTGCATCCCAACGGCGTGCACCCCCCCAATAAACAACCCCAGGGGCTGGAACCATTGAGTCCCGAGGAGGCTGCAATTTCCTCCCTTGAGCACGACTAGGGGAAGGGACGCGGCGTGCTCCTTGAATTTGACCTGAAATTCTCCAACCCCCAACACTGGAATACTGTTCCCTTGCACGTCCCGTAGTGTGGACCTCAATGCTTTTAGCTTGGGTCGCTTGTGGGGGGCAATTCCCAAAAACTCCCTCTGGGAAATGATTGAATATGAGGACCCCGAGTCAATTTCCATCCTAATGGGGACCCCTTGGACTAGTACCTCAACAAAGTAGCGGGGGTGTCTAGTAGACACGCTGAACACTGGGGCGTCGTCCTCGCTGCCGTCGGCGATGCGGCCCACGCCGTCCTGTTTCCGCGTGGCCTGGGCGCCATCCTTGGGTTTCGTTGGGCGGTCTTGTCCGGCGGAACGGTCTGCGGAGCTCCTCCGGGTTTCGCGCTTCTTCCTGCACACCTTGGCGATGTGTCCGCGGCGGCCGCAGTTGTGGCACTCGGCCTTCCGGAAGGGGCATTTCACGCGGTCGTGGGCCGCTCCACAGCCGTCGCATCGCCGGTTCTCCTTCCGGACCCTCTGGATGTCCTCGTCGTCGCTGCTCTCTGCGGACGACCTCGAAGTTCGGCGGGCCGCCTGTACCGGAGCCTCTGCCTTGCTCGACTTTGGCCGCCAGTCCTGAAGTTCTTGGACCCCGGCCTTCGTAGCTTCTGCGGCCTGGGCCGCTCTGACGACCTCCTGCAACGTGGGAGGCGGCTCTTGGTTCATTAATGTGCGCTGGGTCTCGGCGTCGTTCAGGCCGCACAGCACACAGTCCCGGAGGGTGATTTCGGCATTCTCCCATTTGCACGGGCCGGCTGCCAGCCGCAGGGCCGCCACGAATGCGGCGACCGTCTCCCCGGGCACTTGGACTCGCCTCCAAAACGCACTCCGAGCGGGAAACATCGCTGTGGCGGGCCGGACGTGCTCACGCAGCATCTGCATGAGTTCCTTGGCCTTGAATTCGCTCACCCTTCTCGGTGCAATCAGGTCCACCAAGGTCCTTTTTGTTTCTTGTCCGAGCATTCTGGTGAAGATGGCCCTTTTCTTTGCCTCTTCCGTGACTTCGGACTCAATCAGTGCGGCCTGGAAGTCCATCTCGAAGATCTCCCAGTCGCCCGGTTTCCTGATTTCGAAACCGGCGCATGTCTTGGTCCCGTGGGCTGCCATCATCCCATCCTCGTCGCCAGTTTAGTGTAAGGGACCAAAGACAATGAAACAGCCGAAGGGTTGGCTTAACACAGGTTTATTGCAGGATGATCCGGAGGAACATGTGGTAATGGCGGATGAGTAGCTCAATATATACAGCTGGCTATACATTTGAATGTGGCTCGTCGACAGACTATTGGTTGCTGCCTGCGTGACGTCGTAGGAGGTCACGCCCTTCTTGACCAGGTGAGGAGGTCGCGGGGAATCTTCCCACGCTGCTGAACCAGGTGAATATGAGCCATGAGAGCTGGACGCTCGCTACTGCCCTCCGGTGGTCACTAGCTCGCGTCCCCTTATTAGGTTACATTGATACAGCTGATGGTTATAATGTTGCACACAGAAAGGTTACATTGGTAACACATGGCAAAGGTACATTGTTAAAAACACAGCTTTACAGAACACAACAAGCGTTGCCCTTTTTTCGGATTGGGACGTATACTGATCTTTTCCAGTCCTGTGGTTTAGTGTTCAGAGAATCAAGACAATGGAAGCAGCCGTACAAGGCTTAACACATCTTTATTGCACGGCATACAGTATGAACACGAGGTAATGGTGGAGATGCAGCTCCTTTTATACGGTGACTATACATTTTGAATGTGGCTACACGGTAGCCTATTGGCTACTGTCGGCGTGTCATCATCCGGAGTCATGCCCTTCTTGTCCAGGTGTGTCCGTGATGGGAATGTTTCCCGCGGCTGGGGATGGTTGGGGAATATGTACCATGTGAGCTGAATGCTTGCTGCTTCCATCTCTGGTAGCAAGCTCACATTCCCATACAGCTGAGATACATTGAGTTCTCTTACAGATTGTTAAGGGATACATTCTTTTCCTGAGGTAGTTACATTCCGTACGCAACATGTGGCCACTGTTTCGTTTTCCAAATCTGCTGGCATATAACATGTAGTAGCTTGGTTCCATCATCTTTTAGGGCTTTGAAGAAGTCAACTGGGATACCATCATCTCCACTGGCTTTGTTATTTGCCGTGCTTTTTAGGGCCTTTCTGACTTCACTCTCTAGGATGTCTGGCTCAAGTTCAATTTCCCCCTCATTGTTATTATCCGTGGTGTTTAGGTCTTTTTTGTAAAGTTCCTCTGTGTACTCTTGCCATCTTTTCTTTATCTCTTCTGCATCCGCTAACCCTTTGCCATCTTTGTCTTTTATCCTGGTCATTTTTGCTTTGCACGTTCCCTTGACTTCCCCAATTTTAAAAAAGAGATCTCTAGTCCTGCCTCTTGTGCATACCTGTCAACCCGCGGCTCCGGAAAAACGGGACCTGCGCACATCGCTTGTGCGCAGGTTACGTTCCACACATGCGTGGAAAGGTTTTACCCCTTCCACGCATGTGTGGAAGCGCTACGCTGCTTGCGCAGCCCTTATGCAAGCGACATAGCGCTTCCGCGCATGAGTGGAAGGGGTAAAACCCTTCCACGCATGTGCAGAAAGCGTTTCCCCTGCTGCAAAATTACGGGGTTTTGGCAGCGGGGGCCGGGTTATGACGTCAATTTATGGGGTAATCCCGGCCAAATCGGGAAGCTCTTGTGTTGTTTTCCTCTATTTCTTTGCAAGAAAGGTGCCCTTGCCCCCCCAAAAAAGCAAACCTTAAAAAATAAAAGAAGAAGGGGGGGATCCTTAAAGACTGGTATCTGTATTGTAATTTGATTAAATAAATGGGTGTATGCATCTGGATGAATTAATTATAATTAAAAAATTTAGAAATCTGTACCAAATTTTGCAAAAAAAAAAAAAAAGCAAAAAAAGAAATGTGCCCCCAAAAATGAATAAATGGCTGATGAAGTGGACTTGGTCCACGAAAGCTCACAGCTAAATACTGCACAGGAGTTAGTCTTTCACTGTTGTTGTTGTTGTTCAGTCGCACAGTCGACTCCGACCCTTTGCGACCCCATGGACCATTTTCCTCCAGGCGCCTCTGTCCTCCACCATCCCCTTCAGCCCTCCCAGCTCTGTGCCCATTGTGTCTACAATGCCATCTATCCATCTCATCCTTGGCCTCCCCCTTCCTCTTTTGCCCTCCACCTTTCCCAACATCAATGCCTTCTCAAGTGAATCCCCCCTTCTCATTTGATGTCCAAAGTACTTTAGCTTCATCTTTACTATTTGACCTTCCAATGAGCAGTCGGGGTTAATTTCTTCTAAGATTGACCTATTTGTTCTCCTCGCTGTCCAGGGGACTCTCAAAACCCTCCTCCAACACCACATTTCAAAGGCATCTATTCTTCTACGTTCAGCCTTCCTAATTGTCCAGCTCTCACATCCATACATTACTACTGGGAAAACCATTGCTTTGACTATTCTAATTTTTGTTTGCAGTGTGATGTCTCTGCTTTTCACTATGTTCCCCAGGTTTCTCATCGCTTGTCTCCCAAGAATCAGTCGCCTTTTTATTTCATGGCTACAATCCCCATCTGCAGTGATCTTTGATCCTAAGAAAGTAAAATCTGTCACTGCTTCTACTTCTTCCCCGTCTATTTTCCAGGGGCTGATCGGGCCTGTTGCCATTATCTTGGTTTTCTTGATATTGAGTCTCAGGCCAGCTTTTGCACTCTCCTCCTTCAATCCAATCAAGAGATTCTTTAGATCTTCCTCACTTTCTGCCATTAGGGTGGTATCGTCTGCATATCTCAGATTGTTGATGTTTCTCCCAGCGATTTTAATCCCATATTGTGATTCCTCCATCCCTGCACTGCGCATTATGTGCTCTGTGTATAGGTTGAATAAGCATGGTGACAAAATGCAGCCTTGTCTTACTCCTTTTCCTATTCCAAACCACTCTGTTATTCCGTGTTCTGTCCTAACTGTTGCTTCTTGGTTCATGTACAGATTTCTCAGGAGGCATATGAGGTGCTCTGGAATTCCCATCTCTTTAATTACTTGCCACATCTTGTTGTGGTCCACACAGTCAAATGCCTTAGTGTAGTCAATAAAACAAAAGTAAACTTGTTTCTGGTATTCCTTTATTTTCTCCATGATCCAGCGTATGTTGGCAATGTGGTCTCTAGTCCCCCTGCCTCTTCTGAAACCAGCCTGCACCTCTGGTAATTCTCTCTCCACATGCTGCTGAAGTCTGTCCTGTATTATCTTGAGCATCACCTTGCTGGCATGTGGGATGAGCGCGATTGTTCGATAATTTGAACATTCTTTGGCATTGCCCTTTTTTGGGATTGGGACGTATACTGATCTTTTCCAATCCTGTGGCCACTGTTTTGTTTTCCAAATCTGCTGGCATATTGAATGCAGTAATTTGACGCCATCATCTTTTAGCGCTTTGAAGAATTCAACTGGGATACCATCATCTCCACTAGCTTTGTTGTTTGCAGTGCTCTTTAGGGCCTTTATGACTTCGCTCTCCAGGATGTCTGGCTCAAGTTCAATTTCTTCATCATTGTGATTGTCAGGAGTGTTGAGGTCCTTTTTGTAAAGTTCCTCTGTGTACTCTTTCCATCTTTTCTTAATTTATTCTGCATCAGCTAGCTCCTTTCCGTCTTTGTCCCTTATCATGGTCATTTTTGCTTTAAATGTTCCCTTGATTTCGCCGATTTTTTTGAAGAGATCTCTGGTTCTGCCTATTTTGTTGTTTTCCTCCATTTCTCTGCACTGTTCTTTTAGGTAGTTTTCCTTATCTCTCCTTGCTTTTCTTTGAAATTCTGTGTTCAAATGATTGTAGTTTTTCCTTTCTCCTTTGACTTTGGCGTTCCTTCTTTCCTCTGCTATTTTAAGAGCCTCATCAGACAACCACTTTGCTTTCTTGCGCTTCTTTTCTTTTGGTATGATTTTCTTTGCTGCTTCCTGCATGATGTCCCTCATCTCCGTCCATAATTCTTCTGGTACTCTGTCTACCGAGTCTAGGCCATTAAATCTGTTCATCACCTCTACCGCGTATTCTTTAGGGATGCTGTCTAGGTGATATCTTTCTGGTCTCCGTGTTTTCCCTATTTCTTTAGTCTAAGCCTGAATCAGTAGGTTGTGATCTGAGCCGCAGTCTGCTCCAGGTCTTGTTTTTGCTGACTGTATGGAGGTTCTCCATCTTTGGCTGCAGAGTATGTAGTCTATCTGGTTTTGGTGTTGGCCATCTGGTGATGTCCATGTGTAAAGTCGCCTCTTGTGTTGCTGGAAGAGAGTGTTTGCTATGACCAGTGCGTTCTCTTGGCAGAACTCAGTACTGGGACCCCTGCTTTTCAACCTCTTCATAAATGATCTAGAGGTAGGAGTAAAAAGCAAGGTAGCCAAATTTGCTGACGACACTAAATTATACAGGGTAGTGAAAACTGTGAGAGATTGTGAGGAGCTCCAGAGGGATCTCTTGACACTGGGGGAGTGGGCAAAACAGTGGCAAATGAGCTTCAACATTAGTAAGTGCAGAGTGATGCATGTTGGGGCAAAAAACCCCAATTACATTTATAAACTGATGGGGTCTGAACTCTCTGCGACAAACCAGGAAAGGGACCTTGGTGTCCTGGTGGACAGCTCAATGAAGGTGTCAACCCAGTGTGCCTCAGCAGTGAAAAAAGCAAACTCAATGTTAGGGATCATTAGGAAGGGTATAGAAAATAAGTCAGCAAGTGTCATTTTGCCTCTTTATAAATCTATGGTGAGGCCCCATCTGGAATACTGTGTACAGTTCTGGTCGCCATACCTCCAGAAGGATATTATGGAGTTGGAGAAAGTACAGAGGAGGGCAACCAGAATGATTAGGGGACTGGAACACCTTCCTTACCATCTGAGGCTGCAACGGTTGGGCCTCTTCACTCTTGAACGACGGCGTCTAAGAGGTGACCTGATTGAAGTTTATAAAATCATGCACGGTGTGGACAAAGTGGATAAGGAAAAACTGTTTTCCCTATCGCACAACACTAGAACTAGGGGACACTCCATGAAACTTTTGGGTACTAGTTCTCAAACAAATAAGAGAAAGTACTTTTTCACCCAGAGGATTACTGGTCTATGGAACTCCCTGCCAGAAGAAGTGGTGACAGCTGTCAGTCTTGACAGCTTTAAGAAAGGATTAGACAAGTTCATGGAGGACAAGGCTATCAATGGCTATAATTATGGCTACCTAAGGACAACCTCCGGGTTGGAGAGATATTAGGCAGGATATCTCTCAATGCCATTTCCAGGGAATCCTAAGCAGGTGAAGGCATCTCCTTGGGAATACCCTGAAGGAAATGGTGAGCCACTGTGTGAGACAGAATGCTGGACTGGATGGGCTGTGGCCTGTTCCAGCAAGGCTGTTCTTATGTTCTTATGTTCTTAACTCTATTAATCTTTGCCCTGCTTCATTCTGTGTTCCAAGACCAAATTTGCCTGTTATTCCCTCCACTTTCTGATTTCCTACTTTGGCATTCCAGTCTCCTAATATAATTTGGACATCATTTCTTGGTGTCTGTTCTATGAGGTGTTGTAAGTCCTCATAGAACTGGTCCATTGTGGCTTCATCTGCACCAGTGGTTGGTGCGTATATTTGGATCACAGTGACATTCACTGGCTCCTATTTTTTGGTCCTTTTTGTGGTCCCTTTTTTGCTGTTGTGTTTTATTTATTTCTCAGAGATGCATGCACGCATTCTGGTTCCCCAAGGACTTCTTGGGTGGCTTGCTATGGAGCACTACTAGGAAAGGATTCTTGGGCAGAAGACCCTCTTTGCGCCTGCGCAATCCTCGCAGAAAGTTACCCCCCCCCTCTTCCTCTGGTCTCATCCAGGCTCCTGGGAGGCGCCACGGCGCATGCGCGGCATCCCCGGGGAGCTGTCAAGTGCCCCCTCCCTTTTCCCCGGGTCTCTGCTGCTGCTGCTGCTGCTGCTGCTGCTTCCGAAGCCTGAGCTTGCTGCTATTGCTTCTGCTGCCGACCGACTCTTTCTTTCCTCCCCTACTTTGGAAAATCAGAAGAGCCATGAGGAGGTAGCAGAAAAGGGTGGGAAGAAACACCCCCACACCCCCACACCCACCCCAAAAAAGAAGACATCAAAGCAACAACTGCCAAAAAAGGGGGGGGGGTTGAACCCCTATTAGATTGGGGTGTGCAATTTTGCATTATTATTAATTTTTTGCAACCTTTTGGGAAGGGTGCTGACCTCTTCTCCTTTATTGCCTCCCCCCTCGGGGTGGAAGGAAGGAAGGGGAAAAAGAAGGGGGGGCTTTGGAGCCCCCACCCCACAGCTTTAGCAAAATCCCACCCTCTGCCTCCTCTTCCTCCTCCATTTAAACTGGACCTCCTGGAACCATGAGTTGGGGGACAGAGCTATGGGTGAGTGATGCCCCCCTCCCTCCCCCCCCAAGATCTATATGTGGGTGTGTTGTTTTTTATGGGGGGGGGAGACAAGAAGTGTTGGGATGTTGGAGGGATGTTGGAGGGAAGAGTGCTTCGATCAATGGGAGTGGTGGGTTGGGGGGTGGGTGGGTTTTTTGGGGGGGGGGGCAAAGGGGACACCCAGCTTGCCTTCTTGCAGCCACATTGGGTCTGCAGGCTTGGCTTGGAGATCCGCGTCGGAACCGCCATAGAGAAAGTCCGCCTTCCTTGCAGAATATATTAAAATAATTAAAAAAAAATGGGGCAGCCAGCCTGTAAAATAACGGTCTGGGAGCTTGCTAAAGGATAGGATGTTACAGTACTCTGTGTGTGTACATACATACATACATATATATATATATATATTACATAAAGGTAATATATATATACAATATATATATATATATATATATATAGTGTGTGTGTGGGGAGGAGATCTGGGGTTTCCCTGCATTATGGCTTTTTGGAGCTGCTCCCCAGCCACCCACTGGCTCCTTAGTCTCCAAAATGCGGATTGTGGCACTAATTTAATGTAAAGAAAGGACAGAATAATTGGAAGAAGAGATCATGGCCAAGTTTGTGATGATCATGTGATAACTGATTTTCATCTCTCTCTCTATCTATATCTATTTTTCTGTCTATCATGTATTTGTATATTTTGAACTAGTTATCTATCTATCTCTCTATCTCTATCTATCTATTTATCTCTATCATGTATTTGTATATTTTGAGCTAGTAATCTATCTATTTATCTGTCTATCATGTATTTTTATATTCGAACTAATTATCTATCTATCTGTCTAGTTTGTATATTTTGAACTAGTAATCTATCTATCATGTACAATATTTTTATATTTAGAACTATACCTACTATCTATCTGTCTAGTATTTTTATATTTTGAACTAGTATATCTTATCTATCAATCTTGTGTTTGTATATTTTGAACTAGTAATCTGTCATGTACAGTATTTCAATATTTTGATCTATCTGTCTGTCTATCTGTCTATCCATAGTTCTTGATACCTTATTGAAAAAGAACCGCCGCCCCCCCCCAAAAAAAGGGGCAAGAGTGTAGTAAGATTTCCTGTTGTAATTTGTCTTTCTCAACTCAGAGGAGGGAAAGCGACGGACGGTGGGGCACGGTGGGGCGGGAGTGAGTCTCTCTGCCTCCTTGTTGTGATAACCCCAGACTGCATGGGAGGGGAGGGGAGGGGGAAGGAAAAATAAAATAAACTACCCCGAGAGAAGGCAGATTGAAAAGCGGCGGATGCGGGCATCAAAAGGATTCTTTTAGTACATTTATTGCTTTTACTATTACTATTGTGAAAAGGTACAACAAATAGGAAACGGGAAAGAAAGAGAAATATTCTGGTGCAGGGATATTTTTGCAGGAGGCCAAAAGAATAATGCGATCTGTTTTAACAAAATGATACGCCAACTGAGCCCATATATAAATAAATACAGCACAGTCTATAAGGCTCTGCCTCTTTTCGTATCACAATACCTTGTAGACATGCATCCATTCCACCAACCTTCCTCTCTCTGTATATTTTTGTTTTTTTAAACCTCAAACAATTGTAGCTTTACTTGGGGGCTAAAGATTCGATGTGCAAATGATAGAAATAAACCAGCTTGCGTAAAGGATAGAATTAAGCCAAATGCGCTCTGCTCTTGGCTTTTATTTTTTAAACAATTCAAGGAAAATAATAACAACTAGTCTGAGAGATCCCTTATTTTCTCTGCCGTTCCCTCTTTTTGTCATGATGAAGCATGACTATAATGTGCAGAGAAGCACAAGGCGGTGGTGGGAAGGGCAACGACACCAGAAGATATTTCCTTTTTTTTTTTTTTTTTTGTGCCTCTGTGTGTATAAACTATGTTTTGGAGTGGAAGGCCAGCCTTGTAAGTTTATTTACACCCTTTTGTGAGTCTTAAGGCTGGGTCTAGGGTAACATAGTGTTACCCTAACACAGAATAAGTCAGGGCCGCAGGCTGGTCACGTGGTTCAGTGGGCCGGTCACATGGTTCAGTGGGCCAGCCACATGGTTCCTCCCACCGGAAGCGGAAGCAAAACACGCCTTGCAATCTGTTTCGCAACAGGACGAGATACATTTTAAGCTGCCATTGTCTCTGCTTAAACCAGGGGTGCCCAAACTACGGCCTGTGGGCCGGATCCAGCCCCAAGCGCCAATTCATCTGGCCCACGCTGCCTTCGTCGCTCCTGGAAGTGGAAGTACAGGCGTGTTTTACTGCCGTTTCCGGGAGTGACGAGGGCGGCATGGGTCGGATGAATTGGCGTTGGGGGCCGGCCCACGGGCCGTAGTTTGGGCCCCCCTGGAATAAAGCATTAAAAAACCTGATGCTTCGAAACAGCCCGTTTACCATTTGAGAGCCTTTTTTAATAAAATAAACTGACCCTAAAATGGTTTTTCAAAGCCACTCATTCATAGGATCATTCATAGCTCAGAGTTGACGGCATTTCAGAACAAAAACCAGCCTCTGTTTTTAAGATATTCCCATTTCCGTGGCAAACCTTCAAGAGGCTAGCTCTCATGAGGTTATGCCTACCTATGTACAGCATGAATCAGCCCCAGATTGCGTAGTAAGCTGCCATCACTAGACAGTTGGTCTTACTGAGACAGCAAGACAGGTATATATATATATATATATATATATATATATATATATATATATATATATATATATATATATATATATATATATATATATATATATATATATATATATATATATATATATATCCCTGAGACATACAGATGGTGGGAGTCCCCTCTATGTTGGTGGTGTTTTTATGTGCCATCAACATTGTCTCCTGATGTACAGCAACCCACTCAACAGCTCCACTCAACTCCTGCAAGTTAGAGTCTGTGGCTTCCTTTACGAAATCAATCCATCTCAATTATGGCCTTCCACCTATCCCAGAATTATGGTCTGTATCCTAGAGTTTTGCCTTCTGTATTATGTCCCCAAAGTAGGGCAGTTTCAATTTCAGCATTTTTTGCCTCCATTCAGGCTTCTAGGATCCCCCCTTTTTTTTGGCCTTATGGCAGTCCAGGATATCTGGAAAACTCGCCTCCCAACAGCACACTTCAAATGAATCAATTCCCCTCCATCAGCTTTATTATTCAGCTTTATATGGTGGAGGGAAGTAAAGAGTGGGGTCCCCCAAGGTTCAGTACTGGGACCCCTGCTTTTCAACCTCTTCATAAATGATCTAGAGGTAGGAGTAAAAAGCAAGGTAGCCAAATTTGCTGACGACACTAAATTATACAGGGTAGTGAAAACTGTGAGAGATTGTGAGGAGCTCCAGAGGGATCTCTTGACACTGGGGGAGTGGGCAAAGCAGTGGCAAATGAGCTTCAACATCAGTAAGTGCAGAGTGATGCATGTTGGGGCAAAAAACCCCAATTACATTTATAAACTGATGGGGTCTGAACTCTCTGCGACAAACCAGGAAAGGGACCTTGGTGTCCTGGTGGACAGCTCAATGAAGGTGTCAACCCAGTGTGCCTCAGCAGTGAAAAAAGCAAACTCAATGTTAGGGATCATTAGGAAGGGTATAGAAAATAAGTCAGCAAGTGTCATTTTGCCTCTTTATAAATCTATGGTGAGGCCCCATCTGGAATACTGTGTACAGTTCTGGTCGCCATACCTCCAGAAGGATATTATGGAGCTGGAGAAGGTACAGAGGAGGGCAACCAGAATGATTAGGGGACTGGAACACCTTCCTTACCATCTGAGGCTGCAACGGTTGGGCCTTTTCACTCTTGAACGACGGCGTCTAAGAGGTGACCTGATTGAAGTTTATAAAATCATGCACGGTGTGGACAAAGTGGATAAGGAAAAACTGTTTTCCCTATCGCACAACACTAGAACTAGGGGACACTCCATGAAACTTTTGGGTACTAGTTCTCAAACAAATAAGAGAAAGTACTTTTTCACCCAGAGGATTACTGGTCTATGGAACTCCCTGCCAGAAGAAGTGGTGACAGCTGTCAGTCTTGACAACTTTAAGAAAGGATTAGACAAGTTCATGGAGGATAAGGCTATCAATGGCTATAATTATGGCTACCTAAGGACAACCTCCGGGTTGGAGAGATAGGCAGGATATCTCTCAATGCCATTTCCAGGGAATCCTAAGCAGGTGAAGGCATCTGCTTGGGAATACCCTGAAGGAAATGGTGAGCCACTGTGTGAGACAGAATGCTGGACTGGATGGGCTGTGGCCTGTTCCAGCAAGGCTGTTCTTATGTTCTTATGTTCTTATGGTGATATATGGGACTGCAGTGGCTCAAGTGGCTCAGACGCTGACTGGAAGGCCGGCAGGTCAGCAGTTCGATTCCCGAGTGCTGCAGGACGGAGTGAGCTCCCGTCTTTGTCCCAGCTCCTGCCAACCTAGCAGTTTGAAAGCAAGAAATTGCAAGGAGATAAATAGGGACCACTTTGGTGGGAAGGTAAACCGCGTTCCATGCGCTCCGGTGTCTAGCCATGCCTGCCACATGACCACGGAAACGTCTGCAGAAGCAGACAGCGCTGGCTCTTCGGCTTTGAAACAGAGATGAGCACTGAACCCTAGAGTCGGATACGACTTGCTTTTGAGAAAGGGAAACCTTTACCTTTACTATGGTGATTGTGAATGCAATCCAGTGGATGATCTTATTCTCCAGTGACACATGGTTCCACTTGATGATCTTATGAGCCCTGAGTCGGCTTTGGCCGAGTGAGCGGTATATAAATGTGACAATTAAATTAAAATTAAATTAAATTAATCTTTTCTAATTCCTTCATTACTGTCATTCTGAATCTCAGTATTTTTTTTATTTATTTCTTGGTTGCAATCCCCTCTAGCTGTGTTTTAAAAGGGTGGGTGGGTGGGGGGCAGGGAATGCAATTTTAGGTGGGAACAATACAGATGCATGCATTGAGCATCTCACGGCAAGCCGTGGAGTGCCACAGTATGAAGGCTTCTTGTTTTGATGAGTAGGTTGGTAATTGTGGATGCCCCAAATAGCTTAATGATAGGGTATTAACTCTGGGTCAGGTTTCCGTCGTGGTCAGAAGCTTGGCAAAGAGGAAACAGACCTGGCGGCTGAGGATACATGACAATGTTTGGGGGCTCTTTGGCTTGCGATGGAATTTGTGGGCCGCTAAATTCGTGGGAAAATGCCTGAAGGGGGAGGCTTGCCAAACGAAAGGATGTACGGTAATTTCAAATGGCTTCCAGGGAGATGCACACTCCTTAAGTATAAAGAAATTCTGCAGGCAGTTGTGATAAAATAATTCCATGTCAGAAATTATTCTGGGTTGGAAGGATTTTTTTTTTTTTTTGGCTGAAGAAACTCCCGAATGAGGGCTCCTTTCATGTCCCCAAGATCTTTCCACCACCAAAGTGGTGCATCTCCTTTGCTTTCAAACTGTTAGGTTCATATCCCATATTGGCCGGGATTTCCTGTATTTGGGCGCTTGTTCCTCCCCTTTCCCGTATTTTGAACGGCGGGAAAAGGGGTTACTGCGCATGCGTACACGTGCAGTGCCCATTTGCGCATGCGCAAGCATGTTCTGTGCATACGCAAACGGGTTCTAATGGGTTCTGCGTGTGCGCACCCGCACAGAAATTTCCCGTGTTTTGGGGAGCCGCGCTTGACGGGTATGGTTAGGTTGGCTGAGACAGAGACAGGCGCTCAATCTGTCATGCAGTACTCAGGTCTTGAACTGCTGACTAAGTTGCCGGCCTTCCAGCTAACAAGGCGAGCTTCTTAACCACTGAGCCACCACTGGTTGTGATGACGTTTTGCTCTTCGAAGGGCCCTAGTTGAGCGGACCGTTGATTCAGTATGTTGTTCTAGAGGAGGTGATAGACTCTGTTGCTTGGGTAGACGACTAATTACAGCGTTTGCGTGTCTCTTTGGTGATTTTCGTGGTGCGTGCTATATGCAAGGCGTCTCCAAATTGGAAGATGATTTTTTTTTGTCTGTGCCCCCCCTCAACGGGCGTTGTGTCGGCAACAGTCTGAGAGGAGAGTTGCATTAATTTCTGCGTGGTTGAGAGGCGGCCGCTTCTCTTCGTAGCTGGCTGTGAAGTAGGATTGGTGCTTCGTCCCTAAGCATGTGAATACCACGTTCTCTTATAATGGTGTTTCACTTAGCAAACTCACTTAAAGAGCAATCCCATGGAACGCATTATGCTCTTTAAGCGAGGTACCACTGTATTTTGATATTTAAAGTGTGGTGTGTCTTCCAATTTACTTTATCGATCCTTTTATTGATACCAAACCATCTCTGGTTCTTATTACGGTTGTTAAGGTGGGCTGCGGTGGCTCAGTGGTTAAGAAGCTCGCCTTGTTAGCTGGAAGGCTGGCAAATCGGCAGTTCGCGACCCGGGTACTACATGACACGGATTGAGTACCCGTCTCTGTCCCAGCTCTTGGGGACGTGAAAGGAGCCTCCTTTGGGTGGTTCCCTGAGCAAAGTTTCTTCTGCAAAAAATCCTTTGAGCCCAGAATAACGTATGACACGAAATTATTATTATTTGACCTCTGGTGTTTGTTTTGTACCTGTTCCCTTTTATTGTGATATTTATGTTCCCTTCCAATTTCCATTACTGTATTGATTCTTTAATGATGCAACATTGCCTCTGGTTCTTATGGCTGTTGATGCATTGACTCCCAACACCTGTTTCTTGCCCAGTTGCTGGATGTATCAGGAGAAGCAAAACACATGAAGCACCCTCAATGTGCAGGTCGTCCCCACCTCGGCCTTTGGGGTTCATTTCAGGCAATTAAATATTTCCAGCCAGCAAATTCCTCCTGGAATGCAGATGATGGCAAACAATCAAAATAAAGGAAGCCGGCATGCATCTCTCGGCAATTATCTTCTCATAGCTGGGCCCCCAAAGGCACTTTCTAAATTTCCATAAGTCCTGCCCCAAGACTCAGGTGATTCACAAGGCTGCCAAGAGAGAAATCCTTCCTGACCACATATGTAAGGGAAACAGAAGCATCACTGGGGAGTTTGTTCCAATGCAAATGTCGCTTAATTATGGTCTACATCAGGGGTTCTCAACCTACGGCCTGTGGGCCAGATGTGGCCCACAGCGCCAGCTAATCAGCCCCCCTCGCCAGTCCAGCACCCTCAACTGTGATGGAGTGTGACCCGACCCTCAACTTGAAAAGGTTGAGAACCCCTGGTCTATATCCACAGGTTTCTCTTGCTCGGAAGCCAGTCGTATCCGACTCTAGGGTGCAGTGCTCATCTCTGTTTCTAAGCCAAAGAGCCAGCGCTGTCTGCTTCTGCAGACATTTCCGTGGGCGTGTGGCAGGCATGACTAGATACCGGAGCGCATGGAACGTTGTTACCTTCCCACCAAAGTCCCTATTTATCTACTTGCAACGTCTTGCTTTCGAACTGCTAGGTTGGCAGGAGCTGGGATGAAGACGGGAGCTCATTTCCGTCCTGCAGTACTTGGGAATCGAACTGGTGACCTTCCGCTTCCCAGTCAGTGTCTTAGCCACTTGAGCCACTGCAGTCTATGGGAAAATGAAGTCATTGACCCCTTACGTAAAGGTCTAGTCATGCCTGCCACATGACCACGGAAACGTCTGTAGAAGCAGTGAGTGCTGGCTCTTCGGCTTTGAAGCAGAGATGAGCACTGAACCCTAGAGTCAGATATAACTGGTTTTCGAGCTTTAGCTTTTTAAAGTAAAGGTCACTCTTGCTCAAAAGCCAGTTGTATCCGACTCTAGGATTCAGTGCTCATCTCTGTGCTAGCCAAAGAGCAAGCGGTGTCTGTGTTTGCAGACATTTCTGTGGACATGTGGCAGGCATGCCTTGGCACCGGTTTGCACGGAACGCTGTATACCTTCCCAATAAAGTGTACCTATTTATTTACAGTCTAAACCTCACATAAAGAGCGCCTTGCTTAGAGACTAACTCGCTTAAAGAGCAGAATTTGCTCTGAAAACTCGCTTAACTAAATCGGGATTCGCAATCCCCCACCCCAAGAGGTCACAATTGGTCACTTACAATGGCATTTCGCTTAAAGAGCAAACTCGCTTAAAGAGCAATCCATTATGGAACGCATTATGGAACACGTTATGCTCTTTCAGGGAGGTACCACTGTACTTGCAGTGTCTTGCTTTCGAAATCCTAGGTTGGCACGACCTGGGTCAGAGACAGGAGCTCACTCCGTCATGCAGTACTTGGGAATCGAACTCCGACCTTCCAGCTGTTGAGTTCAGTGTCTTAGCCATTTGAGCCACCGGCGCAGTTCCTTTAACCCCTTATCTGCCTCATAATGATAGAACAATTATTTTTTGGGGGGGGGGGGGTGTCTTTGTAGAAGTGAATTTTTGAGCAGAGGGATTTAACCCTTCACCTTTCTGGCTTCAACACACTCTTTTCCATTGAGTGCCAAGACCAGGTAATAATCCTAATTTTGACTTGAAACAGCCTAGAAGAAAAGTTGCAGAGAAATGCTAGGAACAAAAAAAAATAGCAAATATGTCCACCCCCACCCCCGATCACCTAGATTTGCATTTGCTTGAGAATCAGAAACTACCCAAAAAATTCTCGAGTTGTTGCACTCGGAGAGGAAATGTCGCATGAGCAGGAAATGGTGGTTAGAACCAGAGCTGCTTTGCCTTTTGCTGTGCATGGGTGTTCCGGCCAAAGAAACTGTATGATGGTGTTTGCGTGCTGTCTAGTCAGTTCTGACCAGTAGTGGGCATCAGCAGGTGCGCACTAGTTCACCAGAACCGGTAGCAGAAATTCCGGCTGGCCCCGGCCATCCAGGTTTTGTAATAAAGTAGTCCTAATTCGGGTGCGATGCAGGGCTTCCCCCCTGGCCACACCCTCCATACCACACCCACAGTGTGATAGTAAATTTTTTGGGAGCCCACCACTGGTTCTGACGCATGGGGGACCCTTTTATTTGGTTTTCTAGGTAAAGAATATGAAGAAATTGTTTTACCACTCCCTTCCTCTAGGGGGAGCGCTTGGGATTGTGCAGCTTGCCAAAGACTACATAGGTTGGCTCTTCTACCAGGAGTCTCAATGGGGAATCGAACCTCTGGCTCTGGAACCAGATACCTAAACTACCGATCTATCCAGCCATCTTGCCATCAGCTCAGTTCTACAAGGGTTGAGTCTTTAGTTGTCAAGGTGGGGACATCTGGTGATAATTCTTGGGATTTCTCACCCTAACAGACAGAAAGGCTGTTTTTGCTCTCTCACCATAGACCAGTGATGCATACCTCTCAAGTATCCCGTATTGGCCGGGACTTCCCGTAATTCAGCACAGCTTTTTCTACTTTCTCGCCTGGACCCGCCGCCATCCCGTAATTTGACGGCGGGGGAAAGTAGTTACTTTGCATCCCCTTCTGTGCAGAACCCTTTTGTGCATGCGTACAACCCTTTTACGCATGCGCAGAACTGTTCTACGCATGCGCAGAAGGGTTCTGCGCAGAAAGGGATGCACAGAAGGGGATGCACAAGCCTTCTGCGCATGTGTAGAAGGGTTCTGCACAGATGCCTTCTGTGCAGGTCCCGTATTGTCTGGAGCCGCGCTTGACAGGTATGCAGTGATGGCGAACCTTGGCACTCCAGGTGTTATTGTACTTCAATTCCCAGAGGTCCTGATGAGCAGGAGTGCTGTCTTGGGCTTTTGGGAATTGAAGTCCATGAACACCTGGAGAGCCAAGCTTGAGGACCCCTCGGCTTGAACACTGAGCTGAAACCAGGATGAAATTTAACACGGATAAGTGCAAAGTTCTACATAAGGGGTGCTCAAACTTTTTGGGTCGGGGCTCTGACTACACGCCCACAGAACAGGGCGTGTTTGCCCATGCGTGAAAAGCGGCTATTTTACTTCCTGCTTGGGTGTGGCTGCTTCTGTGCATGCGCAAAAGTGGTCGTTTTCCTGGTTTGGCACGGCCACTTCTGCGCATGCGTGAAAGCAGCCATATTATTTAGTGCGCCAAACCAGGAAGTAAAATGTCCGCTTGTTGCGCAGAAGAGGCCATATTTACTTCCTGGTTTGCTGAGGGCATTGCGGGCCTGATGGAATGGCTTCAGCGGCCATATCTGGCCCACGGGACGTAGTTTGGGCAGGCCTGTTCTACATCAAGGGTGAGTAAAAATGCCAAAGGCACAGTTACAAGATGTGGGGGGTGTTGTGTATGGAAAGTAACTACAATAGGATGCCTTTTAGATGAATGTATCCCTTAACAATCTGTAGGAGAACTCAATGTATCTCAGCTGCATAAGAATGCGAGCTTGCTACCAGAAAGGGAAGCAGCGAGCATTCAGCTCACATGGTACATATTCCCCAACCATCCCCAGCCACGGGAAACATTCCCGCCACGGACACACCTGGACAAGAAGGGCGTGACTCCGGATGACGTCACGCCGACAGTAGCCAATAGGCTACCGGGTAGCCACATTCAAATGTATAGTTGCTGTATAAAAGGAGTGGTATCGCCACCATTACCTCATGTTCGTACTGTATGCCATACAATAAAGATGTGTTCAGCCTTGTACGGCTGCTTCTGTTGTCTTGAACACCAAAGGGGGAATACTTGATTCCATAATATTAGAAGCGAGAATGTTTGGTGATGAAACCTGAATGCAGAAATTTGAATTATGTCCCAGGTAGTTCTGTATGGGAGACACAAATGTTGTTTAGACCAGGGAGGCAACAGAGGGTCATCTCTCCTGTTCATAGCTGTCAAGTATCCCTTATTGGCCGGGAAAACCCCTTATTTTACCCTCTTTCCCGCCGTCATCCCTTATTAATTAGACTGCAATGCCCTATTGCCACCATTGGAGGGCAGCACAGGATAAGCATAGCTGTCAAGTATCCCTTATTGGCCAGGAAAACCCCTTATTTTACCCTCTTTCCCACCGTCATCCCTTATTAATTAGACTGCAATGCCCTATTGCCGCCATTGGAGGGCAGCACAGGATAAGCATAGCTGTCAAGTATCCCGTATTGGCCGGGGAAACCCCTTATTTTACCCTCTTTCCCGCCGTCATCCCTTATTAATTAGACTGCAGTGCCCTATTGCCGCCATCGGAGGGCAGCAAAGGATACGCATAGCTGTCAAGTATCCCTTATTGGCCAGGAAAACCCCTTATTTTACCCTCTTTCCCGCTGTCATCCCTTATTAATTAGACTGCAATGCCCTATTACCACCATTGGAGGGCAGCACAGGATAAGCATAGCTGTCAAGTATCCCTTATTGGCCAGAAAAACCCCTTATTTTACCCTCTTTCCCGCTGTCATCCCTTATTAATTAGACTGCAATGCCCTATTGCCGCCATCGGAGGGCAGCACAGGATAAGCATAGCTGTCAAGTATCCTGTATTGGCCGGGAAATTTCCCTTATTTCCAAATCCAAAACTTGACAGGTATGCTCCTGTTGGCTATCCATGCGTCACCATATGCAGCCCAGCGACATATAGAGTGCTGCTACTACTACGCTCATCCCTGTACTAAACCTGATAAAATATTTTTGTGACCGCCCGGTGCATGATCCGAGCCAATGTCTGATGCCTGGAAGAAATCTCCAGATTATGAAGGGGTGGAGGATTATTTATTTATTTCTTAGAAGACATCTTGTGGGTCAATTGCTGTTTTAGGCCAGAGGTCAGCTTCTGTAGCCAGTAATTAATCCCTAGGAAATTCCCCTGTGGATTAGTCTGTGTGTGCTTAAATTACAGATCCAGCATTAATAGAGACTATATTCTAAATGTGTGTGTGTGTGTTGTGGTCTGTTGAAGCAGGCTTATTTGGTCAGTATTGCTTGTTAATATATTTATTCCCCATTCTGGAGCCTTGCAGTGGCTTATTAATTATCTATTAATCAGGGTGTTTAAAACCCGAGGTTACCAAAACTAAAGTGGAAGTAGAACTTAATGAATACTGCGCTCTCTCTCGCTTTACAATGATGGTTGGGCTTGCGTACAGTCCGTGTCACTTGTGACAAACGATTGTGACTTCCGAGGTCAATAAAATAAGTCCCCAACATGTTGGGGGCAAAATGCTAATTAACTTGCTAACTGCCCACCATACCTGTCAAGTTTTGGATTTGGAAATAAGGGGAATTTCCCGGCAAATAAGGGATACTTGGCAGCTATGCTTATCCTGTGCTGCCTTCCAATGGCGGCAATAGGGCATTGCAGTCTAATTAATAAGGGATGACGGCAGGAAAGAGGGTAAAATACGGGGTTTTCCCGGCCAATAAGGGATACTTGACAGCTATGCTTATCCTGTGCTGCCCTCCAACGGTGGCAATAGGGCATTGCAGTCTAATTAATAAGGGATGACGGCGGGAAAGAGGGTAAAATAAGGGGTTTTCCTGGCCAATAAGGGATACTTGACAGCTATGCTGCCCACCGAGTGCACTAAGCGCTTATATGGGGTGGTATGTGAGGGTATTTGCTTTGCTAATTGCTAATAATAATAATAATTTTGTGTCAGAAATTATTCTGGATTGAAAAGATTTTTTTTGCTGGAGAAACTCTGCTCAGAAGATGCCTGGATGATGCAAATTGATGTGGTGCTAAGATGCATCCCAGTCAAGGGCCTGAACTGTGCAACCAAGATGCGCCCTTACACTCTGTTAGTTAGCCACAATTAGCCACAGCAAGTGATATACTTCTTACACAAACATAAATCAGATTCTGGCTACTAAAACTGTTTTAAAACAGCGTAATGACCATTAACGCTATTTTCAGGCTATGTTTGCAATGGACTGGCTTGATAGCTCAGTGCATTACTTTTAGAACTGCAAGTAATGACTAATGCGTGGATGTATATATAATTTTTTAAAGTCAAAGTCCCAGTTCTTCTTGACTGTTTTACTTTGGCTTTTAGATTCTCTCTCCCCCCCCCACATCTGTTTATAATTGCCATTGTTAATGGGAAAAACAACAACAGTTTTTTTGTTTGAAGGTAGGGAAATGGGACAAAATAAAGGAAGGGTGTGTTTTATGTCCTCTGAATGAAAGCTTTGAAGACTTCACCGTTGGGGTTAGAGGGGTTGGCTAAGAACAGCTTCCGTTTGGCAGTTTTAATTTTGCTGTGGCTTCGGGAGGGGATAAATGCATTTCCCCCGCATGAAGAATACTCTGGAACGTGTAAACTGTAGTATTTTTGACTTGCTGACAACCATACCTGTCAAGATGCGGTTGAGAAAATACAGGAAGCACCGCAGCCTCTGATGGGCGCGCATGCGCAGAAACCCCTCAGGCATGCACACCTCTGCCTCTGATGGGCGCGCATGTGCAGTAACCCCTTTGTGCATGCGCAGAAACCCCTCATGCATGCACAGAAGCCCCTCATGCATGCGCAGAAACCCCTGGTGCATGCGCACCTCCGCCTCTGATGGGCGCGCATGCGCAGTAACACCCCCCCCTCTGGCCACTCCAAATTCTGGATGACGGCGGCGGGACAGGGGAAAAGAGGGGTAAAATACGGGATTTCCCAGCCAGTACGGGGCATTTGACAGGTATGCTGACAACAAGGACTGGAAATCCCAGCTCCTGCCAACCTAGCAGTTCGAAAGCAAGAAATTGCAAGTAGATAAAAAGGTACTGCTTCGGTGGGAAAGGCAACAGTGTTGCCTTCCACATGACCACGGAAACGTCTGCAGATGCAGACAGCGCCGGCTCATTGGCTGTAAATGGAGATGAACCCCGAACCTTAGAGCAGGAGTTCTCAACCTTTTAAAGCTGGGGGCCGGGTCACACTCTCTCAGATAGCTTCAGGGGCCGGACGACCATTTTGCCCTACCTCCACCACATGGCACTTCCTGGTGTGGTGGAGGCAGTGCCCCCCCCTGAAATGGTGTCAGGGGCCGCATCTGGCCCACAGGTTGAGAATCCCTGCCCTAGAGTCAGATAGGACTGGCTTTCAAGTAAGGGAGACCTTTGCTTTTAAGGACCAACCGTCATGTGTGTTTCTGAAATATACCCATGAGATTGGCTTCCTTTCCTTTCCTTACCTTTGAAGTGGAGCTCAACTTAGTCTGGGTTTAGTCTTGGCTTCATTCCGTGGCTGATGTCTGTTGCTTGGCTCCCGCAGCGTAGAGATGAATCTCTTGTAATTCCTCAGACTCCGGGTCTCCAATCCTGATGGGCATAAAACTGGGGCTAAGGAGTGTTGGAAAATAGTAAGGTCCCAGTTCTGCAATTGCAGCTGTTGCGCTTGGTTTGTTAGTGTCACATCTGAGAGTGCGCTGTGCGTTTATTAAAGGCCTCCCTTGCTCGAAAGCCACTCGTGTCTGACTCCAGAGGCCGGTCGTCATCTCTGTTTACAGCCACAGAACCGCCGCTGTCTGTAGACATTTCCACGGGCATGTGGCAGGCATGACCAGACGCCGTGTTCGGAATGCTGTTACCTTTCCCTCTGTATCTACTTGCAATGCCTTGCTTTCGAACTGCTAGGTTGGCAGGAGCTGGGAGCTCACTCCGTTGTGCAGCACTCGGGTCTTGAAACTGCTGACTTTCCAGCCGTCAAGCTTAACTATTAAGCCAGTGTTAAATCTGAGAAGAAAGGATGGGTAGGGCACATTTTGGAGGGCAGAAAGATCAAGGTTCAGTTCCTCTAATTCAGTGGTACACAACCCTTTTTTTTTTTTGGCCATGCCCCACCTAAGCATCTCTAAAATCCTGATGCATCCCTCCTGTGACATATAATTTTTATTATTCAAAAAGTGAACTCCTATTCACTTGGAACTATTCACTGTTAATAGCTCATTCTTGAATTGCCCCCCCCCACCCTAAAATTAAATTTCCCCCCAGTTGCATCCATGGTTCCTAAATTTAGATCTCCAGGGGGTGTTGTCCTTTGGCATCCAGAAACATCAACCATCATGACCGACAGTTGGGGATATGAGAGTTGAAGAAGACCTAAAGAGCCTCTTGATGAAGGGGAAAGAGGAGATTGCAAAAGCTGGCCTGAAACTCAACGTCAAGAAACCTATGGCATCCGGACCCATCACTCCCTGGCAAGTAGAAGGGGAGTAAATGGAAACAGTGACAGACTTTACTTTCCTGGGATCCAAGATCACTGCACATGGGGGCTGCAGCCATGAAATAAAAAGACAATTAATTCTTGGGAGGCAAGCTATGAGAAACCTAGGCAGCATAATAAAAAAGTAGAGTCATCACCTTGCCAACAAAAGTCTGCATAGTCGAAGCAATGGTCTTCCCATGGATGGCTGTGAGAGCTGGACCCTAAGGAAGGCTGGGCGCAGAAGAATAGACGCCTTTGAGATGTGGTGTTGGAGGAGACCCTTGAGGGTCCCCTGGACTGCAAGGAGATCAAATCAGTCCATCCTGAAGGAAATCCACCCTGACTGCTCCTTGGAAGGACAAATACTGAAGATGAAGTTTTTGGACACCAAATGAGAAGAGAGGACTCACTGGAGAAGGCCCTGATGTGGGAAAGATTGAAGACAAAAGCAGAAGGATGAGATGACTAGATGGCCTCCTTGACGCAGTGGATGTAGATCTGGGTGGGCTATGGAGGATGACGGAGGAGCCTGGTGTGCTGTGGTCCATGGGGTCGCAAAGAGTTGGACTTTCGACTGTCCGACTGAACAACAACAATATTTGGGGAACGTGGGTGCTGGTCGTTGAGCCAGCTCGGGTTTTAGCTAGAATGTTATGGGAACTCTCCAAAGTTCTGAAGCTTACCCTCAAAATAGGTTCAACATCTTGGGTAATCCGAACTGAAATCTGACTTCACCTCCCTGACTTCATGGCAACCAGCCTCACCTGTGTGGGGACCCCATTTTTTGAAACCTCTGAATTGAACAAATTAGGTAGGAATGGGTTTGAGTGAGAACCTAGTGATCTAGTACTATTTGGATGGGTGGATGGATGGATGGGATTGGACAGGGCCGCCATCAGAAATTTCTGGGGCCCATACTGAGCCCTCCCCCCACATAGTTATGTCCGCCAGCGGCAGGGCCCCAGTCAGCTCCGGGCCCTATATGGAAGTACTGGTTGTACTGCCCTGATGGCGGTCCTGGGATTGGATCGGATCGGATTGAAATGAACTCCTCCCGTCTGTCCCAGCTACTGCCACAACCTAGCATTTGAAATCAAGAAATTGCATGCAGATAAATACATACTACTTCAGCAGGAAAGGTAACGGCATTCCTTGTGCTTCCGGCTTCTTGTCATGCTACTCACAGAAACATCTGCAGATGTATTTTTAGAGGGGTTAGAAATCCTTCAAGGTAACCCCTCTGAACCAGTGTTCTGGAAGCAAAGATTGAAGTTTACCCCAGTGGTTCACAACGTGGGGCCCACACTCATACCTGTCAACCTTCCCGGATTGGCCGGGACTTCTCGATTTTCAGCGCCGATTTGCGCCATTTCCCGCCCCGCGCTGCCAAAACCCTGGAATTTGGCAGCGGGGGTGAGGAGGTATTACGCAGCCCTTCTGTGCAGGTCGCGTTCTACGCATGCGTAGAAGGGTTTTACGCTTGCGTAGAACCCTTTTATGCATGCGTAGAAGGCTACGCAAGCATAGAAGTGGGCTACGCAAGCGTAAAACCCTTCTACGTATGCGTAGAACGCGACTTGCGCAGAACCGATGTGCGGAGGTCCCGGATTCGGTGGAGCCGCGGTTGACAGGTATGCCCATGCCCCACAGGGGGGTTTCAAATCCCGGAAGCCTAAGTCAGTCCAGTGGCTGATCAGTGCTTTGGGCAACTGACTTTAAGCCTAAGGTTGGGAGACACTGGTTTACACTGAAAGCTGTCAATTGCCACTGGTTTTACATAAGGACCAAAAAAGGATTGTTGTTTCTAACATGTGGTTCCCATCATGTGGCTCAAATAGCCGCTGTTAGAATGGCCAGTCTTAGTTTTGTATGGAACTTTGCTCGAAAATACCACCTGGTTTTCATTTTCATTTTAGAAGCGGGGTTAGGGATCCATCCACTCATGCAAACTGACATTAATGTTCCCCAAAGGAGCAATTTCTTATCCCCAGATCTCTCGGCGAGAGGTCAAGGTGGCTCCTTTTAATCACAGCCTTGCTGATGCTGTGGTCCAGTCCTTGCCTGAA